>CM033270.1:7770824-8455824 GCA_019343175.1 Oedothorax gibbosus | reverse complement strand
AAAAAAATATCTAAACTTTCTGAGAAAATAAGGACAATATTTCAAGCAAAGTATTTTGTCTAAAAAACTTTCTGCAGAGAATTAATACAACATGTGCATAATTCTTTATAGCATAGAGTTACACATAAAGCCTGCAGGGACCAAAATCGTTTTCTGCAACAATGTCGACAAGTGGGTTGCTGCTCAAGGGAAATTACAAACCAATAACTTCCATGGTGCAATACCAGTGTAAACTTTTATTTGACGACTCTAATGAAGCGTCATTGAAAATAAGTATCAAATGGGTTGACCAGTTGTGAGTTTATTTGAAGTTATTTTTAAAAAATAATGTGTGCGTTAACCCCAAAAATACTGTAAATTTTTTTGTAGTGAATCTTTATCTTCAAATTGCTCTTTAGTTTTGAAATTAGTTTTGATATTTTACACTTGTAGTAATTGTATCCCAGCTAAAAAATTTTGGAATTTTTCGCGGAAAAACATTTAATTTTTAATATAAACATTTGCAGTTTATTAGCAAATTAGCTTAATATGTTCAAATCGCAGATCTAGATTTTGTTAATCTGTAACTTCTAAAAATTCAGAAACGATATCAAAGCTATAATTGGCGATTCAAATTCTTTTTTACAATTTCCATGGACGTTTTTGATTTGATTTTGCAAAAAAGAAGAAAATAATGCCACCTATATAAAGAGACAGTAAAATTTAAACGAAAAAAAGCAGATTTAAAAATTATTTGCTTAATATTTCAGTTTCCTCAATAGCTTTGCTCTCACCTTTTTATAGAAAATTTAAAAATAAATTAATCTGAAAGGAATTCTTAGGATATATTTTTTTTCTAACTCACAAAATTTGCATCCAATTTATTTATTACCGCCTTAGAACAACTAATTAAATCTAATTTAAATATTTTTTAAATAAAAATCATAGGCAAATTGTACGCAAAATCATGAATCAAATTTATTGACTATAATCGAATCCATGGAGTGTGTAATTTTGTATGTTCTAATTATAAGATATACCATTCCTAATTTTAAAACGCGCTCCAATTTGCAAGCTCCAATAGCGCAGTTGGTAGCGCGCTGAACAGCTACACAAATACCCCCAGATCAAATCCCGTTCTCCTTCCTTTCTACTTGGGTATAAATACAACTCAACTTCAAAATCTTCACTTATCCTGCAGTTTTTAAAATGTTTTTCCAATGAAGGAAATATTAAGGTTTTTTGATGAAGGGAAAATGGAGGCTTTTGATGAAGGAAAAGTGAAGGAACTTGGTACCTAAAACTTCACTTATCCTGCAGTTTTTATAAAGGTTTTTTAATGAAGGAAATATAAAGGTTTTTTGTTGAAGGAAAAATGGAGGTATTTGGAACCTAAAACCTTCACTTATCCTGCAGGTTTTCGAATGAAGGGAAAATAAAGGTTTTTTGATGAAGGTTTTTGGTTCCAAATACCTGCAGTTTTCCTGCAGCTTTCCTTCAATTTTTTTTCAAGGTTTTTTGCTGCTTTTCTTAGCTGGGGAGCACGTACTCCGCATATACTTGGTGGGTATTCAGAGGAGCGAGACACGATCGCTTGACCTTCCGATCCCGAGACCGAGATTTTAACCACTAGGCTTCCTTCGGCCCAATGTTTTGTTACTTTTGCTCGCATAGTGCTTTTATATCTTCCATTTGTTTTACGTAATTACGCATTTTATATATTACGTTGGTTACAGCTCTACCATACCACAGTGCTAATAGCTGCCTTTTTGCTGTTACTTTTACCCTCACCTGACGCCATTGTTTTATTATGTGTTGTTTTGAAGAGTTTTTAGCGATTTTTCTTTTGTGCGGAGGGAAGATTTATTGGTTTATATGGCTTTGAAACTCACCTTTAGAAACCGTCAGATTGTAGGATTTAGAAGAGACTGAGATCGAATTGAGAAATTATGAAATGTGTTTCTGTTAGTCTGTTTTTTGTTGGTACCTGGTTTGTTTTGTAAATAAATGTTATAAACTCTCATTGGATGAATTTAATTTTTCAAAGTTGAATTTATCTAAATCTTTTTTGTAAATATAACGCATTGTAAATATGCCGTATATCCAAACCAAAGTTGATTTTTTCTTTGTTTGTGGTGTTGTTTGGACTTTGTTATTTTTACTCGTGTGACTTCGAAGTGCTTACAAATGGTATGTACAGTACACATTCCGATGATGTTTATGTTGATTCATTACAAAAAAAAATGTGCATTGACAGTACGCAATGACATTTAAGTATGTATGTTATTTTAATTCATTACACAAAAATATACTTTGTGGATTATTAGTTTCTAATGTGCCAGTTGAATATTTTAAATAATTTAGATTTGAAGGCAAGTTTCTTTAAAACTCAGCAATTTAATTACAAACGTAACATTGTATAACTCTATATTCAATTTTCAGCATATTTAGTAGCACTTTACAGTTAAAATACATTATTTAATTTAAATTTGAAGTAATGTCTTGTTACTTGTTACATTATGCATTATATTTTTTGACGGCATGGATGCTCAAAATGTCTTAACTCTAAAAAAACAAAATTTGCATGCTCCAGCTTGAAAATATACGTATATATGGACTTTATAAAGCGTTGCAAAGTGTATTACATATCGGAAAGAGTCTAAAAAAATGAGGTATAGTAGGAAGAATCGTAATGCGGCATCACATAAAATTGATACACGCATCGCCCATAGTTTCTCTGGTAAGTCTTCGGGATTCCAAAGCAGTAGAGAGAAAAGAAGGTTTTACCGATAGAGATAAGAAAAAAATGGCGATGCTTGGCGAGATATATGTTGAAGCCATTAGAAAGTCACCATACTGGTGCGATAAGCCCAAAAATATCACACTACCATCACTCTAAATAAAATTACTTTACGTAAGTTTTTATTTTGTTCTGTAAATTTTTTTAATATAATTGAAACTAGTACTGAAAGAACATGAATAGCATATTCTCATGTTACTTTAATGCCCACAATAATTCTTATAGAGTGGACAGGCAGACGGGAGACAGGAAAAAGTATGACAAATAGGTCGTTGGGTGTCATATTTTCAACTCAAGAAAATTTACAAATATGATGGTTGAGACGAAAATTGAAAAGGGAGTGCGGATACTCGTGCGAATGGTGTGGGATCTCTATGATAAAAATAACCTTCTTTTTATCTTTTAATTCTTGGAATTAAACCAAAAAAAAAGAAACAAAATGGTAAAATTGTACCGTCGCGAAGTTGTATTATAAGAAAGTAAATTGTAGTATAAGATCTTACAGAAATCTTCAATCAAAAATCTTAATAGAAATCTTCTAAGAAATAGAAAAAAAAAATATTTGACTTTGTAGTATATATTTAAAAAGTTATTCATTTTTCTTATTGTGTGTAATATTACTACGTAGTAAGCCAAAACGTTCACTTTGGCCTATTTCGCTAAAGATTATGGCTTCATTTGGCGAACAAGGTTTTGCCTTAAAAGTCGACCAGGTAACACCCTCATCTTGCTCTTAGCCTCCATGGTTTTACCAATCTTGTTTCTAGGATTTTGTAGGATACAGAAAGTGTCATATTTTCTACAGAGGAGGATATTTTTGGTTTTTTGTTACTTGCTGTTTTTTTTGCATTCAGCCGCGTTCGCTGTTTCCTTGTTACGTAGAAGGTGATCATAAACAGCTTAAAATTTTATATTTTTGGAAGGAGTTTTATATAGAGGTAGATAAATTTGGTATGTTTTATATACATATTTAAGAAGGTTTTTCAGTGTGTTTCACATGAAAACAGTTTGATTTAATGCCATTTTAACCAATAATTCAGGAAAATATTTCTAATTTATAGTCATTTAAAAGATTGGTTTACGCATTTCTATTTCGGAAACTCAAATATATAGGCTAAAGGAAATTGTTCATTCGATGTAAGTCAATATCTTTTTCTTCTAGCACAAAAATATATGGACATAAATGCATAGTTAATTAGTTATTAATTATTAATAATACATTGTTGGTGTGGTTGAGACATATAATTCAGGTTTGTGTGTTGGTCAAGACCCGCTTATAAACCTTCGTCAAGAAGACTAGACACATTACACACACACACATAAGTGGATCATTAATTTTTAGAGACGAGGTTAACTAGAGTATCCCCAGAATTGATTGTCACCCAGAGGATTGATTTGTATGGGAACTGGGACTTTGTGACCACGAGGATTTAACGTGCACCAGTCACCATTACGACAGGGGGTCTTCGGAAGGCAGCGGGACTCGAACTCGCAACCTTAGGGATGCCAGTCCAAGACCTTACCGACCAGGCTATCCCGGCCCCCTAATAATACATTATTGATTGATTTCATGCAACATCTAAGCTCTTCTATTAACCTCCAAAATCTGCACCTCCAAAATCTTTTAGATCCTCTTGGTACGCCACTTTTTAAATCTCAACTAATAAATCAGACGCTTCGGTATCTGTATTTTTGAAATTCTTGAGCATTCTAGTTTATAATAGAAAAAGTTACTCCTAAGAAAAAAATTCAAAATGAAGTTGTTAAGGAAATTCTACAATGGTTCTTTTACAAAGGTCCGCACATGTGTACCTCTGGAGCGAAATGGTTGAAATGCAACGCAAATCAACCAATAAGAAAGGCAATAGAGCTTTAAGTTTTTGATTACAGTTAAGTAGAGAGTGCGTTCTTCGATTGCAAAATAAAACTTCGAATACAATAAATCCTAAATGATATAGGCTTCACTACATGCATATATCCTTTTCTTTCAGCGTATACACACACAGAGAGGGAGAAATAGAGAGAGATACATAGTTAATAAAGTAAAACACAATTCAACAAACAAGAAAGGCAATTGTTAGTTTAAGTTTTTGATTATAGTCGAGTACGTCTTTCTATTGCTAAAAAAACCCAACAGAATATATCCGCGACGAAATACTTCACTTCATGTATCTTTCCATTTCTTTCAGCGTATAAAACACACACACATAAATACATAGTTAATAAAGTATAACACAAATAAACCAACAAAAGAAGGTAATTGTTATTTTAAGTTTTTGATAATAGAGTTGAGTACCTCTTCCTATCGCAAAAAAAACCCTCAAGGACAACGTATCTGCGATGAAATGCTCCACTGCATGTCTATATCGTCTATATACTTTTCTTTCTGCCTGCAAAAACACACAAGGAATCCATTCTAACAATGTATACAAAACTTACGAACAACCAGTTTCTTATCCAATTTATTTCGCGGAAAAGAGAATAACATACAAGGACACATACATATTCCGAGTCTTTCATAAAACTTCGAAAAAAATAGCACAGACAAAGCTTCAAGTCTTCGGTCCGGTGAAATAAACATCCTATGAGTTCTATCTCGACGAAAAAAAGAATTAGTTGGTGGAGGAAAAGGAATCCTTTTCGAACAATTCGAATGTCCACTCGTCGTTCGAAAAGCAGTGGAAGAAAATGTATCTTTTTTGTATTATAAAATAGAAATTGTATTTTTATTTTACTTACTTTTCTCCTAAACATGCTTCAAAAGAACGGAACGAAAGAAAATAGTGGGTTTCTGAGAGCGTAGTATGAATCCGTTCTGTAAGCGGTTGAATGACTATTATTCTATAAAGTTTATATTCTTTTGATGAGTATTTGGATATGGAATGTGTACTTATGTGTATCGTCAAAATAAATCATATTTATTTCGACTCATAATTAGGGTGAAAGATAAATTGAAAAGTAGTTTTTTTAAGGAGGACAATAGGAATATAGAAAATGATCCTTAAGTTTCAAAATATTTTGAGGGCATAACAAATGCAACAGATTCATCATATTTCAAATACTTAAGAAGAATTGTTGGTTAGTTGGTACATATATTTCGGCCTTGTGAACATAGATATCATAGTTAAAGTATTAGATTGGCTGATCACGTGACATCCAATGCTAACGACGGGACGCGCATGGATTGCCGTTGTTAAAAAATACCATTTAATTCTAAAATTACAAAACAATATCGTAAAAATACTAGTTGCATTTTGGAATCTTTTTAGTGACTTTAAATCTTTTTCTAGTATTTTTTTTGTAATTTTAGAAATAAATGGTATTTTTTCGTAGTATTTTTCTCCTCAAAGTGGCAGAAACAAGGACAATTTTTCCCCCTTAAAAAGCCTCCATGCGCGTCCCGTCGTTAGCATTGAAGGTCACGTGAGCAGCCAATCTAATACTTTAACTATGATATATATGGATAAGAAGGATTGTAAATCGTCACATATGTTGACGTGGATATCCTAAAATTTACAAAAATATATTCATATTAAAAGTCTCAATTAACCGTTTACTGTATTGGCCTTAGAAGTTTGTGGGCTGAAACTTTTATTTTATGTATAGATTATGGAAAAAAAATCATTTTAAATTATGTAAAAGCTTTATTTATGAACTTATAATCGATGTACATAGAAACTAAAAACCTACTTTTTTGTATTTATCATTAACAAACATTTTACATTTCCGTTATTTTTTTTTTATTTAAATTGTAAGTTTTCGTATCAAGAAGGTTAATGCCAGTATCTAATATTTAGAGTGCGCCCAACACCTACGAAAACAGAGTTTCATTATATAAAATATCTTTGACGATTAAATTTGAATTATTTTTATATCAATTTTATTTAATACTTACAATTCACTTTATAAATATTCTAAACAAAATTTTTTATGCAAAATATATGTTTCATTATACTGGTATTTTTTAAACAAATTAAAGAAAATTTTAAAATTAAGTATTATAATGATGGAAACAAATTATTTCCCAACAATTAATGTGACTAAATATGTCTCTTAGATGCAAACAATGGTACATAATTAATGCATCTTAAAAATATATTAATCAAGTACTATCCATTGCCAAAAAAGATTTTATGTGCTCCATTCTATAATTGGACATCTTCTCTTCTAGTAAGGACTTATTCTTTCTAGTAAAAACTATTTATAACACAAAAATCTCTAAAAACAATGAAAAAACTGCTATTTTTCAAAGTAACAAAGTATTATTTTCATCCACTAAATCACACACAAAAAAACCCGACAATAACTCTTCATAAAAACCTCTAATCCCTTAGTGTCACTTATTTCCCAAAGTAAGTGAGCTTTATCTCCCGCCATTTATTACATTCCTTATTATTTTTCCACCTTATCAACTTATCACTGATGTTCGTTATCATGATCTAAAAAGATAAGAATACGTGTCAAAAAACGTCATAATTAGCTTCGTTAGCGTGACACTTCAGGGATTCAGAGACAAGATTTCACAAGAAGAAACGTTTTTTTAGAGTAAAAAATAATAATCATAGAAATGTTTCAAATAATATTTTTTATTACTAAGTGACATCAGGGAATAATTGGGATTGTGTTTTTGTAGGAAAAAAGTGTCGGGGTTTAATTTTTGTCACTTATTGATACTTTTTTGCGTCAAAGTTGATGAGAAAGTGTGTGGAGTTAAATTCTTTTTGACAATGTATTAATGATTTATTTTTAAGTGGGATTTTTTGTTTATTAAAGTAAAAAAAAATCCTTTGACAAATTTGTTAAGGAGCAGCTAGTTTTTTTTGGAGATTTAAAACAACGAAAATAAGATTGAACGGAAATAAGAATATTTTTGATGTTCTAGATTTAAAGCTTAAATAGAAAATAGAGCACTCTTATGTTTTATATGTATTATATAAAATATATGAAGCACTTTCTAAGGTAAATTTAGAATGGAACTTTGTAAAGAAAATTATTTGTTAATCATAGTTATAAATTTTAAAGCAAAAATAGATAAAAAAAATTCATGGAATAATAATTATGATACACAAATAAAAATATGCGTTTTTGTAACATTACCAAGTTACTTCTTTACTTAATTTTTTTTATTTTGTTTTATTGGGTAATTGAGAGTGCAAATTTGTTTATATTATTAAATATTATTAAATATTAAAATAAAGTGACATTGTTATGTAAATTAGAGGTTCATAAAAAAATATCATACTTACTGTTTCAAAAATGTTTTTCTGCACAAACTGTAACATTGAAAACTGAAAAGAGTAATTTAAAGCTTTCACATTGCAAGTGAAATAAAATTTGACATTGGAAGCATTTTTTGCCGTACATTGCCATAACCGATAGCATTCAAATTTGAGACTTGAGTTAATATCGTTAAGATAATATCGTTGATCAAATCGGAAGTACGATATTTTTCCCGTTGCGTGTGGTAGCTCTAATTGACTAAACATTATCAGTGCAGAACATAAGGCAAAAAGTAATGTTTTTAAAAAAAGTTTGGCAAAAATTAATGAAATCGTTGTATGTATAAATACTTTATCTTTCGAGATGAATGATTAACATTTTAAGGGATTTTACACTGTAAAAATATGTTGTTTTTACAGAAAAGAATATCACCTATTGGACATGAAAAATACCGTATAGTTTTCAGATAAAATCGGTATATTTTAAACGAACAATCTGTCATTTTAAGAAAAGCTGTTGCTCAACGGACAATTTGCAAGTAAAAAATAAAAATTTAGATTGCAAGTAACTAACAGAAAGCAGGTTAAAAAAAAGAAAAAAAAACAGTTTTTACTTTAAAAATCATATTTTTTCAGAAAAAATCTATTTATGGAAAATAACAGTGTTCATATCTGTAAGTATGTTTTATTTGTAAAATTAACAACATTTTTTTACAGTCATTTAAAAAAAACTTTTATTCATTTCTCGACTTTCTAATTTTACGTACCTATATATAGATATCAAAAAACAAACAACGGTCTTCCGTGAAAAACTAAAATGCTCGTTTAAATAAAACTTTCGACATTTTTCCGAAACCTGTAAAATGAGAACTAAAAAGGGGCATATTTTTTTTTCTGCCAATCATCTCCCTCGTGCCTTCAATTTCGCTTTATCCATTAAGAGATTAAAATGAAACATTCTTTCAGAAAATACCGATTATCTTTTTACAAAGTCCTCAAACAAAATTTCTGCAGCGGCTTTTTCACGAATTCAAAGCACTCGTAAGTGGCAGGTCTTTTAGAGAATGCGGCGATTGTTTTTAAGCGCATAATTACTTTAATGGAATACGTTGTTTGGAGTGGTCTAATTAATATTGTCTTACGTTGTATGGGAGTATTGATGTACAGAAAATATTTTATGTGTGTTGAAGCCTGATATTGTTTGAAATATAAGAGAAAATCAACTGTTGTCAGATGATGAAATTACATTAGCGGTTGAACTATAACTGTTCCATTTTAATTTTAGAGCTGCTATTATAATACTTCCCTCCAGAATATTAGAATAAATTAAAAAAAACATGTTTCAAGTGTTTGAAATTTTACATTTGTCATTGCAGGCAAATAAAGATTGACATTGTTTTTGTCGCTTCACATTTCATATGATTTGCTGATGAATATAACCTACAACAGTTGTCTGAGTTTTCTAATTTTCTAATAAAGAATAACAAATAGAAATAACCAAAATATAATACATACGTTGTTTTGGAGTTGTCTAACTAATATTGTCTAAGGGGGAGTTTTGATGTACAGAAAATATTTTATGTGTGTTGAGGCCTGATATTGTTTGAAATATAAGAGAAACCCAACTGTCAAATGATGTGGTTAGATGGATAGAGTTAGAAGTAGATTTATTGTTTTAGTTTCTGAACTACCCCTTCCAGAATATTAGAATAATGAGAAAAACTAGTTTCAATTGTTCGAAATTTTACATTTATTATTGGGGAAAATTAAAAATTGGCAAAATATTTTTTCCGCATTATATTTTAAATTGTTGCAGTCTAGTCTAGATACCCTACTTGGTAGATTGCCTAAAACGTAACAAGAAGTTCCGGGTTTGAGCCTCGTCTTTTTCACACCTTTATTTGTTATTTATTCTGTTTTGTATTTAAATTCAAAATTTCACAAGTTCGTTCAACTTATGTACATTTCTATTTGAGTTCATCCTTTGTTTATGGAAATTATTTGTATCCCATAATTCCTTTGTACCATATATAAGTGAGATGCTTTCCCCAATCACGGTTGTTGTGTGAATCCAACATTAATAAACGTTTCTATGTTCAAAGCTATAGTCCTTCCTTCCTGACTGCTATAAAACTACGTGACAATATGATTTGTAGATAAATGTGACAAAAAAAAATGGCGTCATTGTTTTGCTGATTTTCTTATAAAGAATAATCTATAAAATAACAATAATGGAATACATTTAATCATTTTCTACACACTTAAGAATCTAGTATGAAACAAGTAGGTTTGTAACAGAATCTGTCACTTAACCAGCTTCCACACCACAGTTGTGTTTAACAGGTAAAAAGGCACCAAACACAGCATCAATTCTATATTAAACATTTACATGCTAAATTTGGCTAGTTTCATTTATTTTATTTCGAAAATTCAATAATTATTACTTATCGTTTGCAAAAATTAATTTATATTTCAAAGAATAAATATGTAATATTTCTCGCTTTTAAATAGAATGAAAACGTTTCATATCAACATACAAAGAATCTCGCAGTGAAATATATTTGACGTCATTTCAATCTCATCGATGTCGCAAAAATAAATTTATTTTAATTTATTGTCTAAAAGAATTAAAGTTTTTCGAGAGATTGTTGCGAATGGCAATGGGGATTTAATTCTAATAAAAATGGCTTCGTATGCTTTTTAAATAAGGATTAAATTTTGCAGTTTTTAAATAAATGAAGTACTTCGAATTCGAATTCTTTTCTGAAATTTTCAATGTATTCTAATTTCAATGCGCTGAATGTTTTGACGTATCACACTTGTCCGTAGCATTTGTAGTTTGGGCTATGAAAGTGGGTGACGGACGGACGGACAGACAGACATACGGACTGAACTATTATAATACCATCAATTTTTTACGTTATAAACGAAGTGTGGAAGCTAAAAGTACTATATATTTATTTTAAATAACATGTTTTCCACTCATATATATGCATCAAAAATTAATTAAATTTAATACTCCAGTACGTATCATCTTAAATCATACATTTAAATTTAAATGCCACAGAACAATGAAATACACTATACGACTCCAATTCCATTACATAGGTGATTAAGAAGTCTTACATTTCGAGTCATGTATTCTAAATTAAGCCTGTAAATAATTTGAATAATGTATTCTGTTAGTTAGATTACATGCTTAGGATACCATACTGTGTTTATTATTCAGCGACTGTTGTGTGCTGTGTCATTAGGTATGGTTAACGTTATTAGTAAGTCAACGAACTAGCAGCTTATTTTCGAATCAAATCGTATTCATTGTAAAGCTGATTAATAGGAGCATTCTGTATGGTCGTTAATAGCATTCGAAAGTAAGAATAAGAAACTGTAAAACATAGTACACTGCGGGGCACGGATGGCCGAGTGGTTTGGACCATTAAGCTAGCAGTCTGCGCGCTGTAACGGGTGCGGGTTCGATTCCCGCCTTCGCCCTGGGTGTACTTCCTTTCTCTGGGACAGTAAAACATTATTTCTGTGTCTGTCGTACTTGACGAAGGCTTATATAAGCGGGTCTCTGATCAAGCACACAAGCCGGAATATATATGTACCTTACCCTACCCTATAGTAGACTGCCTTTTCTTGTTTAGTTAGATTTTTAGGAACTCATAAATAGTTATTTATAGAATTTTAAGACAAAACCGCAGTTTTAGAAGAAAAAATATATACTTTTGTTTGTTCTAAAATATTTGGGTTATCCATTAATACTCCGTTTAGAAATGAGACTACGTTAAATAAAACTTGAAAAAATTGTATAAGAATTTGCTTTGATGTATGAATTTCGAACATGTTAATGTATTGGAACACTTTATTTATACTCATATATAACTTAGACTATTAGGTATAAACCAATTTTAAATAAACATACAATATTTAAGGGGGTACGGGACACTTTTAACTTTTTTTTTTAATATTGCAGATACCATTATAATTTTTTTTTCCATAAATGCATACTAAATATACTAACACTTTTAGATAGTTAAAGGTTTTAAAATTTTTTTAATTTTGTTTTAAAAAAATAAAATGTGTCAAAAAGTGACGTTTCTTATTTTTGTTATAAGTCAAAAAATTATTTATTGACAAACAAAAATTTAGCATTTTTATAAACAGGAAAATGTACTTAACAAATTGTCTTTACGGAATTTTGTTATTTGTCACAGTTTTTTTTTAATTATTGAATTTTTTTTAATAATTTCACAGGTTCACTATTTTTTTAAAAAATTAATAAATAAAAAAAATATTTACAACTATTCCCTAAAGACAAATTAAAGTAATATGTTTGAAAATATACTGTAACACAAGTTTTAAAAATATTCTTCAAATAGATCTGAAGTTATATCAATTTGAACTTTGTAAAACCTGAAAAAAACCATCAATGAGAAAAATGGGTTCAAAGTTACAAAATTCAAACACTTCATACCTAAGCTTAATATAGTTAGCTTAACATAATTAGAGTTGTACTTATCGTAAAAGCATAATTTTGGTGTCGTTGAATTTAAAATAAGTTGAATTTTTTAAGCAAATATTTTTTTTTCGATATCTTGGACGATTTTGTGTCCCATACCCCCTTAAAAAATATCAGTAGTGAAATTAAAACTAAAGTTTGAATACCTTTTTTACTAGTCCAATATAAATTTACAAAAATGAAAAAATGTTGTGGATAATACTTAGATACATATTATAAACTTCGGACAAGAAAACGTTGCATTAATAAAAGAAACATTTTTCAAACTAGAAACAACATTAGTTTGTTTCAGTCCGTTTCAAATCTCATTAATACTACGATAAAAAAATAAAAAACGACACTTATACCGCTTTCTGTTATTGAACGCTAACTTACCCTATTTTTTCTCTCGAACAATGAATTTAATTGCCCAATAAATTTATCTTCCAACTAAAAAACATAACTTCGTTTTTAAAAAAAAGTTACATAAAAATCCTTTTATTTTTTGATCAAACAGAATAACAATTTCGATTCTGCAGTACGTCTATCGAAAGGACCATTAATATATCTCGAAAGAAAACATTTCTTTATGGCAAGCTTGTTCTCCCTGAAAATTTTTAAAGAATAGATTTTTTTTTTCGTTTTCCTTCCACCCTTTCACTCACACTAAAAAACAATTTGAAAGGAAAACAGAATACGGAGCAGATTGTTCTAAGATTAATGTGAGGGCGTTTTTAGAAGAAAACCTGCTTTCTTATTTATGTATTCGATTGTAAGCGAACAAACAAATCAAGTAATGAAAAAGTCGATTTTTTTAGTTAAAAAATAAATTTTATAGTACCGTTTAAAAGGGGGAAATTTTGGACTTAAAAGGTAACTTTAGTCCAGGCTTCACTATATATTTACTACATACTAAGTAAATATACGCATTTTTATAGATTTGATTTACAAGAGAAAACATTTTTTTTTATTTAAAAGTTTAAAAAAAATCCCATTCTTTTAAAGTAAGCTCGGTGTACTTTAGTGAATCCAAGATATAGTGAGTTTAGGTATAGGTGGAATTTATCTTTAGATCTATCGACGAGTGGAAATCTACCGAAAAGTAAAATTCTATTAGTCCAAGAGCCCAGAGCCCCAGACCTAAGTTACTTTCTCACGAATGAAATGTATCGGATTAGGCAGTGTTTTCATCCAGAATACAGGGTGTCCGTAAAGGAATGTCCGAGTTTTAATGGTATATTACAGGAGTTTATTTTATACTAAATATAACAAATCATACATGACATTGAAGGAAAACTAACCTAGTTTTTCCTATAAGTGCTCAATGTGTGCGCCTTTAGTGATACGGCACACATCCAAACGAAAGTGCATTTATTCCCATACTGTCTGCAGCAAGTCCGGCGTAATGGAAGCAACAGCCTGTGCAATTATACCTTTCAAGGTTGGTATCGTGGGGTAGGGATGGAACGTAGACCCGATCTTTTACGAAGCCCCAGAGGAAGAAATCACAAGGCGTGATGTCAGGTCACAATTTGAAACTCGGACATTCTTTTACGAAACCCTGTATATCATAAATCATTGTATGGGACAAAATGCTTGAATGTAAGAAGCGGAGCAAAAGTTTTTTTTTTTTTTAACTTTTGCGTATATTAGTTTTTCAACACTGAAACTTGCTTTTAATTTTAATCCCGAAACAATGTAAGGCCATATTAACGGAACAGAGAGGAATACAATAAGTAAGAGAATAGAGGTCATGTTATAAGTTTTAAAAAAGTAGTTTCTTTTAGTAGAGTTTGATAAAATTGGCATTTTAAAAATTATAATTCAAACTTTCTAAAAACAATTGGTAAGTATAACAAAATCGTCTCAAGGAAAATCAAACCAAAATTTTAACCTGGAATTGGACTTGAGTGCATTATATACGATATTATATTTTATCTGCATCATATAAGATTTCTAACATGAAGAATCAATGTGAAATGGTTTACACTGTCGCAGTCAGCCCAAATGGTTTTCTACTTCCATAAAATTCTATGAGGACACGAGGAATTAAAATATTAAACTAATTATTACATTTAGAAAAGTCCAATTTCATCGATTCACATAAGCTCTTAATAAGGTTTTTGAGTAACTATTAAAAATTATTTAGGATTTAAAAATCCTTATTTTTGAAATACATTAATTTCACTATTGGCGATTTTTTTATTGGAATATTATCTTTCAACTTTTTTTTGTATATAATATGATATTTTAAAAAAGAAACCATAGTCATAAAAAATGCTTTTAATTTAAAATATTGCATTCTGCATAATTAATCAACATATTTATTAAATTATTATTTTTAATTCTTTAAAAATACATTGAAATAAAAAATATCAAAATAAATATTTTTAGTTTCAAATAAACAATATTTCTTTTAACAGTATTCCGTTTTCGCTGTTTCTCTTTTTTGTTCTTTGTATATTTTAATTTTTTGAGCTGTAATACCATTTGCTTTAAACATAATACGATATATTTAAAAAGTAATCATTTAGATTAATTATACACTGTTTATTTTAATATTGTGTTCAGTAAAATATAAAAAAATATATAATTAAAGCACAAAAAAGCTTTTGAAAATGAAAGATGTATTTGAATTACGTATTTTCGGACTCTTTTGTTGATTTAATGGGTTTTTTATTTAATTTTTGAAATTTGTGCAGAAGATAATCCGGTTTGTGCTATCTATGTAAATTACTTGTTCTTTTAAGCGAAATAATGTTTCACTTTTTGGGTAACAGTAAACAAAAGATTTATATCCTGTTTTTTTTAATTTTTCAATTAAAGTTTTTTACAAAGTCCGGGAAAAGGTGTAACAAAATGTAATGAATTAAAATTGGCGGTAGAAAAATAAAAATATATAAGATTACAGCAAATATTAATATATATAATTCCATTCTTAATTAAAAAATGCTTTAATAATAAAACAATTATTTCTAATCCTATTAAAAGGGTTTTTCAAATATTGATTTCTTGGAAGAAAATATATTCTTGGAATCACAAATAAAAAGTCAAAAAGAAAGTGCAAATGGATTTTCAGCGAAATATGGTGAGATTTTAGCAATAATTAGTAATATTTATGTAAAAAATAAATGGTAAAATTTTCCCTGAAAAATAGATATTGTTGGTAAGCTTAAATTAATTCGGTGTGAATAATTAAACAGATTTATACAAAAAGATTTTAATTTATTAACATTAAAATAGTAACTTAAAATGATCAAAATCTGAAATTGTCTTTAAAAATTTACATGCTAATTTGGGAATAATATTTGTTTATTTTTTCATAACTACAAGCTGTGCCTCAAAACGTAAAAAAAAATGTGAAATCCTGTTATGTTGGATTCAACGCACCACAACAAAATTTTGGCCTACTTTTCAGAACCATGTGAATATACGAATGTTTAGTTCTCAAGCTAGGATGGCCCTCCTTTTGTTTTTGGCCAATTGAATGTATGAAAGAAAAACTGAATCTTGTTCAATCAAAGATTTGAATAATGGTCCACCCGAACTAATATTTTATTTGGTAAATTTGGAGTAGGGAAAGGTGTTATACCTCTGACCATATTGTTCCTTTGACCACCTACGCTGTGGCGCCCTGTAACAATATTTTATGAAAATTAGTCTAATCTATAATAATAAAAGAAAGAGTCTGTCTGTCTGTGTGTCTGTTATCGGATCGTAAAAGACCTACTTATACTGCCCACAGGAATTCGAAATTTTAAAGATAGATTCCCTTTAATACTAACGTGTGCACCTGAGGCTTAGTTTTTTCATATTTGTTCCATTTTTAGAGAAAATTCGAATTTTCTGAAAAAAATACACCACTTTCGCTCAAATCCGATAATTTTTTCTCTTTCCTGATGCCAACGGCTGAAAAAATTAAATAAAACTTTTAACGAAAACACATTTAAAATTCAAAATGTTTATTTTTATTCTTTTGCCATTACTTTCAGAAACTAAATTCATTATTTGAAAATATTGACATGTTTCAAGTGACGTAATTCCACCACTTCATTCCTGGATTTTATTGTGGGTTTATTGATGATTTTTTCATTGATTTTTCTGTTTGACTGCATGTAGGCATATTTAAGCACTAAATGTATAGTTAAGCTTGTACTGAACTACGATGGTTAATAAGGCCATCGCACTAGAGCTATATGTTTTATGTCTTTATTTTCGCAAAGACGTTGCCAAACTCGCCAAATTATTAACTAAAATTCGCCAATAGGCGATTCTTTTTATAAATAATTATAAGCTGTCGGTTGTTCGAAGGTCATTGTTAAGCTGTATAAGGGTGTGGGTAGCTATATCTTTTCTCGCCAAATATTTCCAAACGCGCCAAATGAGCTAAAAGGTTTTATTTTTATGAGGAATTCTGATGACATTATGAGTGCATTTTATAGCGTATTTTTCATTTTGGAATTTTAAGGCAAAGAAACGGGATTTATAATTTATAACGAGCGAAACATAATAATGTTATGATCCCATAACAGGTTATATGGTACACATATTTGGAATCTATTTGATATTTTTTTTTATTCCGTGCGAAGAACGGGTATAAGTTTGCTAGTTAGTATATAGTTACTCCACTGGAGAGCTTCTGTGGATTCGTGTGAAATATAACAATCCATTTCCATCCTAAAAATGCAAGTATTTTTTTTTCATAAGGTTTTTCCTAATAATATTTTTTGTGTTAAGATTTTGTTGATAGAAGTCATTTGACATAGTAGCTATACACTTTAAAATGGTAGTCCATCCAGTCCCCTCCACCTCGAGCTTACTTACCTAGAACTCTTGCAAGCAAAAGCTCAGAACAACAAAGTGGCTAAAACCCTTACTCACTACTGTACAAACCAAAAGACAGGACTCTCTCTATCTCTTCCTGGTAACAGGGAGACCAACACTTGCTTGTCCCGACTTGCCAGTGGACACCTGAAAAGTCTCACGTTTTCAGCTAATCAAAAGATCTTCCCTATGCCCTAAATGTCACAAAACCAGGCATCACTGATCATATCCTGAATGTTTAGGACTGGACTGGAGGACATTCATTCCTCTCCCCTTTTAGTTTCGTACTTTCTTAATGTCAACGGTTTCAATGATCTGGTCTGACTCCGTCAGACCAGATTGGAATTAGTATCAACAACAACACTTTAAAAAGTATTGTGTAGCGTTTGAAAATGGTTGTTTTAATCCTTAAACTGTAGCACGCTTTTTAATTTGCATTGTCATGGTGTTGTACCTCTAACCATGATAAGTTGTTGTTCCTTTGACCAGGTCAAAGGTATAACACTCCTGAGTGAATTTCTCAAAATTTTAACTTTGATGTGTTACTGCTACAACTTTAGTAAAACTAGTTAATATTTTTGACTTAAGTTGCTCATAAGGAATTTAAAAAATGCATATAAATCTTTACATGCAATTTTTTTCCTACATGTCAAACAGGGCAGGCCTAAAGGGAGATCTCGTATCCTAACTGATACACCTATAAAGCTAATTATTGAGCTGAGGGAAAAAAATCAGCACCCTAAATGCAAGACACCATATTCATACAAACAAACGCCTTCCTAAAAAAGTAAATAAGAAACTTGTTTTTCCCAAGCACAGTTCAGAATCCAATAGCTATCGAGAAATTTCTTCAGGAGATAAGAGACTTCGATCTGTCAGATGAATGTTGTAAATTCGATGACCATCAACAATTTGGGAAAGATGACTTAGAAAAGGGAAATCTTATCCTTGTTAAAATTCCAAGTAAAAAAACCTATTAAGTATTTTATCGCAGAGATCTGTGATGTTAGTAAATATCCAGTGTTTCAAATCCGATATTTGAAAAGACAAAATTTAAGTGGCAAGTTTAGAAGAAAAGATTAAAATTGTATGATATTGCTATTGAAGACATTGTGGATAAACTACCAAACCCTACTATTAATAGTACATCTGCTCGACAGTCAGAATGTTTGTCATTTGGAGTGGACTTTTCTTTATATAAAGTTGAATGAGCAAACATTAAATTCACAACTCTTAAAACACTGCCATTAACAACATTCTCATTGTGTTTAGATTGCCCTGTATACATTTAACTTGCATTAAATTGTTGCACTGATTAAAATGGTTTTTCTTCTTCATTGCTGTGTTTCTAATTTCTTGGTCAAAGGTATAACAACCCATGGTCAAAGGTACAACTATGTGTTGTATTTTTGACCACAGTTTCATCATTATTTAAAAATTAAATAAAAAAATAATAATAATAAAACTGGGACCATGAAAAAATTACATATGATAAACCATACGACACAGATTGGAATAAAATAAGAAAATTGAAGTTAGCCTTAATATTCAAGTTAAGAAAATTGAAAATGTGTGAAGTGGTCAAAGGAACAACACCTTCCCCTATATACCTATGAAATTACTTTCAATAGTTTTATCAAACAAATAATATGCGATTTGTAATTGAATTAAATGATCTGTGACTAGCACTATTTGGCTGAACATTTTTTTTTTTTGTATAAAAGAAATACAATTTAAAATCAAATTGTTACTATTCTTTCAAAAAAAGTTAACAATTTTTAACTTGTTTTATACAAATACTTATAAATAATAATCAAAGTAAAATAATGCGAAGAGTTCATCCATAATTAAATTAAAAACACTTTTTAAATTACTGAATTAAAATGTTTTTAGAAGAAATAATCTCGGATTAAATAAAAAAAATTGCGTTCAATAAAAAAAAAATTCGCAATTTTATAAATCTCGGCTTAACGGTTAACAAAAAAAGAACATGAAATTATTATATTTTTGGAAGAATAAAAAAAATCATAATATTTATTTAAAAAGAAAAACATGTTTAATTAGCATTTGATAATTGGACATAAAGCTGTAAGCTTTTTAACCTACGAATAAAATAAATTTTATCATAGAAATGATTACTTAAATCAAAATGTTAAATTTCTTTTGTTGTTTTTTTCATCAGTCTAAGTCAATAGATTAATTAGTAATGAGTAAAAATTAGTGAATTAGTTCTGGTCGGTTTTTTATTTGGTTAATGGATTCCGAGAACTCGTCATTAAAAATTTATTTATAGAAAAAACTAAAAGTTTTATGTTTTAAAATAAGAGTTGATATTTTAAAAACGAAAATCTAATAAAATATTCTAAAAGTCGTCGACATCAAATATGTTTTTTTAGTTTTAAACTATTTATAGTTTCTATTAGTTAATATTCAAAGCTAATGTTATTTTCTTTATTAATTTCTTTTTTTAATTCTTTTATAAGACAATGAGTTATAGTACTGATATCACAAGTAAGTGAATTGCAGATATATTTGTATTCAAATATATTTGTATTAGTTAATATAGTAGATATATATTTTTTATAAAGGAAAAAATTTATATTTGTCATATTATATTTCCTATTTAGTGCAGCAAAAAAATATATTACTATTAAAGTAATACATTTAAAGTAACTAAAATATATTTAAACAAATTGGAATAATTGGAACTTAATAATTTGGTGTCTGTATGTATTTTAATATGTATTTAAAGTAAATCAAAGTTAATAAATATTTACAGTACAAATTTTGCTGGGCAAATAATAATAACGTGCAATTTACTTTTTTTTTACTGCACAGTCAATATTAGTAAGGTAAAACGATTTTGCAAAATTCCAACAGGCCAAGTAATGACAATGTAACTTTTTCTTACTTTCTTTGCATTGCGACTATTAACAAAGTAAAACAACTTTTACAGAACACTGAAATATCAACTATTAAATAATTGCAACGCTACGGGTTTAGATTTTAACCCGGCAGCACTCGCGCTCCTTAGTTAACACCGTCCTAAAGTTAAACACAGTCACTCGCAAAGGGGTACTTTACACCCCAGCACTAAATTTCGTTCAAATATCCCTTTTACGTTCAAAACTTGCAAAATTTTTACTTAAAAGCTATTTTCTAGCAAATGTTTAAAGTATTTATGGAGAAGAGACGGTATTGTAATTATAATTCTGAACCACATAATTCTTCACTTCATCTTCCACAGGATCACCAGTAATGTTTTCTTTTTCCAACAATTCATTAGACTCACTATCGGAACAAGGACGACAATAAATTGTCATATCATCATCATCCATAGCATCAGCAGTTTCTTTTCATGGTTCGTTTATAGATTAATCATAAGAAGAAACTTCTGCTAACAATTTTCGCATAGGTTCCGTCTCCTCATTGTAAAGCAAGTAGCGTGACAATTTGAACTAGAATGAAGAAACGCGGGCACTCGCGTGGGACCTTTCACACCCCAAAACCACAATTCTACTAAAACCGCTTTTGGATTGTGAAAGAAAATCATTCCTTTCTTTAGTGGGTGACGTTGAAGGCAGCTACTCTGGGTTTGACTCATTTTAAAAAGTGAGAAGTTGAGTATTCGAAACATGAATGTGCGTGGTCGCTAGAGGTGGTCTGATAGACCACCTTGCGAGTGCTGCCGGGTTAATATATAAAAATAAATCAAGAACACATGTCATTGTTTGAACTTGATGTAAAAAGTTTCGGCCCTGGGGACAGCACTGACATTTTGTACAATTTAAGGCCCCTAAATCAGAATAATTCACTCAAAAGTGAATTTCGACATTATAATATTTAAAAACAAGTTTTAATTTAGGTTCATATTTAGAAACTAGTTCTATACACAAAATGATTAAGTATGCAAGATGAAAAGGTCCAAAATAAGCGAGGATTTCAAAATTCAAGTCGACAGAGAATTATCCACAAAATTAAAATCGTAGTTACTTTTCTAAATTATGAATAAGAGCACACCCAAAGCAAATTACAATTATTTATCATAATTAATAGTTGCAACATCTATATATTAAGTTTTTTTTTGGGGGGGGAAATATCCATAATCACTTAAATAATCTCCTTCCAAAAACTACTAATGACCAGACATCTTAGAAAACTTCTACATTCACACGGATATAATTTCAGTTTATTAGATACACCCAAACTCAAAGTAAAACTAAACACAGAAATCCTATAAATATTATTTAATAACCACTTATGCGCCACGCAGTGTCTTTAGAGGTAGCTTCCTTTAAACGATTCGCATATTTCATGCTTATAAAGCCATTTTTATCTTAAATTCAATAATCCGGAAGGAACACCGTGATTATGTTTAACTACGAATTACCAAATATAACGGAAAAAAGTCATAAAATTCGTAATTTTTGGGGTACACTAGTTTAAGTCAAAATATGAATATTTTAAGTTAATTTTGTTCAGTTTCTTTTATAGGATACTGCTCTAGATGGAGTTGCTGGAGGTAAAAAAAATATTTAAATGTAATTAATACTGAATTGTTTATGTTGGTTTTGTTTTTTGATTTGTCAGTTTTTTTACACATTTTTGGGGATTTCCTGGCAAAGTTATTATTGGTGTAAACTATCAGGTTGTCAGCTAAAATGTTGTGTATCTGCAAAAGACACAATATATCTTAATAATCTTCTGAAGTTTTGTTCTTCTATTGCATTTCATCGATAGAAAAATTATAAATTTTATACAATGCACACAGAGAAAACGTGTTTTCAAATAACACAATTGTATTACAAGTATTATGTAAAAAAGGACAACCTTACAATATTGTGTTGCGTCAATATAATAATTGTGAAGATAACAAAAGAACACATTTTTATGTTATTTTCTCACATGAAAAAAGTGTTCAAATAACGCAAGGAATACAAGTATTATGTAAAAAGGACAACCTACAATATGTGTTGCGTCAATAAATAATTGTGAAGATAACAAAAGAACACATATTTGTTTTTTGTTATCCACATGAAAAAACGTGTTTTCAAATAACGCAAGTGTATAATACAAGTATTATGTAAAAAGGACAACCTTACAATATTGTGTTGCGTCAATATAATAATTGTGAAGATAACAAAAGAACACATATTTGTGTTCTTTTGTTATCACACAGAAAAAAACGTGTTTTCAAATAACACAAGTGTAATACTAGTATTATGTGAAAAGGACAACCTTTAGAATATTGTGTTGCGTCACTATAATAACTGTGAAGATAACAAAGGAACACATATTTGTGCTGTTTTAACACAACTGGAGATCTCGAGAGGAGAAGACCATTCTTTACATGCGCTATTGACAAAAAAACTTTAAACTCTATGGTTTCCTAAAATATGTGTCACAGAATTTTCATTTGAAATATTTAATATTCATTTTGAAATACCTTGGTATATATTTTTAAACTTGAGTACATCTGTTTATTCGGAATGAAAGAGCAGATGCTGATCTACATTTCGGAAAAATAACTCATGCAGTGCCTTCAACACAAATTTTGTGATAACCATGCATGATAATTTAGTCAATATGTAATGTTTGCATTGGTTTAATACAACTTGATAATAATATTGAAAAAAACACAGTGTTTCGAGTTGGAAGTCAACACAAGTTTTTTCTGAGTGTACTAGCTCTGCGGACTCAAATGTTTACCAAACACTTCAAAATGTTATCCATCGAATTTGCACATGCTGTTTGAAATTTACAACGGTTTTTGTAAGTGCTTACGTTTTATTTTGAACTTAAAAAAAAACGATTCTTAAGTCAGGATTGCTCACTGTTTATTCTCACGGTGCGATACCATTGAGTTAAACGTTTAAATCCGTGAATTCTTTAAAAAACCACTAACCTCACTTACACTATTCTGACTCTGACGCACAAAAATTAATCCAATTCGAACATACTTTTTCGAAAACTACCCGACCCTAACTACAGAGTGATCATGTTGAAGTGTCGCATGGTCATTTAGGCCCAAGCGATTTATCGGTCCTGCTTCGAACATGCCTGCATTAGGCTCTAATGATTCGTAAAAAGTCCTTTTAAACGTAATCTGCCCGAAGCATAGAGGTAAGAATTAAATTGAAGAGGCTTGGCGGGAAATCAGCGAAGACGTATAAAGATTGCCGATTTGATATAATTGGCCCAAATTAGTCACAAAATATCAATACATTATCACTTTAGTTTACAATGAAAGGTATATAAAATTAACAAGTTAAATCCTTTAACCCATAAATGCTTAATTTGGTTATTTTTGGCCTTTTCTAGTGTGTATGTATACCTTTAGTACTTTAACCCTTTCTTCCACGGCCCGTTAAAGTGACGGGTTAAAGTTTCGACCGCGATTTCTCTCTCCTGTGATTATGTTTTTATTTCTTTATCCAGCATCTCATGACCTGAAGTCCTGTAAAAAAAACTAGAAACCCCCCCCCCCCCAAAAAAAAAAACGTAATAGAAAATCCAACTGGGCAAATTAGTAATGCACATGGTGACACTTGTTGCTGTTTATGCAGCTTCAGAAGACCGGGCACTTTTTTCCATGTGCGTATACTGTATATTATTTGAAACATCAGTTTTGATCATATTAATGAATCATATTTGAAACATCCGTTTTAATCATATTAATGAATAATATTTGAAGTGTGCAGTTTCTGCTGCTGCTGATTCAGCATGCAGATATTGCAATAAATGTTAATTGCTTTTATAAAAAGTATTGCCACTTGCGTTATTAATTTACGAAAAAAATAGACCACGTGTCTTGGACCCACAAGACCAACCACCACAATACTCGAACATGACCACATCGTGTATGCATGCAACAAGAAATAGAGAAAATTCTTATTTTGGCACTGTTTTGAGGCTATTGAGAAGGCGATCGATGGTTTCACTTGACAATCCTTTCTTCATTGTTTTTTTAAACAATCAACATTTAAATTTTATTCTTTACCTTCAGTGCTCGAAGTAGATGGTCATTCAGAGGCTTGAATGCTTTGCATTAGCATATGTTTCGCATTGAGAGCTTTGCCGTTTAATTTTTTGGTCTTGTTAATGGAGCTATTTGTTCGGCTTTGTTCAAGTGGGATTAGGAGATTGGATGTTAAAAATTACGTTGAGTTGTTAACACAATGATGTATTTTTTTTTGTTTACATGTGTGATTGTGCTTTTTTAGAATGGTAGATGGTGAATAGGTAGTAAACTTTAACTTTCTGGTATTCGATCGAATTAATTACTGTGTAAACCTTGTATGGGGTGTGTTGAATATGCATTTCTTATGAACAAAATAGCATTTCAATAAAGTTAGCTTACGATAGTTTGAAATCTTATTAAAAAAATTATAAATAGAAAAAAGTCATATACACATCATTTACACATAAATAATACTGCTACGTGATATATCTGAAACGATTATTAAATATTCACAAGAGGATGGTGGAAAAATATTAAAACTAATTTTAAATGAAGGAAATTGAAATAAATCTATTTTTACACAAATGGTTTTAATTTTAAGAAAAAATAACTTTTTATTAAGGCAGTGGGCTTAATGGGAACTTTAATTTTTTTGTTTATTTTATTTGAAATATGTATCTTATGCTTTTACTACGCAAGGAATTATACCTGAGAAACATAACGAGAAAGATTTTGTGTTCCTAAATCTTGTACATAAATCGTATTAAAAAACTATATGTTTTCGATAAAGTAATTTAATATTAATAGAAATTTGCACTGTCATAAAAAAATGCAAATCAGCGTAAATAAACTCCTTCAAATCATTTACGACCAATTTAAAAACCATTCAATCAATCCTCCAATCCTAACCATTTTTATTCCTTTCCAATTTACTCACACTATTACACTGAGTGGAACCATACACACACCCTGTAATCAGCTCAAAACCTCCTTGATTACAAACACGGTCGTAAAAAACAAACAACCCCGAGATAAACGCCATGTTTGGTGGAGATCGATACCATAACAAAGGACGATTGCCTTCAAAGGCAGCGGACATCTTGCTTTCGGACCATAAATCGCCCGATGGACATTACCCTGTTAAAACCCTGGGCTCTAGTAGAGGGATGGTAAGGAATAGGATGACAAATGCTTTTACTAGTTCTTTTTAAGACTTTATATACAGGGTGTCCGTAAAAGAATGTCCGAGTTTTAATGGTATATTACAGGAGTTCATTTTATACTAAATATAACAAATCACATACATGACATTGAAGGAAAACTAACCTAGTTTTTCCTATAAGTGCTCAATGTGTGCGCCTTTAGTGATACGGCACACATCCAAACGAAAATGCAATTCTTCTCATACTGTCTGCAGCAAGTCCGGAGTAATGGAAGCAACAGCCTGTGCAATTCTACCTTTCAAGGTTGGTTAATCGAGGGGTAGGGGTGGAACGTAGACCAGATCTTTTACGAAGCCCCAATGGAAGCAATCACAAGGCGTGATGAAACAGACGGACAGACAGATAGACAGACGGACTGAACGATTATAATACCTTGCACTTTTTACGTTATAAACGTAGTGTGGAAGCTAAAACTTGGGACAAAACAACTCGGACATTCTTTTACGGCATCCTGTATAAGCAAAATAGAAGTGTTTTCTCACGTGGCTTATGAAACGGTACCTGAAGCATTTGAATCTGAGATGCTAGTGCTTGACTATGCTTAGTGCCTATACAAATAGAAATAAGTGAACCAACAACAGGCCAGAGGCCTAGCAAGGTTGGTCCGAACGTTTACTAGTTTCTTAACATGTCTCCAATACGTATCGAGATTCTTCTTAAATCATTCTACTTTCTTCGAATATACAACATAATCTGGCAAACATTCCATTAATTATTAACTATATTATTATTTTCTTTAATTTCTGACCATGTCCTCTGGCTTGACTATTTAAGTTAAAACCTAAGTTCTTCATGCCTCCCTGTTTGGTGGAATTGAAAAACTTAATTAAATACCGTCCTGCTCTCATACTTTCCAAGGAATAAATACACGTTTAAAAATCTTAATCTGTCGATGGTGGACTACCAGTTAACTTCATAAGTATCATTTTATACTCATGTATATTGACCAGGAAAGGAGGAAGGACTGGTGGACCTATCCACCGCTCATACCCTGACCTCAGATAATCGAAAACCATGCTACCACTGCCTGAAAATGAGTGACAGTACAGAAATGAGTCACATGCTAACCACTGCCTGAAAGATGGAAGTCAGACATGCTAACCACTGCCTGAAAGATGGAAGTCAGAAACCACCATGCCTGAAAGATGGAAGTCAGACATGCTAACCACTGATGAAAGATGGAAGTCAGACATGCTAACCACTGCTGAAGATGGAAGTCAGACATGCTAACACTGCCTGAAAGATGGAAGTCAGACATGCTAACCACTGCCTGAAAGATGGAAGTCAGACATGCTAACCACTGCCCCAACGCAACAACGTTTTCTTTATATGTATTGCCAAAGTGCAACGACAATTTTTGTTACGTACTAGCAACTGTTTTGTAAAGACATTTCATACGGAACTGAAATATTTACACATTTAGACTGTTTGCAACGGTTTTTTTTTGATAATTTATTCTGCTCTAATTGGGATATTAACAGATCCTATGTTGGAAATTTAAATTCATTTCGAGCATTTTAAACTTACCAAAGAGAATTTTTTTTTCTCATGAATAATCCCAACAAAAACGATATCGTGGCACATAATTCCAAAAATTATTCTCACTTTAACCCCTTGCATGGAACTTGCATACTTACATTTCATTGCTATTCAGCTCTGTATTTTTACAATTTCCTGAAACACAATTATAATTTAAGTGTTTCCAAACACAACATGACTAATGTCCTTGTAAAAAGTCCCACTGACTATATTCGCATCATTCAACCATTTCCCAATCAGCCACTTCAATTGATATATTCTTCTTATTTGAAATGAACTATGAGCCGTAATTTCGCACACAACCACGGCCTACTCAACTACTAAGGCCGAAGAAGCTTTCCCAAACAAGCTCAAGGACGGAAATTTTGACGTCATAGTTCCGAGTGACGTTGTTCCGAAGATGAAGACAACCTGTCTAGTGTCTCGAAACCTGTTCGGAGCCACTCGTTCACGGCTGACCACATTTTTAGGGTTCCGAATGCGTCCGAACTAGTTTCTCGATCTTCGGCACTGGAAACAGTGACGTCAAAATTTCCGTCTACGCTCATGTTTGGGAGAGCTTCTCTGGCCTTGTTATTGAAGTTGAATACGTGACACAAATCAACTTACAAACCACAAAATAATCCTGACTCATAATACCTGTTCCAAGAAAAAACACAAATTCGCCACCCCTGTTCTCCGGCCTCAATCACCGGGTCCCAAATAAAGTGCTCTTAGATTTATGGAACAGGATAAGAACCCTAACCTTTTTATGTCACATTTAGCAATATTCCAGAGGTTCTATTTTTTTTTATTTTTGTCTTCCTCGGAGCTAAAAACTCACGGTGATTTGATTTATGGACAGGCATATCCTAAGGTTTTGCACAACCGTCTTTTTCTTGAGCAGAAATGTCGGTGGGATGTTTATGTTGTTTTTGAGAAGCTGTTTCGAAATAGTATGTTTAAAGAATGGACAATTCGATCGGGACGGAAAGATGTTTGTTTGTGGGGAAAAAAGACAATGCTTGACGTCAATGTAAGCGAAACCGTTCGAGTTTAGATGACTTACAGTCCCTAGACAAATTATTAGACGCACTGCAAGATTTCATGTAAAATATTAATTACCGGGTGATATTGTACCGTTTTATTATTTTAAATTGATTTTTTTTATTTTTATATTATCTAATCAATTACCGATTTATTTGACATAAATAAAACAGCATTAATTTAGAAAAGCATAAGTTTATTAAGTTTTAAAGAAAAGTGAAATTAATGTTAGTAAAAGTCAATATTTAGTTGAGCCACCTTTAGCCGCTATCAAAGCTTTAATTCTGCGCGGCATGCTATCAATGCAAGACTGTACTGTCTCCTGCATTGGAGAATGATGATTCCACACATAAATAATCTTATAATAAATAATTAATATAAATTAATCTTAATCATAATTAATCATAATTATCTTAAAATAAATACAAATATGTAGTCTACAACAATTCTTTTAAATAAAAATCAATAATATTGTAGTTTAAATATACCATTATTGCATAAAAACTCTTAAGAAACATAAGATTACTAAAAAAATATAGTGCGTCTAATAATTTGTCCAGGGACTGTAGATAATTGGTGGTTTGTTTGCGGGGTTTAAGACAACGGTTTACGTTACTGTAACGTCACTGTAGGCGTGGTCATTCCAGTTGTTCCTTCCTTTTTTCCCAGTATAAATATTTTTATATTTAACTGAAACATGGTATGGGAATTAAACTTTTGTAAGTAAACTTGAACCTTTATAATAAATCCCCTGAAAAGTATAGCACTATATGAAAAATGTTGAGTATAATCGGGATAACACAGAAACTGTAAATAATCCTTCAAAGTGAAGAATAGTGTCAGTAAATAGTCAGCAATATCGAGTAATCTACTTTTAAATGACGTATGTTATTAACGTTCATTTAATGAATACACAATCAATTAACCTGATAGTTGCACATTTTAGGTGTAAGATAAAATAAGTGGTTTTAAATATTCTTTAGAAAAAAAAATATTTTCCGATTTTTGCAAAGAACGATTATATATTTTGTGTTTTTATTCCAGAAAACCAGATTGTCTTCAAAAATTTTCCTCTGAAGGATATAAACGATACATAAAAAAAACCGTCACTTGACTGTCAGGATTTCCAGCAACGCGCATAATTTAGAAAATTTATACACTTTTTTTTATTTTACTATATTTTAAAGTTGAAGTATGAATGATTCATTTATAAATAATCATTCGCTTCAGCAATACAATTTTTAAAAAAATTAAATGTTTGTCAAAATTTAAAATTTTAATATCATGCATTGAAAACAAGTTTATACTTCGATCAATTTACTAATCAATCAGAGGAGGGTAGTAATGAAAGAACAAGTACAAAAAAAACAGATTTCTCACTCTTTTTTATCCCGCATACATCCGTGAACTAGGACTACATTTTTGCTTTATGGTGGATACTAAGAAACATAAAACAAAGGGTAGAGGCCTGGTTTATATCTATGTTTATAGCATCGTTGAGATGTTTATCCGTTAAAACCTTCCAAAGTTCGATCCAGAATTCCTTAAGCGTACCCTTTGGAGCTCGAACAGCCTCCCGGGTTTTATTTTAATATTTCATAAGTGGATAGAGGTTCTTGGATGAAGTTAATGGAAAAAGGGGTTTTATGAACTTTTTAGAGATAATTGAAAGTATCGCTTCCTAAACTATGGTTTTCGTAGGGTAGTAAAAAAGATAGTAGTTTGAAGTTTAATGTCTAGTGAAGATTGAGTGTTTATTAAAAAAGTTGTAACATATGTTTTTTAATTTTCTGATCACTTACCTACATCTTTCATCTTTTTATATTAAAGTAATATATTTTTGAGAATCGGTTATTATTAGTAATAAGAATTTTTCTCTAAACATTTTATTTGGAATTTAAAAACTTTGTTTTCGAATACTTTGATGATTTTTTTAAATGTATGTTGATGTGTGTTGTTGTTATAGTTATATTTGCGTCAACGTAAATCAAAAGTTTGACGATTTCTTAATTGTTAAAAATAGATATAAATAGGAAGACCATACGTGCTGCATTTCGCAGTATAATTTAGTTTTTTATTTAAGTATCAGCCAATATAGTTGTTCAAGCATTTAATGAAAAAGGCCCTGAACCTCAGTCTGATGAAATAGTGGCAGAGACAACTAAATTTGCGGGGAATAAAGAAGTGGAGTTTGATTTCTAAACGAGGAGGATTGATATTGGAAAAGTGTCTGTTGGCCACCCTCCTCCCGTAGTAGCCGAATCCTCAGCCATGGAACTCCAGCGGTGACTGGCCGTCATCACTTCGGCCGTGTGTTCTGCCGTGGTTTTGGTCGTGATTTTAATTGCCGCTTGTGCTGTGCTAACGCGAAGAAGGAGACAGAGGCCAGAAGGTCATGATTCCGAAGCTGATCGCAGAAGCACAGGAGAAATTCAAAAATCAGAAAACGTCGCTCTCAGCGCATGGGAGAAGCGATCGAGAGCTGACTCATCAGATAGAGGCTCACAATGTAGAGAATCCCTCTATTTATTCCTACTCTTTGTCTATATGTATTTTAAGTATTGTATCATCGAGGACGATGTATTTATAGGATGGCCAAATGTTGGCATTACTTAAGTTTTGATAATTTTACGAGCGTGCGATAGCACGTGATTGTTGTAGTTTTTAAAAAAGAAGACGTTGAATGTCAGTTGAGACTTTATAATAATAAAAAGTTGGTTTTAAAATAAACCGTTACGCTTGTGCCTGAATGATTTAATTGCGATACGACCTTTACGATTCTACATTTCTAATAACAAAATATCTGCAAATAGTCTCCGTTTTAGATTTTAAAGTTATCTGAAACAAAAAGAATTGAATAAGAATAATATGATTTATGAGCAGTTGAAAAGTTTATCAGTAAAACTAATATGGTCAGGCTAGGTATTAGCTGTGTCCAAAGCAGGTAGTTTATTTGATATCACAATATTCTTAACAAGGCAAGAATTTATCGCAGGTAAATTTTACTATATCCACATAAAGTTTCAGCAAAATCCGACACATGTATTGTTTGTGTATCAATACATGTACATATTACAATGTATAACAATGCATTCAAAAAATATATACAGGTGTATATAATTTTATAACAATGTAATATAGCAATGAATTGTTATGCAATATTTGTATAACAATACATTGTTTGTATATTTTGCGACATATTTTTTGTGCAACAATTAGCGTTTGATATTTGCTGAAAACACATCAGTATTAATAGATGTTGACATCTTATGACCTCAAAATACATTTTTTCTACGAGTGCACAAGAAAGCTGTGTCAATTTTTGTAAGGTAAGGTAATCGTTTCCGGCTGCCTATTTCTAGCCTCCTTCAGGAGCTTTAACACAGCCAATAACGCCTCGTATTTTAGAACCCTGGTAAAGTGACGAGGTCGACACCTGAGCGGGCACCCAACGGAACTTCGAGCGACATCGTACGCTAACGCCGTCCAGACTTTGGCTCCACAGATTGTAACGAGCACGTCTGTCCTGTGTACTCGGCCCAATCCGTGATGAGGATTTTCTACTATTTCCAGCACAGATCCGATTTATAGATGACTGGCAGTAAGTGGATTCGAACCCCCGCACTGCTGAGAAGGTCGAACCTCTAGCTGATGCTTTACCACTCGGCCACGGACGGGCCTCAATTTTTGTATAACTAATATTTAATTCGAAATTTAATGCAAGGTGCCTCAAAAATTTAATACTAAATACTTCGTTTTGAAAGACCTCCAAAATCGTGTTTCAACCTCAGTCTACGTTATTTTTTTACACTAATGAGCAATGATACCTTTAATATAAGGCTCAAAGGCAATTTCTATAACCTGTTCTATCGAAACATTTCAGTTTCTACAGTTTGTGAGAAATTCTACAGTAACAGTACAGTAAGTGAAAACATCTATTTAAATGGATTCCAGGTCAAAGAAATATATAGATAGTACTGAATCGTAGTAGCAGTTGAATGAATGTTAAATCAACAACTATTTACCATTATTTATATTATTTAATTTTCTAAAACATACAAGTAAAATCAAATTACGTCAACTAATTCATCACATCGAACAAAAGCCCAAACATATCCGGAACAGGAAAACCTATCTTCAAATCCAGATAGTTCAAGAGAGAGCGCCATCTTATTTCGGAATAAAGCTAATTTTCCGAACAAAGTTTGAAAAGGGAATAATTCAAAGATTCTCTTAGCTTTCAGGGGAAACAACCAGCTTTTGAAAACTACAAAGCTGACTTTTCATAAATTTGCATCTCGTTAAGCTCAAGAGCTGATTAGTCATTGCAAAGGCAATGATTTGTCTTTCAAAAATAGTTTGTTTTAGTGAAGAGGGCTTGGTGGAATTTCTAAAGATGTTCAGAATTTAAGTTCCGATGAATGGTTGTCCACGTAAAACGTATTCGTGTCAAATAATCTTTAGAAAATATTATTTCTATTTGTCTGATTTTGATACATTATACTATGTAAAAATGTATTGCTAATTGAATGGATGTCCGTATAAAACATATTTGTATCGAATTATGTTTTGAATATATAAATTTGATTTGACTCATTTTTATGCATTATACTATGTAATGATGCATTGCTAATTGAATGAATGTACGTATAAAACATATTATTATCAAATGACGTTGTAAAATATTATTTTTATTTGACTCTATTTTGTGCATTGTACTATGTGATAATGCATTTAGCTATATCGTATGTTGATACAATATTATTTGTCCATTGATATGCTAATTTCTCTCATAATTTTTCGTTAAATTTATATTTTACTTTTTCATTTATGTCTAAGAACTTATTTTGAAGTCCCTGCGAAAAACAATGGATAAGTGGTGCGAAATCAGAAAATTTGTGTAGATAATCAGATATTTGTACCCGTTAAGGTTTAGATTTGAATACTTTTCTGCAGATAAATAACTGAAGACTACAATATCAACAAGACTAAAAATATTCTTCGCAACGATTAAATACCCTTTCTCGTTGTTCCCGGTCGAAATGCGACGAAAAAACTGTTGTTGTTGCTTATCATCCATGATCTGGATCAAAAACATCAAGTCCAAGAGATTGTACATCCTCAAAAAGTCCATAACTTGGACAGGATCCCCATACAACCCCATACAAGCAAGGAGGTGGCTGGGGGAGGCTGGTGCCATACTACATTTTGTACACAATGAAAAAGTCTTGAAACCCTGGTCAAATTAAATAGATTTAATATGGCCACTAATAAATCTAGTAAGGGTTGTCTGCATTGCCCATCGCCATTTATCTCTAGGGCACCTCTAGGGAGATCAACATGATACCAGTCATGTGTTAGTGGTGTTTTCCAGCAATATTGAGAGCAATTTTTCTTTTGGTGGCTAGCTCCTGATACGTACACTCTTAAAAGAAACGAGCCGTTTTAACTCAGTCTGAGTTAATTTCCACTCCTTTCCGTGCCGAAAATGCACTTCCCCTATGGGAGTGGACTTCACTCTTTTTGCGGAGTGAGTAAAAGAAATAAAAGAAAACAATCTACGTCCTACACTCTTAAAACGAGCGGTTTTAACTCAGTCTGAGTTAATTTCCACTCCTTTCCGGTGCCGAAAATGCACTTCCCCTATGGGAGTGGATTTCACTCTTTTGTTTTAAGAGTGTAAGAACGCCCGAGACGTCTCCATTGGTATCTTCCTTTGCTAGATAGTCAGCAATTTCGTTACCATACAGATCAACGTGTGTGAGGGGACCTACTGAATGTGAATCTCACCCCTGTCAGAAAGCGTCTTAAGTTTGACTACAATGTCGATGCTTGTCTGGCCGTTAATTCTCTTCCAACCTCTCAAAAGTTGAATAGCACTACGACTATCACGAAATAACTTAATGCAAGAATTGCGCTTGAGATGTATCTTGCCCTTTATACACAAAAACCAAAAAGATCCCATACAGTAGTGAAAATAAAGAAACCATTATCAAAGTAATACATCGTTATCGGGAATAACCAGGTAGACATGATTAATTAATCTAAACATCTATGGAAAAACTGTGAAAACTATAGAAGTATGACTAAATGACTCCAAACACTAAAATGAGTTGTAATCAATTATTTATAGTTATATTTGGCTTTGCTTACGGTTAAGGTACGACTATTTAACTACAATTACAATTAAATTCCAAATCTATCGATAACTACTATTATTTCAGTATAGTTTTAAGCCTTATTTTCCTTCTAGAGAAGGAACTTGCAAAAAAATAATAACATAAGACTACGGTATGCTATAATTATCCTGGTATAAATACAGTAAAACTGATACCATCAAATAAAAATATTCTTCGCAATGATAGAATACTGTTTCAAGTTCTTCCTCTATCGCAGACTTACGCTGGAGACAACTTGCCCTTTATATACCAAAATGATGCCATACTGGTGTGGCAATAAAGAACCCATTAGCAAAGTACCAAATCGTTATCGGGCATAACCGGGTAGACCTAATTCATTAACCAAAACCCCTTCCCACAGCACAACGGAGCAATCAACTTAGTTATCCGAAAAGCGACACTCGGAGCTCGTCAAGACTTTGGTACGAATATTTCATTACAGCTAAAATCAAATTCTAAATACATCAATTATCAATGTTAGCTCAATATGATTATTAAAAGATGCATGTTACTACCTGAGCAGTGTACACGCAAAATAGTTGTAATCGTAAAAGACCACAATGTTCTACAATTACTTTGGCATAATTACATCTAAACTGATACATCCCAATAAAAATATTCTTCGTAAAGACAAGACACTCTTAGCTCTTTTTCTATTGAAATGCTACGAAATAACTTACAGGATTTACCCTTTGAGGCATAACTTGCCCTTTATATACCAAACTCAAAATCATCCCATACCGTTGGAGCAATAAAGAATCCATTGCAAAAACTGCTTCTTTCAAATAAGAACATTCTTTGCAATGATAGAATACACTTCCTAGTTCTTAATCGATCGAAATAACTTAATAAGAGACTTACGCGTTGAACGTAACTTGCCCTTTATATACCGAAATGATGCCATACCGGTGTGGCAATAAAGAACCCATTAGCAAAGTACCACATCGTTATCGGGCATAACCGGGTAGACCTAATTCATTAACCAAAACCCCTTCTCGCAGCACAACGGGGCAATCAACTTAGTTATCCGAAAAGCGACACTCGGAGCTCGTAAAAACTTAGGTCTGAGGACCGTTAACAAAAGTACTGCCATTGAAGCGGCTTAGGTCTTGCTACGTGTAACGATCAATTAAAATGTTTTATGGATCGCAGAGATAACACTCTGATACGAACCAAGGGGATGCGGAAGATGAAGGAATGTGTTGCGTTCACTTGTTCTAAGGCTATGTCCTGACTACGCCACAAAGGCAACAAATGCCACAAAGGCAACAAAACTTGGCGACTTGGCAAAGTCAACCACCATGCTATTGCATTGCTTGGCGCGCTTGGCGGTCGCCAAATTTTGTTGCGTTTGTTGCCTTTGTGGCGTTTGATGTCGTAGTAAGGACATAGCCTATAGACTCTTACTTAGAGGGCTGAGCAGCCCAATAACTTCTTAAGCCCTGGTTTGTAAGAACACAAATTCGGACGCTGAGCTGTGCGTCTGAATTTCCCGCTTTCTTATTGGCCCTAGTTGTCACATGACCGCGGCACCAAAAATAACGTCGATCTCAGCGTCCGTAAATCTCGAATCAGTCGTGGTTTGATTCGAGCGTCCATAACGTGCGAAATGGCCGATGTTTCTACCTATTCGAAAGATATAACAGTGACCTTCGCTCACTACGCATGCGTTAGAAGCGGACGCATCGCTAGACGTGAATTTTAACAAACCACCAAAGCGAAGATAAGACGCTGATATTGCCGAGCAGGCCGATTTTTCACGCCTTGACGTGCGTTTTCAGTAATTACAAACCAGGGCTTTATTCGTTGACACTAGCCTGTTACAGACCAAGGCCGTCTCTCCAAGTCTCCTCCACCTGACTCTTTTCCCCGCAATGGCCCTCCATCGGTTTATTCTCAACGCCTTGATGTCCCTTTCCACCACATCCAACCATCTAGTTGGGGGTCTTTCTCTGCGCCGTTTTCCTTCAATTTTGGAGGAAGTGACTTTTTTAGTGGGGAAGCTGTCTTCGTATCGAAAAAAACATGGCCCAGCCACCAATGCGCGATGCCTTTACCACCTTTAGAATGTCCGGATCACCATACTTTTTGTATATTTCGTTGCTATAGGCAATTCTCCAAACACCATCTTGTTTAATTGGTCCAAAGATCTTTCTTAATAGTTTTCTTTCAAAAATCGATAAAAGGTCTTCTTCTGCCCTGTTCAGATCTCATCATTCACTGCCATACATGGCCACAGATCTTATCAGGTTTTTATATAGGTTTACCTTGGAGGCCAATAACCTGACTTATAAAAGATATGTGCAGCCAAATCGTCCGACTAATAATGCCACTCCAAACCAGTTCCTATAAACTTTTGCAATAGTTACGGGGGATGTTTAGGCAATTTAAGTTTTCACACATGACGGGAAAAAGGTTCTTAAGGTTTTATAAAAACCGCTATATTCGTTCCCGTAGTAGGTGCTTGACTTTCGCCAGACGTCATTGGAAAAGAGTAGGATATTGGGAGCCAAGTCGGTAAGGCATTTGCCTTACATGTGCAAGGTCCGTGTTTCCCGTCCGGACACTTCCCAAAATAACTGCCGACCTATAAACTGTCTGTGCACCTAAAAGAGTCAAACTACACTGTAAAAAAAAATTACTGAAATTAACGGAAAAGTACCGCAGCAGAGTTGCGGACTTTCCGTTTCGATAAGTATTTCGCGTGTATTTACAGAAGTTCCGTTTCTTATTTCTCCGTTGTTAAAATTTCCATTTTGCATTTTCCGTGTTTCTACTTAAGTTCCGTTCTTATTCTCCGTTATTAAATTTTCCATTTTGCATTTCCCGACAGGTAATACAGGTAAGGTAAGGTAATCGTTTCGGCTGCTATTTCTAGCCTCCCTTAGGAGCTTTAACACAGCCAATAACGCCAGATAATTTAGACCCTGGTAAGTCACGAGGTTGACACCTAAGCGGGACCAACAAACTTCGAGCAACATCGTACGATAACGCCGTCGGGACTTGGGCTCCACATATTTAACGAGCACGTATGTCCCAGTGTACTCGGGCCATCCGTGAATAGAGGATTTTTGTACTATTTCCAGCACAGATCGATTATAGGATGACTGGCAGTAGGTGGGATTCGAACCCCGCACTCCTGAGAAGGTTGAATCTCTAGGCTGATGCCCTAACCACTCGGCCATCGGACGGCCTGGTAATACAGGTATTTGATGCTCGAGTTGTGTGTATTCTAGTGCATTATCGCCAATTCTACGATAGGGTAATAAAAGTATGGCAGCTCTAAAAACGGGAAAATTCCGTTTTCATATCTTGCACGTGGTTTACGGACATTTTCCGTTTTTAGAAGGAAAAACCGTTTTCAGAAGGAAAAAACCGTTTTCAGTCGTTACGGGAAAGTTCCGTTAAAATCAGTAACTTTTCTCCTGAAATTTCAGTTTTTTTTAACGTGTAATATTACTCCGTGTAAAGGAAGTAAAAGTGATATATTCTCCTAAATCCCGACTTTACGTACGATGTCGCCCATTAAAGTTGCTTTCGGTGCTTACTTAGGTGTCGGCTCGTTACTTGACTGTGGTTATAAATTGCGTTGCCCATCACCAATTTTCCCCATGAAGCTTTAGTTGAATTGTAATTCAACCTAACTTAAAATCTTATTATATCTGAATTAAATATTAATGCTTTCTCATAGGTGGAATTTCATCAATTTCGTAAATAGTTATTGTGTAATGTGATAAATTATAAATTTCGATACGAACACAAGTTGAGCATTGATGACAGTGTTACTGTCCATTTGCATTATTTAAAAAATTGTCCTTAGATTCCTTTAAAATGGACAAATTATCTATTTTTTTTTTCTTATTCAAAATTCAGAATTTTTAAAGACAAAACTGTATTCTGAAATGGAAATGTTAATGACTTGTCTAATCCTTCTACATTTCAACTAAGGAAACGATATACAGGATAAATTTCACACAGGCTCTTTCTTTCATCATTTCGAACTGTTTTCTTTCACCATCAAACGAAGAATCTTTTGTGAATAGCAATTTTGAAACTTTGAGTGGTTAACTAAAAAATATCTTATTTTTACACGTGCTTTTGTAAACTGCACTATTCGCAAATTTTGAATCTGTTCTATGATGGTAAAATATTTTATAAGAAATTTTTATTCAATTTATAGTCAGATGAAACATTTTTATGTGTGCATAAGGTGTTATGAACCAAATATTTGTGTAACAAATTTTCTTTCAAATAGACTGAAATATGCTTATACATATTTACTATTTTCAGTTTACCTTTAGCTTTTTTTAATAAAAACAAATGCATGTAACGTACAACATTAATCCATAACAACTGCTTTCTAAAAAGAGCTAAAAAGTTGAAAAATCTATCTGGAGATTTGTTGCATCGGACTGGGTAATTGGAGTCGGTTCTTCACGGGACGTAATATTTTGGCGATCATTCAGTGGTGTTACACTTTAGAAAGTTTAGGATTGAGAACCCTGTGTTGCGTAATTTAATTTCGAACACTTTCGTGGGTTCGGGGATGGTATTTGGATCTTTATAAATCACTGATGCGAGTTAATTGGCTAGAAGAGTGATGCAAAATAAGGGGCTTTTAGCCATTGAGCTAGAAGGGAAACTGGAGTGAAGTGTCAGCGAGCCGAAAACCCACTCACACCCTTTTGAGCGAACCGGGCAGAAAAGGACTATTTTCCCTACACTTGTATGCAATGCTTGTATGAGACCCCTCTATCATATTGACTTGGGCTCCTAAATGTATTTAAAAAATTTTAGTTCGAAAGAATTAACTTTCTTTAACTTTAAATTCCGACTTTTTTTAAGAAATAACCACGTGGATCACTATCTAATAACCAGTGAAGACGAACCCGATAGTGAAATAGGAAAGTTTCTAGGTTTTCTTCCCGGTTTGTTTCTGCTGCAGTGCTGTGTATTCCTCCGCGTTTCGTTATTGGACCGGCTCGTTTGCTGCCCTGTTCAGTGAATCACACACCTCACCCCAGTTTTCCTTTTATCTCAATGCTTTAGCTTTCACACAGCGTTTATGAAGTAGAGAGATACATACTACTCGCCCATGTGTCTCTAATTCAAATTCACACCCCAGCTTAGAAACAACACAAATAAGTGTGATGCCTCAAACAAAACTTACGGTTAATAGGGTATTTAAACGATATTCAGTAGTACAGGAGATTATTAAATTTTTAAAATTTCGAAAAACTCGCAAATATTGTGATCATTCATTACTGATCATTCATTACTGAAACAAATCAAACTAACTCGTAAAATTTTTCACTTTGTCATTTAGCTGTTTTCTGGTGGAGAATAAAGCATACTGCAGACATTATAATTTCTGCAGTATGAAGAAGTTTAGAAGATAATTTAGAGTTTTAGAATTTTTCTGAATTGCTATACAAAATAGAAGGGAGCGTAACGTTTCCTTCGATTTTGTGGTGTAATATTGCAGTATAAATTTGGTAGAACGTTTGGTCCGTAAAAACGCTACTGGTTTTACGGGGTAACGGGGTTTGGGATTCAACCAATTTTTACAGTATTCATAAAAAGTCTTATAACAAAGAAATATTTTAAGTTTTTAATGTTGTTACGAGCATTTGTGAACTCACTAGTGAAGATGTATTCTGTTATATTCTTTTCTCATAAAAATGTAGTCTACTATTTCCATAAAAATAGTTTCTACTAGTTTTATAGAGTAATGTTATACAAAGTTATACCATGGGTTTATAGTGTGGTGACAAACTTTTTCTGTTCGTGGTAGTTTATGTTAACTTTTTTTGTCCAAACATATTAATTAGTTATATTTTTGGGCATAATATACTGAAACTCTTTACAGCAAATTATTAAATCCAATTTAAACAAAAAGTTATTTCATTTTAATACAACTACTTTTCCAACGCATGAAAGTTGTGTACAGAGCCAAATGGAGAGAATTGATCCAAGTAAATAAAGTTAAAATAAAATAGTGTCCACAATAGTGTTATTTTAACCTTTTGAATTTTTTAAGTTTTATTTAGGTATTGTTAGCACATTAATTCGATGTATATCACTTCATTTAACATGATTGGCTATTTAAATGCTTCTGTTTATAAAATCAGATTTTTTTTTTCAATTTGGGAATTTTTTTAGTTATTTAATTGCTGTGAAACGTTTTTTTAAATGATTTGCAAAAGTAAAAAAAAAAAAAATACTTCACAAAAACGACAATTGAACTCTTAATAATAACTATATGAATAAACATTATTGTTTTTTTACTTAATTAGAATTTCTGAACAATTAAGGCATATGTTTCAAAAACCAAGTTTTAGATGAATGTGTATCAAGTCTCAATTCAGTTGGCGACTCTATCCCTTGTTTTTTTGTTGTTGTCGATTAGAATGATTTTTTTAAAATTATAAAAAATAGTTTAACATTAATTATTAACATTAACATTTAACTAACATTATTTTTTCAAACATTTAAGTTTTTGGAAACTAAAAATTAAAACCCCTCCCAAAAAAACGAACACCAACAACTTAAAAACGCATTTTCTTACACTCCTTTCTGGCTAACTCCTGTGCCTCCCACCCCGATGCAAGTTCCTCAAGCCCCCAAAAGCTCCGTCTGCAAGGAGGACATTAGACTCGGAAATTATCGTTCTTAAACGCGCATTTAACTTGATGAATTTGGGTCATTAAAATCACCCGGAGGAACACACTGGGAAACATTACGAATGACTCACGGTTTCGGCCTGCGTGCTTGGAGGGTCTTGTAATTACTGGTAGGGACTTCACTGTGACTGCGACTGGGGAGAAGAGGGTCTTGGAATGCGATGGGCTGGAACCAGTGGGGGTGGCAATTGGTTTGGCTGTAAATTGCTCATTGGGTTTTTTTTTATTATTTTTTGTATAACAATTAGGAATGAAATTGAAATTTCAGACAATTCTCTTGGATATTTTTGGTGAATGTTTAGTTTGATTAAAATAAATTACGTAATCTCATTGAGTCAACCGTGTGAATTGTTTGGCATGTAAATGTCATGGAGTGTGTTTTTAATATATCTTTTGTAAACATCTAGAGAATTGTTCAGATCAGTTCCTATGGAATAGATGGATTGTAAGGCCTCGTTGCAAGTAACATCGCAACTACGTCAAACTTTGTTTTATACCCTCTAAAAAACTACACCGTTCATAGTCTATGGAATAGATGATTGTAAAGGCCTCGTTTGCGGTAACATCGCAACTACGTCAAACTTTGTTTTATACCCTCTAAAAAAACTACCCGCTAGAGGTAACTTGTTCAAACTAGAACGTCCCCGTCTATGTAGAAGTCACACATTGTCTTCTGTCTCAAAAACAAACCACGCTCGAATCGTTCATTCTAACACGCTTTTTAGCACTATTTATTTTAAAACAGTTCAAGCTTTAGTTCTCCGGTTGGAAGAGGGTTACTAGACAAATCCCTTTGCCAGTTAGGTCACATTTATCAAGAACTAGTTAAAACAAAATATTATACTGCCACCAAGAACTTGTCATCGAAAAAAGAAGCACGAAATATCAAAGGCATTAAATTTAACAATGTATTAAATATTATACTAGGTATATTTTAATCAGAACGACATCATTTAGTCTTGTTAATTTTGCAAATAGTCCCATAATAACATAGAAATATGGAATTCTATTCTGATATGTCAGGAATATTTACATTTTCTACATTTCCGACTATGTGTAGGGGAAATGACATAGACGTAGGAAAATAGGGGAAGATATTCAGAGCTTAGGGTAATTTTCTGGACCTTCTAGTTCCAGTGGAAATATTCCAGATTTTAATAGCGCAGGGGAAAAGGTTACGGGTGTGATTAATTCGGTTATGCAAAGAATGTTACGGATAGAATGTTGGTACGCAACTAAATTTATTGTGTATGCAAAATTAGCTTGATTCGATTATTTACGATATTTAGTTCGCGGCTTATGCTGCAGTTCTTAAATCAATGGAATGATAAAATGTAATCGATTTTTAATGATTTGTGTTCAGTTTGGTGAATTACTTTTTTATAAAGTTGTTTTAAAATGGCTAGTCCAACACGTTTCATCAACGAATTGAAGTTGAAATATTTTATATTAAAAAATAAAATAGTATATAATTTTTAGAAAGTGTACTTTTTTTTATTTATTCCATATGACTACAGAAAATTTAATGCTCGCGCATGTTGCTGTATAGCAATTACAATTTAAATCTATCATTAATGACACAGACACCGAAGAAAACTAATATTAAATACAATTTCTAAAACTTGTATCGATTTTTTTGAAATTTTATGAATGAGAAAAAAAAATCGTATTTTATAATACGATTTTTTTTACGCGTCCCCTTAAAAATTAAGCGATGTTGCTTATTGCTTACTTTATAGTAAGCAATAAGCAACATCGCTTAATTTTTAAGGGGACGCGGTACCCAAAAAACTAAATCCAGTATTTTTCTAGCTATCATCCAAATTAAACTATTTTTACAAAGAACTAACATTCAATAAACATATACGTAAAATAATAAATATTGAAACATAAGTTTTTTTTTAAATTAAAAAAATTAAAAATTTTAACGTTTTTTCAAAATGCTACTCCTCCTACAATTTAAAGAACTTTGAAATGGATTTTTTTGCGAAATGTTCCCACAACAACTCTTAATAAAAGTTGGTATGGATATTGAGCTAACAGTTAAACTAGAACAGTTATGTAGCTTTATGTATAAAAATTGCCCAAAAATAAGATTTTTTGTGAATTTTCAACTTCACCATTTTTTTAAAAAAATAACTATTCACACTAGACCTTATACCATACCAAATTTTCTTTAATGGTATAGGCTTTAATACAGGAAAAAAATTACGGAGTTCTACATTAATTTTTCTAAAAGCCTTAGGGTTTTAACCATTCATAAGCCGAAAAAATTAAAAATTCGAAAAATCAACATAAAATTTCAAAAACCATTTTACCAAACCACTATATCATTTTCAATAAACCTCTACCATTATAAAGGATTTCTTCTTTTTTTTGCAAAATCTTCTGCTTACAGCATTCGAGCGTGTTTAATTATTTGCTTGGCAGCCTTAAATTTTGGGTACCGCGTCCCCTTAAAATACCTATAGGATATTTTTCAGCTAAAAACTTCAATTTTAAGATCAGGCGTTGTAATATTTTATCCCGCTACTTGCTTAGTTATATCTACTCGACTTGTAGACAACACAATTCACTAAAAAATTAGTTAGTTCAATTTTATAAAAATTACAACAAATGGAAGATCTTAATGGAAGAACTTGCTAGGAGATACTTTAAAAAAAATTGTGTGTTTTTTTTGTCACTGAACATATTATCCCCACCTTTAAATGTAACAACTTTCCCCTTTTGAAAGGTAGGTACATTTAAGTTAAGTATACATAAGCTTTTAGTCTATTTTTAACCCTTTGAAAATACCGTAATTAACGGATCTACGTGAAAACTAAAAGCTCATTTCCTAATATTCACCTCTTTATCAAATATAGCACGTTCTTCCACTAAACTGTTCAATTACATTAATAATTGTAAAGCTAAATATATTATTTTAACATTCAAGCATTTATCAGAATATCATAATTTAAAAACTGTACTATAACATGCATCTCAATTTATTTCTAATATTCTGGAGGAGCATTTTTATAAGATGCAGACTTTTTCAACAATTTATCAATACTTTACTCATTACTTGAAACTCAATACGGGTTGAAAAAACCAATAATACACGCTAGAAAACGGCAGAACAGGCACAGAGATGTATTTCCAATAAAGCGATCCAGAAATATTGCTATGACGTTTTTTTTCTCGGAAAATAAATTTCCAGACGAATTACGGAGAAATAAGTTAGTTCAATTGGAAGATAGACGTTTGCATATAAATTGGAAATTGAGAGATAAATAGATGTATTTTGAATTTTGTTTTATTTGGATTATATTTGGTTTATAAATACGAAAATTCAAAGATTATGTGTAAGTACTTTATTTTGGCTTCATTTGTATATTAGAAAAATGTAAGGGGTTCAATATATTTATATGAAAGTATAATTTAAAATAAGTTTTAATTTGATAAACAAAAAAATAAACTTAACAAGTCTTTAATTTCATTTTCATAGTTTTATTCTTTAAAAGTAAATTAAAGATTAACAAAATAGTAATGGCAAAATCTACATAACAGAAAGAAACGTTAAATGAAAATGTGTTGATTAGTTGATAATTTCAATTTTATGAGGGGAACTAGGGACATTTGACCCATAGGAATACGTGACCTAATGCCTTTTTTCTCAGAATTGGAAAAGTTTTATAAGTTGAAAAGTTGAATATAACTTTTTCCTTTCAGTCAGCTGACCACATGGTGAAAAAACGCAACTACATCATTGTGTACATATTTAGCTATAGGAAGAACTTTAATTAGAAGACTCTTAAATGATAAAATATAAATAAGAATGTCTTAATAAATGAAAAAATAAATATAAGCGCCAAAAAATGCGATAAATCGCAAAAAAATCTATGAAAAATAAAGTTTTTTTTAGCTGAAATAAGCATTGAAAACAATGCATGTTCTTCACTTCAGTTTGTTCTTCTAAACATATAAATATTCAATTATTATTCAAATTTTTGTGAAGTCATCAAGTAACTAAAAGATACGATGGGCGCACATTGGGCTTGTTTCGTTTTCGTTTCCTATCCTACCTTTCCTCATAAAAAGAGGAATAATTTTTTTAAAAACATAGATTGGTAGACTTATTTAGAAGATTCAAAACTTTAATTTTTGGAAATTGAAAAAAAAAATCATAATTTTTGCCATTTTTGAGGTACTGTAGTCCCCTTAACACTATAAAACAGCAAGGATTAGACATTCTCACAATAACAACAAGAAAACTCAAACTATTGTTTGGTTGTTGATGAAATCGTCAAAAATAACTCAGAACTGCCCTAAAATAACATATTACCGGCCAAATTCGGTTCATTGGTCCTTAAAGTTTTAAACCATAAGTGATCATTATAAGTAAAATAGTTATTGATTAAAATCAACAAATGAAATAAAGATAAGAATCGTCATACATAATTTTAAATTATTTTTCCCCCTGTAACCCCTCCCCTAAAAAATAAGAGTTTTATTACTCAATTTCCAAGCTTTTAATCCTAAAATTTGCTTTCACAAAAACGGGCGCTGACGTTCCCCAACCCTAAATGGCTACTTAAACAAAAGAATTGAGCTATAGAAAATCTAGTCTGTGAGCTATCAAGGGCAAGCCATTTGCCTCAAAAGTTCTAGTGCTTTATTCGTACTCTAAGCGTCAATAAAACACAAGGCGTTTTCTAGCATTTTCCCCTTTACTTTACGAATTACAGAGTGAAAGTATGGAGGTAAGAATCAGATAAACCTGTTTTCCCATCAAAATGATTGTAAAAACTGGTTTACAATTTGAAGCAATAATCGCTTCCGAGATACGCCCAAAAGCAATTGAAAACATTTTTGGCACTACTTTGCATATATTGAAATAAATGAATAACAATTGAAAGGTTTAGTATGTTCGAAAAGTTCGGTGCTTGGTCTCAATTAAAAAAAACCGCGCCGGTTAGGATCTTGCAGTCACGCAGACGCAGTGAGAGAAATGTCATCTAGAGCCATCTAACTGCGTCTGCGTGAGTGCAAGATCCTAACCAGAGCGGTTTTTTTAATTATAAGACCAATCACTGAACTTTTCGAACACACTGTATAAGAAACTTGTTTGAAACTTGCTTTTGATTATGCCCAACAATCAACGCCTGCACAAATTATCATATCTTACATTTTACTCCTTAACGATTGGTTAATTTTCAAGAAAACGGTTATAAAAGTGTCTATTTTTATCCCTAAAAATTATATAAAAATATGTATATGAATATTACATACATATATGAATTTTTATTTTGTTTTTAACTTGAACTTTTATAAAAAGTTAATTAATCTAAATGGCGTTTTAAATGGAGGATTTAAGTTAGTTTTGATCCCGTTGGCGCGTTACTTCTGAACCGTACAACCATTGGTGTTTCGGTTGGTTTATTTATGTTAGTTTTAATCTCTTTGGCTCGTTACTACTGAACATTCCTAACCGGAAATATAACCGGAGCAAGAAGAGGGCGAAATTTCATCCCGTCATTTACACGAAAGCGAAGAAGGAGGATTTAGGTACCGATTATTATTAAGAGGGACTGTCAGTCAAATAGAGCTAATGAATTAGTTTTGAAATCATAATTTTTACAAAAGCATACTTTTGTCATGTTATCCCATTTTCGCCAGTTATAGGAATCGTCATAACATCAATTTAAAACAAAATTGAAAAGAAAATATTATCCGGTTATTTAATTATTAATTGATAAAGTTTTAAAATAGTGTCGACATCTGCTGGGCATTTGTTGCATTTCAAAATTTCAAAAATATATAATTAAATAACTATATAACATTTTCGTTTCAAAAATTTGTTTCATTTCTATGTTATGTTGATTCCCATACCTGGAGAAAAAGGGTTAACATGGCAAAGCAATACTTCTGTAGAAGTTGTTGTTAATGCATTAGCTCCATGGGAGTGACAGCCCCTCTTAAAAATAAATTGAGGTGCATTTTGTACATAAATCTTACAGGAAACGTACTGAAGTGTGTTTGGGTGTATGAAACGGAATTGGCAACATTTATACAGCTTCAATATTTTTTTGCGTGCTTCTCATCTCCACCGTTTATAGTCTCCATGAGTGGAAGCAATAACTTAAAGCGATTTTCCCCTTTGTTTTCTTATAGTCTTCGCTATTCAGTGCAGTAAAAAGGGGAAAATTCCCTTTAGTTTCTGCCATTTGCGCCAGGTGGCGTCATAGTTGACAACGCAATTGGTAGTAACTCAGTTTTTGGATTTTTAACAGCAAATTGGACCCGCTTTGTGGTACTAAATTGTTCGAATGGGGATGTTTTGTTTGTTTTTTTGATGAAATTTCCGCCCCCATAAAGATATATAAATTGAGGTTTTGAAAAGGCTTTGGTGCTTTAATAGAAAGTGATTGTTTTAAAAGAGGGAGGATTGTTAGTAGAGTTAAATTGTTTCATATTTGAACAATGGATAAAGACATTTTTGTAAAACGGATAAGAAAATGATTTTTTAATAATATAATAAATATGTTTAATGTTATGATAATAAAATGTTTAATATTTTTTTATAAAAAGATTTTTTTGTATAAGTATTTCAAAACATTTACTACTTCAGTTTTATATACATATATTTCAGTTAGATTTGCAATTGGTAAACAAATAAATAAGAAAGAAAATATTCATTAAAACAATTATGTATACGAGTATTTAAATTATCAATAGTACACAACATACTACTCCCAATTCAGTTGTAATTTATAAGAGCTAAAAAATAATGTTCAAACACAAAACACGCGTTTTGTCAAAGTATATCACATTAAAAAAAACACTTCAATCGGTCTTGAAAATAGTTAAAAAGCCTATAGTAAATAATATCAAAAATATTTTTAGTTTAAATTAACTAAATATGAAATATATGTTAATGAAAGTATTACGGTAAGGTCAAAAATCCGAAACGGAGATTTTGCGTATACGTACAGACTTCAAATATGGTTCACGAGTTACACAAGTAACCGTCGGACGTCATAATATTTTTGAGAAGGATTTCGAGGTAGCTTTCATTTAGCTCTTTACATTTTAAAGTTATCGAAAGTAAAATTACCATAAAATTACCATTGAATGAAATAACATATAGAGTAGTAATTGAAGGTCATGTAGTGTTGCACACCCCAAGTTTTTACAGTACGTTTTCTTTTTTATTTTTAAATGCGACCCAATTGAGAAATAAATGAGATTTGGTTGGTAGTTTTTCATTACATGACGTTGCAGATTTAATGCAAAAATCCCCGATATATATCGATATAAGTTATAAATAAACAAACTATGAGAGTTAGTTAATAATCATGTTTATATAATTATTATTTTTGTATGTTAGTATTTTGTATAATCTCTAATTAGGACATAAATTGTTTTCGTTTGAGCCAAACCAACCAAATAATAAAAAAATGCTCTTACTTACGTTAAATTAGAACAAAAAAAAACATTTTTTAAAACTGCAGATTTAACCAAATCTTAAATAAATATCACATCAAAAATATCACTTCCATTTAAACAACACTTATTTGTTGTTGTAAAGTGAAATTTACTTTCCTAAAAATCGTAATTTCCGTTTTCCAGTTGAAAATCGTAACATAAATATCAAAATACTAAAATAAACTATCCAGATATCTAATATTTATATAATATTTAATTACTTTCGTCATTTCAAGCAAACGTTAAAAGCAAGTAAATAGCCAGACTCGCATTTCAAATATGATTTATTTGAACGTTTCGCTGTAGTTTTTAAACAGATTATGTTTCTGCACATGTTTGGGATAAGTAATTAAAATAAATGTCTCACGAGAACCTCAAAATGTAAAGTTTGACATTTACGGAGCGGGGTCTTCTTTAATTGACTGCGTATGTATTTACCTTCTGCTGAAAGTTCGAGATTTTAAAATAACTTTAATATCTTACTTGCACTGCCAAGAAAACATGTAAAATATACTGGGGATGAAACTAGCTTATTTGTTTTGCACTTCGGATTTGATAAAGTTTCTTATTGAATAGTTGAAGCTAATATTTTGGTTAATTAACGGGACGCGGTACACAAAATTTAGGGCTGCCCCGAAAATAATTAAACACGTTCGAATGCTGTGAGATAAGGATATTGCAAAAAAAGAAAGAATCCTGTATAATGGTAGAGGTTTATTGAAAATGATATAGTGGTTTGGTAAAATGGTTTTTGAAATTTTATGTTGATTTTTTTTAATTTTTTCAGCTTGTGAATGGTTAAAACCCTAAGGCTTTTAGGTAAAGTAATGTAGAACTATTTTTCCTGTGTTGAAACATATGCGTTTAATAAAAGTTGACATTTTATTTTGCTTGGAATGTACAAATAAGCTCTCATTTTTAATTATTTGCCCATCCTAACATTTTTTATAATGCCAAATATGTTATACATTTACCGCTGAAAGAACTTTTTTGCAGGACGGAGTAAAATATAAAAGATAAGCATCTGACGTCATATCATTCAACAAATAAAATAAATTTAAAAAAATCATAGCTTGAACGCCAGTTGAAGAGAGGTACAGAAAGATTTAGGATCAGATGAACGGAAAATCTACCATGTCCATACACATCGTCTTTTATTATTTCGAATAAAGAAAAATGAAACTAAGCAAATATGTAATGTTTTTCATTGCCAATTGAACAATTGTGGCGCAACAGACCATTAGTGGGTCAAGGCCTGCCGTGCTCATTTTAGCTTAAGTGACCAAGTGCTTTGGGGTGATAGGCATATGTCTGGGCTAGGTGGCCAACCTCACGCGGAACCCAGTGTCTAGTCCCCAAGCATTTTTGGTCTTCATTTTATCAACCCACTTAAGAGATGAAATAATGAGTAAACCTCGCCCTATCCGGGACTTGATTCCCGGACCTGTGGCATAGCACTACCACTACGCCAGTGAGCCTCAAAAGAACAGTCGTCAATAGGCATTTTTCAGATCTTGAGTGGCAACATAAAAGCTGAATTAAAATAAATTCGTCCTTGAGCCTCGATCGGTGAACCAATAGCAAGTGAAAACAGAGCACCAATCGGAACACCGATCCAAAGGAACCCAGGAATGAAAGCTGGAAATAATTACGTCGTATGAAACAAGCCAATTAAACCATTCCAATACCGCCAAAAAATCATTGATCCCTATCCAAACAACAAATTACCCATCGTATACCTATCAAAACCAGGACTCAATAACAAGCCACCTCATTAAACCCCAAAACAAGACTTCCAACTCCTCTAATGAATTTCACACTTTGCTTCACAAGCACCTCCTACAGTCAGCAATCCAGCCTGTGCCCATGCTTCGCTATGGAGAATTTATAACTCAGCCATGGGATGGCGATGACAGTCAAAAGTGGTAAAGCTCAAGAGTGGATTCGTGACTGCTTAATGGGTCCTTGGTCCAGATTTAATGTCAAGACGACTAGGACGTCTTATGGAAACGTGTATGATGGAGCGCGGATGGCCTGTTGGGTTGGATCGCAGCCCATTACGCTAACAGTCTGCGAGCTGTAACGGGTGCGGGTTCGATTCCCGCCTTTGACCTGAGTGTACCTTTTCTCTCTGTGTCAGTAAAAATTCTGTCGGTGTCTGTCTTACTTGACGAAGATTTGTAAGCGGGTCTCTGATCAAGCGCACAAACCAGAATATATATGTACTAACCTACAAACCAATCAACGTGTATAATTCTTTAAGTAAAGCATGTAGACAAAACCTTTTTTCTCCGACGGGCTGCTTATTTTGGCGGTTAAACCTTTTGCAGACTCGGTATATTCCCCAGAACTGATAGCCATTTTTTGGTGGCACTATCTAGGCGAATCTCGCTACCAATCAGATTACAATGAATCTGAGCTCTCTGTAGATGTTAAAGTATGCCGAGATTTAATTTTGGAGAGGGAACACAAATCAAACGGGTACTCAAAGGATATTTTACAGAAAACATAAATATGTATAGAAAATAAAAATATCTTTAATTTTAAATTCACTTAAAAGTTTTTTAATTAAAATGTATTGGTGAGGTCAATTAATTGGGCTGTTTCAGGCGAAGAAATTTCTTCTGTATTTCTTCTTGCTTTTCTTGTGACCAGTGCTCCAATTGATACTAACATGACATGGATTCACAAAACGAAAATCGCGAAAGAAAATATTTTCATTAACAATTCTGTTTTGACTCAAGAACTGCAACAAGCCGATAAATCGCTTAGGATCATTGCATTATCTTTGGAATCCCTAGCAGTGTTTTGAATCGTGCATGGAAATCGTAATAACCACAAAGTATAAGATATTTGAAAAAAAATACCACATCTGTGTATTTCATTTCGAAAAAAGAAGTTTTAAAGGATAGAGGAAGATGGTGAAATTGGAACTTTTCCTCATTAATTGGAGATACTAGAAAATTACTAATTACATTAGGCTAACTAAAAATCATTTCAGCACAGACTTTTTATTATGAGCAGTAGAGAAATAGCAGAGTATTTCCATTCCTCCTTTTCCTCCAATCTAAAAAAAATCTGAAATCACGTCGGTGGCAGTTCAAAGTATTGTCCTCACCATATGGTTATAGTTTTTTTTTGTATAATTGCATTCTGGAGATATAGGGGGATATAAAGACAAATACGTTGTTTTTGTTCTACCTCCGATGGGCTGGAAAGAAAAGACGGGTCAATATACAAAAAAGATTTTAGTACCATAAGTCACAATACAGCTTATTAATCTACACAATCCCCTTGACAATTAAAGCATTTGTCATATCTGTGAACAAGCTTTGGAATACTCTATTCATAAAATGTAGCCGCCAAGTGAGAATTGAGGGCTGTTATTCGTGTCTTGCAGGAAAAAGGGAACAGTTCAATGGAAATTCATCGAAGTCTGAGTCGAGTGTACTGATACACTTTTATGAGTGATGGCGTTGTTCGTGAATGGTGTTGAAAATTTAAAGGTGGCCGAACAGGGTCCAGAAGAAGGAGGCAAAGGAAGCAAGTTTGTCGCTACAGACGCCATCGTCCAATGAGTTGACAAAGTGTTTAGGGAAACTCGAATTTTCACCATAAGTAAATTATCGATTAGCAGTGGCTTGGAGGGTAGCGCTTTCAAATTGACCTGGATCTCAAAGAAACTGTCACAACTCCCTTCAAATCATTGGCGGCTTCATTTTATGAAGAGGGTATTGCAAAGCTCGTTCACAGATATGACAAATGCTTTAATCGTCAAGGTGATTATGCCAATTAATAATCTGTATTTTACCTTACCTCTGGTAATAAAATCTTTTTTGTATATTGACCCGTTTTTTTACAGCCAATCGGAGGTGAAAAAAACAACAACAACCCCCGTACTCTTCCATTAAGGAAACAATGAGGATATGTCTATTAATTCCATACTATACACTGATACTAACACGGTTAGCGATAACCAAAAAATATCTCTTCATTTTCCCTAACAACAGGTTTTTAAGTATTACAAATCATGTGATATTCTGATTTTGTAGCATTTTTTTTTTGAAAACGAGGATTCTGTTTTGGCGTACCAAGCCTTTGCTGACAGGACATATTCCCCAAAACTGACAGCCATTTTTTGTATTTCCATCTAGGCGGCCCTCGCTATCAATGCTATCAATTTGACGCCCAGTTTATGTAGAATCTGAACTTTCTGTGGTTGTTAAAGTATGCCGATATTTAGTTTTACCAAGTTAACCCAAGCTAAGATTTTATGTGTTGCCTAAGGGGAGTCGGATGGGTGTTTGGATCAAAAATGTCGATTTTCTTTTTTTATTCTACATATTTAATTTAAGTTATTCTACATATTTAATTTAAGTTATTCTACATCTTTAATTTAAGTTATTCTACATCTTTAATTTAATTTATTCTACATATTTAATTTAAGTTATTCTACATATTTAATTTAAGTTATTCTACATCTTTAATTTAAGTTATTCTACATCTTTAATTTAAGCATACTTTAATTTAAGACCAAATTATCGATTTTCTTTTCGTGATTTTCTTTTTATAAACATTTTTGAGAAACTCTGAACATCAGTCCTTACATAAACCTCACATTTCTTTTGCATTTCCTGAAATATAAGGTTTTAAACAGTTAGAAACTTTTTTCTCAGGAACTATAAAATATATCAACATATTTTGTTTTATTTTTTCTTCCCCATTAATAGTTCTTTGATTTTAACTGAGGAACTTTAAATATCTCTGCTCCAAAAAGTTATATAACTTTAAATATGATTTTTTTTGTGTTTTTTAATACTTATTTTTAAAAAAAATCACTGTAAAATTATTTTTTTATACTTTGAAATATCCTCAGTTTAAATCAAAGAGTTATATGTAAGGAACAAACTATTAAAAAATTCATAATAATATAACATATAGTTCCTGAGAAAAATGATCCTAAATTTAGTAAAATTAACATGGGATAGAACCATCCCACTCCCCTTAAAATTTTTTTTTAATCATAGTGGGATTTCCAGTTAGACACCATGTCATCTGTTGAACATGATTCACTTTTATGTACGGCAAGAGAGGGCTCATTAGTGTTTAGTGGTTCAGTTATGATGAGACCCTTTCCTTGCTCGGAAGTGAGAATAGTCTTTGGGGTTTTGAAGTGTTTTTGGTCAGGAATGTGCTAATTAAATGGAGTTTCGAACGAAACTAAGTTTAATTGCAGCAAATCTAGGTTGTGAATTTTTTTAATTTCTTGCCTATTTTGCAATTTCATGAAAAAATTATATTTTGGAAAAGCTTCTGCTAAAAAAAATCTGTTTGTAAAGAAAATTAAAATAAATAACTTGTGCAGATTCTTAACATATCAAGATGCGATATTTTTCTATGGTTTTAAATATCTAAATACTATAATGAGCATGTTTTACGTCTTGAGTGGCAACGGTCTCACATGAATGAAAATAAAGTCTCTATTGATTAATCAATGTAGTGGGTGGAGCTTAACGTGTGGAATCCTTGAATGAAAGCAAGAATGATTTACTTCACTTAAAACAAGGCAATTAATTTGTTTACTACTGATAATCAATCCTATTTTCTTAAAAGGATTTTAATGATTTTCTTCTAACATATTTCAGCTTAAGCGTCAAAAATTTTAAGAGAAAACAAAATACGGTCAAATTGCATCCTTTAACGATGTCTGAGCCTTAAAGGAAGCAATTATAATTTGGATTACAACTTACGAAACTTGAATGCTCGCAATTTACACTTTATTAATCCTTTATATGCTTACAACACCTGTCAAACAGATTAAAGATTCAACAATGGAACACTAAGCCGATTGTTTAACCATGAGATGTTATTAAATTTTGCCGAAGTGGATACATCAAACCAATGATATATTATACTATTTTTTAAAAAAAAGTAATTTATCAATTTTGCATTTGCGGATAATGTTTTCTAGTATTGTATCGGGAACATAATTGATTTGTACTAAGTAAATATCAGCTTTGTTATTAGATAAGAAATCGTTTAAAAAAAGATTTTAGATTGTATTTAATGATGTAGTTCATATGAGAGTAGTTATTGAGGGTTATTAAGTTATAGTTTAGAGAGTAGAGAGTAGTTATTGAGTTATAGTTTTGCATAGCAAAGTATGTAAATGCCTTTGAGAAACATTTCTTTTTCCTATCATATTTCTTACAAAATAAATAATTAACACAGTACGAACTGTTAACCACCCAGAGGCCGGAAAGGATCGATGGATTAAAAAGTCATGCCATGATGGATGCTTTGTCAGATTCTGTTCTCGCCGTAGCCATCCTTTAAAAGGATTCATATGCATCCTGACACCATGCATAATGTCTATAAAATTTCGTTAGTTGCCAGCAGTAGTTTTGTAGTTGATGGAGTCTACGGTGCTATTTTACTGTAGACCCAGCACCCTATTGAAAGTATCAGATGTTCCAAGAACTTTGAGACAGGCTGGACCCTTCGAAAATATCCAGTGGGTGTCCAATCTGAATCCACTGTCCTACACAGATAAAAATGTTGGTACAATATTGAACTGGAATCTTGGAATTTTTTAGCTGCCACCACTCTATGGAGCATGGATTTAAAACTTTTTCGGTGACCCTCAACTTAGATATACCGTAAAAGTTGAAGAGCTGAGTGGAAGAACGTGCTAAGTGACATTTTTGAAAAAATTGAGATTTTTGTGTCAATGATCATGTTATTACCTGCTTTAAACATAACAGCTTTCAATTTTTTATAAAACATTCGATTTCGTATATTTTTCGCATACGAAGTTGGTAGGTGCACGCGTTTTCGTCACTTTTTCAATGGAAGAACGTGCTAAGGATCCTTGGCATGGTCTTCGACGACCGATTCAGGATTGATCGTTTAGTGGAAGAACGTGCTAAGTGACACGTTTGCGGAAACTTTCAGACTTTCGCTTGCATTAATAGCAAAACAATTGGTTCTTTTGTAGTTTTAATCAGAAAGAGTTCAACAAAATGTAATTAATATTTCCTAATTAACTTTAATTATTAAATATAATCAATGAAATTAAATTTATTTTGCGTAAAACTGGGTTTTGAGTGCATTTAGCAAAATAGGAAAAAATGCATTTTGATTTAATTTAAACGGAGTTAAAGTTTAACATTTTACAAATGTCGTCTGATTTTTATTGTATAACATAGATAATTTAGCAGCGAACAGATGGTATAATTAAAACAAAGTTGCACCTGCTCTATGGAGATGGCAGTTCTGCAGTTCGCGTTAAAACAACATTGCACCGAACATTCAAAGCATCTGGTTTGTTTAAAAAATGAATTATGGGTACAAAAATCGTTTTAAAGCCATTTTACGTTTGATCTCTAAAGCTATTGAACGCATTTTGTGCAATGTCTTTAACTCCTAAAATTATTAAAATGGAATTAAGAAGCAAGCGGGAAGCTGAATTTTTGCTTGAATGTGTGAATAAAAGCTTATACGGTAAGTACAAATTTAATCAAGATATTGCTTTGTTATGTAAAACTAAAATATTTTTATAATAATTGATGTAAAAATAAAGTGGCAAAGTATAAAACGTTATAAGTTCTTAATATTTATTAAAATATCGATGACTTTAAAAAAATACTATGCATCACGATTGTAAAAATAAATTGTTTAAACGATCATGTTCGACCGTTGTAGAAATGCTGTAAATTAAAGTAGCTTTCTTAAAATTGATTAAACCCTTTTGAAAAAGAGACAGAAAAACGTAAATAACCTTAGGATCTATATCTTGCCATACCATTTATTTTAACTTTTTTTTAAATATCAAAGTTTGTTTTAAAATTCGATTATTCTTATCTAAAAACTATTTAAAAAATATTTTGCGAAAACTTACATCTTGCATTATTATCTTTCTTTAAAATCTTTTAAATTTAATATTATTTTTATTCACATGCATCTGTGTTTCTTTTACTATCTTTTGTATACTTTTTATTAAGTTGATTTGTCTATTATTCTTAAAGTATTTAGTTTATAATTTCAGTGATAATGGTATTTTTAAAAAATATTTCAATTAAAACTTACTCGTCTAACATTAAGCAGAAGTTCTAAAATAACTTATATAACCTACTTTCTTTTAACTTAAATACTCAAAGAAATCCTTATAGTAGGGACAGACGGACGAACCAAAAGTATAAGATAGGTGACTGATATCTTAACAAAAACTAGAGATGTGTAACACTATATATCAATACGCTCATTTAAATGTTATATATATCTTATAAAGTATTTTCAATAACTTTCAAACCTAAAAAGTTCCATGGCAGCTACTACTTGCACATGCACAATATTGTAGAAAACTTTATTTTGACGTACGACTAGTACAGGGAACACGTGTATCAAATTAGAAGTCTGTATCTATTTTCGTTGTTCAGCCATACCTTTAAAACCAAAAAAAGTTTATAGCAGCCTCTACTTGCGCATGCGCAATTTTCTCGAAAACCTTATTATGACGTCCAACAGGAACTAGGAACCCGTGTACTAAATTTGAAGTCCGTAGCTCTTTTATTTTAAACTGTAAAGTAGTTTCAGACAGACAGACGGATCAATGTAAAAAAAAACCAATTTTTTAGAATGAGCACCCTCCAAAACGTGTAGAAAGCACAAATCTTCGTTTTGGATTATTGACCCTATCGCAATAATTTTATTACCTTATATTTTATATTAGGTAATTGAAAGTAATAACTTTAAAAATTGGACGGGTACAAGGGAAGTTGGGGGGGGGGGGGGGCCAGGACGTACGGACAGAAACAAAAAAGCAGACGTACACGTACAGGCAGGTGGCCAAACACTATACATTGTAGTCATCTAATTTTTTACTTTCGAGCCAAAAAAAAAAGAATTTTCAAAATCAGGAACTTTGGATCGGAAATTGAAAGGGATATGGACGGACGGACAAAATGATGGACGGACAGGCAAACGATTAATAAGTATAAAAGAGATCTGTGAAGTCCTATCTTCCAAACAGAAAAATAATTTTGAAAATCGGAAGGTTAGTACAGAAAAGAACGAGCAACTTAAATTATAGCACGTTTTTCCACTAAGCGACTGGCCAAAATCTGAAGCACTTCGGAGGAAGAACGTGCCAAGTGCATGAGGTGTCAAGCGCGTTTTGTAAATGACGCGTTATGACGTAAATTACGGCTAAGCAAAAAGCCACAAAGCATTTTGAAGAACCAAACTAAAATATCATGCAAAAAAAACTGTGATTTTGTGAATGACAGAAAAGTTGCAAACTAAAAACTTTGAAGCTCATTATCTCGTTTTCACCTTTTTGTCACTTAGCACGTTCTTCCACTAAGCTCTTCAGTTGTGTATCCATGTTCCATATAGTGGTGGCAGCTAAACAATTCCACGATTTCGGTGCAATCTTGCACCAACATTTTTAACAGTGTATTTGAGGGTTGAACAATGGTCTTTCCAAATAAAACGTAAACAATTGTATGTTTTCTATGTAATAATCGGCATAAACTTTTTTCTTCAATAACAATAAAAAGGATATATTGCGCTGTTTTGTGTAATTGCATTATCTGGTTGTTTTATCATCTTAATTTAACGTTATTTTTAAGAACAAAGATCGCCAGGCCTTCAATTGACAACACAACCGAGTCTAGGTGGATGACATTTCTTGCGAGGATGAGTCAAAATCGTTTTAAATTATCATCAGAGCTCGTCGCTTGAGAGGACCATTGGATTTTGTCTTTAAGGATCTCGGCTGTCTCAAAGTTCTTGGAACATCTGAAACTTTCGATCGGGTGTACCGTCTACAGTACAGGACTGGTGTCGACCGGGAACGACTTACAGTCCGTTACAACCTTACACTAAAAACTATTTGCAGAAGTGCAGCAAATTTGTCGAATATTCGTTCTAATAATGCGTTAATGCGTTCTTCCACGGCCAACTTCAATAACAAGGCCAGAGAAGCTCTCATAAACATGAGCTTAGACGGAACGGAAATTTTCACGTCACTGTTCCCAGTGCCGAAAATCGAGAAACTAGTTCGGACGCATTCGGAACCCTAAAATTGTGGTCAGCCGTGAACGAGTGGTTCCGAACAGGTTTCGAGACAGGTTGTCTTCATCTTCGGAACAACGTCACTCGGAACTATGATGTCAAAATTTCCGTCCCCGAGCTTGTTTGTGAAAGGCCTTAGTAGTTGAGTAGGCCGTGATTCTGCTGTATTTGATTACAGCTGGTACTGTGAACATAATTCACAGCACTCATTAAGCATTTCTAGCGCACACACTCATGCCGTGACCTACCATGACTTTAGTCTGCTTTTCTACCTTCCACCAATCAGAATTTCGTAATGGATCGCGGCTGAGGCACATTGAAAATTACAGCACACACAGTGCCCTTTAGTATCCAGCACCGAAGCTAGTATATACGTTACTGATTTTTTAACTATTTTTTAATATATTGTTCTACCTTTTTAGATTGTTCTCACCTTTAATATATTGTACTATTTATATAAGAACGGGAATAATTTTTAAAATACACAAATAAACAGATTCAATTCCAATTTATTAATTGAACCTCCAGCTAAAATAGTTAACAATGCGAAATCTCTCTCTCTCTTTGAAGTTAAGACAACAGATTTTCCAGCAGAGTGCTCGGTCCATTCAGAGTAATTACAGCGAGACTTGGATGGGATTGCAAATGTCGCACGTGTGCCTTGATGCGAGTATTAAACGAACTTACCGAACCGAGTAATACTCATGCTTATTGAAATGAGATGATATGCTACTTAGCTTGGCATTAATTTTAGACAATGTGTGGGGAATGTCACCGGATTTAAAGGTTTTAATTTTGTTTAGCTGGATTGGTATACATTTATGGAGATTTTTGGTTTAATAATTATTGAATATTGTTATAACTCAGCTCAGTATACTCTGAAAAACTTGGGTTGATTTTCGATACAAAAATTGTGTTTTTCAAGTAATTGAAAGTTGTAATGAAACAAAACAAAAAAATGTGGGCTGCTACTAAACAATAATGAATGGTTAGCACAACAATTGTGTTGAAAGCGAAGAACACATGCATTCTTCCAAAATGTTGCTAATAATCTGAACTTCAAGGTTCCGGATAAATAGCTGTACTAAAGCTTAAAAATTGTACTTTAAAATGAATATTATAATTTTGTTAGACATGTTTTAGGAAATAATATAATTAGCGGAGATTTTTTGTCAATTGTGTTTGGATATAGTAATCGTCTCACGAGTAATACTCAGGCTTATTGAAATGAGATGATATGGTACGTAGCTTGGTATTAATTTTAGACAACATGGGGTATGCCGCTGGACAATTTCTCGTAGCTTTTACATAAATAATCATTAACTGTGGTCCTTATTCGTAAGTTTATCCAGTAACTAACTGTATTTAACACATACTATTTCAATTTCTTTAACGTTAATAGTAATACCAGTTGTCTGAACATCGACATCTACTACTGAGGGCCCCCACATTCAAAAGCCAGCCACATGCTATGGACGGATATTAGTTGGAAAAAAATAAATAAAATCAACTTTATTACGGGGTTCCCTGAGTACACTGGGAAAGACGTGCTCTTTTAATCTGTGGTGTCAAAAGTCCCGACGGCGATAGTGTACGAAGTCAATCGCAGTTTCGTTGGATGCCCACTCAGGTTAAAAATTGCGAGTCGTAATTGGCTGTGTCAAAGCTCGACGGAGGCTAGAAATAATTATCTGGAAAATGTACAACACATGTACAACACATGTACAACATAACCCAACACAAACCATTTTTAATTTTTTAATGTTAATAATTTATTAAATATCTTAACTTTTAAACTCTCGAGGAATCTTTAAAATTATTCATTGCAAAAAAACAATTAAAAAAATTCTTTAAAAAAAAGATTAATCTGTTGAAATTTCAATTTAAATTTCAGTTAGTGCCAAAAAGTCTACAAGTTTAGCCGATTTGTAAAAGATTTTACGTTTAATTAGTTTACAATGTCTGATTAAAACGTGCGTATGTTTAACTGCTTATTAAAACTTATTTTCACCGATTTTGTCTCTATTGAAATAAATATATCATTATTTTTAAAATTTCATTACATTTTAATTTAATAAAAATTTTCATTCACCATGAGAAAACATATACTTTAAACTGTGTTTCAAAGCTTTGGTAAAAAAATATTCTTTATAAAAATGATTAATTATCTTCATTTCACATAAAGCCAGAATCTTCTGAAAATAATTCTTTGATATCATATTAGAAAAAAAATCAAAAACGTTAGAATTGAAAAGCAAAAAATCAAGTAATTAGTCATTTTTTACTAGAAATATGTTATTTTAACAAAATAAAAGAAGTGATATTCAGATGCAAAGAGCTAATTATATTAATTGAGATATTCTCATTTTTTCACATTATAAGATGCTTTTTTCAATAAAGTAAATTTTTAACGAAGGTAATTTGAAACTCTTATTAGCCATCGTAAAGTCTCTCATATAAAAAATATGTATATTTTTGTAATTTTTTATGGTGAATCCAATTTTAATAATATTTTATTTAAATAATTACCTTTATTGGGTTTTTAATTAGCTAATGTCTCAGATTTGTAGTTACGTTAATAACAATTCATGCTTAAATTTTATTATTTTTATTTTCGAAGAAATATTTAATATTTAAGAATACTTTTGTTTAACATTAAACACGATCATTTTGATGACAGATTCCACTTTTATGATTAGAAATAATTAAAATATCAGCTGCGACATTTAATTCGTCAGGTACGGAGGAAGATTGACATTTGGATCCAAAAACATTGTGTAAATATAATAGAATAATGGAGTAATGCAGTTTGAAGCAATGTAGTTTATCCTATTAGAAATATTTTTCCGTCGAATTTCCTTTCTTATTCCATTTATCTTTGCATTATTTCTAAGCGGGCTTACACTGATTAGTTCAGCTGTATTTTTCTATTATTAAACTATGACTAAATTAAGTTTTAATAATATCACTCTGTAAGTAAAAAAATAACTTTTTATCAACAAATCTAGTTCATAGGTTACAGAAAATTAAATAAAAAAATTTAAATAAATATTTTCAATTACTAATTTATTTATTATTAGTTCAATAATTAAAAAAAATAATTTTAAAAAAATTAAACTTGGAATCTGGAATCCGTGTTGTTTAACTGAAGTGATTGTGTTTAATTTTTTACTATTAACCACAATAGTTTCTTGCATCGTTGAATTACATATTTGACTTGAAACAAAGTTCATAGTTTAGGATCTTCCATAGTGTAGAATATTTTTCTTATATAATATAAATATTATTTCTGTAAAAAACTGCAATACCTTAAATGGTGAACTGCATATCAAACAGATTGTATTAAATGTTTTAAGCATTGAATTTTAATTAAATAAAACACTATCAATAACGGACAACAAAAATTAACAATGTGTGAGAACTTAATAACTAGAAAGAACGATTTTATTAAATATATCAATAGACTTAATTAAAAAAAAGTATTTTGGGGTTTGAGGGGTAGGGGGTAGGTACATATATATTCCGGCTTGTGTGCTTGATCAGAGACCCGCTTATGAAGCCTTCGTCAAGTAAGACAGACACAGAAAGAATTTTTTATTGTCACAGAGAAAGGAATATACACCCAGGGCGAAGGCGGGAATCGAACCCGCACCCGTTCATTGGGGTTTGATTCATTCTTGGTTTTTAAACATTTCAACAAAAAGTAACTTCATATAACAGCCAACACAGTATCTATATAACATATAACATATATCTATAAAACAGTACTTAGAATAAAATCATACCTAAAATAAAACTCTCGGAGTAAATACTCTCCTCCTAAACTCTCCTCCTAAACTCTCAATACTCTCCTCCTAAAACTCTCAAACAAAATAAGTTCTCTTTTATGAGGAAAGTTTCAAAGCTTTGTTTCTATTTCAATTTCGAATTTAAAATTGGATTCGCCCGCCCTTTTCTTGAAATGAGGAACAGCTAAATCTGTATCAAGACTCAAATGAGAATTTTGTTACCTGGATCTCCCCCCCCCAAAAAAAAAAAAAAAAAATCCAAGAGTAAAAAATAAAGTTTAAATGCGAGGTAGAAATATAAAAAAAGTATTGCTTTTAACTAAGAGAGAAAAAATGAAGATTTATCTCATGTTACTCCCCTTCAAGACGTTTTTTTTCAAGTTTCAACATCAAAACGCTTGTTTTCTATCTTTTTAATTTTTTTTAGTTTCACAAATCTTTAACATTGCACTAAGTACTGCTTCAAGCATTTTAATGACTGCGTATGGATCTTTTGTTTCAAAAATGTTTTTACCTTTTATAAAAGCCAAAAAATAATAAAAGTTGGGATTATGACAAAGCTGTAACTGAAATTAAGATTATATTTAGATTGGTTAGTTTGCATTGGCGTAGTACTAGAGCTACTCGAGGGCTTTTGCCGACGGACGTCATAATTTAGAGCCACAGTCAACACCTGAGTTCTAGTCCACATCTGAGTTTGTATCCAAAACAAACGTTAAGGGTGACATCGTACGCAGCCTTCGTGAATATTTAACGTGCACTACTTCTACCCTGGGTATTTTTCGTCGGACATATTTGGCTGTACGGGCTGTTTATAGGTCGGCAGTTATTTTGGCGATGCCCGGTCCCTGACCCAGGTCCTTCCGCATGCTAGCCGAACTCCTTAACCGACTTAATTACATTAAGTGTTATAGGTATATATATCGCTATAGTTTGCTAAAATTTTGATTGGATTTTCTATTTAGTCGATTTACTTTATTTATGCTGTTTCTTTAGATGGTTTTGGACGCAAGTGGTTTTTTTAAGTCAATGTAATTTTAATTGTCAGCCAACTGATCGAACGTGTATAACAAATTACTAAATCATCTAAATTTTTAAGATTTTATTAGCTTATTAAAAACCCTTAAACGTCCAAAGAACAACTCGTAAAATGACTACTTAGTAGCTATATACATTTTTATACATTTTTTAGTTTTTAGATTTCTACCTGGGAATCCTCCCTAACTGCCATGTGACGAAAAGCGATATCACATACAAATTACTGAAGATCGCTGTGATGTCCATTCAAAGTCACTTTTTTGTCACATAGAAGTCGAATGTCCGCTTTTGTTACGTATCTTCTACGTAACATGGATATCGATGATATCGCAGCAACGTCGCATTGCGACTTGTATGTGACATAACTGACTTCTGCGACCAGTATGTGATTTAGTGATGAACATAATATTACAGCAATGTCGCATTGCGACTTGTATGTGACATAACTGACTTCTGCGACCAGTATGTGATTTACCGAGCTAAAAATAAACTGCAGTAAAATTTGGGATCATCACGGGATTTGATCTGGGGGTATTTGTGTAGCTGTTCAGCGCGCTACCAACTGCGCTATTGGAGCTTGCAAATTGGAGCGCGTTTTAAAATTAGGAATGGTATATCTTATAATTAGAACATACAAAATTACACACTCCATGGATTCGATTATAGTCAATAAATTTGATTCATGATTTTGCGTACAATTTGTCTATGATTTTTATTTAAAAATATTTAAATTAGATTTAATTTATTGTTCTAAGGTGGTAATAAATAAATTGGATGCAAATTTTGTGAGTTAGAAAAAAATATATATCTTAAGAATTCCTTTAAGATTAATTTATTTTTAAATTTTCCATAAAAAGGTGAGAGCAAAGCTATTGAGCAAACTGAAATATTAAGCAAATAATTTGTAAATCTGCTTTTTTTGCTTAAATTTTACTGTCTCTTTATATAGGTGGCATTATTTTCTTCTTTTTTGCAAAATCAAATCAAAAACTTCCATGGAAATTGGAAAAAAGAATTTGAATCGCCAATTATAGCTTTGATATCGTTTCTGAATTTTTAGAAGTTACAGATTAACAAAATCTAGATCTGCGATTTGAACTTAGCTAGATTACAAAAAAAAACCTCATTACTAAATTTAATGTAATAAAACTCATTTTAAATTTTCCTGAAAATTTAAGAATATTTTGCCAACACAGAAATATTTTTTTTTTTTTAAAAACCTTTTGTCCACAGGAAGGCACAACAAAATGTACCCGTTTTACATGCGTAAAATATTAAGCTAATTTGCAAAAAAACTGCAAATGTTTACATTAAAAATTAAATGTTTTTCCGCGAAAAATTCCAACAATTTTTAGCTGGGATACAATTACTACAAGTGTAAAATATCAAAACTAATTTCAAAAATAAAGAGCAATTTTAAGATAAAGATTCACTACAAAAAAATTTGCAGTATTTTAGGGTTAACGCACACATTATTTTTTAAAAAATAACTTCAAATAATCTTTAGATTAGTTTAAAAAAAAAAAATAGCTGAAATACTTTAAGCCAAGATGAAACTACGAAAAATCTACAGTATTTTGCAGTTAACCAGCTTATATAATTTTTTTAATAGATCAGATAAGTTAAAGTATTTAAAATCAAGATGGCCCTTCAAAAAATCTACAGTATTTTTGCAGTTAACAGCCCACAGTAACCTTTGAAATAAATCACTCTTCAAATTAACTTTAGATTTTATTGCAAAATAACTGAAGTTTTTGTACAGTCGACATTCTTCTACAGAAAATCTGCAGTTGACTGTAGAAATACTTCAAAATCACTTCACTTCTGTAGAAAAACTGCAGTTTATTTTTAGCTGGGTATAGTGATGAACATAATATTGCAGCAATTTCGCATTGCGACTTGTATGCGACCTAGGTGACTTGCGTGGCGAATTAGCGACGAACTTGACTTCACAGCAAGGTCACATATCATGTTGCAGCCATATTGGTATGGGACAAAAATGGGATATCACATACAAGTCACAACACAATGCCACTGCAATATCACATTGTGATATCACTGGAATATCACATACAAGTCACATTGTGACGGGGATTAAAGTGATCGATGTGTCATCACATACATGTCACAATGTAATATCACTACAAGAGCAAATTGCGACATCTGTGGGATATCCCCATTGTGACTGGGATTTAGATGACATCACTGCGATATCACATACAAGTCACAATATGATGTCACTGAAAGATCGCATAGTGACATCCTTTTGATATCGCATACCAGTCCCATTGTGACGGTGACTTACGCGATATCACTGTGATGTCACATACTTGTCACATTGCGACTGTGACCTACAGTGACAAAAAATTACGTTGCAGCGACGTAACTGTGACAAACCTGGCTGTTAGGGCTTTAGAATTCTCTAGAAGGTTAGATTTCTCGAAAACGCCTATTATCTTGTATACGTTAGTAAAAATATTTTAATTCATTTAAAAATAATATAATAGCATTTTAAAAATAATCTAATATCATTTTAAAAATAATCTAATATCATTTTAAAAAAATATATTAACTCATTTAAAAATAATATAATACCATTTTAAAAATAATACACCATCATAATTTAGTTTTACCTCTTCGCTGATAAATTTGAAAATTCAAAACAAAAATCAAAAAGCTGAAGATTCTTAAATAACACACATTTTGTCAGAACCTTAGAATTTCGACAAACTTTTGAAAATCCCAACAACGTTCAGCAATACTAGACAAATTCATAATTCAAAACCAAGAAAAAGATAAGAACATTTTAGTTAAGAGCTTACAAACTAAATAAAACTACATATGCTTGGAAAACATTCACAAAAAATAATTAGGTTATGTCTCACTAAGACTTTCCATACAAGTGATTTTAATTAGATAAAAATGTATATAAAGATATAAAAATTATTTTCACTGAAAATGAAAACCTGTTACATGCAATTTTGTCAAAACTCAACTGCATAGTATACATATAGTAATGATAACTCTGAAGCACCGTCTCTCTTTCTCGTACTTTAATTACCATCTTCTTTCAGAGCCTTTTCGTTTAATAAGTTTTTAAATAGTCTCGGAGCCCAGATGGCCGAGTGGTTTGGACGATTAAGCTAGCAGTCTGCGCGCTGTAATGGGTGCGGGTTCGATTCCCGCCTTCGCCCTGGGTGTACTTCCTTTCTCTGTGCCAGTAAAAATTCTTTCTGTGTCTGTCTTACTTAACGAAGGCTTTATAAGCGGTCCTCTGATAAAGCACACGAGCCGGAATATATATGTACCCTACTCTACCCCCCCCCCCCCCTACCCTTAAATAGTATGTGTTGGTGGGAGAAAGTTTAGGACGTTTGCAGAACTCAGCTTAAACAAGTTTTGTAAAAGTTTTTTTCTTGTCAGATTGCTTTCTTATATAAAAACCAGAAATGTAAAATTATACCTATTTATTGCTTGAAGCCAACGTAGTTCATAATTCATATAATTTGTTGTGTTAAAAAGTGGTATCAAACTTGAGAATTTTTTGTTAGAATTATTAAAAGAACAATAAATGCGATGGTATTTGTTCAAAAATATTCAATTAAATGCTTTCTTATATAAAAACCAGAAATGTAAAATTATACCTATTTATTGCTTGAAGCCAACGTAGTTCATAATTCATATAATTTGTTGCGTTATAAAGTGGAATCAAACTTGAGAATTTTTTGTTAGAATTATTAAAAAACAATAAATGCGATGGTATTTGTTCAAAAATATTCAATTAAATGCTTTTCTTATATAAAAACCAGAAATGTAAAAATTATACCATTATATTGCTTGAAGCCAACGTAGTTCATAATTCATATAATTTGTTGCGTAATAAAGTGGTATCAAACTGAGAATTTTTGTTAGAATAATTAAAAGAACAATAAATGCGATGGTATTTGTTCGAATATAAACAAAAAATATAGCTGCATCTTTTGATTTATAATTTTACAAAATCTGTTAAATAAAATAAATGCAATAAAATAAATTTTATAAATTCATAAATTTGCACCCATTTCATATGTTTTTTTCTTATTTAAAATAAAAAAAATAAATGAATTCAAACAAAATCTGAGCTTTAAAAAAACTTTTCTTTTTAAATGTAAACACAATTTTGAGATTTCTTTCAACAAATTTTTATTTAACAAGACAAAATACTCTTTAAAAATGTTTAAAAGTTTCATTAACTTAAAATGAATAAAAAAAATTAAAACATTTGTGACCAAAAAATAAATCAATTTGTTCAACACAATATTTCACAAATATGTTCTTTTAGCAAAAACGATGCTTTTCCATTTTCAATATATTTCCAAAACCCATCGAATATCGAAGTACGCATCTAAATCCCTTACAATAGTGTATTTTCCATACACATTTTCTTTATGCCACCAGTTGCTCTCCAACATTCATTTTCAGCCATCTAAAAACCACTTTAAATGTGTCTCCAAATCCCTGACTCTCCATAAAAAAAAAAGAGTAAAAACGAAATGGCGATAAAAGTGCCACGAAGTAATGCACAAAGCCATGTTACATCAAAGGACTTCTAAAAAACTACTATATAGTTACTTGTTGCTGTTTGACATAAACGTAACTTGCATTGAACGGGATTGGTGTAAAATCGGATTGAAAAAAGTCAACTCCTACCTTGTGGTACAATAATATTGATCCATTTTAAAGGCAAAATAAAATTGGAGTTATGAGATAACGAATATGTGTTTTACACTCTTAAAACAAACGGCGGTTAACTATAGTAATTTCCCTCCTTCCGTGCGAAAAGCACTTCTCTATAGGAGTGAATTTCACTCTTTTGAGTGGGTAAAGAATAAAAGAAAACAATCTGGTCTACATCTAAACGAGCGGTTTACTCTTGAGTAATTTTCACTCCTTTCCGGTGCGAAAATGATTCTCCTATAGGATTGAATTTCACTCCTTTCGGTGCCGAAATGCACTTCCCTATAGAGTGATTTCACTCTTTGTTTAAAGTGTAAACAATTATTTGCAGAATGAACAATGTAATTAGATTTGTAATGGAACAATAACTAATAATTAAATATATTTGTTTAAAAGTTTCGCGTGTTGTTGTTTACAAACACTTATTATTGTATAACAATGTAATGGTTCACTATAACAATGCAATTGTTTACAAATTTTTTAAATGATATAACCATCTTAACATTAAAAGTTTTTATAACTTCATAACAATGTAACATTTCATCGATATTTATTAATATATAACTATGATATTGTTTAGAAATATTTATAATTGTACAACATTGTAATTTTATTAAAATATTTACTTCGATATAACAATGAAACTGTCTACAACACTTTACAATTGTGTAGTAATAAAGTTATTCACAACAATTTATAATTGTATAGTAATAAAATTGTTCACAATAATGTATTGATGTATAGTAATAAAATTATTCACAACAATTTATAATTGTAAAGTAATAAAGTTGTTCACAATAATGTATTGATGTATAGTAATAAAATTATTCACAAATATTTATATCTGTGAAACAATGTAATTGTTTACAAATACTTGGTGTTTTGCAATGATAACTTTAATTCAATATTTTTTCGAAAATTGGTGACTTAAATTTCTCAATTAAAAAAAAATGTTAAGCAACATTTTACCAATGAAAAAAAATGTGCAAATGACAGTTTTTCAAGCACATAATATTTAAAAATTGTTAAATTATATTTACGTGGACTACAAATTAGACTGCAACAATTATATTCAATTACTTTCAAAATTTTATAATTGAAATGTTTTTTAGGGCACCATCTATTTAAAGAACGTTTCAAGCATTGAAAATATCAAATGTTATCATATTTCTTTTGTTTTCCATTTAATAACTTCAAAAAATTGATTACATAAAAAAACATGTCCTATAATTTCGTAAAAAGAAAATATTATTACCAAAATATTCTCTTACAATATTATCAAACCAAATAGACGTATTTACTCAAGTATAGCTACAATAGTTACTTCAAAAGCAGAAGGCGTCGCCCTATTTGACAAATCGGACACTGCTATTAGGCGTAGCGAAGAGCTATTGCTCATATTACTCGAGCAGGAGTATTTCTCAAATATTGAGTTCTTCGTTTGTTTTTTGTACGTTTGTCAAATCGGTCAATACGGTTTTTTAAAGCTGCCAGTTCCATACTTAAAACATACATATTGCAAATATTACCAGGGACATTTATTGAAAGTGTTCGCTGGCAATATTTGTTACCAAACCGCCAAAAGTGCAACCAACAAATTTAACACACATTTAGTTGTAGTTGGATTACTCGTACTAGGACAACAAATTTAGTGTATTAACGTAGGAAAGTTTTTATTTTGAAGTTTTTGTTATTTAAACATCTCACTAAATATTTTCAAGGGCTTTTGGCAGCTTAATATCTGATTTAAAACCAACATTTTCCTAAAATATCACATTTTATTAGATTTTTTTTTTGATGGTTTTCAATACTGAATGATAATTTAGTGAACTTTCATAGCGGAAATAAAAAACGGGGTTCTAAAATTAAAAGAACGGTGCAGAAAGCCATTGGGAAGTTATTTAATGATGTTTGTCCAACCAATAAAGAGTTTGAATTTCTACCTATATGTTTAGAAAATATTACAAATTTCTATAGAGAGCATTTACCTTAGTTAGTACATATTACCAAATAATTAAATAAAACGTTAAACAGATATCTAGGTGGACTACATTTTTTTGAATGTTCGTAAAAATTTAGTTTAATCAGAGATATACATATTTAAAAAAAATTTCGAACAATTTAAAAGGTCTTTTAAAATTTTAAAAACCAGTATTACTGAGCAATTTTTTATTAAAAAATCATAAATTATTACATAAAATAAGTTTCTGTTTGATATTTGAAATTTTTTTTTAAGTCCGACTGACATTTTTATGTTTTTGCTAAAGTTTTATACTTTCCCTCGAATCCAACAATCCTTAAACGTAATATAAACAATGACAGAAATTCAGACCCCAAAATCTCCAAGTTCTTTCTTCGCCAAAAGAATGAAACTATGTATGTCCCGATAGAAACAAATAAACTAAATTGCAGTCTTCGCCAATATCATAAATTCCATGTCTAAACTTAGAAGAGCAGTTTAGATTCTTATCTTGTGTACTTTATATGAAATAGATTCTGATCTATGTGGTCTTGGCTAACCATGTCTGGCGCATTTCTTAAGTTCCTGTCTCAGCAACATCTTAAGGAATGTCGCTAGAAGTACTTTGAAATACGAATTATGACTAGGATAATGTGAAATGCGATTATATACTAGACGTTGCATTGAAGATTAGAACTTTGTTGCAATTTGTTTGTTTATGCATTTTGGAAGACAAGACAAAATGTATATGTTGTTTTGATACAAAGTACATTTTCGTAAAAACCTTAAAATGCATTTTGAGTACTAGTAAAATGGCCTAATTTCCTGTAAGTTAAATACTCATTGAAATACTTATTTCAAAACAAGTATATTTGTTGCAGCATTTGTCATTTAGAAATGTTTTTTGCTATGTTTTATACATCTTAGAAGATTTTTTTTGTGTATTATGCTAAAAATTAGTAAAAAGGCTAATAGCCCGGTAACTTTATACATCGGAAGGGGGGGGGGTAAATATATATTCCGGCTTGTGTGCTTGATCAGAGACCCGCTTTTGAAGCCCTCGTCAAGTAAGACAGACCACTGTCTTCTCTATGATAACTGCCTGTCCGTTCTTAAAAAAAGCTGTATTTGCGTAAGGACAAGAATCGCCAGTAGGGAGCGCTGCTAGCGTATAGTAGCTGTTTGTTTACATTCCTTTGATTACACCCCAATAGAATTTTCAACGTCCGATTTAAACTTATTTTTACGACTTTAAAACCAACTGAAATTGTTTATAATGGCATATTGTTGTGTTCCGAAGTGTAATTCGAAGTTTGCGAAGGGTTGCAGCATTTCATTCCACGGAATTCCAGCGAACGAAGAGCTAAGAAGTAAGTGGCTGAAAGTCATTTCGAGGAAGAACTGGACACTGAACTTTACTTATAACTACTCTCGTATCTGCAGTAAACACTTCTTGGATTCTGATTTTAGTCACACTACGAAGTTTAAACGACTTTTGAAAAATGCCGTACCAAGTGTTTTTCCGGAATATCCGAACTATTTACAGCCTCCATCTAAAAAGTGGCGATCAACAGCTGTGTTGGAAAAACGAAACTGTATTGAAAGTGAACAACTTCCGAAATTAAAGGCGCAATCAAACGAACAGAACTGTGAGTTTTCATTGATATAAGAAAAAACTAAAGATGCAGAAGCTCAAGTCGATTTTATAGCCAAGGAAAGAAACAAAAAACTAAATGCTTCTAAAGTTCAAACTAAAAAATATTTGAAAAAGCTGCAACAGTTGCAAGTCAAGTATGACCAAACTATAACTTTACTAAATGAGTATTTGGACAATCCTTTATTAACATCTTTCATCAAAGTATTGAATTCTAAACGAGATAATGAGCCTTCAGCTTCATTTGTAGTGGACTTGGTAAAAAACTTTGGTAAGAAACATCCAACCTACTCAGAGACCACAATTCGCCAAAGTCTGTTGTGGAGGGCTTCTTCGACTAAAGGATATGAATATGCCCGAAGAAACATTAAAGCCCTTAAAGCTTAAAATGTGTTTGTTTTTAGCTTTTTAAATTCCATTATATGTTATTCTTATTTTATTACAAAATAAGAACAACACATATTACATTTCGCTGTGAAAAATGATTTTTGTCTATTTTCTTCTCTTTTTCAGAGATCTTTCATAATATTTGTACAAATAGGGAAAATAGGCATTACCAACTTTTTCAGTTTTCTAACTATTTTACTATACCTTTTTTTATCTTATTTATGGAACTTATATATATCTTATCATGGAACTCATATGAATTTTTTTTATTTTATTATTTCTTATAAATTGTACTTGTTGTTTTCTTAATAATTGTATATTTCTAATAAATTGTTAATTGTAAACTGTCTCTTTAACTTCAAACAACACCTTTGAAATATTTATCTTATCAAAATAAAGCTTGAGAACTAGTTAAGGAAATACAGTTGCAACTCCAACACATTTACAATTTTTTCTTTTAATTTTTAAAGAAATATATTAAAAATATTATTGCATATTCAAGGTACTTCTTACAAAATTACTGGTGTTGAGCAGAATGATTGAATAAAATATTTTTATAATCTATGCAAAATAACTATTACCATCCTTTTACAGATATAAAGAGATATATAACTAGAACTTTTATATTTTGCACTTAAAACTCCTACAAGATATAAAATTATGATTTTTTGGGGGGATCATAAGCATATAATTTTTAAGTGATTAATTTATTGCCTTAGTATGATTGAATAAAATATTTTTATAATCTTAAATCTATGCAAAATAACTATTACCATCCTTTTACAGATATAAAGATATATATAACTAGAACTTTTATATTTTGCACTTAAAACTCCTACAAAATATAAAATTATGATTTTTAAGTGATTAATCTATTGACACACTAATTTGAATAATTTAAACGCGAAAAGAAGATTTCCTCACAGTTGTACTATAGCGAGAGAGCGAGATTGATTATACGTTGCGAGCGCTCGTAGTGGCGGATTGGTGTACTATCGTCATCTTGTCGTAACAGGGGAAGAGCGAAAGTCGGACAGGCAGTGTCAATAGAGAAGGCAGTGGACAGACACAGAAAGAATTTTTACTGTCACAGAGAAAGGAAGTACACCCAGGGTGAAGGCGGAAATCGAACCCGCACCCGTTACACTCCTTATACGTCACAGTATGCGTCAAATCCGGTAGTTCTGATTTTTTGCAGACTTGTGGCCCAATAAATGATGCTGGCCCAATAAATAACCCAAGTTTGTGACCTCGAGCGCCGAACGCAACTTTGTCAAAAATCGAACTAGAAAGGTTAAAAGTAAAGTTAATGAACATTGATACTACGTAAACTGAAACTCTAAACAATATTCTGCGGACAGAAAATTTCGAAAGCTTTGAAATATATTTTTTTAAGTAAAGTCCACCTTACAAATAGTTTTGAAGAGAAATTATCTTATTATTACTAGAATAAAAGCCCATCTAGAAGATTAAACATTCAAAGCAACTAATCTAGAAAAAAAATGCACTTTTTCCATAATCTTCTTGACTCATCTGCTGATAGCGATAAAATTTCCCTTTTATCAATCTAAAACAATCCATTTTTATAAGATAAAAAAATATATTAGGAAAAAAACTCCTTAAGTTTCCATAAAAAATTCCAATAGCATCCGTTTGCTAAAAATGTAACTGATTATTTTCAAAAAGGGATTTTGCTGATACAGTTTACTTCTATTGATACAAATTAATGAATGCGAAAACCTTCAGATGGAATTTTAGTCGTCTGTATACTGAAACAAAAAAAGTTTTTTGGGAATAAAGAAATCAAAAACTGAATGTTTTATTTTAAAATAAAATAGTTCACGAAATAATAGCTTATTTTTGTGTAACAAATACTTTTTATCAAAATATTTGTTTTACATACATTGAATATATTTTAAACTTGGTAGATTGCGGTTTCTTCGCATTTCTATTTTTTAAGCGGAACGTGAAGCCATAAAACAAAATTTCTACAAAAAAAGGTTCAAAGTGCGATGTTTTAAGTGATGCATGCTCAATATAGTGTGTTTTTAATTTTTTTACGATATTTTAAATAATAACATTAATTGTCCGTCATTAGTACCATTACTAAATTTTTATGCTCCTAAACACATTACCCGTAATAAAATTGTCTTAAAACTCACTATTTAAAAAATTATTTTAATAACCAATCCTATTTCTCATTTCATTGACCTAGTAAATAATCTGCCCTCTCATAGCGATATTTTCTTTGATACTTTTCTTAAGTTAAAATGTAACATCATTTCTTTATTTGTCTAATTATATTTGTATGTATACTGAGTATATCTTATATTGAGTTTCGGAAAAGATGCTATCTTGTATTAATTTTTTTCTTTTTGTACACTTTTTGCTGACTTCTCTGTTTTATCCATACTTTATAATTGACCTTACTGGCTTTTTGTATTTTAATATTTTTATTCCTTGTTTTTCTTTTTATGTTCCCTTTTAGTTTTTGCATTTGTGATCTATCTTGGTTTAGTCATCTACATGTAAATGGACTTGTTCTGTATGGCAGTAGTAAATACATAAATAAATATTGGTCATGCGATCTGCTCAATGTATGTGTTCAATTGTGTCTACACGCAGTAGAAAAGATTCAGAAGTTACTAATCTAGGTTAGGACATAATATTAGTAAAACTAGGGCTATGCAACCCTACACGACTTTCAATTACTATTTTAAAAATTGATTTGTTTAGAGGTACACCCTGTAAACTCTATAAAGAAATTTCAATACCTTTAAAATCTAAAAAGTTCGATGACAGCTACCATTTGATCAAGCTCGATTTTCTAGAAAACCTTATTATGACGTTCGACAATTGATAGGAACTCGTCTAACAAATTTTATAGCAATTTTAGTTCGAGCCGTACGTGGTTTCAGACAGACTGAAAAACCGATGTTCAAAAAGCATTTCTTTTTAGAATCGGCACACTCCAGAAACACAACAACAAAACAAAAAAAAAATCTCCATTTTGGATATTCGACTCATCCCAATACTCTCACTACCTTATAATTCGCATATTAGATAATTGAAAGTAAAAAGTTTCACTTAGTAATTTAGGAAGTTTCAGTTGCCGCTGTATCAAATTAAAGCATTTTCGGGAAATTCATCTTCAAAAGCTACTAATCAAAGTGAATCTCGTTTGATAACTATCATAAGCACTTTTCGTCCCATATTAATTCCTCAGAGGAACTTTTTTTCCGTCAACATTCCTAATTTCGGGAAGAAAGAGAGAGAAATCTTGGAAAATATTTGCTAACTTGGCGCTTTATAAAAAGGCGGGGATTTCTGGAAGAATGGGGGAAATATTCGAGTCATAAGTTGTGAACAGTTAGTTGATGTTTAATTTTTAATAAACGATTTTCTTATACTGTTGCTTTTATGATTTTTTTACACGTGCACAAATACTGAGGTAACGACTTTTTTAGAATAGTAGTTGTCTTGTTTATAAATGTAAGAAAATAAGTAAACTTCAGAGAACAATGCTTTTGATATTTTCTCTTATTTCCGAGTCAGAGAAAAAAGAATATTGGGAGTTATGTAAAAACGACCCTAGGTGACATGCAATACTGTATTTTACCGTATTTATATTAATATTATAGTTTCTAGGCAACGACTATACACATAGACACACACTTGGCTGTCAAACACAGGACAAACGAAAAGACAAGGACAAGACTTATAATCAGATTTAAATGACACTAAGCTAATGTTAACAAACATACGCTAAATGTCCTTTAAGTCTGATATTCATTCTCTGAGTTTTATCACCATTTTAATTTCTCTTTCAACTAAATTTTAGTTAAACCTTCGAGCATTAGTGGGACCTGATTTTTACGAAGCCTATTCTTTTAAACAAGTAGGTTTGTAACGGATTCTGTCAATTGACCCCCTTCCACACAACAGCTGTGTTTAACAGGTAAAAAGGCGACAAAGCACAGCATTGATTTTCTATATTAAACATTTGCATGCTAAATTTGCCTTGTTTTATTTATTTTATTTCGAAAATTCAATAATTATTACTTATCGTTTGCAAAAATTAATTTATATTTCAAAGAATAAATATGTAATATTCATCGCTTTGAAATAGAATTAAAACATTTCATATCAACATACAATCTTGTAGTGAAATATATTTGACGTCACTTCAAACTGATCGATGTCGCAAAAATAAATTTATTTTAATTTATTGGTTTAAAGATTTTAAGTTTCTCGAGCGATTGTTGCGAATGGCAATGGTGATTAAATTTTAATAAAAATGTATACCTATGCTTTTTAAATGAGCATTAAATTTTGCAGTTTTTTAAATAGTTGAAGTACTTCGAATTCGAATTCTTTTCTGAAATGTTCAATGTATTCTGATTTCTATGCTCTGAATATTTTGACGTATCACACTTGTCCGTAGCATTTGTTGTTTGGGCTATGAAAGTGGGTGACGGACAGACAGACGGACTGAACGTTTATAATACCTTCCACTTTTTACGTTATAAACGTAGTGTGGAAGCTAAAACTGCAATTACATTGTTAACTTTTATTTGATTTATTCCCCACTGACTTGGAAAAGCACCTTAGCAACAAAATAATTTACTTCCTCCCCCACTTTTCTACCCACGCATTTTCTTCCCCCAACCCAACCATCGTTTTCAGGATATACTATTTCGCGTACCATCGCTCGTATTTTTTGTTTCAATCAGTTTTGTCTATTATTGTAATGAAGCTGGACCTCCATTCTTTACGAAACATGCAAATTGTTTTTTTATAATAAAACTATTTGCGCCAATAATCGACGTTTTTTCTTCATGTATCTTCATGAGACCCCTATTATAGTTAGCTAATATTTCAAATTTACAAATTATTGGGATCAAATTCACACACAAACATAAATTTACCCTTTAAGAGCTCTTTTTGTATCGACAGTGAGAACTGAGAACACAATATCAACTGGTTACTTCCTCAATGTCCATATTAAACTTCCGAGGAAAAAAAATAAAAGGGCCTACTTAAGTATTTTCACTTTGATGACATGAATATATGAAATATCACTCAAGGCAATCGACCTTTTTATTGAAACTAAAAAGGTTAAATACCTGAGAAAAAATTTGGAATTTTAAGCGTTCATCAAACTCTTACCCACCATTTATGAAGTATATTCTTTTTTTATAAACGTTTTAGGGATTTTCTATAATTATTCAAGATCACGAAGTGTTCTTTTTTAGTTAATGCTTTGAATACCATTTTTTAAAAAATATTATATATTGAATATCACTTGAAAAATTTTCCTGATAAGCAAATATTTTGACAAAACTATTCGATGTAATATTAAAAATTAGCATGGAATATATTTTTATCAAAAATTATTTTTTATCTAGAAAATGATAATTGATTAAAGGATTAGGTGGGACAAGGTGTCAAATTTTCCTCATATTTAAGCTAACGTCTAATTTTTGTTAACTGGTTAAAAAGGACTAGCAAGAAAATGTTTAATGGAAAATAATATTTCTGTTTAAGTTTATCTAATTAAACATACTAAAAGGAATGTGAAAACTATAATGTCAAGCAATTTATGTAGGACAAATTAGGTTAGCTTAAATTAAGTTCCGTTTTTATTCAGTACTAGCAAATAAATACCCGTACTTCGCACGGACTAAAAAAACGTTTTAATTGATCCAAGTATATGTACAATTTAATCCATTATAGGATAATAAACTTATGTTATTATTCCCGCTCATTATAAAGTATAAAATACTGTTACTTACATTACCTTAAAAATCCAAAATATAAAAATAAGCTATAAATGCACTCATAAAAGTCATCGTAATTTTCCTCATAAACATATAATACCTTTTAGCTCATTTGGCGCGTTTTGAAAAGAATTTGGCGAGAAAAGAGATATAGCTAAACACTCTTATTATACAGCTCTACCACAATGGCCTTCGAAAAACAAAGCAGCTTATAATTTAAAAAAAATATTATTATTGGCGCGTTTAGGTAAGAATTAGGCGAGTTTGGCCAAATATTTGGCGAAAAAGTGAAAACCAAACCCTAATATGTAGCTCTAGTACGATGGCCTTGAACGCGTTTTTGGAAAGAATTTGGCGAGAAAAGCGACATAGTTACAAACAACAGATCTACCACAATGGCTTTCAAACAACAAACCAGCTTATAAATTAAAAAAATATATATTATTTGGCACGTTTAGGCAATAATTTGGCGTGTTTGGCAACGTATTTGGGGAAAAAAATGAAAACAAAACCCTAAAATGTAGCTCTAGTTCGATGGCCTTGAACAACCATCATAGTTATAATTCACGGAAGTAGCTTAAATATGCACTTTTTTTCAATCAACAGAACCATCAATGAAGAAATCCATCACCTAAACCCACAATAAAATCCTAGAATGGAGACTGGACGGAATTACGTCACTTGAAACATGTCAATTATTTTTCAAATAATGAATTAAGTTTCTGAAGGTAATGACAACGGAATAAAATAAACATTTTCAATTTTAAATATTTTCGTTAAAAGTTTTATTTAATTTTTTCAGCAGATGGCATCAGCAAAGTAAAAAAATGATCGGATTTGAGCGAAAGTGGTGTATTTTTTTCAGAATATTCTAATTTTCTCTAAAAATAGAACATTTTGAGCTCTGAAAGTTCAAAAATCATAATCTAAGTATGAACTACACATTTGTACCAAGTTACGAGTCAAACAAATGTCTAGTTTATGAGTCTATAAGAGACATACCCACAAACAAACAAACAAACAAACACACACACAAAACTTCATTTTTATTATTATAGATGTAAAGCGTTAATGGTATTCACAAATGGTTCTTTAAGGGGTGGGGAAATATTTTGTTGTTGTTGATATTTTTACTAAATAATATAATGTACCCCATTGTTATTTCTGAATTATCTATCAAGTAATGAAAAACAAGTAGGTTTGTAACAGAATCTGTCACTTAACCCGCTTCCACACAACAATTGTGTTTAACAGGTAAAAAGGCGACAGGCACAGCATTGATATTCTATATTAAACATTTACATGCTAAATTTGGCTAGTTTCATTTATTTTATTTCGAAAAATCAATAATTATTACTTATCGTTTGCAAAAATTTATTTATATTTCAAAGAATAAAGATATGTAATATTCCTCGCTTTTAAATATAATTAAAACATTTCATATCAACGTACAAAGAATCTCGTAGTGAAATGTATTTGACGTCATTTTAAACTGATCAATGTCGCAAAAATAAATTATTTAATTATTTAAAGAATTAAGTTCTCGAGCGATTGTTGCATGGCAAGGTATTTAATTCTATAAGGGCTTCTTGCTTTAACAGCTCAATTTGCAGTTTTTTAATATTGAAGTACGCTGATTTGACGTATCACACTGCAATGATTTGTAGTTTGGCTATGAAAAGTGGTGACTGGACGACCTACGGACTGAACGATTATAATACTTCCATTTTTACGTTATTAACGTTGTTGGAGCAAAGGATATTTTTTTAAAAATATTTAGGGGGGGGGGGTAAGTGTATGTGTTCTTCAATATCGTTTCTGCATATCACAATTAAAAAAAGCCTTAGCCATGTACCCTGTTGTTGGACTTTTATAATAATTTTTAGTGAAATGTAGCGCTTAAATGTACTATATTCCACTTTTTGAAGATTATAAACATTTGTGTAAAACTATAAATTAAAAATTAAAAAAAAAATATTTATATGTTAAATGGGGTGGAGTTAAGTGTATGTCGTGATCGTTTCAAAATGTCTATCGCAATTAATCAAGAATTTAAAAAAGCCGTTTAGTAAAATTTATATCAATCAGCGCTGTTTTTTGTAGAAATCTTTTCTTTGAAAACTAGAGAATAAACTTGTTATGTGATAACCGTACTCCTTATGTCACCTTGAGATTCTAAACACATTTTTGATATATTACTGTAAACATTATCGTATCTTGACTAAATACTAATAAAAAATTAACAAAAAATTTAAATATAGTTGAATGATATAATAGTTCAATCGGGGAATTCTGTTAAAACCTATTAGTGGTATTTCCTAAACGTAATAATATTTTTAAAATTAACATAAAGAACAAGCGATTTGTAAAAAAAATATTCTATTTAGATAAGCTAGTAACGTATAGTAATCATTATGACTTAGAAAATCTTTTACATTGATTAACCGACGGAAAAGACTCTTTTGAGAGATAACCGCCTACTGAACGCTACGCCATTCCCCTTGAAGACATTTTAAAAACATTTTTCGATATATTTACTTTAAAAATATTCTGTATCTTACCTAAATATTAATAAAAAATAACAAAAAACGTAAACAATAGTGCAGTTAATTATTTCGATCAGGGCTGACCTTCTAGTTAAACGCTAATTTAAGGATACTCCCTAAAACCTAAATAATGCTAAATAAAAGCAAAGAAAAGCAATTTGAAGAAAGTCATATTCAATTTACGATAAGCTGTTCATATATATATATCCAATCCATTCATACTATTTCCCACAAAAATCCTCCACAAAGATTCCTGCATTCCCCGAGTCCTTTAAGGCGCTCTTTTGGGCTGCTAGTGCATGGCCCTCTGGTGAAGCTCATACGCCAGTTCTAACTCAAGGTCTTACCGAAAGATTTAATTGGTAGTGTTTGGTAATTTATAAATTATATTTTTGTATAAAATGATTTTGCCACTGAAATGTTATAATGAAAATTTAATTTCACTTGAAAATTTTTCAGTAATATAATATATACCATATGGGGGAAATTTAAATAATTTTAAATCTTTAAAGTTCTATATCTACCTCTATTTATGCAAGCACCATTTTTTCAAAAACATTATTAATATGCCTGGTAATAGGAAGTCATTTACCAAATTCGGAGTATGTACCTCTTTTCATTATCCAGCACTGCATTTACTAGGAAAGCATGTACCTAATTTTAAGTACGTAGCTCTTTTAGTTCTAGCTGTTGAGTGGTTTCAGACAGACAGACGGACCAAAGTTCAAAACCACATTTATTAAATTCGAACCCTCCAAAACATGTTGAATACAAAAATCTTCATTTCGTTGGTTGGTTGGTTGGTAGACATATATATTCAGGTTTGTGTGCTTGGTCAGAGACCCGCTTATAAACCTTCGTCAAGTAAGACAGACGCAACAGACAACACACACACATAAGTGGATCCATCTAATTTTTTAGAGACAGAGGCCAACTAGAGGATCACCAGAATTGGCTTGTCACCCCCAGAGGTATTGATTTGGTATGGGAACTTGGAGGACTTTGTGACCCAACAGATTTAACGAGCACGTACTCCGCATATACTCGACAAACACAAACATCCATGCCTTACCGGGATTCGAACCCGAACCCAGAGGCTCCAAAGGCTAGCGCCCTAACCGTTGCGCCGCCGGGTCGGCTCTTCATTTCGTATTTCCGACCCCCTCATTCTTACATTTTGCCTTTCAATACCTTCATTTCATTTTAGTAATTCAGAGTAATAATTGACGCTAAAAATATGCCGTTTTCCGTAAGCGTTAGATTTCAAAATTAGCTACGAATAAGATTGGTCACAACTTCTGCCATGGAAAATTTTCTTCGGACGGGAATTCTTTCCCTTTGCGTAGCGGCTTATCCAATCCATATTAATATGCTTCCCGATCGCAAGGCTTACTGTTGCCACATGAGAGAACACAAATACCACTCACAAAATATACGTATAAAATCCAATTCAGAAAAAGGTTGCTTTTTATTCTGTGAAAAATGCCGTTTGGTTTGTATCGTCGCGTGTAGGTTTACTGGATTTGCATGATATAACAATGCATTTTGACATAAAATGTCGCCAAATTTAAGATATAGGCGATGAGTCAATTAAAATCGATTGATTTTTTAAAAGTTTACAAGTGTCAATTACAGTAAAAAAAATTAATTCATTTAGTTTATATCAATGAAACAAGTATTCATACCGTGAAACTGCAATATAAGAAGGAAGTAAAAAAATGTATTGATTTTTTCGGTAACTGTAAACTTAAGTGAAAAACTTAAGTTCCTATGTACCAAATTTATGGAGTAAGTTACACAAATAGTTAATATTCTTTGTTAAATCGGTGGCAGAAAGGGTTGCCTCCAGTTTTACGGACTAAAACAAACTAGGCAGAAATAAAATTTTGGAGTAACGTTGCCTTGCCTTGAGACTCGTCACGCCTTATAGGCGCATGAGGCCCGCATTGTTGAAATCCAGATCCTCCGGTTCAGTGCGGCATCCTTGGCAACTGCCCAGCTTGGCCAACCAAGATGGTCTCTCTCTTTTAAGATGTTTCTTCGCCACGTCAGCCTTGGTCGGCCTCTCTTCCTTTTACCGTCAGGAGACCAAGTTAAAGCGATCCGTTCGTTAGAATCGGGGGAGTAACGCTGCACACAGCAAATAGGTGTAAACTTATTCGCTTGCATAACGATACTCAATAAACTTGGTGTAACGTTACTCCATAAACTTCATGCAGCATCACGAATAAACTTGGTGTAACGTTACTCCATAAACTTCATGCAGCATCACGAATAAACTTGGTGTAACGTTACTCCATAAACTTGATGTAACGTTACTCCATAAACTTGATGTAACGTTACTCCATAAACTTGATGTAACGTTACTCCATAAACTTGGTGTAACGTTACTCCATAAACTTCATGCAGCATCACGAATAAACTTGGTGTAACGTTAAAGACGCGCTGTGAATGTACACCATTTAAACTAAAGGGAGATGGGTTTCCACCAGTTTCATAACGTAACGTTATCCAGTACAGTTTTACAGTGGCTGTACGAAATTTTAACAATAAACTGCCAAAATGGCAATTAAGTCCACAATCTGGCCAACCCTTCACCCGAGCATACTCCCTTCCTTGAAAAAAGAAACACAACCGACTACTTCCGTATTCAGTAGAAGAAGATAGCTTAACAGAAAAATACCCCCACGATCCGTTGGAAACCCCAAATCTGGGTTTTACCCGGGTGGGCAGACATCCACTAAAGAAAAGAAAAAAAAAAAAAAGAAAGAGGAGCGTTATCTTTTCCACGCAAGGAACTTGGGGAAAAGGCAAAAATATGATCACGCAACAATAAAAATCCCATGGCGAAAACTTCCTTTCCTCCCTATTATGCCACTTAAATACCATACAGTACAAGGTTTTTTTTTCGTTTTGTTATGTTACATAAGTAACAGCTCGCTCTGGTTCTTCTGCTCTTTTCAATGGATATGAATAAGGCGTTTAGAAGTTATATAATCTCATTTAGCATTTCGAAAATGATTACTTGTTATGTTACTTGCTAAATTACTAAGCAAATCCGCGACTAGTAAAAATAAAATTTACATTAATTGTAATGCTATATGCTAAGTTCTAAAAAATAACCGAAATTACCTTACTTCCCTTGACCTTACTCAAATACTAACTGGCATTCAAGTAAAAAAGAAGTAGTAACTGTAACTGTCAGCTAGAATCGTCTACACATTATATTTATGGTAATTAGAAAAAAATAAATTGCCAAAGACAGCATTCAGTTGTAATTTAGGCTTGTAAAACTAACAAAAATGGCTATTTTCATTAACTTTATTTCGCAAATTCAGTTATATTCTTTATCGTTTGCTAAATGTACTTGCAGTTTGAAGAACAATCATTTGAAATTGCTCGCTATAAACATGGAAGGAACAATTCGCTCCATTTCTTTTGATTTTTGAATGGATATGAATAAATTGCGTTTCTAAAAATTAATTTTTCTCATCATTCTGCATTTTGAAAAAAAAAATGTTATGGTACTAGCTAAAATACTAAGCAATCCTCAATTATTTAAAGTCAAACTTACAGTGTTTATAAAATATGATAAAAATTGAAGTCCACAAGAAGCTCTTAGAGCTCTTTGAGCTTCGTGATAAATTTATTCACAAAAACAAATTTGTGATTTAATAAGTTTCCCCGCCCATTACTTATATGTATATACTTATATTATTACTTATATTATACTATAAGTTACAGTCTGCTTCTTTCCAATTGTTTAAGCAGTTCGAAATTTTTCTTAGCCTGTATAGTCGACACATTGTTTTTGACAAACTACTAATAAGTTGCTTCAAAAAGGGAACAATTATAATTAAGTCTACATCCCTAGTGTAAGTAATGCACAAACAATAATTTATTTTTTTTCAAAAAATAATGTTCGACATTGATTAGATAATGAATGTAAAAACAAATTTAGATGAACGCCAACAAAGTTCGGGGGCTGGGGAGCTCAGTCGGTTAGCATGCGAAAGGTCCTAGTTTCGGGTCCGGACATCGCCAAAATAACTGCTGACCTATAAAAGGCTCGTGCAGCCAAAAATGTCCGACGAATAATACCTCGTGTAGAGGGAGTGAACGTTAAATATCCTTCAAAGTCCTAACGCTGCGTACGATGTCGCCCTTAACGGTTACGTTGGGTAAAAACTCAGGTGTGGGCTCGTCACTTGACTGTACACTCTTAAAACAAACGAGCGGTTTTAACTCAGTCTGAGTTAATTTCCACCCCTTTCCGTGCCGAAAATGCACTTCTCCTATAGGAGTGAATTTCACTCTTTTTTGGAGTGGGTAAAAGAAATAAAAGAAAACAATATGCGTCCTACACTCTTAAAACGAGCGGTTTTAACTCAGTCTGAGTTAATTTTCACTCCTTTCTGGTGCCGAAAATGCACTTCTCCTATAGGAGTGAATTTCACTCTTTTGTTTTAAGAGTGTAGTTCTAATATACGAAGCCCGTCGCAAATAGCCCTCGTGTACCTATAGTGCGACTATAATTCAAACTAAACTAACAAAGTTCATTCCCAACCCAGATCCTTTGAAAGAAAACACAAACATTCAACTCGTATTCTTAACAAAGAGCATACATATTACATTCCTTGCGTTATGTATCCTTTTTGTGTGTATTATATGTGCTTTTGGAATGCATGAAGCTTATCACACAAGAAATATGGAGTAGTTTATATTTTTCGGGTGTCAGGATGGTATTTGTACGGTTTCTTCTTCCATGTTATTGAACCAGCTTTAGATGAAAAAAAATGCCTTGTTGTATAATGGATAATATTACATGTTCTCATTTCAATTTGTGAAACAACGTGCTTAATATGTTAGTGGAGGAAATGCATGATTTGGAGTAGATCAACATAAATTGGAACTAAATTATTTTATAAAGTGGCAAACTTATACCTAACTACACCTAAAATAAATTGATATTATGGTTAATATGATCATTTAAAAAAAATGTATATATAATTCACCAACACGCCAGACTTCAGGGAAAATGGTTGTTCAGAAAGAAGTTATGTAAGCAAAATCGCGAAATAGTTAAAACAAATGCTGAAAATGGTAACTACATACAATTCTTAATGAACCAAATCCGCCATTTGAAAGTACAATAAATTTTGATAGTTTGAAGTATTAGATGATTTTGACAAAACTCTACCAATCGTTATCATACCCTAACCTTCGTCGTGCTAAATAGGGTACTTGACAGTATCGCTAAAATACCTTTCAATATTAATTAAATAATAGTTTGAACCCAAATATAACAAACGTATATATTTCTTTGCAAAATAAATCTTTAAATAATTAATAAAAATCATTTTCAAATGGCTTTTTTTCAAAGGTACGTCATGTTTTCACAAACACGTCGATTTGGATGACGTCACTAGTATGTATAAACAAACCGGTGTGATGTTTTTTTGTTTGTAATTAAACTGGTTTTAATCTAACTTACTATTAAAATAAGAATTATATACATAATGGGTGGAGGTTTTACAGAAGCGGATAGTTCAAATGTGCTTAAACTAGATTACATTGGTGTTTCAAAGTTTATTTATAGTTACTAGGGACGTCATAGATACCACGTGACAGCCACAAAGCGTTTTCGGGAGTGATTTTTCGTCTTAATTTTAAAATTCATTTTTCCCCCTTTTTATGGGGTATTTGAAAAAAAGAAAAAAATACGGGTCTAATATATTTGGCATAAGAATATTTTAAGCTAATAAAATTATTTTTAGTCAAGTACCCTATTGCTATAAGGTTGAGTAGCTTAGGTGTCGGGCTTGTCATGCGGTTCTAAATCATGATGTCTTTGGACATAAGCCCTTGTATTGCTCTAAAGAAACTTTAATGCAACAGTGTACGCATCCACGAAACAGTAAATAAAAATGCCAGTGAGTCTTTGAGGGTTAAAACTTTAATTGAATAAGTCAATCTAGGGATTAGCAGTTTACCAATCGACCCCCATGTTTTAATACCTAAAATAAGATATTTACTTCCAAAAATTATTAAAAAAATACTTTCTTTTATAGTTTCATTAACATTTACATTTTAAAATCTTGATAGTATTTGAAAACGCGTATATTTCAGTTTTTGAATAGCAACAAAAGTGCTGAATGAAAATAAATTCGTTCTCGATCCTTTATTTTTGAATTAATATCATGTGGGATCAGAACACCAATCAGAGCACCGATTGAAGGAGTAATAGTTGCAGGAATAATAGTTGGAAGAAAAAATGTCCTTTGAAACAAGCCAACCCAGCTAAGAAAAGCAGCAAAAAACCTTGAAAAAAAATTAAAGGAAAGCTGCAGGAAAACTGCAGGTATTTGGAACCAAAAACCTTCATATAAAAACCTTTATTTTCCTTCATTCGAAAACCTGCAGGATAAGTGAAGGTTTTAGGTTCCAAATACCTCCATTTTTCCTTCACAAAAAAACCTTTATAAAAACTGCAGGATAAGTGAAGTTTTAGGTACCAAGTTCCTTCACTTTTCCTTCATCAAAAGCCTCCATTTTCCCTTCATCAAAAAACCTTAATATTTCCTTCATTGGAAAAACATTTAAAAAAGTGCAGGTTAAGTGAAGATTTTGAAGTTAAGTTGTATTTATACCCAAGTAGGAAGGAAGGAGCACTGGATTTGATCTGGGGGTATTTGTGTAGCTGTTCAGCGCGCTACCAACTGCGCTATTGGAGCTTGCAAATTGGAGCGCGTTTTAAAATTAGGAATGATATATCTTATAATTAGAACATACAAAATTACACAACCCATAGATTCGATTATAGTCAATAAATTTGATTCATGATTTTGCGTACAATTTGTCTATGATTTTTATTTAAAAATATTTAAATTAGATTTAATTAATTGTTCTATTGTGGCAATTAATAAATTGGATGCAAATTTTGTGAGTTAGAAAAAAAATATATCTTAAGAATTCCTTTAAGATTAATTTATTTTTAAATTTTCTATAAAAAGGTGAGAGCAAAGCTATTGAGCAAACTGAAATATTAAGCAAATAATTTTTAAATCTGTTTTTCGTTTAAAATTTACTGTCTTTATATAGGTGGCATTATTTTCTTCTTTTTTGCAAAATCAAATCAAAAACGTCCATGGAAATTGGAAAAAAGAATTTGAATCGCCAATTATAGCTTTGATATCGTTTCTGAATTTTTAGAAGTTACAGATTAACAAAATCTAGATCTGCGATTTGAACATATTAAGCTAATTTGCTGCAAAATTTGCTAATAAACTGCAAATGTTTACATTAAAAATTAAATGTTTTTCCGCGAAAAATTCCAACAATTTTTAGCTGGGATACAATTACTACAAGTGTAAAATATCAAAACTAATTTCAAAAATAAAGAACAATTTTAAGATAAAGATTCACTACAAAAAAATTTACAGTATTTTTGGGGTTAACGCACACATTACTTTTTAAAAATAACTTAAAATAAACTCACAACTGTCAACCCATTTGATACTTATTTTCAATGACGCTTCATTAGAATCGTCAAAAAAAAGTTAACACTGGTATGATAATGCAGCACCGTGGAAGTTATTGGTTTGTAATTTCCCTTGAGCAGCAACCCACTTGTCGACATTGTTGCAGAAAACGATTTTGGCCCCTACAGGCTTTATGTGTAACTCTATGCTATAAAGAATTATGCACATGTTGTATTAATTCTCTGCAGAAAGTTTTTTAGACAAAATACTTTGCTTGAAATATTGTCCTTATTTTCTCAGAAAGTTTAGGTAATTTTTTGCATAAAATTGCACATTAAGTGCTATTGAAATGTGGGTTTAAAGATAAAACAGTATTTTAAGTGTACTTTAAAATATAGGTTAAAAAATAAACTCTAAAGAAAGGTAATAAAAAGTATAAGGTTAAATAAAGGTATTTTTCAGCATAAAATTTTAAGAGAAATTGCTGTTTTCATGTAGAACTGAAACGGCTAATTCTTTGTTCTTTTAGGATGAATCCTTCAAAAAAATGGCAGTTTTCTTTAAGAATAAAAAAAAAATCACCTTAAAAAAGTTTTACAAACATGCAGTTCTCCAGCTGAAACTCAGTTGCTGAATTTCTCAGTACAATACCTTTAAAAAACATTTTCCCTGCATAAAACCTTCATCTCTCTTCAAAAGCATTGTTTTTTTGCTGAAATTTGGTTGCTGAATTTTTCATCACAATACCCTTAAAAGTACTGCAAGTTTAATGCTGAAAACATTTCCCTGCATTAAATCTTTATCTCTCGTCCGAAAGAAGCAGTTTTTGTGTTGAATATTAGTTGCTGAATTTTTCATCATAATACCTGTAAAAGTACTGCAGGTTTTATGCTGAAAACATTTTCCTGCATAAAAGCTTTATCTCTCATCCAAAACATGCAGTTTTCCTGCCGAAATTTATTTGCTGAATTTTTCAGCACCGTACCCATATAAATACTGCAGGTTAAATGCTGAAAACATTTCCCTTCATAAAACCTTCATTTCTCTTCAAAAAACCTGCATTTCTGCATTTTCCATGCAGGTTTTTTGCTGATTTTTTAGCTGGGAATGGTTTGAAGAAAAATACAATAAACTATCTAAATTACGAAAAATTTGTTTGGTGAAAACCTAAATTCATATACAAAGAAAATAAGCTAAAACTTTCATTTTTTTGACCACCGGAAGCAAACATGTACGGAAACAATATGGTACTTGACTGCATCGCCAAAATGTCTTCCAATATTATTTAAATTATAGTTGAAAGTCAAAAATAACAAATGCATATAATTTTTTTGCGAAATAAATCTTTAAATCATTAAAAAAATCATTTTAAAAAGGCATTTTTTTCACGTGATCATCACGTGATCACAAACACAACGGTTTGGCTGACGTCACTAGTAACTATAAACAAACCGGCGTGATGGTTTTTGTTTTCTGATTAAACTGGATTTAATCTAATTTACTCTTGAAATAATAAATATTGAGATAATGTAAGGCTTTTTACAGAAGCGGATATTTCAAATTTGCCTAAAATCGATTCCAATATGGTGTTTCAAAGTTTGTTTATAGTCACTAGTGACATCACAGATACCACGTGACAGCCAGGAATCGTTTTCGGGAGTGATTTTTCGTCCTAATTTTAAAATTCATTTTTCTGCTTTTTTTATGGGTATTTGAAAAAAAGAAAAAATACGGGTCTAATATTTTTGGCATAAGAATATTTTAAGCCAATAAAAAATATTTAGTCAAGTACCCTATTCCATGGGCCCTGAATAGCCTAGTGGTTAAGGCCTAGTTCTCGGAATCGGAAGGTCCCGTGAACGAGTCCCGATTCCACTGAAGACCTACGGAATATATGTGGAGTACGTGCTCGTTAAATCTGTGGGTCCGAAAGTCCTGTGGGAGGTCATGGCGCAGTTTCCCACGGGTACAGGTCCCTGGAGACTATTTCCCTCCCCTTCAGGGACATGTCTAAATTGTGGAGGTGGCGATAGATGGCAGCATCTGTCACTCATGTGTATGTGTTGTGTGTGTCTGTCTTACTTGACGAAGACTTATAAGCGGGTCTCTGACCAAGCACACAAACCTGAATATATATCTACCAACCAACCAACCAACAATTCCCAAACACTTTCTTTAACACTAAGACATTCAACATCCCTCATACATCCTAAACTCCCAAAAACCTGCTGCAATCCCATGGACATAACTGCAACATATTTTCAGCTTTCCATGTCTAACCCATCTTTCCATGTCACTTCCGGAAAGCCTCCTTATCCGGAAAAAAGCACGTTTACAAACAAGTTTCCCGGGCCGTGAGATTTAGGGCGGTCACGGGCAGGCCCATTGTGCATTCAATGGGGCTGCCCGGTGTAAAATAATCTTGAGGGACATCTATGGGGATCTGAACTAAAGCCCGGCGGGTAGGGCGAGAAATGAAAAATACGTGACTTTGTGGGTTTTGAAGTCAAGTGAAGTGAGTTTGTTATTTATTATTTTTATTTGGCTCGACCAAGGCCAAATTTTATAAGCGGGTCTCTGATCAAGCACACAAGCCGGAAATACATGTACCAACCGACCAAGACCAAGGACCTACCGCCTCAGTGTATGGCGTCGTTCGTAGTCCTGTAGGATAACAGTTTAGGTGTCTACCTCGTTCTTCACTGTAGTTTTAAATTAAGAGACATGTATTGGCTAGGTTAGTCACTATGCTAGTACGAACGAATAATCAAAAATAGTACTTTGGAATTATGACTGGTATAATTAACAAAGCAGTAAACCAGCTACTTGGGGCCCAGATGACCTAATGGATTTAATCGCAACCCACTACGCTACCAGTCGGCGAACTGTATACCGGGTGCGGGTTCGATTCCCGCCTTCTCCCTGGGTGTACTTTCTATATATGTGTCATTAAAAATTCTGTCTATGGTTGTCTTACTTGACAAAGGTTTATAAGCGGGTCTCTGATCAAGCACACCAACAGGAAAATATATGTACCAACCTACCAATGGCACTTCGTCAATTGACCACGGTTCTAAATTACGAAGCAGTATTAGCTGTGATTACTTTGAGCTATGTTATGATTACGCCATCAAGGGAATTTTAAATCCATATCGTACTCGTATGTCTTAGTATACACAACTCCTCTAACATTGGTTCCAGTCAATCACTAAAGCAGGGACCCTCCGCCTTAATGTTTAGATGAGACCGGATATTCCAAAAGAAAAATCTGTATTTCGATACAAATCTGTAGTTCTTCTCCCATAGTTTTCTTTTGGATGAGTTTTTTCTAAGGTTTTGTTACCTTTTTAATAAAAAAGTTTTCAGACAGGTATCGATTAAAAGGACACCCATAAAAGCAAGATTTTTAACAAAGAAAGAAATCTAAAGTAATACTATTAAATAAACTTAATACTCAATTTTTTTAATATGCACTGCAAAAATAATACACTGGAAGCTTCCAACTAAACCAAATGTAGATGTCCAACCAAATCAAACTTTTTGGTCAATGGGATGGTTGAGATTTCCCTGGTAATTTAGAGAATTTTAATTCAATAGTTTTCGGATAAATATCGATTTGTGAAAACACAAAGGGATACAATATTTAAAAAAAAAATCAAAGTAATACTGCCAAATAAAAAAACACCTAAATGCTATTTTTTATGCACTGCAAAAAACAATGCACTGGAGGGTTCCACCAAACCAAATGTATGTTTTTTTTTGTCAATGGGATGAGAGGGATTCAAATATAGGCATAATGGGAAATATTCTGCCCCGGCCCCAATTAGTGCAAATTACCGGAAAATCCCAATTCCCAGCCACGTGACTGAAAGATCCATTGGGATCCACGGAATTGGAATGAAACAGGATTAGAACGAATCATGATCAGTCTGTGATTGGATATATTTTTTCCTTATTTTGTATTTGGGGGATATATATTTCATGTTGTTTATGGTGGTTATCATTATTTTTACGGCACGTAAAATATGAATGTTTTTAGACTATGGTTATTAGTCTAAAAACAATCTTAGACTATGGTTATTTATAATTGTTAAGGCCTAGTAATTAAACTATTTTCAATATAATGGCCACTTTTTTGAGATTCAAGAAAATGTTCCAAAAAGTGACATTTACGTTAATAATAGTTTCGCTTACTGATATTCTTATTAGGATATCTCAAAGCTTTTAAAATTTAACAATTACCTATTTTAGTTTTTAAATTATACAATTATTATCACTATTTTTACAAATAATGCCAAAAATATCACTCATATAAAATTATTTTTATAATTTAAAACTATACACGTACGTTTAAAAAAAATATTACATATGATACAAAAGTTTTGAAGTGAAAGAGGTTAGTGTGCTTGGTATTTACAATTTAAGGTGAACGTATACACTTGAACTTTTTTTCTAATATTTCACTTAAAAATCCAATTTTTTTATATTTGATATAATTTCTAAGTGTATGACGGTACGTGTAACAATATTTTTTAAAAATTAAAATGTTAATTAATTAATTAGCACGTTTTTAAACACTCATAACTCAAGAACTAATTAACTTAGACATATACAATTGCCATGCAAATTAATCACCAATTCATTCTGAAGGGCGTGAACCGCAAACCAAAGTTTGTGGCTCTTTTAGTGTTTTATTTATAATTTTTTATAATAAGCAACATTATATGAAAAATCCATTTTTTTAGAAAAAAAATAACTTTGACATGTAATATAAAACTAATTTAAAAACCAAATCTGTTTTTTTGAGGTTCACGTCCTCCCCCAACTTATAAACACACAAATAACTACACTTATAAACCTCCACAAATAAATAAACAATTCGTTTTACAAAAATTTAATTTTGACTTTAGGTATGATTGTTTAAGCAAAGTAACACATGAGAAAAATGAAGTTTTGAGAAAATTGAGTTTAAAGTTTATAAAAGGATTTGGAAGATTAGAAAAACCTCTGTAACTTTTTATTAGAGTGGAGTATCAGTACCAACTTCACATCATTTTAAAGAGGAAGAATTGGAAATTCTAATAATATTCTAATAAACTTAAAAACAAAAAATGTCTAATTTGGTTATTTTTGGCCTTTTCTAGTGTGTAGTATACCTTAAAATGACCGCAGGGGTCCTGATGATTCCCTTCTCTATTGAACATTCCATTGATTGTATTGCGATGATGGCGATTGACGGCAGAACTCTATAACCACATATAGTTATTGAGGGTAATCATGGCAGCATACTCGGTGTTATTAACAATTAGCCTCATTTTTCTCCATTTTGGTAGAGAAGACAATAATGTAGGAACATGACAAAGCAAATATGCTAAAACCACTCTTTTCGAAATCCAACATTTATATTACATTCGCAGTATAAAACATTCAAATGTATCTAGATACAAACCAAATATAACAAAAAAAAACTACCACAAATCCCTCCAAAAACCCCACTTTACACACATCTCCAAATCCAATGCAAATCAGTACGAAGGCCATATTGGTTTCCTCTTCTTCGATAGTATCTCTGTAAAATCATCATCTACCGCGATTGAGTGCTCACGTATTTGAAAATGGGTAGAAAAAACCGCGGCCACATTTGGAACCCCTTGAAACGTGAAACGAGTTGGCTTTCAAGATGAACGAAACGTGCCCTGAAAACCTACTTTTCAGGGTGACGAAAGAAATGGGAACTGCGGATTTAGTGGGGGATTTTTGAGGGAATGGAGGGGCTTAATTTTTTCGTGAGGCTATATAGAGGAGTATATGTTTTGTGTCATTATATGAACGTGTATTATTATTGGTATTAATGCAATGTAAGGAAAGACTTTTTCATTTTTCTTTTAAGTACTTATTGCTATCGTTTTATTATATTAATAACTTCAATGAAATAAAGAAGTCATAAATATGGTTCTCTTTTTTGATAGTTATTAACTGTAAATAAGAGCATGAGTGCCACTTTTAAATTATTTATAAATTATTTTGCTCTAAATGTGTTATAACGTTTATTATTGGTTTCAATGCAATGTAAATACTATTTCTTTTAATACTTATGCTACGAAATAAATGTAACTGAACTGGGGAGCTTTGGCTGTGGAGGAAATGTATTTTAGTGGAAGAGGCTAATATTTTTATTTTTGTGAAGCTCTACGAGATAATTTTTGTGAATCATTTATAGATGAACGTCATTATTATTGGTTATCAATCAATTGTAAGGGAAAGACTTTTTCATTTTTTTTTAAGTACTATATTGCTATCGTTTTTTATTATATTAGATGTTTAAATGCCTTTGGAGCAATAGTGATAACTGAAAAGATAAGTCATAATACTTTATAAGGGTTCATACTTTTAATGAAATGGGCTTTTTAATGTTTAATTCTCGACATTTAAATTAAAAAAAATAAAGTAAAATAAGGGAGCATGGGGAGCCTTGGCCATGCTTTTAGAATTTTATTTTTATAAATTTTATTTTTGCTCTAAAAGTTTCATGTAATAGCTTATATGAAAGGAAATTATTATTGGTATCAATGCAATGTAAGGAAAGTACTTTTTCATTTTTCTTTTAAGTACTTATTGCTATCGTTTTTTATTAATATTAGATGTTTAAATTGCCTTTGGAGTAATAGTGATAGCTGAAAAGATAAGTCATAATACTTTATAAGGGTTCATACTTTTAATGAAATGGGCTTTTTAATGTTTAATTCTCGACATTTAAATTAAAAAAAATTAAGTAAAATATTATTTTTCAAATAAATGCTTATCATAAAAAGATTTATGATGGATAATATTAACACAATATGTTTCGATGTTCATTCATAGTATTTAAAATACACAGTTAAAAATGTCGCTTATTTTCCACAGATCAAAGAAAAGTTTATTTAACATTTTTATAAAAAAAATGAATTAAAAAAACTTGAATTTTTATAATACAGCAATAAGTATTAAGAGTAATATATTTTAAAATTGATTTGACAGTGTTGTATCCCTCCTATATAACTATAAAAACTTTATAGATGAAATTTCTAAGAATACATATACACCCGTGTATCTGATTTTTTGTTCTGTATTAGCTAAATACATAGTAAAAACAAACACAATTTGTATAGTCATGTTTGTTTTTCCTCCATACTTAAATGCACACATTTAAAGTTCAATTTTTTAATATTTGGTATTTTGATTACATTTGGATTCTACAACTTTTGTTGTTGCCGTTAAAAACTGCAAAATATTTTTAAATTAAACCATGGACACGTATAACTTTCGTTGGAATAGTTTCTGTAAAAGTTGTTTTACCTTATAATGACTTCGTATGCAGTAAAAACAAATTTAGTTGCATTTTCGGACTAGGTTATTACGAAATAAATTCCTATCTAACATTGATATAAATAGAATAGTACGTAGGGTAGGGTAGGTACATATATATTCCGGCTTGTGTGCTTGATCAGAGACCCGCTTATAAGCCTTCGTCAAGTAAGACAGACACAGAAAGAATTTTTACTGTCACAGGGAAAGGAAGTACACCCAGGGCGAAGGCGGGAATCGAACCCGCACCCGTTACAGCGGATAGTACGTTATAAGGCAGCTTTTATTTTTGAATTTAATCATCCAGTTCTTATTATTATAGATATAGTAATAAAATGAAATATGCTTACTTATAAGAAGTTGTCAATGAAACATACATATCGAAATCATCGAATTTTTCAGAAAAACGTTCAATAAAGGGATTTTACATTTAGATGTAAGATTCATACGGATCTTTTCATGAGTTTCCTAGTGTTCCATTTCAATATGAGAATCTTTAAAAATAAAACATCAAAGACAAGCTATCCTTTGTCATTTTTCTCTACAAAAACTCAAACGCTGATATTTGTTTGAGAAGTAATAAACCAGAAACAGAAATATGAAAGCCGAGAAAAAAAAAAGATCTTCAAATATTCATATCGTAGGCGCAAATATGCGCTTCTGCAAATACAATTCAAATGTGAAAGCAACGCAGAAAGTGCAATATTGTTTTCTATTTCGGTGACATTTATTAGATTTTTTTAGGAATTGTAATTATCAACAGTAATATGGAATACATTTTAAAAGTCGCAATGTTACGGTTCATGAAATTGTATTTGAAATCATATTATGAATGTGAAAGTAAGATACTGTAAAATATAATAGAATATTTAGAATATATGCAGACTCAAACTTTATTTGAAATTGTTTAATGCATTGCCACTAATAAATAGTAATATGGATAGTTTTTAATATTACGATGTGTGTGATTTTTAAGTCTTAATTTTTGCGACAAGGTATAAACAATTCAGTACTCGAAACTGACGAAGGTTATTTGTAATGTATGTAAAAATGTTGCAAATTGGTTTTTAATAAAATATGTAACATTAAAAACTTCGGATGAGTATTGCACAAGACAATTAAAGTTACAATTGAAGAGCTTAGTGGAAGAACGTGCTAAGTGACATTTTTGAAAAAATTTATATTTTTGTGTCAATGAACATATTACCAACTTCTTTACCGATAACAAGTTTCCCCTTTTTCATAAAATTTAAATATAGTATATGTTTTACGCTTTATAAGTTCCGTTTTCAACAGTCCTGAGTGCAAACGAAAAACTTTGAAGCTCATTTTCTCGTTTTCACTTTTTTGTCACTTAGCACGTTCTTCCACTAAGCTCTTCAATTGTTTGCTTCATTTTATAATTAATTTTCAATTGAAAAAAACGATAATAGAATTGAATACATTTTAGTTTACTTAATATTTATCTTAAAGGTAATTTGTGTGACAGAGAGGCAATGCAAACTCCATTCCGAGTGAGTAGCAGCAACTTGTTAGTTGTGGTATTTTAAATAAAAATAATGATACTTGTGGCATAATTAAAAAAATTATTGATAAAACTACTTTTAAAATGTGGTAATTAAACAAATTAGTGCATTGTAACCAGGAGCAAGAAAATATACATGGTAATATTATAAAGAGTGCGTTCAAAATGAGAATGGGAACTGTTAGTGCTAAAACCTTTATAAATTTGATTCTTTTTTGTAATTTGTTGAAACAATATCTACAGGAAATTTACATGCGAAAATTTCACGCGTTTTATGTAATTTGACTCTGCTACACATTGTTCTTTTTACAATTATAATATTCCAAGACTAGAATCTTTAGGTATTGCAAAACATGGACAAAATCGTGGCAACCTTAGTGTCTAAGGACGTTTTTACGTTTTCCAAAGTTTTTATTCTTGTGAAAAGACATTATTTATTTTGGAGAAGAGAAAGTATTTATTTTGGAAAACGGCGAAACGAAAGGTTAGTGGTCTAAACGTCAGTTAATTGACACTAATTGCTTCGGACAATAAAAGAAAAGTTCACCAACTCTCCAAAGCAACTAGTGACCTTAACTTTTATATATTTTACTGTTCAGTTTTAGTCTCCCTTCCTCAGAAAAGATATAGAGTTACTTGAAAAGTTCAGCATAGGGCTACAAAAATGATTAAGTGTATATCTGGTATTGATTATGATAACAGATTAAGATCTTTAAACATGTATTCCCTGGAAAATAGGAGAGCTACGGGTGATTTAATATGGAGGGCTTAGGTTTTACCTTAAATAGCCGGACCAGAGGACGTGATCAGAAATTAAACCAATCGAGCTTTAGAAGGAAGGTAAGAAAACATTATTTTTACAATAGAGTTGTCAATGAGTGGAATGCTTTACCAGATTATGTGGTGTATTCGAAGAGAGTAGAAGATTTTAAGAAGGATCTTGATAGTCATGGAAAACTGGTAAAGTGTTATTTATTTTGGACCAACCTTGCTGGGCCTCTGGCCTGTTGTTGGTTGATAATTTGTGTATTTATTTGTATTTGTATATGTCTTACTACACATCGGCATATAGTGACTGTATCCAAAAATTCAAAAAAGCTATCATCTAATCAAACATGACTTATCCAATTACACATGACCGCTCTGGTAACCCCCGCTATAATCCAGAGACTCTCTTTTCCCACTTTGATTGGGGGCACAACCTCATTATAGTGCACCCCAAGCCACGTGTCAAAGGGGGCACGCGTGTGGCTCAATGTTCAGGGCGCATGTTAAATAGGGAGGGCGGCAGTGACATGTGATTTGTACGTAGGATGCTTTGGATTTTAAAATGTAATCCGTTTAAATTAAGGTAATTGACTTTTTTTTGCTTGGGGAGAGAGAGGCAATAAATGGACTGTTAAATATTCATGTTTATGGAGTTGGAATTGAAGTTTGCTGTAAAAAAGATAGTTTAAATTTTTCTTTGGAGTTTTTTTATTATTATTTTTATTTTTGAATATTTATTTACAAGCTACAAAATATACAAAACAAAGGCGAAACACACATTGATGGCCAAGGGGAAACAAAACCCGTACAGGCCATAGCAGAAGATTGATAATACAATTAAAAATTATATATAAATACTGAAGTAAATAGGAAAAGATAAAAACAAAATACATCCGGCATACATAGGCTAGGAGGATTGCTATTGCTTCATAAATAAATAAGATTAAAAGGTATCAATGTCGTTGATTTCACAGATAAAATTAGAGATTTGACGTTTGAAAGAAGAGACAGATACAATATTTTGAATGTGTAAAGGTAACCTGTTATAATAATGTGGAACTAGATAAAAAAATGTGTTTACGAAAAATTTCTTTGCTAAAATTAGGAACAACATATGTTTCATTAGGTCTTCTTTGGGAAACATGTTCTTTACGATTACAAGTAAGTTTGTAAGTAAGTTTTTAAAACATATTTTTCTTTAAACTACAAAGGGTAATCTTGTAGGCTTCGAATAAATATTGTCTTTATAGAATAGAAAGTTAACCAAAAAGCCCTTGCTGTAAAAATATTGTTCGGGCTAGAAATTGGCAGCCGGAAACGTTTAACGACTGACTGACTAAATCCGCAAATATAGTAGCAATAACATAAGGCAGCATTTTCCTATATTGAAAATTCGATAAATTTTTTCTCAATGCAGTCTAAAAAATACTTTTCAGAGAATAGGTAAAAATGATTTTGTTGAAAGTAACACGCGATCAAGTGCACCTTACAGAAAATCAGAAATCTTCCAAGTATTACCATCAATGCATAGGACGACATCGCTATTAAATCCAATAAAATAGGACTAGGTTCCTTACTTGGCGGGCAAAACATACTACTTTTATTATTCGTACTAGGCTTTGGTGAGGTAGCAGTAACTGACACGTGTGGTCAAACTAAAGATCATCAATTAATGCCGAGTGAGTGAGAGTGAAGGATGAGTCAAGTAATAGTTTATCTAGAGTGAAACGAGAATCTTTTATGGGCACTTCTATATCATCCGACATCTATACTAATAAGTAATAGTTACGGAAAGAGCACTTTGACTGAATGTAGTTGTAATTTAGATTTGTATCTGGGGGGTAAGAGGCCCAGTGGCTTAGTGGTAGTGCTTCGCATTGCCACACTACAGGTCCGGGGATCGAATCCCGGATTGGGCGAGGTTGACCCATCCTTTCATCCCTTAAGTGGGTCGATAAAATGAGTACCAAGCATGCATGGGAACTAAACACTGGGGGTTCCGCGTGAGGCTGACCACCTTACCGGGACATATGCCTAGCACCCCAGAGCCCTAGGTCACGAAAGATAAAATGGGCACGGCAGGCCTTGGCCCAGTAATGGGCTGTTGCGCCGAGGAGTTTAGTTTAGTTATCTTGGGGTAAGAAAATATACTTAAATGTAGGGGAATTCATAGTAAAAGGTAGACAAGTAAGATGGCGAAGTGATAAATGGTTGAAATTCGATTAACAAGTAAAATTAAAATAGTCACAAGGGTGATGATGGAACTTAAACTAAGTCCTGTAGAATTGAAACATTTATTCTGAAACATTTTATGTTTCAAGCTAATCTTTAGCTGTCATACTCGACTAGCTGGAGTTTAAGTACGAGTTTTATCAACAACAAGTATGCCGTTTTTACGAAAAACCTTATTGTGTTGCCAAGTCAATGTTGTTTTAATGCTTCAAACTGCAGCTCCTCTTGAAGGCTGGAGGTTAGAAAGGCATAGGAAGGAATGCTTATTTCTAACATTAGAAAAGACATAGAAATGTTCTTTTTACGTAATAAAAAAAATTAAATAATAAGAATAAGAACTGTAATACTAGGATCAATTGGCATAATTAAAAATATACTTTGTGATGAAAATAAGAATAAAGAGGTAATTTCTTGTATTGATACACAGCCCTGACAACTACATAAAAACCATATTGTTCAAGAAAAGAAAGTAAAAAATATAAATATTTCATATGAATTAAAATAATTATAAACAATATAAATTAAATAAATTTAAAAAATATATAAATTTAATTTTTTTAGAAAAGTTAAAATAATTTATCGAATATACGTTATATAAATTATTTTAATATTTGTAAAATAAATACATTTATCTGTAATATCTTTCAAAACATAATATATTAATTATATAACGAATTGAATCATCAACATTTCAACTGTTAAAAAAAACTTTATAAAACATAGCACCAAGACCACCAACACTACACAACTAGATGGATCATTTATTTGGCGCCAAATATACCCTTTTTTTGTTGCTTTGGCGAGGAGGCGACGGCTAGGATTGCTTGTGCTCAAACAAAAGATCATCAATTAACGTCATGGGTGAAGTATGGGTCAAGGAAAGAGTTGCCCCGGGCGCTACAAGTATCTATTGTGTGGTGTTAAAATAAAAAGAACCAATTGCTACTTCTTGAAAAAAATCTGGTGTGAGCTAATGAGTGCTAATGAGTTTGTTTCTTAAATATCAATGAGTTTTACTGTTAATTATTACTCTTTAATTACAAAGAGTATAAGATTCTTACACCGCATTACAGACCCTTGAAATGAACCGAGTAAAAAACTTATGTGAAAAAAAAATAGTTTTTCTTTTGTGTGTTTACGAACGTTACTTTTGCTTGTTTTTGTGTCTTTTTCTTCTGAAGAAATTAGTTCTACTGTTAATAATTATAATAATTTTAATTACAAAGTGTTGAAGTGGCTTACACCACATAACAATATCCTTGAAAAGAATTAAGTGATACTTATGTGAAAGAAACTTGGTTATTCTTTTGTGCGCTTACAAATTCATTTCTTTAGTAGAAGTGAGTTGTACTGTTAATAATTATATAAAAAATATTTAAATAGAAGTGTCTAAGAGGTGTACACTGTGTTCAAATACCCTTTATTTTTTTAATGTCTTAAGCGTTAATCGAACCCAGAACCCCTAGAGCTATAGCCCACAGCTTTACACTTTTCACAACAGGAGCGACAGTTTTTTTTATAAAAAATGAAGCTTGTGGGCTACAGTGGAAAACTTAATTATTTCCCAAGCTTCATTACTTAACAACCAAAAAAGTCTTTTTTATAAAGTACCGTATAGTAGGGTTGGCATGGTTTTTACCACCCCGGTAAATACCATAGTAAAAACCAGTATTTACCGTCCTGGGAAAAATTATGTTTTTCCCACTGGGAAAAACCTAATTATTGAAACAATTAATTACTAAATTTTATTTAATGGGATTAATTAGAATAATTTTAATTTCGTATTTTAATAAATATTTATCATGGAATTAATATTTTTAAACATTGACAAATCTTCTTTAATTATTTTACATCTATAATAATCATGTACTTTTGTTTAATATTTAAGTGTTCCCATCTGCGCAAACATAAATAATTATTAAAATATTGTCTATAGCAAATATTCATTGAAGTATTGTATAGGATAAATAATTATTGAGAAGTTATGTCTACTAAAGCTAGAAATAAAATCAAACAACTTTTGTAGGCTTTGGCCAACTATAGTGGGTGACTTTTTTTGTGGGGATGAGGGAGATTAAAACAGCCAGTGGTACAATTGCAATCACAGCCAGAAGAACAAAGATAAGGATGCAAACAAAAAACCCTGGTATTTAATTTTTGAAAGCTTTTTAGTTAAAAAGAATTTCCCAGATAAAGTATATCCCAGAAAGAAAGGTATTTCACAGTTTTTCTCAGAAAGAAAGAGGTATTTAACATTTTTTCCCTTTATTTGCCAGTTTTTCCCGCTGGGATGGGAAATATTAATTTTGGGCGGGAAAAAAACCCAACCCTGCCGTATAGGGTAACCTAGCCTTGGAGGGTATTTGGCTTATGCTAATAATTTCTTATTAATAACATTAAATGCACTTGATCTTTTTTATTTAGTAGAAACTCTGTCTTGACCTATAAGTAAATAATATTCAGAGAGAAAATCACTACTAGACTTTCTTACTTGGACCAAAGTTACCCTGTTCTATGTTACTTAGAGTAAAACTAAAATATCATATAAAGTATTGTTTAAAAACTATGTCGTAAAAAATTGTCAAACCAAATATTCACGGAATAAAGTTTTAGGAATAAAATTTAATCAATGCATAAACGGGCACTATATTTGAAATATATATAGTCTAGTATGTTTCTTCTAGGAATTCAACTTCTATGAATACCACATCGATTTCAATATTATATATATTATTTATAGTTAATATAAATATTTTTGTTCAATCATTTTACGACCAAATTAATAACCTAAACAATTAGTCGGCTAACAAAGTAAAGCGAATTTACAGTAAAAAATTACAGTACTATGTCAGTATACATTTTTTAAATAAGCGGTTATACAAATAACAAAACTACAAAATTGTTGGTTGGTTGGTTGGTAGACATATATATTCAGGTTTGTGTGCTTGGTCAGCGACCCGCTTATAAACCTTCGTCAAGTAAGACAGACACAACAGACAACACACACACACATAAGTGGATCCATCTAATTTTTAGAGACAGAGGCCAACTAGAGGATCCCCAGAATTGGCTTGTCACCCCTAGAGGTATTGATTTGGTATGGGAACTTAGAGGACTTTCGGACCCAACAGATTTAACGAGCACGTACTGCGCATATACTCGGTAGGTCTTCAGTGGTACCGGGACTCGATCGCAGGACCTTCCGATCCGAGACCGAGACGCTGACCACTAGGCTCACTACGGCCCCTACAAAATTGTAATATGCTATATTACTAAAAATTTGTTGGTTACAAAAAAGTAGTTATACTCTACGATAAGTAGATAAATCTGTTTGAGCTATTACTACACCACTATGGACACACAAACCCTCGTGAAGTAGGGTAGCGTACATATATATTCCGCTTTGTGTGCTTGATCAGAGACCCGCTTATAAGCCTTCGTCAAGTAAGATAGACACAGAAATAATTTTTACTGTCACAGAGAAAGGAAGTACTCCCAGGGCGAAGCCGGGAATCGAACCCGCACCCGTTACAGCGCGCAGATTGCTAGCTTAATGGTCCAAACCACTCGGCCATTCGGGCCCCTGGTGATGTATTAATGTCGATTTTCTTAAGAGATGATATTGGATGAAGGATTTTTGGTGAAATTATGTAGGACGAGATAGTGTTTATTAAGTTTTGTTGTGGAATTGTATTGAATGATTGATGAATAAACTGCAATAAGTAAATAAAAGTTCTTAATGCAATATGGATGTAGTTTTATGTGTTGATCATAAATATTTATACAATAAAGTTTTTTTGTCTGATAAAAATGTCTGATATCTTCGATTAATCTAAAAGATGCTACACTTTTTTTATGAACAAACAATAACGTATTCAGAGACTGAAAGCATTAGTAAGATATTATTTCAATAAAGAATTTTATAAGTAATAAATAGAGTTGGCATTTTGGTATGTAACATAAGTAACTAAGATATACTTGCGTCAATTTCATTATGACCGTGCTTACTATGGCGGTGGCTATATTGTGCGGTAGAAGTAAAATGGGAAATGGGTAAATACAAAAATATAATTTTATATGCACAATGTTAATGAAGTTTATTAAAAAAATTATAAATAATTTAAAATAAATATTCTGGAATGACATAAAACTATTAATCACTTGCTTTTAAAATATTTCTGAACTACAGAGTAAGTTATTGATGTCTCATATTTTTACTTAGAAAGAACAAATTACTTGTGACCCATAATTTTTAGTTCAAATGACTCAACCATGAGTAATCTTCAAACCAAAATCAATGTGTTTACTTATCGAGCTGATAAAAAAGTTAATGGTCACACTTTTACATTACATTATGTTATATATTTTATGCTTATGTATATTATTATTTTTAATTTTATAGTATTTAATACATTTATGTAACATACAGCATTTTTTATTTTGGTCCCCCATTATGAGGCTAATAAAATTTAAAATTTATAAGAAAAGCCGCAGCTGGTAAATGCTTCCAGACACGCTAAAGGGAGGGGTAAATAAACATCAACACTTATCAGAATGAAACTGCAAAACGAACAAAAATCCTAAAACCTATGTCTTTGATTTCCCTCGACAATTCTTCGTCCCCCTACCCCACCAAAAAAACCCGGACTACCGGGGGAAAAAAATCCGGAATATCGGGATTTACATATCGTTACTTAAAACCCCCCCTTCAATCCTCAGACTTCAAACGCAAAATCTAAAATTGATAACTGTAACTGTAATTGAAAAAGAAGACCCCCGTTTCAAAAGAAAACCTGAACGCACACATTGCGAATCAATAATATCTCGAAATGAATAAGAAGAAACAGCCAGAACCTTGCATTTTAATACCACCACAATAAATCAAATGTACCCCTTCTGCCTTAACAGTGTAGCCCCTTAGGGTACCATAACGACGCTGTGATATATATTCTATGTTTGAAAAGGTGTATACGATCGGAACGTGGAGATATGGATGTTAAAGGAAATATAGTATTGGGAATTTAACCAGTTTTTCTTGTATAAATGATATTGGTAGAAATTGATATTGGCATTTCAACGCACGGTTTTCTTGTACGTAGCAGTTTCAAAATATTATTGTTATTTTTAGTTAATGTTTTTTTTTATATATATATTGGTCAGTTTCTTTTATGTTATATATTACAAGTCCGTATACTTCGGCATCAGGCTAATTATACAAAACCAAGTGAGTTTCTAATGAAAAAAATTATTTCGATATTTGAGACCAAACTTTCTTTTAGTTAATTTTTCGTGGGGGACAATCGTGGGCGTACAATCGTGAAATCGTGGCGTACAATCGTGGGCGTACTTCGTGGGCGTAATGGGACATAAATTATCTCTTAAGTAATTTAATTAGTTATCTTAAAAATCTTACCCTCTACACAGAGCAATTATCTTCACCCCGGTAGGATTTCAGTAGCGCAATCCGTATATAAGACCAGTGTCTTAAAGCCTTCCTAGTTCACTAAGCCTGTAGTCAACCACCTTATCAATTAAGCTGTTCAATTTTTTTCTACTTTTCGTTAGTGGAAGATACGAAGGAAATATAAAAGACAAATGAAATTTGGTTAAGGTGCTGTGACGCTTTGATTTTTTAACTTGATAAAGAATAGGGTACTTGACTGTATCGCTAAAGTTCCTTCCAATATCAAATTAATTATAGTTTGAACCCAAAAATAACAAACGTGTATAATTTTTTGCAAAATTAATCTTTAAATAATTCATAAAAAATCATTTTAAAATGCCTTTTTTTTCATCGGTACGTCACGTGATCACAAACACGTCGATTTGGATGACGTCGCTAGTATATATAAACAAATTGATGTGATGTTTTTTTTTTTTTGCTCGCAATTAAACTGGATTTAATCTAATTTACTATTGAAATAAGAATTATATTGATAATGGAAGGAGAGAGGTTTAACAGAAGCGGATAGTTCAAATTTGGTTAAAGTAGATTCCAAAATGATGTTTCAAAGTTTGTTTATAGTTACTAGTGACGTCATAGATACCACAAAGCGTTTTCGGGCGTAATTTTTCGTTCTAATTTTAAAATTCATTTTTCTCCCTTTTTATGGGGTATTTGAAAAAAAGAAAAAATACGGGTCGAATATTTTTGGCATAAGAATATTTTAAGCCTATATTTTATTTTTTTTTAGTCAAATACCCTATTACAACATTCTTCGCTTCAAAAATATATTTTTAGAGTAAGAGAGAAAACATGAAAACATATATTTGGACAACTTATTGCAAGCAAATACATATATGAGTCTTAACCAATTAAAAAGATCATTTGGTTTTGAAAATAAAATTCTTCAAACCTAAATATTCCGACATTTTAGAGAAACTGGACTCTTATTGGTTCTTAAAAATTAAAATGTGAAATCCAGAACACTCAACCATTATTCAAAAACATCAATAACTGAGAAAACCTGTTTCAATAAATGAATTTATTTCACATGTTTCGAGTTCAGGATTTAAGGTGGCATGGAATAAATTATATTGAAAGGGGGAGGTTGGAACGTTTTGGGGGGGTGGGAAGTGCTTTAGGGCAGACGATTGTAAGAGGGGTGTTGATGATTATTATGACGATTTGGGGAGGGTGGTGAAGGGAGTCGTCTGGTTGGGATGCCACTTGCAATATGGAAAGATGGTGGTTTCTATTGTTAATATTGTATGTGCAGATTGTTTGCATAGTCTTGTAGTTTCAGTAAAGATATGAATATAATTATGAGTGATGATATGAGTATGATCGCGAAGTTAGTATTGTTATTTGTTTTTGTATTCGTTATGATATATATATATATATATATATATATATATATATATATATATATATATATATATATATATATATATATATATATATATATAATATTATATATATATATATATATATATATATATATAATATTATATATATATATATATATATATATATATATATATATATATATATATATATATATATATATATATATATATAATATATATATATATATATATATATATATATATATATTATATATATATATATATATATATATATATATATATTGGTCAGTTTTGTATGTTTTATATATTATCAAGTCGTATATATATATATATATATATATATATATATATATATATATATATATATATATTATATATATATATAACTTCCTTTCATGCAACTAATTATGTTTATTTTCAACGGAGTTATTAAGCCATGCAACCATGCAACACTGAGTCTTTAATAAAAAAATAAAATAGATAAAAAAAACTCATAACAAATTCTCTAATGCAAAAAACAAACCAATCAAAGGTCTTATATTCCCATTTTCAGCTTCGGCTACGATAGGCTTCGTTTAAGATCTTTAGATGAGTTGATCAGATAAACGCAAAAAAACAACATTATTTATTTCCAAAGCTAGCCTGTCCAGAATTTTTCACAAGGATTAGGTTGAAGTATCGTTGCACTATAGTGAAACGAGGGCTATTGGCGACGGGCATTCATTCTTTTATTTCTTTTACCCACTCCGCAAAAATAGTGAAATCCATTCCTATAGGGGAAGTGCATTTTCGGCACCGGAATAGAGTGGAAATTAACTCAGACTGAGTTAAAACCGCTCGTTTTAAGAGTGTAGGACGTAGATTGTTTTCTTTTATTTCTTTTACCCACTCGGCAAAAAGAGTAAAATCCACTCCTATAGGGGAAGTGCATTTTCGGCACGGAAAGGAGTGGAAATTAACTCAGACTGAGTTAAAACCGCTCGTTTGTTTTAAAAGTGTAAGAAAGCAAATTATCATGATTTCGTTTCTTCTTCAAAATTCCAATTCCAGCAATTCGACGTTTCGAAAAGACATTCAAAATGAATGGAATTTACATTCCTGCATAATGAAAAATAATGTCTCATGACACAATGAACAAATGAGAAATAGGGCAGACAACCGTAAATACAGGAAACCGTATTAAAATATCTCTTTGAGAAATTGCTACTTATTTCATGTTTTATGAACTGAAGCGTAAACTATTTTTTTACAGCTCTACCATACGAATAAAGTAATAAAGATCCTTGCGACACTGTATTTAAGATCCCATTATTAGTTCGCGAGTCACGAAACAAATCATATTATATCATTTAAAGCTCTGAAACTTTTAAGTTAAAATGCCACTTCGAAATAAATTATATTCTCATGTTTAGAAAACTCTTTTTTTATATATATTTTTGAAACACGAACAAAGTTTTTCGGTGCCGGCATCTAATATTACAATTTCAAAGGCGACATTCAAAAAAGTAATTTCGTTTTTTGTAATTTTCCATCTTTAGCACTTGTATGTTGAAATAAGCCTGCATTTTTTTTTTGCTTAACTCAAAGCGTTAGTTTGACAGAAATACAAGAAATATTTTGAAGAAATAATTATCATATTTGTATGAATGCTTTTTTTTAAAAACAATAATAACGTTAATAAAGTGTGTTACTGCCAATAACTCAGTTAGTGTCCCTTGATGCGACACGTATCTTCTGAATTTCTATGCAAACTTTAGCAATAAACAGTTAAGTGGAGTGCAATTTTCTTTTTCATCATATTGAATTGATTCAAAATTATCTATTCGTTTGCACTTTGAACATAAAAACAAAATGTAAGCAGTTTATTTCTATTATACTATTTAATTCACATAAAATTTTAAATAATGATTTATAAAGATCTGAAATATCGTACTATTTAAAACAGTAAACTCAATAAAAATACAAAAAAAAACTTACTATTTACTCTAAAAATTACTTTTCTTTTCCCACTAATAACTTATATTGAATGGTTGTTTTAAAGTAGTAAATATTGTTAAAATCAAATTAGTGAACAAAAAATATGATTATGACTTTTAATTAGGTTTATAATCGGTAAATAATGTTTTGTTAATGTAGTTAAAATAAACATTAGTTTGTGTATGGGCTATAATTTGATATTTTACATTTGCATAAAAGCAGTTGTAGTGTGGATTGCAAATTTGATATTTTACATTTGCATAAAAGCAGTTGTAGTGTGGATTGCAAATTTGATATTTTACATTTGCATAAAAGCAGTTGTAGTGTGGATTGCAAAATACCGTGTCAGACCACAGTTAAACTGTATTATACTTTCTTAGTTTAAAATATCTTACAAGCTTTAAGTTGAGAGCCTAGTTTAAACCTAATATATTTTGTACCAAGATGAAAGTTTTTTTTTGTATGGAATTCGTTGTAATTTACTTATATACTATAATTTTTAATGCAACCCAAAATGCGTTGAGTAACCTTTACCATTTTATCAAACAAATGCAGGAAACTTAGCAACGCGAGAGATGAAAAAACTTGGAATTCATTTCTTTACGCTCTCATATTCGAAAAAAGGGGGGAATAGCTAATCAAAATAAAAATAACGTTTTGAGTTTGATAACCAAAATGTTCCTTTGCAATTCGCATGTTTTTATTCAGACGGGCGTTATGCAAGGAGTTATGATAAATTCAAAGTTACGCAGAATTCAAGGAATGAAAAAAATATAGAATAATAATCTCCTTTTCTGTGTAGCTTTCATTCTATTTAGGAGATCTTTTGAGGAGAAAAAGTATAAAAAAATCTTCTAGTACAAAAAATGGTGCAAAATTATTCACTAAAGGGTGGGAGTCGAAGAAATGAAAATATGACACAGAAATTCCTCCAGGATAGTTTGTGGTATTGGAATGACAAAATTGTAAGTTATATGGGGCCCGGATGGCCGAGTGGTTTGGATCATTACGCTAGCAGTCTGTGCGCTGTAACGGGTGCGGGTTCGATTCCCGCCTTCGGGTGTACTTTCCTTTCTCTGTGACAGTAAAAATTCTTTCTGTGTCTTTCTTACTTGACGAAGGCTTCATAAGCAGGTCTCTGATCAAACACACAAGCCGGAATATATATGTAATAGTAGTAGTAGAGTAGTAAATTATACTTTGATAAAATTCAATTCTAGAAAAATATTTCTCGGAAAAATAGGGTCCGGCATGAAACTGTATAATTTATTATGTAAAGAGATAATAATTCTGAAACATTTAAGCATTAATTTTAAGTTTTGTTTAGCATTTTAATTATTTAATGAGATTTGGAGAAATAGTTTATGACATCTGACTACGATTAAAAACTATAAGTTCGGTGGCCCCTAAGCGGGCGTGAGTGATAATCGACGAGCCTCTCACCGAAAATGTTCCTGATTATGTCCTTGCCCTAGTCATACTGTAGACGTATTCATATAGAAAAGCAGGGACTAGACAACTCAGTCCCCTCCACCTCAAAGCTAACATACCATGAATTATTCACAAGGCAAAAGGCCCAAAACAAACAAAATTGTCTTCAACCTCCTACTTACTACTGGTACAAAGCAAAAAAGCCAGGACTATCTCTTTCTCTTCTTGGTGACAGACAGACCAACACCTGCTTGTCGACTGTCCAGACTAGCCAGCGGACACCTGAAAAGTCTTAAGTTCTCTGCTAATCAAAAGATCTTCCCTCCTTGCCCTAAGTGCCAGCAAAACCAACCATCACCTGATCATATCCTAAACTGCCTAGGACTGGACTGGGACGACCTACATTCTTCTCCCCTTTTGGTTTCGGATTTCCTAAATGTCAACGGATTTATTGATCTGGTCTGACGGAGTCTGACCAGATGGGAATTAGCAACAACAACGTATTCATGCTGGGGGAAAATCCCTCTAAATATCACTGAGGTGCCTCAGTACACTGCGATATACGTGCTCGTTAAATCTGTGGAGTCGAAAGTCCCGAACGCGCTGCGTTAGCGTACGATGTCGCACTGCGTGTCCACTCAGGTGTCGACCTCGTCACTTGACCATGTTTCTAAATTGATTTCAAGATGTATTTGGCTGTTTTAAAGATTCTAAAGAAAGCTATAAATAGTACAGCCGGAAACGATTAAATTACATAAATATGAGGTCGCTACTATTGGTCCTCACGTGCAGTTCTTAAGATTCATTTTAGTGAATTAAACCAGTGTTAAACCGGTACTGAGTCGTAGACGTAGAAACTGCTTTATTTATCCAGTTCGCAGGTTTAAGTCTTTGGAGATTTTCAGGATAATATTATCGTTGAAATTAGTAAAGATATTCACCAATATATTATCATATAAAATGTCTCTCAGTTTTGGAAAATTTTAAGACTCATCAAAATCGTAATCTACATAAAGCAGCCCTCTGTTAACCAGCCAAAAAAATCTTCAGAATTGCTTCAAAAAAAACTGAAGGGATTTGAAACACTTAGTCTGCATAATAAAACTGCAGTTTTTTACAGTTTTTCTTGCTCCAAAAACTGCATTTTTTTTGCTGCAGACCTAGTGTTTCAAATCCCTTCGGTTTTTTTGAAATTTTTGTAAAGCATTTTTGCAGAATATTTTGGTTGGGTGACATAAAAACTGCAGCCGTTTTGAAGTTTTTGTGAAGCAATTGTGCAGAATGTTTTGGCTGGGAGGCAGAAAAACTGCAACCTTTTTGCAGTTTTTTTTGCTGCAGGCCTTGTGTTTCAAATCCCTTCAGTTTTTTGAAGCTTTCGTAAAGCAATTTTGCAAAATATTTTGGCTGGGTAGAAAAAAAAGCCTTAATATAAGATCCAATTTTGTCAAACCACCTTGGTGAGTTATTGTGGAATTCTTTGAAATGCTTCCTCAACGCAACATTTAATCTGAATATTTAGCAGCAACTAAGAAGGTTATAAATACAAATGAAAAAAATATAAAAGCAAAATGGAAAGCGTTAAGCTAAACTTCCTTTTATGCGCCATATGTTAAAAATACAAAGAATAAGAGGCAGTCGTCACTTTGTAAGTTATTATTGTGTTTCGTTTTATTTTTGTTTACATGCAGAGCTTTAAATAGTAATTGAAATGTATCCTTTTTCGTTTTCATTTGAAATTATAATTTTTTTTGAGATCTTTTGAAACTAAATTTTAAAAGGATGTATTTGGTATTCTGGATTTTTCCACAACACTTTGATTTTATTTGATAAAACTTAAGCTTTGAGAAAAAGTATTAAACCTAAATGTTCACGTTTTTTTATGAGTAATAGTAGTCAATGTTAATATTTTTATATAAGTTGCTTCAATTTTTTAAATAATAAAACTTTGGTATGGGTTCTATTGTAAATGTATAACATTTCTTTTTCGATTAATTACATTGTTTGGCTGAAATCTATTGCTTTACTAGTAGATATTTCACACATAGAAAACGGACGTAATCGACAGAAATTAAAAATTTTAGTGGAATACAACCCGGCACATTGGGATAATAACCTGACATATTATACACAACTGACCATTTTTATCCATCTCTGGATAATTTTAACCTAAAACTGTTATTTTGTCAGTTATTTTTACTACATTTCAATCTGACTGATGTAAGATTTCCGTTCTTAATATTGATCATTAAAAGAACAACTTATTTTGAATTACCAAATCATCAGTTTTATTAAAATGACTATTTTGTACTATATTTGACTTTATAACATTTTTGTCGAGTCATATTTCGCAAATAATAAATTTTTGTAAAACATATATCTTATTTATTTCTTTGTTATTTTAGTTTTGTTTCAGTTTCAGCAGATACCAGTGCGTCGTGAGTATGTGTTTTCCGAAGCATTCTTAATGGATGTGTAAGGTGAGAAAGCAAACCAACTTCTCATGTAGCATATTTATAATCACCCACAAAGACATCTCGGATTACATAACTCTCATCTTTATTTCGAAAATGCCGAATCCAATACTAGAACAAAATACACTAAGGAGTAGAACGACAAAACTTGCAACATAGTTACATCACACTGCTTCGGATATATCATAAATATTATCAGAGCTTTTGATAATAGGTTTCTTAGGGAAAAAATGATATTCTTTCGTTTGGATGATACTTCTATCTGCTTCTAAGAAAATAAAATTGGATTTTCATTTTCCTTCTGTTTCTAGTAACAAGAAATCGAAGATAGAATGATTCTTAAAAAAAAAAATAGAAAACGCCCAATCAAATTAATGAGCTGAACAGCTGAATATGTGGCCGAGGAATGTTCGTTTTTGAATAATATTGCGTTCGTTTCCGGATGCAAGTAGGGAGGAAATGAGGGTTCTGCACGTGAGTGGGGAGAAGAGGAAGCATTTTTCAAGGGTTTGGTAACGCTGATTGTCTTTTGGTACGGTAATCGCTGGATTGGATTGACTGAAGTGTAACGTACAATTACGGAAATACCCAATTGATATTTCCCTAGACACTAATAAACAAGACAATTTATGATAATTAGTTCGAAAGACAAAAACTTTGTAACTAGACTACTTGGTTCGGTAACGCTGATTGTCTTTTAGAACGGTAATCGGTTAGTTGGTTTTACTAAAATGTAACTTACAATTATGATAATATTAATTTCATCGACTAGAATAGTTAATGTGATTCATTATACAGTGGTGGAAATTGATTTATGGACAGACAGGTTTTTAGCAGGATTTCTTTATTAAATGAATATTTATCGATTTAAATTTCGTACAATATACATTTTTTGTACAATATATTATACAAATAAATAAATTTTTATATAAATTCGTAAACATTTTCTTTTGTTGAAATTTTAGTTTCAGCATAAGGAAATTGATTTATGAACTTTCACATTCAATCTCAATTAATAATTGGTAACTCCGCCTTTTTTCATTAATACTTCCTTTATTCTGTTTTTCATAGATGACATGAAACTTTGTATCAAGTATTGGCCAAGTAATTTCCAGGTTTTAATGAGAGTCCTTCAATTATGTAACTGATGCATACTCCATTGACTCCATACTCCATTTGAGTAAATTATTCGAACCAATTGACCAAAGTCATTATCCTTGAGGTTTAAATCAGAGCTATTGGCAGTGTGATCTAAATGAACAACACTCAGTACATTAAACCAGTCTTTCACTTCGTTTGAAGTGGTGATATTTGCATTATCCTGCATAAAAATATAATCAAAGGCATAGTTTGGCCACGCCAAAGGAAGCAAAGAATTTTCTAGAACTAATCTGTAATAAATTCATGTTTGTCGGCTCTTCAAAAACAACATCTTGTTTCTTCCATCATAAGATATCGTGGCCCAAATCATCAAACTCAGAGCACTAAAATTTCTGCTTACGGCAGATCTTGGTTCCTTTCGCAGATCCTTCTAATAACAGTTTTAACCATCAGGTCCACCCAAATTGATTTTGTTTCATCCGAAAATTTCACATTTTTCCATTTCTCCCCCCTCTCCCCATTTTCATGTACTTATGACAATATTTTTTTCGAATGTTCTTATAGTTCAGAGCCAATTTTGGTACAGCCTTCATTTTTGACCATTTTAAGTTCGACGACGATATCAATATTTTTCTTACCTTTCTGGTAGTTACAGGAAGTGATAGGTCATAACAAATTCGCTCTGTAATGTACATATTCTGACACAAATGGTACCATTTTGGGATGCAAGTCAAAATAACTGTTCTTGTGTCACTGGTGCTTAAACGAGGGTTACACCTTTCTTATTGAAGTTTTTTGCCGTAGTCAGAATTTTTCTTCAAATATTTATGAATTGCATTCATTGATCTTTTCATTAATTTGCTGATTTCTCTTACAGATTTATTACATAGTATATAAGTGTCTTTTTACTTTTTCGGATTCAGACAGTCCCGCACGCTTACCCATTTCGTAAAACGGGAATAAAACAGATACATTTCAACGAAGTAGGCCTTGATCTTATTTATAAACATTGATAATAAGCTCCTCTGATGTTCAAATGATGAACTAATTAAAATATTTGGTCCCTAGGTTCAAAATAGATTCGAGTTCATAAATCAATTTCCACCATTTTAGTTGCTTAAAAACTAAAACTAGATATATTTTTATGCACTAAATTTTTTTTAAAAATTTATGTGTGAAAATCCTTTATTATGATCTGAATATGCGATGCACAAAATTCGAATCAATAGCACTTAATACTAAACGTTATCTGGTGAAAATCGTGTTAGTTCATAAATCAATTTCCACCACTGTAGTTAGGTCTAAAGATGATTAATTCATAATTCGATTACTTGGCTTCCTTATTTTTGCTTGGAAAGTTATAGTTATTTGTAGTTTTACAGACGCTGACTTTTGCTGTCACTCTATTTAAAATAATGTTTTGATGTTTGTAAGATTTAATTTGACAAAGGATTTAGCAACAAGGTGAACATGCAATACAAATTAATAGATAATAAATTACATTATTAAATATGTTACAAAGACATGTTTTAAAGTTGCCATACTTATTTATATCATAGTTATCTTTAAAAAAATGAAAGAATGTTAAAACTTCTATATCTCAACAAAATATTTTTTCTGTAATCCAAGCTACTACATCCATCTCAACTTCAACCTTAAATCCATCCAACAAAAAATCTCACATCTGTACCGCATTTATTTAGAGGCAGCCAAAAAATACTACGCATTTCGTTATAGCGAATACAATTCCTTTGCGCCTCCCTAGAGTGCGAGGCCTTAGGGATCTTCTCGACGGCCCCTTGAAAAGCATTTTGCCGGATTCCATCCCCCCTTTTTAAAATGTGGGGTGGGCTTACGTTTCACTTTTCCGTTTCCGTTGGATTGAAGAAGGCCCCATTTACATATACAGGAGTTATTGTGTTTACCCCTGTTGGAATGTTAAAGAAATGGATAGTTGTTGCCTGCTTATGTTTTTTTTTATCTTGAAATATAAGGAGGCTGGGGAGCCCAGTCGGTTAAGGCGTTCGGCCTTGCATGCGGAAGGTCCCAGGTTCGGGCCCGGGCATTGCCAAAATTTCTCCCGACCTATAAACAGCCCGTGCAGCCATAAATGTCCGACGAAAATTACCCCGTGTAGAGGGAGTGCACGTTAAATATGCTCCAAAGTCCCAAAGTTGCGTAGGTCACCCTTAACGGTTGCGTTGAGTGCCTACTCAGATGTCGGCGCGTCACTTGACTGTGGTTCTAAATTACGAAGCCCGTCGACAACAACCCTCGTGTAGCTCTAGTGCGACGATAATTCAAACTAACCTATCCTAACCTCGAAATATAAGATATTATTAAGTTTCCATCTCATTTTTTTTTCTGAAAAAGAAGACAGTAGAGAATTTTAAAGACTCCCTGGACATTTTTTAAATATTGTCCTTGGATGTAATGGGATGTTTCTGGTCTTGAGTGGCAACAGAAATGTTGAATGGAAATAATTTTTTTCTCAATTGGTAAATCAATGTCACGTGAAAAGAGAACCAATTGGAGCACAGATCGAAGGAAGTACAAGAATAAAAGCTGGAAGAAATTACATCATTTTAAACAAGCCTATTGTTTTCTTTGAAAGTTTTTACCATAATATAATTATGCCACACATAGAATTTCAATCAAAAATCCTTTTTTGGGCGTATTATAAAATATGTGAATTATCGTAAACTCATTACGTACCTTTTATATTTCAACACAAATTAATTATTTTCAAACAATAATTACTTGCATTTATTTAGAACTGCAGACTAAAACAAAGAAACGGCGTTCTAACTTTGTATCGGTCAGAGTTCTAAGTACAATGTTCCAGTTCCAACGATTTTTTAACTATTAATTTTCTTACTTACCTTCACTAGCTACTTTGTCATAAGTTATGGTGTTCCTTACAACAATAACAGTAACTCGAAACACTGTTTTCAAAAATGGTCATTCTTACATTCCTTAACCGTCCGCGTTGCAAAGCGAACAATTTTGTAGGGATTTTGTTTTTACTTGTCAGTACAAGCAAAAGAAGATAGTTGAAATATATATATGATAAGTGTCAAAGACTTTCCCAAATTTTGAGTTTTACAAAGTTGTTACTGACACACGACTGATTTGGTGAAAATGGGTTTTAAAATAGTAATTGCAATATCCACTTGAGGGATTCAGATGTTTTAACCCATTAACTGACTGTGTCAGGTTTTTTTTAGAAATAAACATAATTTTTGTAACTTTAAGGGGACGCGGTACCCAAAAAACTAAATCCAGTACTTTTATTGCTAGCATTCAAATTAAACTATTTTTACAAATAACTAACATTCAATAAACATATACGAAAAAATAATAAATATTAAAATGTAAGTTTTTTTAAAAAATTAAAAAATTAAAAATTTTTAACGTTTTTTCAAAATGATACTCTTCCTACAATTTAAAGAATTTGGTAATGGATTTTTTTTCAAAATGTTCCCACAACATCTATTAATAAAAGTTGGTATGGATAGTGAGCTATCAGTTAAATAAAAAAAGTTATGTAGCTTTATGTATAAAAATGGCTAAAAAATAAGATTTTTTGTAAATTTTCACCTTCAGCATTTTTTTAAAAAAAATCTATTCACACTAGACCTTATCCCATACCAACTTTTGTTAAACGCACATGTTTCAACACAGGAAAAAAAATTGGAGCTCTACATTAATTTACCTAAAAGCCTTGGGGTTTTAACCATTCACAAGCTGAAAAAATTAAAATTTAAAAAATCAACATAAAATTTCAAAAACCATTTTACCAAACCACTATATCATTTTCAATAAACCTCCACCATTATAATAGAATCCTTCTTTTTTGCAATATCCTTAGCTCACAACATTCGAGCATGTTTAATTATTTTCTGGGCAGCCCTAAATTGTGGGTAATGCGTCCCCTTAAAAACCTATTATATACTTACCACAGGAATAATATTTTTTAAAATATAAAATATTAATAAGTTGAGACATTTAAATTAAACACTGTGCTGAATACATATTGACTTTTTGAAAAATTGCATGTCCCTCAGTGGGACATTATCATAAAATGCTCTGTCAATTAAAATAACAAAATAAAATTGACCAATTATAAATAATGGGATACTTACTAAATGCCGAATTCTCAATTCTTCATCAAATACTATTTGTAATATATACTAATACCAATTAATGAATATCTAACAGACGCACCTTCAATTTAAATATAACACAAACTCGTTCATTTTCTTTCAAATTTTCAATGTAAGTTTTTCAAGTTGTTAAACACTTTTACCAAGAAAAGCTTCAAGACCTTTTATAAACTTCATAAATTATCTTATTTAAAAAGTGTAAGTAGAAATGTCTTCCGAACAGAAACTTTTTACGACAAAAACTTAACCATATTGTTAATTCTACACAAAGTAATTCACGAATAACACAGCTAATTATACAAGTAACGTGAATTTGACTCAACGTTTTGACGTTTTTTTAAAGTCAAATAATGATAATAATTAAATGGTTTCGGTTATACTTTTTTTAAAATATCAATATATTTATAGAGTTGTCAGATTAAAAATTAAAAACATGCTTGGATGCAGGATTTATTTGCTGCGAAAACTAAACAATTTTGAAAACTTTTTATTTCGTCAAGATTTTGATTAATTACTAAACATAATTTTGTTGCTCATTATTCCTGGATCTCTTAAATACCTGGCGAGGGAAAAAAAAAACGTTAATCTGTCTCAAAGTCGATTGTTTTCACCTCAATGAACACACACTGTGTGCATATCCTAGGGAGAACGGCATGCTTCAACATTTAAATGAAACAAATAAATCATATGTAACGCAAAGCGTGTTTTTTAGCGTTAACATTCGATTATTTAAACACAAATATTGACTTTGGGCAGCTGTAGGCAGTTTTCAAAAACACTCTTAAATTTTTCTTGCACATATTCATTTTCAATAAATACTGTTTCCCATGGGATAACGTTGTGACAACAGTTACATCTTCTTAAGGGTCTTTTATGGTAACACATCTCTATACAATACCAATGGGGGAACTTTTTACCCTGTTTTTAAATAAATTATATGACATGTACTCACAAAAACTTACCAAAAAATACAGAAGAAAGTTATTTTGTCATTAAAATAACTAATAAGTATAATTTTAAAGATTTTAATTAGTTATAATTCAAACAAAATTTAGTCATTATTCATAAACATCAGATGTCAGCACTAACGGCATGTAAATATCTTAACAAAATTTTTTGTTTTAATTATAACTAGTAAATATTTTTAAAATTATACTTATTAATTATTTTAATGGCAAAATAACTTTCTTCTGTATTTTTCGGTAAGTTTTCGTGAGTACATGTCGTTTACTTAACGGGTTTTTTCTTACTTAACGGGCGTACTTTTAACGCGGTCAAAAGTTTTTAAAAACAGGGTCAAAAGTTTCCCCATTGGAATTGTATAGAGATCTGTTACCATACAAGTCCCTTCATATATCTCCATATTTCTCGCCAAATCGTTTTTAGGGATATTTCCGGTAATTTCCAAAATTCTATTAACTTCCAAGATTTCATTTCACCTTTGTCTTTTACTATGTACGACGTACGTAAATGAAGTAGATCGATTTAGTTGGAATTTACTAAGATGAATCGCTAAATTGAGGAGAAATGCTGCTTTTTTTCTCGTTCAACGAAATCATCGTAATGGTAAGTATGTAATCTCATTATTTTTTGTTTTGCTGTTAGCCGTTGGGCTAATATACACATGTGACTTGGGGTGTGATGATGGTCATCTTATATGTTTGCCAATGTGTATTCCATTCTTTTAAAGCTATACGTTTACTAATAGAAGCTTTGTCTATCTCATGCAGGTCGTTGGTTATGAGCCGGAAAGCAATCCATACCTCACATATAACGCCGAAACATTGTCATATTTAAAGGATTTTCTATCTTTAAAATGCAGCATCTTAAAAGGGAAAAAACCTGCAAAGAAAAGTTGTCAACGTGTCAGGGCGTTTTGCCGGATAGAGACAGAATATTCCGTCAGACCCCCAAAGACTATCCGGCAAAGTCAAAAATGACAGGTACGGCACGAAAAAACTCAGACCTATCTATCGTACTATTGGTTTGACAGAAATTTAAACGACATATCAGCAAAAAAAAATATATGCACTGGTTGGTTGGTTGGTTGGTAGACATATATATTCAGCTTTGTGTGCTTTGTCAGCGACCCGCTTATAAACCTTCGTCAAGTAAGACAGACACAACAGACAACACACACACATAAGTGGATCCATCTAATTTTTAGAGACAGAGGCCAACTAGAGGATCCCCAGAATTGGCTTGTCACCCCCAGAGGTATTGATTTGGTATGGGAACTTAGAGGACTTTCGGACCCAACAGATTTAACGAGCACGTACTCCGCATATACTCGGTAGGTCTTCAGTGGTACCGGGACTCGATCGTAGGACCTTCCGATCCAGAGACCGAGACGCTGACCACTAGGCTCACTACGGCCCTTATGCACTGGTAAACAATGCGGTTTTATTCAGTTAGTCTACCTTCATCTAGATATTTACTCAGATGCTGGTCTCGTCACTTGAACGCGGTTCTAAATTGATATGTTTTCAGCAGCCCTTAGGTGAATCTAGTGTGACTTAACTTTTAACAAAACCAAAAAAACTATATTGACGAATGATCTCGAATTTCATTTCCATGTTCAATTGAAGAGCCCAACCAGTTTGCAAATAATTTATTTTTCAAGTGGAGTCAGGAAACTAGACTATACTTATTGATTTTAAAAATACCATGGGCCGTAGTGAGCCTAGTGGTCAGCGTCTCGGTCTCGGGATCGGAAGGTCCTGCGATCGAGTCCCGGTACCACTGAAGACCTACCGAGTATATGCGGAGTACGTGCTCGTTAAATCTGTTGGGTCCGAAAGTCCTCTAAGTTCCCATACCAAATCAATACCTCTGGGGGTGACAAGCCAATTCTGGGGATCCTCTAGTTGGCCTCTGTCTCTAAAAATTAGATGGATCCACTTGTGTGTGTGTTGTCTGTTGTGTCTGTCTTACTTGACGAAGGTTTATAAGCGGGTCGCTGACCAAGCACACAAACCTGAATATATATGTCTACCAACCAACCAACCAAAATACCACGAATATCTCTATATGGAATAATTTGATTGTATGCAGTAAACTACGTTTATTGAATGGTAGAGTTCCTATTTGGACCAAATTTCTTAAAACTCACCTCAGAAAGAGAATGCTTTGTCTTTTAGATCTCTATCTTGGTATTATGAAAAACGTTCTTGTAAAAAAAAGTTCAGTTTCAGTAGTTTTTAGCAGAAGGTTTTTACGACCAAAATTAATCTCAATTTTCATATATTTACTTATATCAAAAGGATACAATAATCAAGTAGATAAAAGGTTGGCATACAAATCTATCGTACTTTGGAAGCCTGTTATCGTATACCTTACTTTCAATCGACCAAATACTTCAACTATAAAATAGTGATCGTGCAGTAAAAAATCCAATGGATTTATCTTAACAGAGGACTAGTGAACGTTCATGACTTATTGGTCCTAAGTTCTGTCTGTCTCTACGATGTACGGTTGATCATATTTTGAAACAGTGTTTTTAGTTACTCTTATTATTGTAACAAACACCATATGTTATGACTAAAGTAGTTTGCGCAGGTAGTTAAGATAATCAAGGTTGCGTTTGAAGTAGACCCTGTTACTTGGCGTCTGTTTATACACAAAATATTTTCGACAGTGTCCTGAGTATTGACCTAGTACGATATTGTTCGTACCAAGACTAACCAAACAGAAACACCATGAGTCAAAGAATTTCGATTTTATTCGAATTAGCACCACACTAAAGCCCACTATGGTTATCGAAGACAGGTCTTGAAATTCGGAACTGCGATCAAGTGACGAGGTGGCCGACACTCATCTGGCTCCTAACGCAACATTATGGGCACATCGCTCATGTCGTCAGGAATTTTACAAATTTAAGGGGACGCGGTACCCAAAAATTTAAATCCAGTATTTTTATCGCTACTATGCAAATTAAACTGTTTTTACAAAGAACTAACATTTAATAAACATATACGAAAAAAGTAATAAATATTGAAACATGTTTTTTAAAAAAAAATTTAAAAAATTAAAATTTAATGTTTTTTCAAAATGCTATCCCTCCTTCAATTTCAAGAATTTTTAAATGTTTTTTTTTATTAAATGTTCCCACAACATATAATGATATTTGGTATGGGTATTGAGCTATCAGTAAACCACGAACAGTTACGTAGCTTTATGTATAAAAATGCCAAAAAATAAGATTTTTTTTAATTTTCAACTTCATCATTTAAAAAAAAAACTATTTACACTAGACCTCATCCCATACCAATTTTTGTTAATCATATATGTCTCAACACAGGAAAAACAAATTTGGAGCTCTACATTAAATTACCTAAAAGCCATAGGGTTTTAACTATTCACAAGCTAAAAATTGAGAAAATCAGTTTTAAATTTACAAAACTATTTTTCCAAACCACTATATCATTTTCCATAAAGCTCCAGCATTATAATGGATTCCTTCTTTTTTGCAATTTCTATAGCTCACAGCATACGAGCACGTTTAATTATTTTCTGGGAAGCTCTAAAATTTGGGTACCGCGACCCTTTAACAAGCAGTTTGTGTCCTGGTGTACTCGGAGTATTTTGGTTGTAGTTTTAAAGCCTTTTCCTTTTACAGGTTAGGTTGCGTATGAATTATCATAGCATTAGAGCTGCACTAGGGCTATTGGCAACGGGCGTCATAATTTAGAACTACAGTCTAGTGATGAGCCGACACTTGAGAAGACACCCAATTCAACTTTTAAAGGCGACAACGTTCGTCGGAACTTTGGATTATATTTAACGTGCAATCTCCCTACACGGGGTATTACTCGTCGGAACTTTAGGCTGCATATTACATTAATAGGTCGATAGTTATTTTGGATATGCACACGACCTACGCAACTACTAAGGCCGAAAAGGCTTTCCCAAAAAAGCTCGGGAACGGAAATTTTGACGTCATAGTTCCGAGTGACGTTGTTCCGAAGATGAAGACAACCTATCTCGAAACCTGTTCGGACCCACTCGTTCACGGCTGTCCACAATTTTAGGGTTGCGAATGCGTCCGAACCAGTTTCTCGATCTTCGGCACTGGGAACAGTGATGTCAAAATTTCCGTATACGCTCATGTTTGATAGAGCTTCTCTGGCCTTGTTATTGAAGTTGGCCGTGATATGCCTAGACCAGAGTCTGGGACCTTTCGCATGCAAGGCAACTGCCTTACCGACGGGGATCGTTTATCGAAAAACATATCCATGAATTGATCCGTGGTTGGTTGGTTGGTAGACATATATATTCAGGTTTGTGTGCTTGGTCAGAGACCCGCTTATAAACCTTCGTCAAGTAAGACAGACACAACAGACAACACACACATAAGTGGATCCATCTAATTTTTAGAGACAGAGGCCAACTAGAGGATCCCCAGAATTGGCTTGTCACCCCCAGAGGTATTGATTTGGTATGGGAACTTAGAGGACTTTCGGACCCAACAGGTTTAACGAGCACGTACTCCGCATATACTCGGTAGGTCTTCAGTGGTACCGAGACTCGATCGCAGGACCTTCCGATCCCGAGACCGAGACGCTGACCACTAGGCTCACTACGGCCCCTGATCCGTGGTTAACGCGGATGTTTGACCATGGTCGAAGGCATTATATCCGATGCTTGTCAACTGGACAATTTCTGCCTCCAAATCTATAAATTTACTTAATTGTTACTTACTACCATACCATACCAACACAGTTCTATGGCATTTTTTCTTGCCTTATTTAGGAGGACTAAGCATACGATTTTGACGTCTAAAGAAGATTTTGGGGTTGGGCTTATCTAAGTTTTTTTTTGTTAATATTCTTTTTTTCGGAATTTTTGAAAGAGTTTAAAAGGATGGATGTACAGGAGGAGAGGAAAATGTTTGGAAAATTGTGGAGGATTTTATTGAACATCTATAAAGTGAGAGTGAGTAATGGTTGCTGCACTGTCACAGTGTTTTTGTTGGAAGCTTTTGAAGGACTTTGTGTGGTTAGGCTAAGCAAATTCATCATTCGAGAGTTGAGATAAAGGGTTGTGGAATGAAATGTTAAAAGTATATGAATTTAATTTGCGTATGCAGTAAGTTTTTTAATAATTATTTATTATAACACACATTATAAAGATTTTCATGCGATAAAAAAATTTAATACGGGTAGAATCGACTTGCTTTAGGTGATATATTTGTTTCCTGCTCAATCAAGATCAGTGCACCATATGGTGCTTTATACTCATTGGACATTGATTCACAAATAGCGGATAGAGAAGTAATTTAATTTCATTCCGCTTCTCTGTTATCACTCAAGACCTAAAACTGCTAATTTACAACGAAACTTTAACCGAGAATCGAACCCGGATCCCCAGCTCTGCAGTCTAGAGCTAAACTTTATCAACTGATTTTTTGATCAAACATCTGTGGATACGTCTGTTTGTGGCCCGGGTAGCCTAGTGGTTAAAATCGCAGACAATTACGCTAACAGTCTGCGCGTTGTACCGGGTGTAGGTTCGATTATCGCCTCCGCCCTGGGTGTAATTTCTCTCTATGTGTCAGTAAAAATTCTGTCTGTGTCTATCTTACTTGACGAAGTTTTATAAGCGGGTGTCTGATCAAGCACACAAGTCGGAAATACATGTATCAACCAACATCTGTTTAAGAGAGCAAAAGTTTTTATTTAATTTTTCACTGTCAATAGCGTTTTATGGTTGAAAAAGTCTCTTGATGTTAGTTCTACCAACAATGACAACATTATGACATCCTTAGTAGTATGCTACCCCGCGTTCACCAAGTGATTGGTCAGATGAACGTACGGCGATCACTATTGGTGTAGAATTCAAAAAAATGTCTCTAAATGGCTTTGAAAGGTAAAATAAAACATTTGCCAAATCTCTATAACTACTATCTGTCGTGACTCTATGTATTAGACAAATACACAATGAGTGAATTTAGAGACAAACAAATATATCATTTTCAAGGTTCGTATTTAATGTCTACAATGTCAAATGCTATGTTGAATAAACAAATTATACTTTTAAACGAATTGGCATGTTTTTTCATAAATCAAAACAGTTAACTTTTTTCAGTTTAGCTTAAACAACTTTTTTTTAATTTAAATTTTAATGTTACAAGATATATAAAATTATTTTTTTGCTATATTTTTTAACAAATGAAGTTGGTCCTATAAGAAAACTAGGAAAAGAATGCCATTTTGCTTAACATTTGACAATGATTTAAGTCAAGTTAATCACAGTTACCAATAAAATCATAATAAAAATAATACATTTGACGAGATAAAAAAAAGAAGGATAGATTTACTTATAAAGTTAAAAACATTTGATTCATGACAACTTTCTTTGTGTCTCAAAACATATTAAAAAACACCTAACACTTTGAAAAGAATACGCGGAATTTTATAAACTAAAACAACGTAAACATTATTTCTAAGATTTTAGGTATGGTGAGTCTTAACTTTGAAGAGAATGCTTGAAAAAACCCAACTTCCACTAAGGCCTACATTCTTTGGGTTCTTGTACTAAAAATAACTCTGTTTTGATGTATCAGATCTCAATTTTTAAAGGATTATAAACATCGCTTCAGCGATTTTTTTTCCCTAGCAAGCAATAATCCAATCTATCCAACACATTTTCGGGAAATACGCGAAAACAGATTTCTTTTATAACACCGAAAACCTGACAATGATCGATTACTTAAAAGTGTTTATAAAAATAACTGACCGAAAAGGAATTTGATGTTACTTTACTTAGTTTGTGTTTATAAGAGTAACGTTTGGAAGTAGGGCTTCAGAAATTGCAAAGATATCTTATTTACTGAATTATTTACTTTAAAAGAAGTTTCGATAAAAAATTATATTGAAAACATTCCTTAACATCGTAGTTTAGTTCGACGTCTTAAAATGTGATATTTTGAAATGTTATTTCGTCGGTGTAAATCCTTACTGGGTGAACTCGTGTTATTCGTTGCGTTAGTTTTCTATATGGAATCTAGAAATGTGAAGCAAGTTTGTTGTCCTGATATAGTTTTAGGCTTGTTGAGTGTTTGACTGTAAGCAATACAGGTGATTTCCATAAAAAGTAGTTTATTGATACATACTTATGTTACGCGTTAAAGAATCAATAGAAAGATTGACTGATTATTATTTCTTTTTTAGAAAATCTCTAGTGTACGCTAATTGGCACAATGGCTTGATAGTGGAAGCTTGACTGGCGTTATTTTTGTCTTTAGGATTACTATAAACAGCTAATAGTATTAAATACAATAGTTAAAATCATTGGTTACCATATTCTAATATATTACCTATTTAAAGACAATTTCTGGTTTCGATCGTACTGTGCAGTATATCATTAAAAAAAATGTTTAAAAAAATGCTAATTTTTGTAAACTGGGGTGAATATCTTCTAACTTCAAGTTTATTGCAAGGTAAAAACAACACAAGCACATCGTCGTATAACATACACTCTTAAAACAAAAGAGTGAAATTCACTCCTATAGGAGAAGTGCATTTTCGGCACGGGAAAGGAGTGGAAATTAACTCAGACTGAGTTAAAACTGCTCGTTTTAAGAGTGTAGGACGCAGATTGTTTTCTTTTATTTCTTTTACCCACTCCGAAAAAGAGTGAAATTTACTCCTATAGGAGAAGTGCATTTTCGGCACGGAAAGGAGTGGAAATTAACTCAGACTGAGTTAAAACCGCTCGTTTGTTTTAAGAGTGTAGTCAACCACCAATACATCATCAATTTCATTACTCCCCCCTCACTTTAACGCTCTCGCTACTTTTGAATGCATCTTTCCCGGCATGCAGCACACCAAAAGGTTTCATCGCTGTTGTAGCAGAAACCCCTAGAGGAGTTGGGCGGCTTTAGAATGCATATATGGATGCGAAAGAATATATATAATTTGGTTTTTATACCTGTTTGCTTCAAACAACTACTGATTCCCGATGTTTCAACCAGAGTCTGTTTTAAATCTAATGCTTTAAAAATTTGCAACTTTGCAGGAACTGTAAGTAAATTATGGTTAGTTAATGTTTAGATAAGTGCGTTGCTTAATAATTTGTCCCATTTGTGCAGAGAATGAATGACTCACAAATTTTAAGCAAAAATAGTTCTGTAAAAGTTGTTTTGCTTTGTTAGGACTTAGTGTACAGAAAAACAAACTTATAGGGCACTGTGACGACTTGTATTCATTTTTAAAAATTTTTTTTAATCAACTAGAGCCGCACTCGAGGTAAAATAAAGTCACACTAGAGCTACATGATGACTTTTGGTGAAGATTTTAGTAATTTAGAACCATGGTCAAGTAACGATGTACTGATTCTTGGCGCAAAGCGTTACTTTACTTCGAAATCGTGCGATCTGTCTTTACTTCGAATCATTGTAGATTTAACGTTAAGCATGTCCCATATACCCGAAGCTACTTATTAGAGGCTTTTTTTAACGATTACATAGTATGGCTAAGGCAAAGATAGAACCCATAAGCTATCCGAAGTAGAATTAAGCTATGACCATTTCTTACTCAATTTTAAAGCCACACAAGCTCTCGTCCGGGTCGATTGTCAGGTTTTCCGAAAAAGAAGCACAAAACCTACTCGCGTACCACAAAACCTACGCGTAATCTTTTACGATTACGAATAGATTTTGTTCCTACCTTTCGGAACACCCGACAACCCGAATCGGGCGGATAGCGTGACGTTATATAAAACTTCTCTAACCTTATTAGTTGAGTCGGCAGTACCTTAACCCACGATAGCCCTCGCTAATTTGCAATCAGTTTTAAAAAAACATCAAAAACGTTAAGCATCTAATATTTAAATAATAACCCATTCAAAACCTTATCTTTCAGGAAGAAAGCATAGCAGACATTAGAAAAAGGACCGACCTCCACGGCTCATGGATTCTTCTAATGGCTTTTTTCCCCAGTCTAACATACAAACCACTAACTGTAAAAAGGTTCAAGTCTGTGAATGATTTCCCACTACACCTCTCCCTTTGAAATATTACTAAAAGAAGAATTATTTAGGGAAATCTTCCTATGATCGCTGCCCATTTTAACATGTAGCGATTCATATACAACATGTTAGCAAACGGGGAAAGACACACGAAGATGAATTGCCTGGCAGCTCGTTTATAAGTCGTGTGGGGTTTGAATGGTGCATGGTAATAATTTTGTATTGGAATTTGTATGGGGGAGTCTGACAGGCAAGGGGGAATCTAAAGGTGGAATAGGATGTGTATGATAACAAGATGCAGATTGTGTGATTTTTTTTGACTGGTTGTGAAGTGGGTATCATTGGGGGAGTTATGGATTTATTCGGATGAAAGGTCGCAGGATTGAGTTAGTTTGGATAATTTTCGCTATACTGCCGCGGGTAGGTAAACGGCAGTAACCACAATAATGAATTGAGCCAGTTTTTTGCCCTGAAATAATCAGTCAGTATACACTCTTAAAACAAAAGAGTGAAATTCACTCCTATAGGAGAAGTGCATTTTCGGCACCGGAAAGGAGTGAAAATAAACTCAGACTGAGTTAAAACCGCTCGTTTTAAGAGTGTAGGACGCAGATTGTTTTCTTTTATTTCTTTTACCCACTCCGAAAAATAGTGAAATTCACTCCTATAGGAGAAGTTCATTTTCGGCACGGAAAGGAGTGAAAATTAACTCAGACTGAGTTAAAACCGCTCGTTTTAAGAGTGTAGGAAGCATATTGTTTTCTTTTACCCACTCCGAAAAATAGTGAAATTCACTCCTATAGGATAAGTGCATTTTCGGCACGGAAAGGAGTGGAAATTAACTCAGACTGAGTTAAAACGCTCGTTTTTTATTAGTGTACTTTCTTATAAGTTAGTTATTCAGTGCTTGCAACATTAGTCCAAGTCGTCAGTCTAGATACTGTAGTTGATGTATCCACGGCAGTATAGCATAGCAATCAAATTGGTTTTAGAAAATATTGAGAGCTGTGAAAGAGCAAAATATATCCAGTACACTCCAAATAAGTAAAAATTTTGATTTGTGGTCTTTTTAGTGAATTTTGCATATTTTTCGTTTTCACAGAATGTGGTTTCTAGACCCTCCGAAGAGGATTAACTTCTTTTTTTGCGAATGAGGATGAACACAAACCGAGACGCAATAACACTTTTTTGACAGAATAATACTTACATGCGTTTATTAACCTAGTTGAATCGAACATGGGACCCATTGTCTTGTTTAAGATGACGTAATATCTTCCAGCTCCGTTTCCGGCATTTCTTTCAATCGGTGTTTCGATTGGTGCTCCGTTTCCACGTGACTTTGATTCACCAATCAAATCTCGAAAAATAATTAATTTTTATTCAGAATTTCTGTTGCAACTCAACCCCTGAAATATGAACATTTAATTGGATCAGATATGCAATTTTTAATATTTTGTGTTGTAAGAAAGATGAAGTTCTTTTGTATCGTTAACTGCACAAAACTGGCTGCCCAAACTTGTAATATGAAATTTAATAGCATCATTATTTAGTTCCATAATTTAATTAAATATTTTTAAAATTAAATTAAATAAAAAATTACGAAGTAAGTGTAGTTCCATTAAGAAGATTTGTTAAATTTTTTTATTCAAAATATTTAATTGGTTTAAATTAAAAAACACATATTAAATTGGAAATAATATTTAAAAACGTTATTTGTTGATAAAAGATACTTTTCAATTTTAACTGCAATAAGTGATATTTTATAATATAAAACAATAAATGTTAAATAAGAATGTTAAGTTAAATTAAATATTTACTATCCCAAATACATCATGTCACAATATAATTTAATTTAAATTAACAGTAAAACATATTTTTTTTCCGATTTCGATAAGTTAATATTTCAAACATAAAATACATTTAATATAAACGTTTTTAAAATGTTTAATTTAATTTTCTTCAAACTGTGATACAAATATGAATTTTTATAACGGACGCAAAATTCAGTAATTAGTTTATATTTCAATATCAAATGCATTATTAGGAAAAAGTAAGCAAAGTTTGAAATTAATTTATTCTAAAAATGACGATGATTTAATTCGTACTTTTACAATTGTTCTTAATTCTTATGTCTAGTAAAAAAAAATATTATATTATCTTTAATATTTATTAAAATATATCAACAAATGCATATTGAATAACAAGATTTAATATTTATAAAACAAAATGTGCGTAGAGGGAATTATTATTTCGAAAATTCAATTAATAATCATATATCTTTAATATATAAAAAAGTATGCATGTAACTTAATTGAATTACATTTCGCTTTCAATATTCAATTTCATATCAAAGTTCTTAGCATTTTAGACGTATGTTGCATTTATTATAGTAATATGAACAAAATAGTCATATATTCTACTTATTAATATAAATTTATACAATAATGAAATATGATAAAGCTTTTTTTTATTTTATATCATTTTGAAGTGAATATTTAGTTTATCTAATTAGGTTTTGTAATAAAACTTAGGTATTAAATATCTTGATGTATGTTGCTGTAAAATAAGTTGTCGTCTTAAAAATAAAATATTTTCTGCTCATTCTATACAATTTTTAGTTACATATAAAATTACAGTAACCTTTTAGTTTTCTTTTCTTTTGTACGTGTACAATGTACATTTCTAACTTTTTTTTTAAGTTCTTAATCAATTCTTTATGTTTTAAAATTTTCTTTAGACTTAATTATAGTTTATAACTCCCCTCCACCCCCTTTTCTTCCTTCTACTATACTTTTAATTTACTTTTCAATTTTTTTTCGATTTGCAGACTAGCAGTTGTACAGGGGTAGGTTGGTCAAAATTATTGCCACACCGTGCAATTTTTGCCATATCTCATAAACTTCTACGAAATATCTTTAATGCGTTTGATTGTAACAAGTGTTGTAAACTATAAAAGACATTTCAGATATTTCTTAGAAGTTTATGAGAAATGTAAAAAAAAGAAGATTGCAAAGTTCAATAAGTGTCACTATTTCTAATCCAATCCTTCTAACCATACAAAACACATTAATTTATTATAAAATTTAGTAATATATTTATTCCATATTTTACTATGTATATATAACCATTTATATTAGTTACTAACTCACATTTTAAAATTAAATAGTAATACATATAAATATATAATATTTTGAAACCTTTCAATATAAACGCACATCACGAACATACAAAACGCACAAATATAACTCTAATAATAAATATAATATATTTTCAACTACGTATTTAATCAAAACTTCGTGATGAAAGGTACGTTTCAACTTACAAAAACTACTATTCAATATTAATCTATACCATTCCTGAAACGCTATGCAAGAAACAAATCTTCTCCGTCACGCAAGGTAACTAATAGAAAAAACCCTCAAAAATCTAAGAAAAACCTTATATTCGCGTGCAAAAACTAGAAGACGTTGTGATAGTTTAGGTTTTTATAAATTTCTTAGTATCAAACAGTTTTCCAGCATCAATGTAGATGAATTTAACTTAAAGGAACCAAATTCAAGTTTTTATAAAGTATAGTTAATTTATTAGAACGATGTAGTATAGATGAAAATGTTATTCTCTCTCTCATCTGTGGGAAATTACTCGAAAATTAACTGTATCTGATGTTTGATTATAAACTTAATTTATTTTTATAACTACTTTGAAAAACTAAATTAATTTTTTTTTCAAATAAATATAAAATCTCCATTTTAAGAAAATGGATAAGCAACTTAGGTTAAACATTCATTAAGTTTCAACCACTTTATATGAGCTAGGTTCAATATTTATCAATTATTATTATTCAATATTTATTAGGTTTCAATATTTCGAAATGTCTATGGGTTGTTATAGTGAATATTTAAACTATATAAGTAATCTATTCGTGCACTTAACAAAACAGCCTAAATTAGCAATTGGTAATATTCATTTATCAAAATTTGGATATTTATCATTTTGCAAACCCAATTGGAGCCGTAATAGAAAATGATATTAAAATTATTGAGCACCATTATTTACATATAATTTTCCTGGAAATTTTTTAAATGAACATAGTTATTGTCTTCAACATAATTAATCTTTTACATAATTACTTAAATTTAATATGAAGTGCACTTGGTTCCTTTGTGCTAAATAAAATGTTTTATTTTATCAACTCTTTCGCCAACTACGCCAAGAAAATCTTCTATACATTTTTAATACTGTGATGACTTACAGAGAATAAGAAAGCCAAATCATATCGCCAAGCAGTGCTGTTTTCAAGTGCACAAATTATTTATGTCTGTCTTTCCCAGTACCGAGTTAACCTAGTTAGGACGGGAATGTATGATGTTTGGTGAATTATTTTGGCGGGGTAAATAATAATCCTGCAGTCGAAATGAATAATGCGGGGAATGTAATTTAATTTGATGTATGGTGAATGTTTTATTGCTGTTATTTTTGTTCTAGGGTAATGTCACTTTTAATCAAAGGATATATTTATGTTAGTTATTTTATGGATGTAAGTTTTAGTTAAGAAAACTGAATCAGTTACGATGTGAGAGTTTATAAAATAGATCTTGTAATCTTCTTTATACAAACTCCTCCCACATTATGACGTCTTTTATGACATACATTGACGTACTACTATTGATAAGTTATAGGTTTATGCTCTGCTATTTTAATAAATCAAAACTTTCAATTATATATGAGCCGTTTTTACTAAATATACTGAAAATATAAGTTAAACAAAAAATATTTTTCCAAATTACTTTGAGAGTTTTTCATTAAAATAAATAAAAAATATTTTGTACGTTTAATAAATCTATAATAATAAAAATGAAGTTTTGTGTGTGTTTGTGGGTATGTACCTTATTGACTAATAAACTAGACATCTGTTTGGTTCGTAACTTGGCACAAATGTGTAATTCACACTAAAGTTTCCATTTAAGAACTTTCAGAGAACAAAATGTTCTATTTTTAGAGAAAATTCGAATTTTCTGAAAAAACTACACACTTTCGCTCAAATTTGATACTTTTTCCCTTTCCTGTTGCCATCGGCTGAAAAAATTAAAAGAAACTTTTACGAAAACAATTAAAATTCAAAATGTTTATTTTATTCTGTTGCCATGGGCATGTTTCACGTGGGATCTGGCAACAGCTCTGCGGTCTTGTTTTCATTTTTTCTCGAATTACTTTTGCTTTGGTATTCCAAATTGAGTTTTCTAAGAATATTTCAGTTGTTATTTTTTTTAAAATTCCAACTTCTTTCGATGTAAGTTTTCCTTGATAAATGATTAAAACAACCAACAGCACAGCAAGAAGTTGTAATTTTAAAAAATAACAACTAAAACAACTTATTCATAGAAAACTCAATTTCGAATATCAACAAAAGTAATTCGATAAAAATAAAAACAAGACTGCAGAGCTGTTGCCAGATCCACCAAGAAACAAGCACATTACCTACATAAACTAAATTCATAATTTGAAAAATAATTGACACGTTTCAAGCTATGTAATTCCCGCCAGTCTCCATTCTAGGATTTTATTGTGTTCATTTGATGATTTCTTCATTGATGGTTCTGTTGACTGCATGTATGCGTATTTATGCAATAAATGCATAGTTAATTACTGAATTATGACGGTTTTTCAAGGCCATAGCACTAGAGCTGCATAGTTTATGACTTAATTGTTTCGCCAAATATTTTGCCTGTCTCGCCAAGTTATTACAAAAAACGCACCAAATGAGCAAAATGTCTGTTTTTTAAATAATTTATAAGCTGGTTGTTTGTGCAAAGGTCATCGCGCTAGATCTGAATGGTTTCTTTGTAGCTATATATTTTCCTCGCCAAATTAGCAAAAACGCGCCAAATGAGCTAAAAGGTTTTTATGCGGGAAATTACGATGACATTTATCTGTGCATTTTATAGGAAATTTTGAATTTTTAAGGTGATATAAGTAAAGGGATTCTATACTTTGTAACGAGCGGGAACTGTAACATAAGCATATTATCCTATAACAGATTAAATGGTACATATACTTGGATCGATTTGAACTTTTTTTAGTCCGTGCGAAGAACGGGTATTTATTTGCTAGTATTTAATATTTTGCTCGTTTTCTATGATAAATGGGATGATTAAATTGTAAGCAGTATTTTAAATCGAGATTGTTCTTTTTATTTATGAAAATTATAAATGCTTGAAATATATATATTTTTTGAAAATAAAAACAAATATTCATTATTCTCACTAGACAGCAACATTGTATTCATCCTTTAAAAAAATAAATCATTCAAAACAAACTATTCATTTTTCTTCTTCACTTCAACTCGTTTTTTCTCAAACGATACCTCTTACTCTAAGATCGTTTGCAATCTCAGCAGTTTTGTCTGACAGTATCGCTTCATCTTGACATACGGTCTCACGGCGGCTGTAACATTATGTCCCCTCGTAAATATTAAATCTTTATATTTATCATTATTATACGCACTTGTAATACATACTTTAGCTATCTTTAAAAACAACACGTTTCATAAAGTGTTTGAAGAGAAATGGCGTGATGTTTGGAATGCTGATTTTTGTAAATGGGAAAACAATAGTTTTTTAAATGAAGAGTCAGTCCCATTGAGCTAATGCATTAGTTTTGAAATCACTTTTGCAAAAGAATTGTTTTGCCATGTTATCCAATTTTCACTAGGTATGGGAATCATCATAACATCAATTTAAAACAAAATTAAGAAGAATATAACATCCAGTTATATAATTATTAATTGATAAAGTTTTAAAATAGTGTCTCCATGTGTGTCTCCAATAGTGTATATTTTTGGCATTTTAAAACTTCAAAAATATATAATTAAATTACTAGATAATATTTTCGTTTCAAATTTGTTTCATTTTGATGTTATGTTGATTCCCATACCTGGGAAAAATGGCTAACATGGCAAAGCAATATTTCTCTGCGGAAGTTGTGATTCCAAAACTAATGCATTAGCTCTATGAGAATGACAATCCCTCTTAACACAATATATTTATAAGACAGAATCCGTTGTGATATAATGTGTCATTGTATTTATTACACTAACTTTCATTTCTCCTATTTTTACATATTTTTGCTATTGTAATTGATTTATTACTATTTTTGTGAGTCATAGTAGTGTAGCGGCCTCTGTAACCCACAGTCTACCAAAAGGATCCTCAAGGTGGAGATGAGTTACCTCGGCTTATATACTACTATAAACGTTGTAATCAAGAATAGTGGTGGGAACGAGATTCTAAATCAACGCCCCCTAGTTGTTGATGGAATATTGAGGTTGCGTGTGTGGTGAACCGCCACAGTAGTTTGTGGTGTAAAATTTCCAATACATTGAACTCGGCAGTTGAAATATTTCAGCCTACATTCGAATTTTTAACTTTTCTTTCACAAGAAATTATGAAATATACACAACCTTTATAAATTTTTTAAGTTGATTAGGTTCCAGCTGAGGTGTTAGCCTCGTCACTTGATCGCGATTCAATATTACGAAACCGTTCGTCAATATTAATTGTCCAACTCTAGTGTACTGTTAATTCCACCGAATTAAACTACCTATTACGTTTTAGTATTATACCTATATGGCCCGGTATTTTGAAGACCTTCTGAATAGAAATAATGTTTGTTGCTCATTGAAATGATAAGAAATTTAAATTTAAAATAATATGAAATATTGTGGCCCTGTGCTTTTGAAAAGTTAATGAGGTTTTAGTTCATTCCAGTACAATGTCGCCTATACTTACAAAATGACGTCGATACACAAAAAATGACAAAATAAATAAAATATTTAGCATTTTTAAAACAACAAAGAATGTAAATGATCGAAGCATATTTATTATTTACTATATCCTCTAAAAGATCAGATGATATGGTTTTCTTAAATCTTTCTTTATTTTTATCAAATTCTTTTAGAGTTAAATTAAAATGAATTTTTATAAAAAAAATAATGACAATATAAGTATAAAAGTAGGTTTGTTACAGAATATGCCACGTAAACCACTTCCACACCAACAGGAAACAAACTATTTATACACCTCAGAAAGAAATTCGCCAAACAGGGTCTATAGCTAATTCTAATTCAAACTTTTAAATGCCAAAATTAACTATTTACCGTAATCTTCTTTTTTTAAGATTTTATAATTAGTCTTTATCGTTTGGTAAATTTCTTGAAATTCGAAGAAGAATATTGTAATTTTTTTTAAATAAATATCTTTGAATCGCCACAATTTCCCATTTACATTTAGCTTTCTTGAAAATTTAGTTATTAATTATCGTTTGTTAAATTAATTTACATTTTAAAAATAAATATTTAGTAAAATTGATGCCTAAAAAATAAAAGCAAAACTTTGCATATTTTTTTATGAAAAGTTAGAATTCTCTATGGATCTTTCTTCATACATATATAATGAACCATCAAAAGAACTCTATTGTGATATTACATCAATCAAAACTTAATTATATCACATAAATATTCTTTCAAGCGTTGTATTTTTAATTTAAATAATGTTTCTCGTACGTTTGATGAAATGTCAACAGTGGAAATCTTGAATACAAATGGAATTTGCATGTTATTTTAATGTAGATTTATTTTTTTTTTATTTATTTAAATTTTAAATATACTTCTAATTTAAATTTTTAATGAAATTTGGGATGTAGCCTAGCCTGATTTTTTGCTTCAAAATGACGTATCTCACTTCTTTGTGAGGCTTACGGTTCGTTCTGTGAAAGTGGGTGACAGACAGACGGACTGAACGATTATAATACCTTCTACTTTGTACGTTATAAGCGTAGTGTGGAAGCTAATAAGGAACAGAAACCTAAATTCGATATCCAGTGAATGTCATTATTCTTTGTTTAGCACAAATCATAGTACATTATAAAATGCTGTCAATTTTTAACAATCTTTTAATTGTTTCATTAAATTATTCAAAACCTTTAAGAATATGTTTAATAAAGTTTTTTATGTATTTTCAAGTGATCACATTAAATCATTGTTTAAAATTAATTTTGGGTAATTCAAAGAATGCATTTCAATATATATAATATTTGACAAACCATAAATATTGTAAAAAAATATTTCTTTAGTTTTTGATTAGATATGTGTGTTTAAAAAAAACATAAACCGCTATAAATAATCTAAAATAATAATTTGTTACATGGAATATTTTTTTAAGCATACCCCAAGATTTTTCTTATCGAAAACAATTATTTTGACTCATTTCATTTTCGCTCAAAAATATTTTTCACCGAAGCCAAAACTGCTGAGCAAAATGTCACCATTTAAATAACGACATAAACATTAAAATGATGTAAATAATTGTTTTTATTATTTATGGCTTTTACGTGAGCAAAAGACCTTTGTGATGTATGCGATTACTACCCCCCACCTAAATAGCTGACGAAAAAATAAAGGAAAAAAAATGACATTAAGAAAAGTGCTTATTAAAGTCATAACACATTTTTGTCTTAATAGTTTTAAAGACTTTTAAGCATCAAGACTAAATGAACTTTAAGAAGCTTATTTACATTAGTTAGGGTTATTATTTATTTTGTTTGATTAAGAACATTTCTCGTGCTGTAATGTTTCCATTTTAGAAAGAGAATTTTTTTATAAATATTGACTATTTATTAATTTTGCTGCAAACTACATTTAAAAAGCCATAAATATTTTTTGAGTATTGCAATAAAATATCTGTATTTTTTATGAATTTTTCTTTCAAAGTTCACACTCATAAATTTTAATAACAAGTTTTAATAAAAATTTTCTGAACAAATACGAATCAAGGTTACTTTTCTAATATTGGGACCCAGATGGCCGAGTGGTTTGGACCATTACGTTAGCAGTATGCGCGCTGTAACGGGTGCGGGTTCGATTTCCGCCTTCACCCTGGGTGTACTTCCTTTCCCTGTGACAGTAAAAATTCGTTCTGTGTCTGTCTTACTTGACGAAGGTTTATATAAACGGGTCTCTGATCAAGCACACAAGCCGGAATATATATGTACCTACCCCTTTCTAATATTTTGATTTCAATTTCTCGAATTAAAATCCAAAATGTCGCACATATTTTAAGATTTTTGCATTAAAGAATAATAATATTAAATTTAAATGACATTATTTAAATAGTAGATTTTGGAGGGACAAACACAAAATATGGTAATAGAGTCAACACTTGCAATACTAATGTGTTTAGTACTAAAAGAGGCCCCAATTAGGAATCATTTTTTAATTCGTTTTGAGGCTTCTTTTAGAAAGGCCGCCCAGTATCAATACAACTTACATATTTTTGCTTTAAACAAACCTTAAAATCAACAGAAACCAAAATAAAAATACCACACAATTATACACACTTTAACCACCACCCAAATATAGATTTTTACATAGCAACTTTACAAAATAAACCCACACCATATTTACGAACCCAAAGCATATGCTAAACAACAAAAGCTCTTTTTCCCAAAGACCACCAGACAATAATTTCTAGGATAAGTAAGCATTTCTAGCCTGAAGATATCCTATTATTGACAGAGTTAAAAAATAAGAAAGGTTTTTATTCAAGAAAATTCTGAATATTGGGGCTTGGGGGCGTTTCTTTAGAAATCACCCCCGCTTTGGATATTGGTTTTGTACGCCGGGGATGTTTCATTGGTAAATGAATTTTACTTTTCATAAGATTCTTGGGATGGTTTGGTATAATTTTAACTGATAATATCTAAAGGTTTGCACCAAAACTACATCAGTCTAATGACGATATTTTGGTTCAATTGACTTTGAAATACAATAGGGTATTTGACTAAAAAAAATTATTGGCTTAAAATATTCTTATGCCAAAAATATTCGACCCGTATTTTTCTTTTTTTCAAATACCCCATAAAAAGGAAGAAAAATGAATTTTAAAATTAGGACGAAAAATTACACCCGAAAACGCTTTGTGGCTGTCACGTGGTATCTATGACGTCACTAGTAACTATAAACAAACTTTGAAACACCATTTTGGAATCTACTTTAATCAAATTTGAACTATCCTCTTCTGTAAAACCTCCTTAGTTTATTAATATAATTCTTATTCTAATAGTAAATTAGATTAAATCCAGTTTAATTGCAAGCAAAAAAACATCACACCGGTTTGTTTATATATACTAGTGACGTCAGCCAAATCGACGTGTTTGTGATCACGTGACGTACCGATGAAAAATAAGCCATTTTAAAATGATTTTTAAGAATTATTTAAAGATTTATTTTGCAAAAAAAATATATGCGTTTGTTTTTTTTGGGTTCACACTATAATTTATTTAATATTGGAAGGTAGTTTAGCGCTACAGTCAAGTACCCTATTGACTTGTTTCAATTGACGTATTCCTTCCAGATTTCAATCTTGCATTTCCTTCAATAGTGCTCCGTTTTGATCAGAGACCTGCTTATAAACCTTCATCAAAGAAATAAATTACTTTTATTTAGTATTTCTGTTGCCACCGAAGACTTTAAACGTAACTATTGGTAAACGTACCTTGTAATTTGGAATTATGGCAAAAGATGCGAAGACAACATCTCACCTGGAACCTAAATTAACATTATAGACACATCATACGCGTTAAATTAGAACCATGGCAACATGTATATAATTGGCATAATTTGTTTTTTTGAGATATTTTTTGTAAGATATAATTAACAACAAAACAAAACAAGAGGAGAAAACAAGCTAATTGTTTAATTATATTATTTACAGATTTATCAGTGTTAAGACATCAGTGATAAACCGTGACATTCTTCATAATTATTTAATTACAAGTATATATTTTCCATTCACATATTTTATTTGGTGTTTGCTATTTTCATGCCTGGAAAAATCCATAGATTTTAAATTAGTACTAAGAAATGTTTTATGAATTAGCGATTTTAAAAAATGCATTAGGTCAATGGAATAGCCATCACTGTTAACCCTCTGAGGGATACATGCGTATAAACTCGTCAACCGCAACTGTCTGGTTTTTCAGCAACACCCATAATTTTTAAAACAAATTAAATTTTATAATTTTACAAAATTTAAGTATTTGAAGTATATGATAGAGAAACTTATAATAATCTGCTACTGAAATACATTTTAATATATTTGAAATAAATTAAATTTTTAATTAAAATTAAATTTTATTATACTGCAGTAAAAACAAGCTTAGACTTCACAGCCAATTTGCCTATTCCTCAGAGGGTTTGCAAGCAAACCTCATTGTGTGGGGGCCCGGATGGTCGAGTGGTTTGGACCATTACGCTAGCATTTTGCTCTCTGTAACGGGTGCGGGTGCGGGTTCGATTCCCGCCTTCGCCCTGGGTGTACTTTCCTTTCTCTGTGACAGTAAAAAAAAATCTGTGTATGTCTTACTTGACGAAGGCTTATGAGCGAGTATCTGATCAAACACACACGCCGGAATATATATGTACCTACCCTACCTATGAGTTTGGAGAAGGAGAACTAACTCTGAACTTTATAGACTATTCAGAGAGCCGGACATCCTGAAGTATCATAAAATGCAACGCATGAAATGGGCTGGACGCATTATTAGAATGAATGATGACAGAACAATAAATTTTTTTTTGGCTAAACCAAATGGAACTAGAAAAAGAGGCAGACTCAGACTGAGGTGGGTGGACTGCCTCCAAAAAGACTTTGTTTCGATAAAGGTCAGAGACTGGAAAGCTGTTGCGCGCAGAAGGAGAGACTAGGCAAATCTCCTTGAGAAAGCCAGGGTCCACCCAGGACTGTCGAGCTATTGATGATGATGATGACCATACCCTACCCCTCATTGTGTATCGAAGTAATTTTAATATTACATTTTGGATTATAAAATCTGTCTTTTACAACTTTGTCAAATCAACTAATCGCCATATCATGAGTGATGATATTTTCTAAAAAGAAAATGACTATTATCCTACGGCTTGGTTGCATTGTGTGGGATGAGAAATGCGTTACTGATAATGTCGTGAGATTACCCTCTAAATCAGGCAAAATAGAAAAGGGAATTTTCATTTTCAAGTGTTGCTCTTTATTGGATTAGAAAATATAAAGTAAAACTGCAGAGAATTACCGAAATAAAAAATTCGTGGAAAATATGTCTTCACTTGGGTATTTCACAAATAACTTCTTCCATATTGGAGCAGAACTATTTAAATTGATAGTTAGGTCCTACTATGTGGCCTTTTAAGTTAAAAAATAGAATGTAGTTATCCTAATTTATAAATTTTATAATAATTTATTTTTATTAAAATTATCGACGTTACGTTATTGCAAGTTTAAAACGCTGTAAATTGCGTTTGTCTATTATCAAAAACAATCATTTACTTACAAATTTCTTGGTTCCATTGGGTTTTTTATTTAATTTTTCACATTATTTTTTAATTTGAACAGAAAATTTACAACTCTTTAAAACCACGGTTACAATAAGAGACAACTCCTTTCTAAGACAACCTACATCGTTATTGTACAAAATTGAAAGAAAACATATCTCTCAAAAAGTTACTTATGTTATTTTAACGTAATTTTTCAATATTTGAAGTTTAAGTGCTTTATTTTAACTATTTTTTTCTGTGCCGCTGAGGTTGATAAATTTCAAGTAATATACGTAACGAAGTATAGTCAGACCATTGCGTTCATGGCAACTCTGACAGGATTTCATGGATGAACTTCGAGGAAAAAGCGATGGTTCAGGAAAATAAAATAGTACTTATAATGAAATAACACCTATATTAAAATATTTAGTTATAATGATTTTAAATTTAATCCTATTAATTGTTTTAATATTTACACTTTTGTGACCATTTTTCACTGTTTTTGACCGGAATGCGCGATTGTTTGATATTTGATAAAGGATATTTTGTGAGTGTAACACTGTCACAATATCGCTTAGTTAAAGAAGTACAACTCAATGTTGTTATTTCTTTTAAGTGTTTTATTTTATTAAAAGATGCAAGTTTTTATTTAAAATTTGGGTGATATATTTTAGATAATCAAAGCTTGATATTTTAGAATAACTAAATTTTTTTTAGCGTGAGTCAAAAATATTTGACAAGTCAATACTTAGTTTGAGAAGTATACAATATCTGCTGTACGATAAAATTTCAAATATTTGTAAACTCTTAACTGCAAATATTTGAAATAAACGCTTAAAATTTTCCTAAATGTAAATAAATTTATATCTATTTAAACAATAATACACAAAAATCGGATAGTGGGAATATTGAATATTTTTTACCATAAAAAAAAGTCGTAACATAAAAAGAAAAATATTCGATACAACCTTTTTCATTCTTTGACTTTCAACACCCCAACACAAAAAAGTTAAATGCCGAGTAAAAAAAAATCCAACCCTTAGCGGTGTCCCTTGATGCCGCGGGAATCATTAAACACCACCCCGTAAAAGTATTCTTTAATTCTTAAAAATCTTGCTGAAGAATCAGATTTGCTATTTGATAAGTCACGTGCTAAAGGTAGTAGTAGTAGCAGAGCTTAGCTTCAGGCAGTGCTGAAGCTAAAAACAGCACACTGTTAAGACAAAAACCAGGATTTACGGTTTCAGTGACTGGTTCATTTTGAATTGCAGCGTCAGTGAGTTTCGGTTCGTTAATTGTGGAGATTTGAGTGAGTCATTAACAAGAAGTGAGCTATGGAAGAAGTTTTGATGAAGTCTTTGTTAGGATGCTGTTTTATTTTTTTTTCGTAGTAGTTTTAGAAGTAAAGACTGAAATTCGTTTTTTCTTCAGGCCAACTTAAAAATGTTTTATGCAATTATTATACTTGTTTGGTCTGAAATAGTAGCAACATATATTAGTTGTTTAACAAAAAATGAACCATATGGAAGTTTTGATGAAAATCGTGTTTGGAACTGTTTTGTTTTTATTTCGATGTAGTTTTGAAAGTAAAGACTACAATTCCAAATAACTGGGTCAACTAAATAATGCTTCTCATGGCAGATGAAAGATTAGTTTTAAATAGTAATAGCCATCAAGGTTTTGTCATTTTTATTTTAATAAGTGAATTTCTGGTTTGCTAAATATGAAGATTTGTGTTTCTGTTTAAACGCAAGAAAATTTGAAAGAACTAGAACGGCCTACTTTCCTTTTATTTTAATACTCATTGAATATCTTATAGTACGGATTGGCAAAAAAAAACAAAAATAGTATTAAAATATATAATTTTATAAAATGTAATAATAAGATAAAATTAAGAGATACAATTTTCAATAATGTGATTTTTTAAATCTTCTAATTTTTTTTATTGAACTGTTGGGACGGACATAAAAAATTCAGCCATATGACAGACAGAATGCACAGACAGACAAAAAATAAAAATATACAGTTTTCGGATTTCATACAATTCGATTTTTTTTTAAACTAGGACTGTTAGAACTAAGTTAAAACAGACCGTCATAAGACAGACGGACGGTAAATTGTAGTGGCAGAATTACATAAGGTATAGGATGTAACCCTCTGATGTCATAACTTTCGAACAAAAAAATAAGATTCGATGGATAGAACTGAACTTGTAAGGGAGAATACGGACGGACATGCCTGGTATGTCAATACCTAAGGTTTAAAGTTTTTTTTTAATTCTTTCGAATTAAAAAAAAGGTTACAAATTGAAGAATATAATATTTATATATTTTTCAATTTAAGAAAAATAAATGTACATAAACAGTAATTAGGTACTTGAATTTACAATGTGTAACTTCATAAAAGAAAATTACCTAAGCCATAAAGGATAAAATTCTAAATTTAGCTAACTTTAAAAACATTATGATGCATGTAAACACCCTTAACTCTTTTTTTAGACGATTTAACTTTGTATTTTTGTTTTAAAAGCTTCTTTATAATAAAAAAAAACCTTCACGTCCTTCCTTCATAATAGTTTGCTTATGCCACCCCTTCTACAACCAATCCCAATTTAACCGCGAAAAAAATCCCCCGTTTTTTTTATCACAGTGAAAAAATTTACATAAATGTCTATCTGTATTCAAAATGAACTGCAAAAATCTGCTCACAAATCAAATTTAGTGATTGAAATTACAAATAGAGGTTTCAAGGGGAAAACTCTTTTTCTTGTTATTGTTATTATTGCAAGGAATTTTCTTTTTATAGTTCTTGCGGAAATCTTTTTTTATATCAGGGTTCTGTTTTTTTACCCGATTTAGAGACGTTTAAGTTAGCAAAAGCTTCAATCCTAACCTGGTATCTTATCGACGGACAAATCGGAAAAATTGTTGTGTCTGTGATGAAAGAATCTACTTTTTAGTACGTTTTGGGCAAAGTGTGGAATCATAGATAATTTTTTATAATTAAACTAAGGGTAGAATTGAAATGTCTAGTTGCAAAACTCACATATTCCAAACTATAACTAAGATATAGAGTAAGATTCTTTCCTTGGTTACATTGCTCAATTGAATTTACAACTTCAAAAGTCGCCAATATGGCACATAAATGAATTGACCCTATATCTTTGTTATTCTTTGGAGAATGTAGGTTTTGAAACTAGACCCTTTAATTAACGTGATACATTGTTTGTTACTTTCTTTAACTATTTTCATTTGTTCTCGTACTAACTATGTTTTTTTAATATTTTTTTTAATCTATCGGCTATTTTTAAGGTTATTATTGTTAATTTTAGTTATCTAAAAAGTACTTGAATAAAGTGTCTATGTATTGAGACTATTTAAGGCAACGAGCATTTAAATAAAAAAGTATGTTTAATTTTTTTATTTTGTGATCTAAAAGCATTCAGAAATAGTTAAATAGCTACATAAATAAAAGATAATGATTCTATTAAAATATATAAATGTTTTATGCCTCCAAAACAGCATAAAACAAAAATAAAATAGGATATTAATAAGGGATATTTCAAATAGTGCCAAGGTTTGGATTCAAGAGCCCTTTCTCTGTTCTTTTCTTAAATACGAGTACTTATATCAGGTTAGGATCAGCATATGGGCTTAAAGTTAGTAGATTTTATGTATTCATAGCAGATGGGTAGAACGGAGGGGAGTTGTTTTGTTGCTGGTGCTGTTTTCGAGTGTTTTCTTTTAGAGAGAGAGAGAGCGGAAAAATCTGGCGAGACTTGTGTTTTCTTCGGAATGAAATTTGGAGAGAGTTGGTGTGGCGGTATTTTATGTTTGAAAAAATACGATTGAAAGTTATTGTGACTTTTAAAGGAGATTTTCAAGATAGTTTGAATATGGAGTAGGGTGCTATGTTCTTTTTAATAATACAATGTAATTGTTAAACAGCCAATGCTTAGCCGAAATTGATTGGTTATATATTATGATTTAACTTAAATGTATTGAATAAATGATGATTAAATATAATACAAAAAAATGGTAATATATAAATTTAATAAATGTTTTTATAAAAAATTATGTATATTGAAATTACCATGTTGCAACAGAATATCAACAATATACCTGTATTTTTTAATCATTCTGTTACCTTAAACAAATACTCTGTATTAACCTAATCAACAAAAAATCCATATAATTCCAATCATACATTTTCCTTTCAAATTGCATACACACAAAAAAATCCTTAAATAACGAAAACATGTATTTGTAATTATTGTCATTGGGGGTACCATTTTTTATATTATTCCCATTTTTATTCTTTTAAATCTAACTTTGATATCATCGATTTAAAAAACCATTGTCAACACGTGTTTCATTTCCGAAAAGGTCTATGTAAATGCGTTAACGTTTGAATGCTTATAAAAAATAACCTAGTATCAATTCTGAAACAAAAAAATATTGATCATGAACAAAAAAAAATAATCGATTTTTAAACAGAAACGCAAATCACACCGAGAATTGAATAATAAATATAACATATTGCTTTTCAATTCGACTTTTGAAAACTTATTGATAAGCAATATTTTTTTATGAAAGGTTTCAGACATAAATCTTTTCTTCTTCAACCCTAACAACTGATGTCGTTGAAATATGCACCATTTTGCATGATTGATGACTAATCAATTGTAAGGTCTGTGAAAAACGGTCAACTGTCATATTGAATCCATGTAAGGTGACGTGTTTCTGAAATAAATGATGGCGATTGATTGTCATGACATCGTTTCGGTTGTTTGCGTCTAGAATTAAAATGATGGATATCCAATATTAACATAAAACGATTTGTTTAAAGAATCGGTGGTATGATGTGATTGATTTAAATGACGTTCCGCGATTCTGCATAATAAATATTTTTCATTTTGTATTTTTAAACAAACTTTATTTAGGAAAGTTTGTACATTTATTTAAATTCTTCAATTTCGCTTGCATATAATCATTTTACTGCATTATTTGTTTATGTGCCATTACAGTTCAGTTTGTATTTATACATTTAAACTAAAACCCACGTATATCAAGTATTTTATATTGAAAATAATTAATCGTTTTTGTTAACTTACCATTTCTTTCCCTAACCGTTAGAATTAAGTTGTTAGTTGTCACTGAAGTTTAAACCAAACATTTTTAAAGATTTCAATTTCTATTGCCAAAAAACTGAAGAAAAAAAATATTTTTGATTGATCCTCAGAACTAATGAAAAAGGCAAAACATTAGAGATAAAAAAATCATTCACATAAAAGATTACATATAATTTTGTAAAAATATTTGCATAAAGAGATTGGAGAGGGCAAGAAAGACACTAAAATGGAAACAGAATTTATTTCCAATATGCCGATAATTATGTTTTTTATTTTAATATTAATACACCTAAGTAACATCGCAATGATATTTCATCCAGAACAATAATATAAAGGCTTGCATCACGCTTTACTAAAACTCCAAAGCATTGATATAATGCACGATATACCTAAGTACCTTACTAGAAAAAAGACCAATGTCATATTTTGTAACATTTGAAATTGACCCTTTTTCTTCTGAGATACATAACTCAATCCAATTGCGATGTTCTTACCTGGTAGTACCTGGCCCTATTCATATCCGGCCATGCTTCATTCTTTTCACCATTATTGACGAAATTAATGAGTTTGTTCAATCACCCAGTAAGTTCAATGAATAGATGCATTGTGGTGTGCATGTACCATTGGATGCTGTTTCATGCTGAAAGGAACTAGTAATTGGAAATATTAAATTAATTTGTCTTTTTAAATTGAACTTCGATCAAAACACATTATTGGATAAACAAATCATTGAATCCTGTCATGTATCCTCTGAACTTTCATATTGTATGACACTGTAAAATATTTATGAAATGATGTCAAATTTTGTGGTGATTGTGAGATAGAGATGAAGCAAATATGTTTGTTCGTAAATTCAGGATTCTTCACACAACTGTACACTGTTAAAAGTTTTGTGCTTGGTTTCACCATGATATTGGTTCCTAATAGTAGCTGCAACGGCTGTGTGGTGAAATGTTTCACCTTTATTTCGGTGTTTGGTTGAACCATTTTTCTGGATTTGGAAACAAAAACCTGAGAAATGGTTCAACCGAATACCAAAAATATGGTTTAACGTTTCACCACACAGCCTTTGCAGCTACTAGGAACCATATTTTTGGTGAAACAAAGTGCCCAATTTTTAACAGTGTATGATGAATATTACATCATACGAAGGGTCTAGTTTTAAAACTATCATTCTCTAAAGAATAACTCAAATGTAGGGCCCGTTCCCTTCATTGAGGTTTTAGTTTAATTGAATTTAATATCATCAAAAGTCGCCAATGGTTGGACTGTATTCTATGTCTTAATTATACTTTAAGGAATGGTTAATTTTTGCAACTATACCCTTTATGTGTAAATATACCGTAAAAGGTGATGACAACACTTTTACCATATATATATAAATGTTTTCTCATGCATTTGTACTATTCAGACAATAACTGAATTCTCGACAAATACAAAATAAAAATTAAAGTTACGATTTTAATGAATGATTCATTATATGTCGATGTATACCTATACATATGCATTATTCTACTAAGTTACTTAAATCTAATGCATATATTCTTAAGTTATGCAGAGTTATTTTTAAAAAGTTTCCAAAGACATCTTTGAAAAATGATACCCCTTCTAAATCCAACTGCATCGGAAAATCTTACAAACACAAAACAACAACAAAAAAACTGGTAAAATGTAAAATGCACAACACAACAGTATCATGAAACAACACAACAACAATGGCTCAAACAACGGAACTCTGGGACTATTACTACGAATCGTGGAAACCTTAAGCGCTGTTAGAATAGCAGGAATTTTCGTAGAAGCACGTAGTAAAATATCCAGTGGTTTTTTTTCTACATAGAATGGTGGATATGTAGTGAGAGCGTTCAATGTGGTGGTTTTTTGTACTCATTTTGTTTAGTGCTTTCTTGGTATGGTAGTATAGTGGTTGGACAGAGTTGTAATCGATTAGTTTTTGGTTGATATGGAAATGAGCCTTGCAGAGCGACCCTTTATAAAAAATTTAAAGAATTAATAGTTTTTGAAACCGGTTTCATTCATAGTTCATATATAAACTTTAAGTACGATTTTTGATTTGAAAAGTGTTTTTTTTTGCATAAAATTGTATTTTTTAAAATTTAACTGAGCTATTTTTTTCATAATATCGAGTCAAATATACAAATTTAAGAGTTTAAGAGAAAATCAAAATTTGTATGAGTTGTATAGCCATGTTTTTTACCAATAGAATAAAATGTCCCAGTACCGTCTAATATTTAATAATAACGGTGCTGAAAAATATATCATAAACCAATAAAGAAAAGCAAATGCGAAGAAGCGAACACTCAGTTATATTACATGGTGCTTGAATTTAAACATTAATTTAATTTTGGAAAATACTTATTATAAAATGATAGTTATATTCTCAATAATTATTAGTAAAACTAAATAACCTATACTTTTTTACTGTTTGTCTATTTATTTTTACCTATAATTTTGTCTGTTTGACTACCTATTTTACCTATAATTTTGTCCATTTGTCTACCTATTTCAACCATAATTTTTTCTGTTTACCTACCTATTTTTACCTACAATTTTGTCTGTTTGTCTACCTTCTACCTACAATTTTTGTCTGTTTGTTACCTTTTTAACAAATTGTTGTCTGTATTGCCCTACCTATTTTTACCTACAATTTATTTTGTCTACATAATTTTTGTCCGATAATGTATTGCTGTTTGGAACAACGTTGACTGAATCGGGTGTATACGCTTATCGCTAATGTACTCTAAATATGGTTAATTTGTCATACCAACTGAGCAGTGTGCGTTAGGGTTATTTTGCCGAAACACAAGAACTGCGATTTAGCGCGAGAGAGAATGCTTTGTTTTTGGGTCGAAATAGCATCGTTGAATCGTGCTTTTGCGGTTTAGTCGAGCGATTGGGTGGGAATGGGATGATAGAAACAAATACGAATAAACATACAAAAAGTTATTTTATCGTAATTGCTTTGGTTTTGGAAGGCTTCACATGTCAGTTTCGAGCCACTGTTTAGAACCTTAACCAATCTAATTTAGCTTCAAGATATAAGATCAATAAATGCATTGGGAATGTAATGGAACCTTATCAGAAAATTGGACTACAAACATATTTGATTGCCAGCGACTCAGTGGCTGAGAGGTATTACGTGTGCTTCATGAGCCCCAGTTTGCGGATTCGAGACCCGGCTGAGTTGACAGATTTTCTTGATGGGAAAATCATGGGCACGCATGTCATATGGTTATGGGGCATGTAAAAGATCCATTGAGTACCCATTTGGCTTGGGTTCTCTCGGCATGCTTTAACATTTACAGGGAGCTCAGATTCATTGTAACCTGAACGTCAAAATTGGTATCGAGAGTCGCCTAGATGATGCCATAAAACTGGCTTTTAGTTCTGGGGGAATATGTAGAGTTTGCAAAAGACATAGTCGCCAACAAAGTAGCCCCGTTGTAAAGACAAAAAACATACTTGATACTCCCCATTGATACATGTTTCTTTTGAAATGCATAAAAAGGTTATGAATGGAATTCAAATTAATTATATCGTAAAAATATCTGTAGTTATTGAAAATAACTAAATTATAAAACACTGGAATTTGAAGTACGCATTTAAATATCTTAATAAACATTAAAAATAGTTATAAACATAAAAGTTTAATCTTTAATCCCGGATAAAAATGTTAAGAAATTTATTACATTAGTGATGATGCTATATTATACAAAGACAAATCTAATAATAACAGTAAAATATTTCATTCATATTTTCATATTCAATAAGCACTGCATATATTTCAATGTAATAAACTTAATTATGAAATCACATAAAAACTTCAAAGCTCAGACATTTCCCTTAAATCATATTTTGTGTAAATACTTCTATATATGTACTGAAAATCAAAATTATATTTTCAAAACCTTTCCGGATATAAAATTAGATTACACGTATCTCTCTTCATCTTACACTAAAAATTCTGTGATTACATTCTGCGTCAGGGAGGTTTCATAAGGCGGGAGATGTTTGGCGAAGAAAAAAGTTGAAGCAACCTCATACTCGCCAAATCAATGCGATGCACCAAACATACTTATTAGACGTCGATAGTGACTAGATGACGCTAAGCTTTAAAACGTAAAACAATTTTTTTATTTTATATAGAAAATTTCAGTTTTTTTTAACTACGGCAGTTCTCTGTAAAATTATATCTCAGTTTGTCAAAAGAACAATTTTTTCTGTAAACAGATAAAATATGCAATCACTGTTGTAGATATCACTTGTTATGAACAGATTTTTCTGATTGATTACTAAAAGAAAAATTTATGCATACATATACTTCCGTGGGTGCAATGGTGTAATGGCTAGTGGGTCTGACTCATAGATATCTAAGTTAAAGTATTAGATTGTCAGATCACGTGACCTCCAATGCTAACGACGGGATGCGCATGGAGACCAGAATAAGAGGGCAAATGGGCCAGTGTTGCCACCACATTAATGAGAAAAATACTACGAAAAAATACCGTTTAATTCTAAAATTACAAAAATACCATAAAAATACTAGCTGCATTTTGGAATCTTTTTAGGGACTTAATTAAACCTTTTAGGGAAGAATCTTTTTAGGGACTTATAAAAAAAACCATGAAATGCTTTTTTAGTATTTTTATGGTATTTTTTTTGTAATTTTAGAATTAAACGGTATTTTTTTGTAATTTTAGAATTAAACGGTATTTTTTCCTAGTGTTTTTCCCCTTAATGTGATGGCTACACTGGCACATTTGCCCTCTTATTCTTGTTTCCATGCGCGTCCCGTCGTTAGCATGAGAGGTCACGTGATCTGCCAATCTAATACTTTAACTATGATATATATGGTATGACTCCTTTGCCATAGACGAGGGTTCGTATGCGGGTTACGTCTTACGTACCTAGCACTACAGAAAATATTTGTTAGACACGGAAATTGTCTGTATTGCGTGGTAACGGAAAATTTCTGTCAACAGATTTTGTCCATAGCGTTACAGATATTTCCTAGCAACTTCGCTGCCAGAAATTTTCTGCAGTAAAACAAGACTTTTTTTACAGTGTATATTGAAATAAGACGGTTTAGCTTTTTAAGCTAAAAACACATGATTTTAATCATTAACAATTGACAATTGAAACACAAAGAACTACAATTTCCGAAGCTATAGACATATTTAAAAGAACTTATATTTTTGTTCCGTCACATTTCATTATAAATTTTCCCATTAGGTATTGTTATGGCAACAGTGATTTCATTTAAAGATATCCAAATAATTCCCCGCCATCGGTGCATAAATGAATCAATAAAGGCTTCACCTGGCGAGCAGCATCATAATCTCATCTGACCTCCCATGTTCCTACTTTATTATTTCCTTTCTCTCTAACTCTTCGATTCCACATCTTGCAGATATTAAGCTGATACAGAAATTTCTTTAACGAAGGTTATTGCTTTTGCTGAACAAATATTGGATCTGGGATGAGCCTTATATATTTCTTTGATTATGGATAGGGAACTTGTTTGGCTTCAAGTATTGGGCATCAGTTTGAAATGAATGTTGCTAACATTTTAAAAGTTGTTCGGGAGCTTCTTTCGCTTAACTAAAGGGTCATTACACAGTAAAAAAATTAGAAGAATTCAGATAAATAGCTCAGCTAGTAAGTTTCAGATTGCAGCGGAATCCTGTAACTTTCTAGCTGCCACTATAATTTGAAGCGTTGATGAACCAATTTTGCGGTAGATGGAAATTTATAGTTTTAAAACAAAATTGGTAACCTCATGCTCCAAATATTGGTGGCAGCTAGAAATTTCCAGGATTCGAGAGCATTTTTCTACTAAACTTTTCAACAGTGTACGGTAACCTGTATGCTAAAGCTTCATTGTGAAGTTCTGCTTTTGTCTACCTCGTCACTTGCCCACGGTTTGATATTGAGAGGCGTTTATGTCTGTGTTAAGAGCAAACGTGGTCATTGACCCCAAGTAACTGAGTCAGCAATGTACATGAAAAAAATGGATGGTTTGAACAGGGCGGGGCATGGTTTGTTTGTGGCGTAGAAGACGGTGTTTTACATAGCAATGATGCTAACATAGACGTGACCGTTGTAGTTTGGATGAATTAGCTGCCGGGTGGTATTTTTTTGGGGGGTAAGAGTCAACGGTTTGAAGTAGCTGTGACGACACTGTAGGCGTGGCCGGTCATCCATTGTTGAAATGGGCACTACATCTCGTTTAAGCTATTTTGGTATCAATCCCGTTTATTGGAAAAACTTTATAAAACTGAATAACTATAAAATCAACACACACTTTTCTTCCTAATACTAAATTTTTTCTCAAGTTCTTTTAAAAGACTTTGTAGTTTAGAACAATATAATTGACAATTGTATCGTCGATCTTATATGGATGTTGGTAAAAAAAACCATCGTATTTTAATATGGTTTCCAAAATAATTTAAATACCTCGTTAAACGTTTTTCAAACCATCTTAAGAGATTGAAAACGTGTATCTTTTTATGATTAATATTTTTCTTTGTATGAGAAGTTAATTAGAAGTTAGAACTTGAAAAATAATGTCAATAATGGGTTTATGTGCATATGAAGAGCTTTTTTTTCAAGACTTTGTCCTCATTAAGTTTCCTTAAAAAATATTTTTCACGTATTTTTGTTTTTAAATAGTTTTGAAATGTAGTTGTTAATAAACGATGGCGTCTACGTCTCTTGTAATTTTTAGGATTAAGTTAGTTGCTAATTAGAAGAAATGTTTGAAAAATAAATTTAGTTGAAAGTTTTACATTTGTATAGCCGCGGAGTTTGTTTAAACAACTAAATGAAATTCGGAAGTCATTTTAAAGCTAGTCAATACATACAATTTTAAATAATTACCTTTATTTCAAATAAAACACTTTTAGCTTCCGCACTAAGTTTATAACATAAAAAGTGGAAGCTACATAATTATTCTTTGAAATTCTAGCACATTTTGCAAGTGATAAGTAATAATTATTGAAAATTTTAAATATATAAATATTTTTTTATTTCGACATTTAAAACTTTCATACAGAACTAAATGCTTTATTCAGTGCTTTTTTCTCGACGCACGAATTTTGTGTGGAAACAATTCTAAGTGGCAGTTTCTATTGCAAACATACTTTTTTATATGCATGCATCCCTTATCCTTATCAATAAAGCGAAAAAAGTAATAATTTTAATAATGCTCTTAATAATAATTAATTTGAAAAGTAACAACCAAAAAAATCATTTTGAAAAAAAATTTGAACCAATGAATTATAATGTGACGCAACAAATTATAGAAAAAGAATAAATAACAAAATGCGTAGAAATTCGCTTTTGATCAAGAATAACCTTTATAATACAGCGAATTGGTATAATACCATTTTGTACAAAACAAATATGCTACTAATCTTATAAAATTAATCTAAACATTTCTTTCTTCTTCATAAAATATGATTGATAAGATTTCATTTTCACTTTATCCCCAAAACAAATCGATTCAAAGCACTTTTCAACACTGAAAACATAAGTCACAAAGATACATCATTTGCAACTCCGACACCATACACTTAACACGGCCTTTATCATGATCTCTTTCGCCAAGAATTAATCAAATTTGACTGATTAGAATGACTCCGATAAGCGATAACCGAGTGTTGCATTCATCGCCAAATGCCGCGAATAATCTTTCTTAATGTTTGTTAATTGCTTTGTGTTCTGTCAGTCACACGGTTGCTGTGGGTTACTGTTGCCAAGGGAGTTGAACAAACAGTCGAAATGGCATGCCAAAGTGAATGTTTGGTTTATTTTGTAAATTATTGTTCTTTTAATATGAGATAATTTATGTGGTTTCAATTTTCTTCTATTTGAAATAATCCTAAGGTATAATTTAAAAACTTGACATTTAACTACGTGATATTTAACTTGGTATTTACTACGTGAAAACGGAAATATTCAGAACCATTTTTGATTTTTTTATATCGTGACTATGTTGAGTTAACTAATACTGTTTAACTCAACAATAACGGAATTGTTGACGATTGAATTATCGTTATACTTTCTTCATAATTTGTTTAACTCTCCAATAATTATAATATGTGTTTATTATAGCTGCAACTATAAGTCACATTATTTAACGTTGTTTCACGAGGGATCTGGCAACAGCTACGCGGTCTTGTTTTCATTTTTCTCGAATTACTTTTGCCTTGGTATTCCAAATTGAGTTTTCTAAGAATATTTTAGTTGTTATTTTTTTAAAAATTCCAACTTCTTTCAATGCAAGTTTTCCTTGATAAATGATTAAAACAACCAACAGCACAGCAGGAAGTTGTAATTTTAAAAAATAACAACTAAAATAACTTATTCTTAGAAGACTCAATTTCGAATATCAACAAAAGTAATTCGAGAAAACTGAAAACAAGACCGCAGAGCTGTGTTGCCAGATCCCACGTGAAACAAGCCCATTTGTCACACCTCTGTTATACGTTTTGCATAACTGATATTTTTTGTTTATAATAATTTATTAAAAAAAAATATTTTTATGATAACAAACATGCATTTACATTAGAAAAAAAGTGACTCCAAACCGTGAAAACAAATTGCGAAAAATTGAGGTGTGTAACACTACACGACGTTAAATTACTACTCTATAAATCAATTCACCCCCCCCCCCATTAATGGGTATTATACACCCTAAGCTAACTTCAATAACTTTAAAACCTTCCATGGGAGGTGCTTCAATTTGCACAATTTTCTCAAAATCCTTATTGTGACATGACGGACAAAATGTACTGGGAACTCGTGTACCAAATTTAAAATCCGTAGTGTTTTTTTTTAATTCAAGCTGTGTTCTAAAATACGACGCCCGCCACCAATAGCCGTCGTGTAGCTCTAGTGCGACGATAATTTAAACTAAACTAAATTAATTTGAGCTGTAGAGTGTTTTCAGACGAACAGATGGACCAATGTTCAAAACCCACTGTTTTTAGAATCAGCAACCCGCAAAAACTTATAGAAAAGACAAAAATTCCCATCTCTCATTTTCAGCCCCATAGCAATACTTTCGTTTTCTTATATTTTATATTAGTTAATTGAAAGTAAATAAAGTAAAACAACTCTACGTTGCAGTAATACAATTTTAATTAGTGACACTTTCTTTCAAGGGCAAAGGAGGTCTATCTACCGTGGGTCTGCAAACCCAATGCCCAATGCTGTACTGAATACTTTTACAAACGGATTGTTATGTGATAAATGTAGCTGACTTACAGGTCCTTACAATCCCACTTTTTGAAATGTGTTTGAATTTTTTTTTTAATTTTCAAGAAATAATTTTACACGAAATATTCGAAGTTATTTCAAAAAGTGGGATCATAGAAACATGTAAGTTATTTAAATGTATCTTAAAAAAAACCGTTTGTAAAAATATTCAATACAGCCGGAGAAAGGTACCTTAGAAAATATTTCTTCCCCATTGGATTAACACTGAGACACTTTGGTTTGGAAAAACGCCGTCGATCGGGCTCATTCGCCATTAACCACTGAAACATTCATTTAATGGGAAATGGGCGCGCTGGACCGGGGTCTTCAAAGTAAAGTGTATCAGTGTTAATCCTATGGAGAAAAAATATTTTCTCTGCCACATTTCTCCGGCTGTATTGAATATTTTACAAGCGGATTTTTTTATGTGATAAATTTAGCTGACTTACAGGTCCCGACCTCCCCACTTTTTGAAATTGGTACGAATATATATTTTTTTAAAATTTTCAATAAATATTTTTACACAAAATATTCTAAGCCATTTCAAAAAGTGGGAAGATAAAGACCTGTAAGTTATCTACATTGATGATTTAAAAAAAACCATTTGTAAAAATATTCAATACAACCGGATAAATGTGGCAGAGAAAATAGTTTTTCCCATTGGATTAACACTGAGGCACTTGAGTTTAGAGTCCGCGGTCCAGCGCGCCCATTCCCCCTTAAAAGCCACTTCGGCAGTTCCTGGCTCTGCCAAACACGTTTAACGCATTTGTCAACTTCCTGCATTACAGAGTGAGTCGCGTGCCTGTTCGCATAATTCACCAAATTCACGACTGCTTTTTCACAAACTATGTAAATCGGAACATAATCATTGGTGACATCTTAATCTCGACGTTGATTACAGCTGCAAAAACCTTGCGTGATAATAGTAAATATAAACTAGACGCACATGCAATGTTAATAACTGCTGGAATGGGGTTTGGCGTGAAGAAAGGTACTATATTTAAGTCTCTTGTCTTGAAGCCGACTCGCTAGCACAACGGTTAGGGAGCTAGCCTTTGGAGCTTAAGGGTTAGGGTTCGAATTCCGGTAAGGCAAGGATGTTTGTGTTCGTCAATAAATGTTGTTATTGGTCTATGTGTTTGTGTCGTCTTTTTCTATGTGTGTCTCTTGTGCCTGTGTCATTTCTGGGGTTGAGTACAATTGACTTGAGGTCGCAGTGCTTGGCGAACTTGCCCCCCACCAAGGAAGTCATAAGTCAAGTCTCTTGAATAAGTGTTTGAATAGTTGTGTTTTGCTACACACAAACCTGAACTGGTTTAACACGATTTCTAAATGCTAAATGAATTGTATGTCTTAATCGTTATTCGATTTAAAAGATTTTAGTACCATGAACAGACTGTCACTCATTTACGAGCTCAAAATCAGTAGTCAGTAACAATCTGAACCTAAGTTAGATGTGTCGAAACCTGAAGCGAAACACACAATAAGGTCTTCGGATTGAATTTGTAATAAGTTGAAAAATTAAAGGTTACAAGCAAATTATTGTTAAATTTTATCTGACATTATATCTAGCCTGTCCAAATTTGTTTCAGTAAATATCATTTTGACTCTGCAATCATTATTAACCCTTTCAGTCCCAAAGACAATTTGGCATCACCATTTTAGAAATTTTTTTCTGATCGTCTATAGCCATTTATGATACCAAAAAGCACATCATTTGATTCTTCAAACTTTTTTCTATTAGAAAATATTTTTTACTAATCCCAATTTATGTTAGTCTTATTATTTTTTTAAATTATGATCAGAAACATGATGATGCCAAATGGAATCACTGGGACTGAAAGGGCTATCATTTAATAAATCATATTTTATTTAACATTGCTTTTCTTTGAAAAAAACACTTTTAAAATTGAACTGAGACTATTTGCATGATTTTTATAGCTAGAATATAGTTAACAACAAACTAAACTGTACTGCGAAACGCAGTACGTCTGATCACACTAACGAATCTTATAAACTTAAAAACTAAGAGGCTTTTATATCATGGAATCTTTTGGATTAACGATTCCGTTAAATTAGCTTTTGAGTTTAGTTTTATAGAGAAAATCTCACTTTGTGTGAGACAGGATTTGAAGATTGGTAGCTTGATGTCTCATTTTGGGGGTAGACATGTGGTGTATTTTTAGTTTTGCATTTTTGAGTATAATTATGTGACAAACACACCTGCGTTTGTAAAGGTGTAGTGGTGAACATTTTCATTACAGTAGCTGAAGGGTGTTTTATGTCTTATCCTCTTATGGTTTGCTTTAAATTATGTCTAGACTAATATTTTTCTTTGTCGACTATGAATAAGGAATTTAATGACTTGTGTATTTTTTAGTGAGTGTACGAGTTACTTACTTTGATCTTTATTATTTTTTCATATGAAGAATTGCGTTTTACAAAATTGAAAGAGCTATTTTACACACTTTTATTTCAAATTTCTAATGACATTAAGCCACACAAATCACATACAATATATGTAGTTGTTCAGCTCAAAAGTTATGTAACTCAAAATTATGTATACATTTAATAAAATTATAAAATCAACGATAAAAACTATACTATTAATAAAACGCAATTATAACAAAATAATTCCTAAATATATTTTATTTTATTGTAAAAGGTTTTAAAATTTATAACAAACTAAAATATTAATCTAAATAAAATAAACAAGTCAATATCAACTGCGAAACATAGTTCAATGCAATTAAAATATCCTTATAAGCAGTCAAATATTTTAAAAGAAAATAATCCATGTAAAGGCCCATTATAGTTTTCAAATTTGTACAAATGACAAAATACAGGCTGTTTAATTGTTTTCTTTAACCTATTTAATTATTATTTATACCTTTCTAATTAATTAATAAATGTCAAATAGTAACTATAGTTAATTAAATTTCTCGAAATCACACAACAAACTTAGCACTTACAATATAGGTATACATCCGTCTTTTAAATTGTTCTAAAATACCCTCAACAAATGATGATAACACAAGCAACCCCATAAATGTCTAAATATCCTCTAAAAATGATGAACTTTTTAATTATTATTTATACCTTTCTAACTAATTAATAAATGTCAACTAGTAAGATAGTTAATTAAATTTCTCAAAATCACACAACAAATGCCACTTACAATATAGGTGTACATCCGTCTTTTAAATTGTTTAAAATACCCTCAACAAATGAATGATAACAGCAAGCAACCCTATAAATGTCTAAATATCCTCTAAAAATGATGAACTTTTTAATTATTATTTATACCTTTCTAACTAATTAATAAATGTCAACTAGTAAGTATAGTTAATTAAATTTCTCTAAATCACACAACAAATGCCACTTACAATATAGGTGTACATCCGTCTTTTAAATTGTTCTAAAATACCCTCAACAAATGAATGATAACAGCAAGCAACCCTATAAATGTCTAAATATCCTCTAAAAATGATGAACTTTTTAATTATTATTTATACCTTTCTAACTAATTAATAAATGTCAACTAGTAAGTATAGTTAATTAAATTTCTCAAAATCACACAAGAAATGCCACTTACAATATAGGTGTACATCCGTCTTTTAAATTGTTCTAAAATACCCTCAACAAATGAATGATAACAGCAAGAAACCTCTAAATGTCTAAATATCCTCTAAAAATGATGAACTTTTAATTATTATTTATACCTTTCTAACTAATTAATAAATGTCAACTAGTAAGTATAGTTAATTAAATTTCTCAAAATCACACAACAAATGCCACTTACAATATAGGTGTACATCCGTCTTTTAAATTGTTATAAAATACCCTCAACAAATGTATGATAACAACAAGCAATCCCATAAATGTATAAATATTCTCTAAAAATGATGAATATTCAATAAATACAATATTACACAATACAATATATAAAATACATAAAAAATGTATATTAATGTCGTATATAATACTAGGATATTACCCCAACCCTGGCGAATCTATGCAGTAGTGACAGCTATGCACCCCGGATCCTTCAATCTGATCTGTCCATCCCTCATGCCCAGTGGACATTAATTCTGGATATGAGGTAAAAGAAGATGGATGACCGGGTTATTGCTATAGGGTTTTTCATTTTCATATAAGCAGATTCTCAAAGCAATGGGCTGTGTTTTTAGAGCAAAGGTAGATTAAGGATGGTTTGCTAACACTTGAATTTTGTTGTGAATTTTTAAAAAGCAAATATGTTGTTGTGTTTCGTATATGATTTGTTTGTCAATGTCACATACACTGTTAAAAAAATTGTGCTTGGTTCCACCATGATATTGGTTCCTAGTAGCTGCAACGGCTGTGTGGTGAAATGTTTCACCATTTTTTCGGTGTTTGGTTGAACCATTTTTCTGGATTTGGAAACAAAAACCTGAGAAATGGTTCAACCGAATACCAAAAATATGGTTTAACGTTTCACCACACAGCAGTTGCAGCTACTAGGAACCAATATCATGGTGAAACCAAGCACAAAATTTTTAACAGTGTAGTTTCAAGTCGCGCGACATGCTTCGAGGGTGGTTTAAAATTTCGATTTTGCATTCAAGGAAATCAAATTATTTTTTTTTTCATTTGCCATTTTTTTTTCTAAAATGGGACTACTTTTTAAGCTAATCAAATCTTTTGCAGACTTGGCACATTCCTAAGAACTAAGAGACATCTTTTTTGTGACACCATCTTGGAAGCTCGCGCTACCGATTTTGATGCTCAGATTACAATGAATCTATGATCTCAGTAGATGTTAAGGTATGCCGAGATTTAATTAGAGCCAATATAATGAGTCTAACATAACTGCCTATAATGTTCTATTATTTACTGAAATTCTTACTAAAAACAAGTAGGTTTGTATCAGTAACTGTCACCTAGAACGCTGTCACACAATATCCGTATACCTTAACATTCGAAATTGGATATTTTTATTACTTAATGGCTAATAAAAGAATCACACTGTGCTTCATTTTATGACGTGATCTAAACTGATTCATACGGCAAAAATAAAAATTTCCTTAAAATATTAGTTTAAAATAAAGCTTCTCATGATATTGTTGATGTGGCAAGAGTGATTCAAATGGCTAAAAGTTAAATTTCAATAATAAAATTGGTAGTTCTTAAAAAAAGTATGAACTATTGGTGTCTGCTATCATACCTTTCTATTAAAAAAAGTGTTTAAGTTCCGATAGATAAAACCAATTTTGGAAGAGTGCACGAACATACAGATCTTCAGCACATCAATTCCTACTTTTCCATTTTTAAAAATTCTTTCCAATTTAAAAATAGAAAAGTAGGCTAAAAGTATGGATTTACACCACTGTGGTTCCCAATCGGGCTTTGTTAACTCTCGGCTATAGTCACGATTCAAAAGGGCGGCGAGTGCAATGTCTAGATGCGACGTGAACAACATGCATCACGTATTTTTGAAGAAATATGAAGCAGCAAAAAAATATTTGAGGTATGTTTGTATATTTGTATGGGTGCCGTGTATTGGGTTGTGATGATCAATAAAAATATTTTTTAGATAAGTGTCAAACACAAAAATAGTGTTATTGGTATTCAAAGTATGCTTCAGGTATGGTTGTTCGGTGCCTTTTCGAATCGACTCTAAATAGTGTTTGTGCAATAAAAGCTTGTGTAGCAAAGTGCAAAGAGAACTATGCAACATCAACTTTGATTTTATAAATACAAAAAATATGTAAATATGCTTTTACTAAAAATACCAGTTTTATATTACAATTATATAAATTGACTTTTATCAAAAGGTTACGTGTAAATGTTTAGCATTTGTATAACATTTATTTCATTATTAACTATAACAAACATTTTTTTTTCAAATATTTTTACAGTTTTACACATTGTATTACATTGTGAATTCAAAAATAAAGATCAAATACTAAAGTCATGGGAAATAATACTTAAATCAGGCAGAAATCAAACATGATAGAGTTTTAATAAAATGGATTATACAGTTTTGATAAAATGAATGATGTAGTTTTTTAAACTAATATCAAATATTTACGTTGGAATAGTTTATCTATTTTACGGATATAATTACGTTTTTTAACACCCAAAAAGTACTTTTAGAATTAAAACGCAAAAAATACTTGTTGTATTCGCGATTCTCAGATACACGGAATGAAACATGTTGCCATTTAACAGACAATTTTTGTTCCAAAGACTTTTTCTAGAAAACAAATCTTTTCAATGAATTTAGCATCACAATTTCACACAGGAAAAAGAATGCTTCTTACCATTCCCCAAAGGCTAATTATACGCACACTTCCCCTACATTTTGCCCCTCCAGAGAAGAAAAAATTACCCAACAAACAATAAACCCGGCATTTACCCCATTGTCATTGTTCTTTTATGACGCCCGAAATGCCCCTTTTGTTTCACAGCGGGGTATTTCAATTGCAGGTGGTTTTAACCCACTAAATTTTTTTTAAAAAGTAAATTCCGAAAGAAAAGAAAACGAGTTCAGCCTTTGGGACAACTTTCTGTTAAACTTTAATTTTATTATTTTAGTAGAAGAAGAAGCCTGTGGGGAAAAATTGCTATGGGTTTTACCCCCTTTTACATTTAGGCAGTTGTTCTTTATGTCTTTTGTAACACAGCACACAATAAAAAGGGGTTGAAGCTAATTCCAGTCAAGTCTAGGCCTGCGTAATTGACTGGCTCAAAAATTAAACTTGTTGGGTTTTAAAGAATAAAAGATTGCCAATTTGAAGTTGAGGAGTGGAAGATTTGAAGGACCCTCGTTCGTTCTATTGAGGGGATTCTGCCCATAGTTTTTTCCTTCTCCTTTTAATGGGTTTTTACCATTGTGTCTAAGTGCCACAGTGTGTCACGTCTTTTTTTCTGTCTCCCTCTTAGTGCTAAGCGATGTATATTGTCCATTATTCAAGTTCCGAATGAATTGTACTGCCAGTTGCACTAGTGTTGGGATGTATTTAACTGAGAGGGGGATCTATTCATTGTGTTTTTTTAGACTACCGGATAGGACCGGAATTAGGACCGGATATTGATGTATTATAGCTGGTACATTATGGTACATCCTGGAATGTATCGACTTTGTCTTTAGACATTTTGAAGTGGGGTGTCGAATCCAATGTGATTCACGCTTGGTGTTAAAACTCCGTCTGATGTTAAGTTCTATAGAAAACTTTTTTGGTATTTAATATGCATTTAGTAACATCTAACTTAATATATTTTAAGTGTGTGAGAATAAATTGAGATGCACTTCTTTTCGATGCATTATTATAAATTGTTGGATCAAATGAAAGATGCTTATATAGGAAACATTTAGAATGCTGGATTAAAACAACAATTTATATAACAGTTCGTAAGACATTAAATTAAGTAAAAAAAAATTTTAAAAATACATTGACCGCTCTCAATTTGTTTCCTAAAATCCAGTTTCTTCAAAATATAAATACCAAAATCGAAATCATTCAAATGGTTTATAGCAATATCTTATTTCATTATTGGTAGTACTATTTAATTTAGACCAAGAATTTAACAATTTGTGGATAATTTTAATTATATTTTGTATGATATAAAAAATCTAATTGTTTTGTTATAAATTAATCAATATTTTTTGTTAACTGATGAGGAATTTTTTAAATGCGATATTGAAGCAAACTTAAGTTCTCCTGAAGATTTTGGCTAAGTTATAACTCTCTAAGTACTTTAGAAGTAAAAAAAAATTTTGTAACATATACGGTTGGAATTCCATGTATAAAAAAACATATGGATTCTAATTTCTTTGGGTTCAAGTAAAGTTAATTTCAAATTAATCAGTTACAAATTCATTAAATTTCACCCTACTACAGCTACCTACTTAATGAAAGATAAAAATGCTTAAATTTCAATTAACCATATTAATCCACTGAGAAAATTTAAAGCCTTTCGTAAAACCTGTGTTTCATAAGACTTCAAATAGCAGTTCTATGTCCCATAAAAGAACAGAATATTGAACTTAACAACATATATAAATTTGAATTATTCTGCCCATTTTCAGTTTACCATAAAAATCCACAAATATATGCAACACGCTTTATATCTTTTTTGGAAATATGTTTGTATAATATTTTTATGAAATACAAAACTGTTTAGACATATGTGGTTGGCAGATAGACTCTTTCTATTATATGATGTGTGAATGGAATTGTAAATGCAGAATCATGAAGAAAATTGACTTACTGAAAAGTAAAAGCATATTTCCAGTAGTATAAACATTCAATTGTGTTTCTAAACTTAATGAGTACTATTCACAGTTAAAAATTTTAGTGCAATCGGAATCCAGGAACTTTCTAGCTGCCACCCTTATTTGGAGCGTTGATTTAAACCTTTTTCGGTGTATCAAAATTATGATTTTTTCCCAAATTTTGTGAATCAACACGCTAAATAGTGGTGGCATTTGGAAAGTTCCAGCATTCCCGCTCAATCTTGCACCAAACTTTTTAACAGTGTTAAACCAATCCATAAAAATACAATATTTATTATAAATATAAATAAAATGCTTAAAAAATATATAAATAATGTTCTTTCTATGACTTTAAGACCCTTTTTGGTTTCGCCTAGTTCTTTTTTCCAGCTGCCAGCTTTCTTTTGAACCCTTCCGATACATAAGCCTCTTTTGCAGCTGACAGTTTAGGCCGACCGGACAAAATAAAACGACAATCAAGTGAATTCTAAATCCTCTTTTGAGGTTACAGATAGGGATTTCCAAGAAAAGTGAAACTTTAACGAAAAGGAATTTCATTGTAAAGCTGTTTCTTTTATATATTTATCTGTAAATAAAAGTTAGTGCTGATTTACATTTTCGATTGCATATTATTTTAAGTTAATTTTTAAAAAAATATCTTAAATGTAAGGGATAAGGGATTTATAATGAATAATACACATAGTGTTTCAGTAAATAATAATATGTGCTTTTCACTAGAAGCGTAAATGTACTCAAATGTTTGACTTTTTAAAATGGACTCACGGTTTTTTTAATAAAACCTACTAAAATATCTTATGACTATCAAAACTGTGTGAAAAATGTATTTAATTATTTTAAAATGTGTACTAAAAATTAGTTTATTTTAGTTTTTTTCTAAAATAAATAATTAGCACACATTAAAGTCTCATTTAAAATATTGTTACATTTGAACTGTACGGTAAATTTTAAATTTATAAAATAGCACGATATGTTGCGTTGAATTCTTAACATTTCTATATTTGAACCCAAACCTCTAGATTAATAAATAATGAAAAACAAATAATGATAAGCAAAACATTCAATTGTTTTTTCAAGTATATTTTCATGTGTATTTAAAATTTGAATGTACATGAATAAATAAGCCAGAAGGTTTAGATAAAAAACAATAAACTTTAAAAAATAAAAATGTAATTTTCTTGAAGTAACCAAAAGACGAATTTAATATTTTAATATAGAAAAGGAGCATTTTAAAACAACTATTAATCATATATATTTCAAACTTGGTTGAATTGATATAAAGAAAAGTATTATACAAAATCGTGTTGACCCAATTGAATGTATCACGAATATTTTAAGTTAAATAGTTCAAATGCATAAAATATAAATACTCTAAAAATTACGCTCAACAATTACGAAAAAGACACGAAACTTCCACATCTTTAATAAGTAATACCTTTTATTTCTATGCTCCAAATATAATTTATTCACTCTTATAATTCAAATTGATGATGTCATAAAACTGTACCAATTTCAGAAAATTTGAATTTTCCATGAAATTATCTTTGAAAAAGGTTTCCAATTGAGCCCATATCTCATGAAAATAATACTATAATTTACATAAAACTTTAATGAAAATGGGCTGTAATTATATATTATCGATAGTGTTAAACTTTATTTATTGTATCATAAATTATAAAATTGTTTTGGTCATATTTTTAGAAAAACCAAAATTAAGGTATATAATTATTCCACATAAAATAGTAAATAATTCCTATGAACTATGTTTCTGCACAGTGTGTAAATTTCGTCAAGAAAGCCGTAATTTCAAAAATAAGACACTTTCGCTGATACGACGATGCATTATCAATTTCCCCATGCATAATAGTGGGCGTTATTGGAAATTTTTGCGGAATTTAATGGTTTGCGAAAATTCTTGAGACATTTAAAAATAATTTTTATTCAGGTACCGGGGTTTTAATATTGGGATCACTGGATTTGTAGAATGCTTAAGAATTTAATTGGTTCGATGGTTGCCAAAAATGTAGAGGGGATTAAGAATTTTGAAACATATCATTTGTATTTTATTATTCTGTATATGGATAATGTTCTGCGGTTTTCTTTAAGGAAAATTCTACAGACTGCTTTCGTTATGTTAATATTTTTGAAATCTTTATTAATTGTCTTAATATGATTTACGGTAAGCAATTTTAAAATTTACTTCAGATATGTTTTTAATATAAATGGAAATTCTGGAATTTTTGATATAGCATATTTATTTGAATTTAAAACAGGGTGATACTTAAATTTCGTAGCATATATTTAAAAATAGAATCCAGTTTGGAATTTTATAAATCCTTCTAACATATTCCAATGTCACAATTTTATAAGAATTGTCTTATGCCCTTGTTTTTTTATAATAAAAGCAATACCTTAGTCTTTATGTTGTTCATTGGATATTATAAAAAAGTTATTTTTTTAATTTAAAAATTAAAAAATTATTAAACATATCTTGTATTTTATTATGATTTCATCTCCACGCAGGCTTTTCTACACGGATAACTGCCACAAAATTTTGTCATGAATTTTTAATTTTAATTTTTCTATTTTTGAGTATTTTGTTTTTTTGCGATGGAACTGAACTTAGAAAAATTTTCGATTTAAATAATTAGTAGTAATTGCTTTGAGAGAGTCGGAACTATAGTATCATAATCCAATCATTATCCCTATATATAAAGGCAAGTAAAACGAATAATTTCAAAAGGTAAAGTGTAGGAATTATTGTATAGCGAAAATAAATATGGGTGCAAAAATTTGTCAGTCTGCGTTTGTCAGTTGTTTCTATGGCCTTTCATTACATAAAATTGGTCTAATTTATGGTTTTTTGCAATAGTTTTTAAATAGTTTGATAAAGATATATATTTTAAATAGTTTGATAAAATAGTTTGATAAGAGTTTTTAATAGTTTGATAAAATTTAAGTCCTGAAATATTTCTGGGTTCAGATTTTGTACTGAAGCTAGGAATTAGTTTTGGAGATGAGAGTCGCATTGAATAAAACCATCTCTGCTTCAGATCCAAAAAGAATGGTTTCCAATAAGGGGGGAGGGTTAACTGATTTTCCATGAACAAATATGTATATTTTATACAGATTACAACTGTTTTGTTTGAAAATATATAGATATTTTACATGTTTTCGTACTAAAATTTTCCTTTCCAATTTAGTGCACAATATCATACCCAGTATGCAGTTTTCTCCTATTGTGGAAGAAAATGGGGAAATCAGATTAAAAATTATTAGCAGAGAAATTATTATTAGCTAGACAATTTCAGGAAAATTGAAATGTTTACAAGCTTTGATTTTTTTGAATAGTTAATATGCGTCTGCTGTAGGCGGGTATACAGCAATAACCACAAAAATGAATTGAACCATTTTTTTTCTGAACAAAAATATCTTTCAGTATGTTTTGTTATAGGTTACAGTAATTAAGGGCTTGCAACAATGGTCCAAGTGAATAGGCTAGTTACTTCAGCTCACCTGACCACAGTAGATGTTTGTATCATTCAATCCTTTTACTCATTTTCCCCATGTAAAGAAATGTTAGGGTTTTAGAAGGTACTTGCGTTTACCGTGCGTGCCTTCTAAAATACATTTAAGGGGAAACAGTACCTCACAAATGACAAAAATTGCGATTTTTTTTTTATTTGTGTGTGTGCTTTAAGTTTTAAATATTCTAAATAAGTCTACCAAGTTTTAAAAGTTTAGCTATATTTTAAAATAAAAAGTTATTCCACTTTTTATGAGTAAAGGTAGGTTAAAAATGCAAACGAATGAAAACTTTGAATGTGTTTTTCTGGGTGTTTATTTTTCCTTGAGGACAAGTTTTTCAAAACGCTAAGGCTTTTTTAATTATTGATAAAAGTCTAAGGAATTTTGTATGCAGTCTGTCAAATATGTTAATACTAAGTATTGGTATTAAAATTGTTTTCAAAGGTAATACTTTTTTATAAAAAAATACTAAAGTCGAAATTTTTTAAGTATGCTAAAATAATTTGGGATTTTCTAGATAAATATTTTTTATAAAACAACTACTAAAGATAAATCAAACTTGGATACCAATTCTTATGTTAAACAGTTTAAAGTACATGAGAAAAAACAATTGGGTAAAAATATTTGTATTTAAAAAAGCTTTAGCATTTTAAAAAAGTTTAAAAAAAATATTTTTTTAAAAATAACTTAAACAAATGAAAATATTTTTAATTTTTTCTTGTCATATGTTGTTTTTAAATACAGATTGAAGTTATAAAACATCAATTTTGTAGTGAATATGTCAAAATCAAAGATTTTTTTAAAGTGGTACCGTGTTCCCTTAAAATACTTCGCAGGTAAAATATATTATTTTACAAGAAAAAATAGAAAATATAAAAAAACAGCGCACATTATTTGGAGATAAAGTAAATACTGAGTTCCCACTTTAAACTACATTGGGAGGTTTTAATATTATATCTTTTAAATCTTTTATTTCGCTGAAAAGGCTGTCAAAAATGCGTTGATTGATTTTCCGTATTCATCATTTTCAAAGCTTCGCGTTCGAATTCGAATATCACCATGCATGGAATTTGATTAAATGTTATGGAGCGAGGTTTTTTTTTGAAAAATACTTGATATATTTTTTGCTAATTTAAAGAAAGTACGTTTTGAAACCTTGATTTATTTTCAGCAGATTTTAATTAAAATCTCAAGAAAAATTATAACTTACTTCCTAGGTTGAACCTTAGTTATTTATTATTATTATTAATTTTTATTATATGAACCACAATAGTTCTTTTTAAAGAAATGTTGAAAAATCGAGAGTGATAAATTATTGAGGTAAGAGTATTAAGGATTCAAATAGCAATCCTTTCTATCTTATTTTAATGATTTTATTTTGTCCTAACAGCAAATTAATTATAAGGAATTGAATTTCAACATGTTTCAGTTAAGCATATTTCAATCACTTACGGATTATTTTTTTTATCAAAAAGCTAACTTTTTTTATGAAAAAAATATACAAAAAACATTTCAAAACCTCATTTAGGTAATGGTCATGAAAGCATGAGTTATAATGCAATTTTAATTTTTGAATTAACAAAGCATTTTCCAGGGCGTAAAAACGTTTATTTCTAACCGGCATTTCGTGTCCTGTCCTAATTGTGGAAATCTTTAACGTCATGCAAAGGAAGATAATTGGTAATTTAAACGTATTTGCAGAACGATTGTATGCGTAATTAAAATGGATTTAATTAAATAAAAGCAATTAGTTTGTAAAGCAAAAAAAAAATTATCATTCGTCGCACACGCTGGTGAAAAGCAAATTAAAAACACTCGGTACTTCTCAAAGAATATGTTCACTTAAAAAAAAGGACATTAAAACGACTGTCGATTCATTCTAACATTCGAAAATAGCATTCTTTCTGCAATATTGCTGCTAAAGAGTAGAAAATAATTTACAGAAAAAGTGCATTAATTCTGGAAAAGTTAAAAATTCGCCTTCCGAGGTAAAACACTTTTCTGGCAGTAAATATAATAAAATAATATAATAACAAATTCCATGTTTGCAAATTCTTTTTTATGGTTTTCCTTCCATAATTAAAATAAGCTATCTTCAAATGCAAGGAAAAAAAGAAATACCTAAATTAAAATCATGAATGGTTTGAGGCGTTCTTAAGTTCCATTTTCAAGTCTTGTGCTTTTCTTTATGATAATATTCTTTGTTCTTATTTATGAAGGTAAATAAAAGAGAGGATCGCGTTAAAATATTTTGTCTTCAGGCAAAATTGTTCTTTCAGTCAATGATTAAATATTACTTATTTTTTGTTATATTTTAACTATTAGAAAATTTTTTATGAATAGTAAGATGATATTCTTTATTCTAATTGCTTCAACACTCTGATAAAAAAAAATGCGATTCAAAGCAAGGCAAATTCTTTCTGTTTATGTAACGTAGTTTATGTAAGCTATTTTTTGTTTTGTTCAATAACGGCATACTAGATTTTGTTAGTGCTGTTTGCTACAAAACCCGCAATAATTTAAGTGTGAAAAATTATGACCTATTTTTAATGTTGGTATCAATAAATAAGTGATATCTCTTTCATGCATTAAAACTAAATACGCTGTTTGATGATTTTAAAAAAAAACGTATTTTAATGTTAAGTTGTCAATTTTAACTCAAGAAATAGGTTTGAATCCTATTTTTTGACAATATTTATGGCATTAAAATAGTTAAAAAAAATCTTATTTTGTATATTTTAAATTGTAAGACTTCTAATATTAAATATTTTAAGGTACCCAACTATCTATAGAAAATTAAAACGATTTTGATTTTAAAAAAATGCACTCTCAACTGTTTTAATTCCTAATACGTATCTTCCTGCCCGTAAAAGCATCCGTATCGAAAGTATGTAAACTGTTAAAAATTTTGAGCTTGGTTTCACCATGATATTGGTTCCTAGTAGCTGCAACGGCTGGATGGTGAAATGTTTCACCTTTTTTTCGGTGTTTGGTTGAACAATTTTTCTGGATTTGGAAACAAAAACCTGAGAAATGGTTCAACCGAATACCAAAAATATGGTGGAATGTTTCGCCATTCAGCCGTTGCAGCTACTAGGAACCAATATCATGGTGAAACCAAGCACAAAATTTTTAACAGTGTATACAATTTTTACTTTTAATTTTCTATTATAAAATATAAGGTAATACAAGTATTTCGAAAATCCGAAATAAAGATTTTGTGTTTTCTGCACGTTTTGTAGCATGCTGATTGCCTGTATGTTTGAAACCACTCTAAAGCTTGAACTTTAAAATCTAAAAACTTCTAATTAGGTTTAAAAGGTATTACTAAAAAACGAAAACCTCTTCTTGTACAAATCTGTAACCTAATCCTAACCTAATTCTGGAGTAGGGAATATACAGGGTGTCTGTAAAAGAATGTCCGAGTTTTATGGTATATTGCAGGAGTTTATTTTATACTAAATATAACAAATCATACATTGAATGAAAACTAACCTAGTTTTTCCTATAAGTGCTCAATGTGTGCGCCTTTAGTGATACGTGAATTGCACAGGCGGTTGCTTCCATTACTCCGGACTTGCTGCAGACAGTATGGGAAGAATTGCATTTTCGTTTGGATGTGTGCCGTATCACTAAAGGCGCGCACATTGAGCACTTATAGGAAAAACTAGGTTAGTTTTCCTTCAATGTCATGTGTGATTTGTTATATTTAGTATAAAATAAACTCCTGTAATATACCATTAAAACTAGGACATTCTTTTACGGACACCCTGTATATTATTGAGTAGTAGTTTACAGTTGTGTGATGTTTCATGCACTAAGTTTTAATAATAAGGAGTAGAATTTAAAATTTAAAACTAGTTTCTATTTACACAATATATTATGACCTTCATAAGACATTTACATAGTTTTAAGATCTTTAAAAGTGCAAGCCGTAAGAGTAAGTTAAAGTACGGTTACTGAAACCTTTATACCAACCATAAAAAAGTGATGATTTGAAAAGTTTGATTATTTGGTTAGTTCGAAAAGGATCAAGCGACATGCCTATCAATTAGAGAATACACAGTGAAGAATTTTGTTATGGATTAATATTGATCGATATTCTTTATCTGCAATATCTACAATATGTTATGTTAAGCAAATACTAAACTTATTTTCACTACATAATATAGGGTGCCCGTTAAAAAATGTCCGAATTTCCGAGTTGTTTTGTCCCGAGTTTTTCATCACGGCTTGTGATTTCTTCCTTTCGGGCTTCGTAAAAGATCGGGTCTACGTTCCACCCTTAACCCCCGATTTACCAACCTTGAAAGGTAGAATTGCACAGGCTGTTGCTTCCATTACTCCGGACTTGCTGCAGACAGTATGGGAAGAATTGCATTTTCGTTTGGATGTGTGCCGTATCACTAAAAGCGCACAAATCGAGCACTTATAGGAAAAACTAGGTTAGATTTCCTTTAATGTCATGTATGAATTGTTATATTTAGTATAAAATAAACTCCTGTAATATACCATTAAAACTCGGACATTCTTCTACGGACACCCTGTATATTATTGAGTAGTAGTTTACAGTTGTGTGATGTTTCATACGCTAAGTTTTAATAAGGAGTAGAATTTAAAATTTAAAACTAATTTCTATTTACACAATATATTATGACCTTCATAAGACATTTACATAGTTTTAAGATCTTTAAAAGTGCAAGCCGTAAGTGTAATTTAAAGTACATTTACTGAAACCTATACCAACCATAAAAAAGTCCTTCTCAGTTAATTTTTCTATCGTAAAAGATTGCGAAGCGACTTTGTGCATCCTTCGGGGCGATTAAAACGTCCTTTCTCACAGAAGACTTCTAAAACTCCAAATAAAATTAAATAGCGCACAAAACAAGTGTTAATAAACGACGAATTAAACGAACAGTTGAGCACGAGAAACGAAATTGAAGATAAAAAAATAGCTTTGTTTAGATTGATTTAAACCAAAAGGAACTAAGCATTACTAGAGTTACCCAATACACACGGAGTCATTTGCAACATATCATTTTTCTATAATCAGGATTTATTTTGTAAGCAGAACCAATCGCCAGAGTCACATTTATTAATACAAATCACCCGTGGTTTAGAACTTATAAAAGTTTGTTAACATCCTGTTTAAGCCAAACATTCAAAAAATCTATATTTTTTCTAGCTAGTAGAGGTTGACTGATTTTAGCAATAATCACTATTATTTACTATCTTATTAAATACGAGGGTTTTATGGTGATAGTCGGAATTGTGTAAGGTACACGGGTAATTGCAAAAAAATCAATACTTATCATTAAGGGATTAAAGGATGGAACTCCCATAAGTGAATAATTTGAGTAGCTTGAGGTTAAATGTGCTATATTAGCTATTTTTTGTGTTTGTTTGGTATAATATTTGTGCTCTAATGTGTTTTTATAATTTTTCAAGGTCATTAAAAAATACAGTCATACGTATTTTTGCATGGTAATTTTAAATACTTTAAATAACCCTCCTGCCTCTTATCCCCCACACTATGCACTGATAATAGTTAACATTTCAAATGTAATAACCTTTTTTTCTAAATTTACCACTCAAAATAATATTTATAAATTAACCTTTTTGTAAAAAAATTATAAAAAATAAATTATTATTTCTCACTAAATAACGGACAGAAAATATACAGTTTCGGGAGAATAACCTGAGGAAAATTCTAATTTTACTTATTTAAAATTTAAACGCAAACTACTTGAGAAATACATGCATCGTTTTAAATGTTTCCAAACCAAAAATATTGTTTTTTAAATTATATTATATACACACTTTAACTATTATAAACACTTTACACTTTTTATATATTATAAACACTTTACCTACTATATACAGAGTGTCCGTAGAAGAATGTTCGAGTTTTAATGGTATATTACAGGAGTTTATTTTATACTAAATTAACAATCATACTGACATTAAGGAAAATCAACTAGTTTTCCTATTAGTGCTCATTGTGCGCTTTAGTGATACGGCCACATCCAAACGAAAATGCAATTCTTCCCATATCTCTGCAGCAAGTCCGGAGTAATGGAAGCAACAGCCTGTGCAATTATACCTTTCAAGGTTGGTAAATCGGGGGTTAGGGTGGAACTCCGATCTTTTACGAAGCCCCAAAGGAAGAAATCACAAGGCGTGATGTCAGGTGACACAATTACAACTTTGAAACTTGGACATTTTTTACAGACACCCTGTATTGTTATATGTTATTTAAAGGGTGTCCGTAAAGAATGTCCGAGTTTTAATGGATATTACAGGAGTTTATTTTATACTAAATTTAACAAATCATACTTGACATTGAAGGAAAACTCAACTAGGTTTTCCTATTAGTGCTCAATGTGTGCGCCTTTAGTGATACCGGCTCACATCCAAACGAAAATGCAATTCTTCCCATACTGTCTGCAGCAAGTCCGGAGTAATGGAAGCACAACCTGTGCAATTCTACCTTTCAAGGTTGGTAAATCGGGGGTTAAGGTGGAACGTAGACCCGATCTTTTACGAAGCCCCAAAGGAAGAAATCACAAGGCGTGATGAAAAGCTCGGGACAAAACAACTCGGAAATTCGGACATTTTTTAACGGGCACCCTATATTATGTAGTGAAAATAAGTTTAGTATTTGCTTAACATAACATATTGTAGATATTGCAGATAAAGAATATCGATCAATATTAATCCATAACAAAATTCTTCACTGTGTATTCTCTAATTGATAGGCATGTCGCTTGATCCTTTTCGAACTAACCAAATAATCAAATGACAAAGAGTAGGAGAAGTTGGGGAACATTCATTGGACCCATGCTTCAGCGGTTTGCCTCCGGGGCCTTTTGCGGAATTCCAACCCCGCTATTGACAAAAGGTCGTAATCCGGTTAGTTATGAACAATAAAATGCGTGTTCATCTTTATTTAATAATCTCATTTGAAAAATAAAAATGACATTCTTCTTTTGAAGAGGGGTAATTGGAAGAGACACAGTAATTTTGTTTTGTTTGTTTGGCGGGAATTACGTGGATTTGGTTTTAAAAATGACGGGGCTTTAAACTGACTGAAAATGAAAGTTTAATGTTCAAGTTGAGTGTGGATGTTGTGGTGCTAGAGTTTATTCGCTGCGTATTTAACAGAAAAAGTGAAGAAATGTTTTGTAGGTTATATCTGTGTGTAAGCTCCTTACAAATCCTAAACGACTGACTCTATTCAAATTAGAAACTACGAAAAATTTTAGTGTTTATTAATAACCATTATTATCCGTGGTTACTTGAAAATAACTAATTAAAAAATAAACCCCCACTCGGAAAAAGAAATAATTAGACTTTCTAAATAAAAAAAGTTTTTTGCTAATTACAGTTCTTTTACCAACGAAATCACTATAATTTAATTAACAACCCAAAAGCTATGGATATTTCCTTTCATTTCTTAAAATTGTTATGGTAGTATCTAGCAGAAACAAACATCTTTTTGAAATAAATAAAGATACAGACCATTCAATTTCAAAGTAGTCATTCATTTATAATTTCATTCAAATTAGATGACATTACTATTAAATTTAAAGTATCATTTAATTGAATTCTAAACTCTAAGAAAAAGTTCTTTTACAATATCCTTACAATTAAGTTTAAGAATTTTCTAAAATGTAATAAATACTAAAAATTAAAATAAAAGGTATCGAGACAATAAGATTAAAGAATATCCTTTAATAAAATTCAAAACACTATAACATTTTTACCATATTATTTAAATTTAATTATTTTCATATTATTTAAACTTAATTAGTCATCTGTTATTTAAAATTAATTAGTTTTCTATTATTTAATTGATTTATTTTTCTAATATTCAAGTTTAATTCTTTTCTTTAAAATTAAAAAAAAAATCTTGCAAGTAAAGAATATCTATACTTTTTAATTAATGAATATCCACACAGTACAATTGTTGAACATCCAGATATTAAATTAAATTTTCCATGCAATTCAAATCTTTAAACCCCAACCTTTGTTGCCAAAATTCACTTTAAAAGTTTCTCCGGCCGGATTTCTACCTTATTAAACTCCACCATTGTTCGGTACGAAGACCGAAACTCTTCATTAAATCCAGTCCGGTCCATCTCGTTAGTGCCGGACGCACGCATACCTGGACTTTTGGCGCGGACCGCCATTTTGGTCGAAGGCGCGAAACTCCATTACGCGGCCATGGAGGAGGGCCAATTAGGGGAATGTTTGATAGCCCAGTTGCCAATTTTGAATTGCTAAGGATCGTGTGTGGTACATTGGAGGGATTGGTTTTACATTACAAATGGGCCTCATGTAATTGATTGGATGGTGATTTAGGGTATTAATTAATTTACCGGTGGAAATTAGTGGGGTTAGCGTGGTCGACATTTTTTAACTGCTGATTTTTCACGGTAAAAATATTATGATTTAAAAATTAATTATTCTACATCTTGATGTTATACTGAACTAGTAATGATAAATATTAGTTGCATTTAATTAGTTTGATGTATAATAACAGTTTAGTTAATGTTTATATATTTAAGAAACTGTGATATTTTTTGTCTAACAAAATTTATATCGTCCCCAAATTCACCATTTATTTACAAAATTAATCTTTACCAGTGGTGCACAAAGTCAATATTTCCATTCAAACTCAACATTTGCAAAAACATTCTATAATGTTGTATACATTTTTAATTTGAATTAAATTCAACGTTTGTATAGAGGGTCAATAATTGCCTACACGTTAAATATCTATGTCAATAAATAAACATTTGCATAAAATTAAACATTATATACTATTTCAGAAGGACTTTCAGGTTCTGCAGGATCCATGAGTCAATATTTTTACTTTAAAAACCCACAAACCCTCGTCTACTCATACAAACTGCACTATACAACTTCAACTCTTCAAATCTACTCCACGACTGACCAGCTGGCGGACACTTAGCAATTCAAAGCATCCGGCTTCGGTTGATCAAAGCGTCTCTCTAATTGTCCGGCCGCCCAGCTGAATGTATCCGGCTGTCCGTGTCATTAATGAGTGGGACTGAGCTGTAGGTAGTAGATAGCCATCTGTTGTCGTCAGCTAGTGTCATGGATATTGGAAGGCGGTATTGGAATGGAATATAGAGTTTTGATGGTTTAGGATTGGTCTTTGAAAATTTCTCAATTACATTGTTGTTGTTTTTCAATAAATTTATCGTTCAGTTTGAAAATACAATCCCTGGACAAATTATTAGACGCACTGTATTTTTTTAGTAATGATGAAAACATACCAAAGAATGGCATATCATTAAAAAATATGTCGATATATGTATTAAGTACAGCAGATAGTATTTTATATTCAATAGCTTAAGTTTAGGAACACAAATGTCCTTCTAAAGGTATTTTGTTCATCATTGATTGATAGGTGAAATCTTGCAGTGCGTCTAATAATTTGTCCATTGACTGTATAATGATTAGAACTGTGTGTAAAATATACACTTATATTACATTTAAAACGTTTGTTTTAAACACATTAAATGTTTGGTCAAATTTTGAATATTTGAGAAGTAATTTGGTGTTAAATTGTTTATATCTTAAGATAACAACAATTATTACTAAATAGTAAGAAACACATCATTTCGATTGTGTCTCCACTGCCGTTTTTAAAGGGAATTACAGCAAAAATTATGCAGAATACACATCCTCTCCACAATAGCAGCCAGTTAAGAGGGACTATGCAATCTATATCTAATAGAGGGTGTTTTGTACAGTTGGTTTTAAGATTAAAAAAATAATAATGGAGGGCAAGAAAGGCGTATAAGAAAAAGTATTACGAAACAACACGACCCATGCGACAAAACACGTTTGTTCATAAAAAAAAACCTTTTAAAAAAATAAGAGAATTTGACTTTTTAAGAATTGACGACCTTATCTAATAAAATATTTCAAACTTAATATCCCCATTGTTTCTTATCTATTGTTAAAATAATTAAATTATCACTATTCATATTCAGAGAATATTATAATAGAATATCACATTGAGAGAGATATTCAGAGAATATCACATTGAGAGAGATATTCAGAGAATATCACATTGAGAGAGATATTCAGAGAATATCACATTGAGAGAGATATTCAGAGAATATCACATTGAGAGAGATATTCAGAGAATATCACATTGAGAGAGATATTCAGAGAATATCACATTGAGAGAGATATTCAGAGAATATCACATTGAGAGAGATATTCAGAGAATATCACATTGAGAGAGATATTCAGAGAATATCACATTGAGAGAGATATTCAGAGAATATCACATTGAGAGAGATATTCAGGAGAATATCACATTGAGAGAGATATTCAGAGAATATCATAGAATATTCGTATCTCTCTCCTCCAATCCAACCACTCCTTTCCGGATATCATATTTCACCTACCGTTGCTCGAATGGTTTTGTTTTTGATACTTGTACTATTCTGATGGAGCATTACCTCCGTCCTTTGAAACATATCAATTTTTACACAGTAAAAATATTTGCACCAAATATCAACGTTATCCTATTCAGGTTTAACCACGGCCTACTCGACTTCTAAGGCCAAAGAAGCTCTCCTAAACACGCTCGTGGACGGAAAGTTTGACGTCATAGTTCCGAGTGACGTTGTTCCGCAGATGAAGGCAACTGATTTCGAATCCTGTTCGGAATCACTCGTTCACGACTGACCACATTTGTAGGGTACTGAGTGCGTCCAAACTGGTTTATCCATCTTCGGCACACGGAACAGTGACTTCAGAATTACCGTCCACGCTCATGTTTAGAAGAACTTCTCTGGCCTTGTCATTTAAGTAGGCTGGTATAACGCCAATTTAATTTCCAGTCGACTGATAATTACAAAAATTAAGGGGACGCGGTACCCAAAAAATTAAATCCAGTATTTGTATAGCTAGCATCTAAATCAAACTATTTTTACAAAGAACTAACATTCAATAAACATATACGTAAAATAATAAATATTGAAACATAAGTTGTTTTTTTTTTAAATTAAACTTTTTAACGTCTTTTCAAAATGCTACTTCTTCTACAATTTAAAGAATTTTTTAATGGATTTTTTTGCAAAATGTTTCCACAACATCTCTTAATAAAAGTTGGTATGGAAATTGAGCTAACAGTTAAACAAGAACATTTATGTAGCTTTATGTATAAAAATAGCCAAAAAATAATATTTTTTTGTAAATTTTCAACTTCAGCATTTTTTTAAAAAAACTAACTACTCACACTAGACCTTATCCCACACCAACTTTTGTTAATGGTACATGCCTCAATACAGGAAAAAAAATTGGTGCTCTACATTAATTTACTTAAAAGCCTTAGGGTTTTAACTATTCACAAGCTGAAAAAATTAAAAATTCAAAAAAAAAAACACATAAAATTTCAAAAACCATTTTACCAAACCACTATATAATTTTCAATAAACCTCTACCTTTATAAAGGATTCCTTCTTTTTTTTGCAATATCCTTAGCTCACGGCATTCGAGCGTGTTTAATTATTTTCTGAGCAGCCATACATTTTGGGTACCACGTCCCCTTAAAAACAGAACCAAACCACACATTCGCTCAAATATACATACCTTTTGACAAAATACATTCACCAATAATATTCCCCTAAAACCTAATCATTTTTACATACCCCTTCTAAATCCAATGCCTAATAAATTAAATAATCTCTCTAAACCGCAATATCCCCACATCCCCTTAACACGCCACCCACAGAAATGCATACACAGCAACTTACTTAGCCCCAGTAATTTGCCGTGGAGCTGTAAGCTACTTAGGAACTTCACAACTGATCAGCGGGCATTACCTGAAATTTACTTCGCCTTAGAACCCCATAGTAACTGAGTGGGTTGGAGATCCAATTCATTAGGCCTGGCTCTTTGGAGGGTTAATTTTCAATAAACCTCTACCTTTATAAAGGATTCCTTCTTTTTTTTGCAATATCCTTAGCTCACGGCATTCGAGCGTGTTTAATTATTTCCTGAGCAGCCATACATTTTGGGTACCACGTCCCCTTAAAAACAGAACCAAACCACACATTCGCTCAAATATACATACCTTTTGACAAAATACATTCACCAATAATATTCCCCTAAAACCTAATCATTTTTACATACCCCTTCTAAATCCAATGCCTAATAAATTAAATAATCTCTCTAAACCGCAATATCCCCACATCCCCTTAACACGCCACCCACAGAAATGCATACACAGCAACTTACTTAGCCCCAGTAATTTTCTGTGGAGCTGTAAGCTACTTAGGAACTTCACGACTGATCAGCGGGCATTACCTGAAATTTACTTCGCCTTAGAACCCCATAGTAACTGAGTGGGTCGGAGATCCAATTCATTAGGCCTGGCTCTTTGGAGGGTTTTTTGAGTAAGAACGGGGACTGGAAATTAAGGGGACCCGTTCTTATTTGGTGGCATTAAATGAACCTCTTCTGTTTGTTTGATGTAGTAGAATTTATTTCGAAAATTTATCTACGTCAACTGACGTATTTTATGATAGTAGTTATAAATGTTTTTTTTATTACACTTTGTGGTTAAATTTAGTTTCATCATCAAGTTTGTGCCTCAATATGTATTCGTTTTCTGATTAAAAATAAGTTTTTAACTATTTTTAAAATAAGAATAACACTCTTATTCTGCTAAGGTATTAAATGTTTAAAAGTATGAAAGTAAAAGAGAAGCGATGGTAGCTTTATATTTTGCAGTATAATTAATATTTTCTGTAAGACTTCTATTATTTTTTAATTAAAATTAAAACTATTAATTATTTGTCGATTAGATGAGCATTTACCTGAAAAATTTAGATTTTGAGGTTAAATTTGGCTTCATCATCTGACTTTGTCATTGTATCTGTTCATTTTGTAAAAAGCGAATAACGAGTAAGTTAAACATATAACAAAAATAGCCATTGATAAATATTGGATAAGATATTATGTGTGAAATGCTTTTATTATTAAGAGTCATAAATGAATAATTTTATACTTACCTTTATAAATCAAGTAATATTAGAATCAAAGTACAAAACCTTTGTAAAAGAATATATGGGGATAAAAGAACATGAGAATAAGGGAAAAGATAAAGAAATAAAAGGATAAAAATAGAAGAAAAAGGGTCTTGTAAGTCCTGATTCAGCCTCCTCCATATTTACAGCAGGATTCAGGCATATCGATGACCCTTGAATCCTTCCTTCTATCCTTCGCGTTTCCGCCGATCTAAAAAGAACTTTCTCGTCGACTTGTCAGGATTTGATCTTTGTTTTTTATCCCTTTGACTTGTGAAATGGGGAAAAAGTCCGTTCTGATAGGGATTTCCTTTTCGGTACATTAGAAGTCGGTTGTAGATGCATTGCATGAATAATGATGTATTTTATAAGGTTTAATTTTTATTTAACTCATTTTAAATATTTAAAAAATGAATGTTTTCAAATTAAATTGATAAAAAATATTAGATATTCTTTTAAGAAATCATTGAAACATGAAATTCACTAGCATTCACTGCATTGGTGTGAGTGTGAACTGTACTTTAATGAATATTTTTTTTGTAGTTTTTCAGCGATGAAGTTGGGAAAATATATAATAAGAAAGAATTACAACACGCATAATAAATAAGTGTTTTCAATTATGTAGAACTTCTATATTATTGTTTCAATTTAATTGAAACTAAATCAGATTTATTGCATTTAGGTTTAAAATATATAACTTAAATCAATGTGATATCACGATCATTGATTGACCCCATTGGTATGGTGTTGAGCGTTGAAAAAAATAAACTGAATGTGCAAATGTGGTATTACTTCCATTTTAAAAATTATATATTTACAGCTTTTATTACATTATTATAATTTTCCCTCCGAGCTTTCAAATGGCATTTCAACTTGGTAGCATTTTAGTATTTTACACTTTAATTCTCACTAGCGATAAACATTTGCCTTTCCAAAGTTTTACGTCAAAATACAATCTTAAAATTAGTTAAGAAAGACAAATGTATATTTCTATAACTTAAATACATCAGTCGGTTTTCAACTGTGAAGAACGTTTATATTCCATCTTTGAACTTGTAATAACCAATATCTGTTTCCACCCGCAATGTTTCACTCATCACTTTGTTCACTCTTTTTCACTCAATCACTTGTTTCGATAAACAGAAGTAACAGGACATCGACTCTAGATAAGAATAGTCTTTGGAATAGCAAACCTAAATGGTAACCTACATCATTCAAATAGGTTTTGTCCAAGTCACGTGGGTTGAGCTCATATTTCTTGAAAATGTATAATTGTAAACAATGGTTCTGCTTTTCGAATATTCCAAAATTAACGTAACATAAAAAAAACCTATGAAGTTTTTAAATAAACATATACATAAAGGAACCTTTAAAAAACAGTATTTTATTTGTCAATGAAGTTTTAGGATATATTTTGCATTTAAGCTATGCATACCCAGAAGGACAGAACCAAGGACAAGACAAGATGTTATCTAAAGCATATCCACCCGGAAGTGATTGGTTTTCTGTGCACACGTGGTATGTCAAACCAATCACTAACGAGCGAGAATGTTTTCGGTAACGTCTTGGAGGAAGAGTGGCGAAGGCTCACATGACCTGTCCTTCCGTTTGTAAATAGCTTTAATCTAAGAAGTGATAATTTTCCAAACATAGCAATATTTATCGCCAACTAAGGCAATCATCTTAATCCCTTCCTCAACTGAACATTTCATCATATTTGCGTTGTTGCGACAAAAAGCAGCAAACACGCGTTACAATCAATTCTCCTGTTTCCTGAAAACACATGCGTGACTCGATCTCGGTGGGAAAGCTGGAAACCTGGAGAACATACAAACAAACAACAAACAAAAAGAAGAACAAGATCAAAAGACTGTTGGCGCAGTTGGTAACAGATACGATTTCGGTAAAATAATGGCATGCCGTGCGTGTTTTTTAGGGAGTTCGGGTCCTGATTTGCTGGGACTAAGTCTGGGTGGAATTGGTATCTTCATTCTATGAACGTAAAATAAATGTATTTGTTATTTTGCAACTGTTATTTAATGACAAAGAAGTTAAGAACTTTTTCGCACACGTGTCCTGAAGGAAAAGTTTTAATTTATTTAGTTCATTGGGTTTGGATATGCTAGTGCTAAAAAATGCAAGCTACTTCAGATTTTTGTACTTATAAAATGCAATTTAATTTAATTATCCACCATTTCGATTCTTATAATATTTTGTTAAACTATATTATAATAAATAAAAAAAAACTTGAGGAATTGGTGTGTGCTCAAAAACTTACATTAAATCAATGACATAACAAGTTAACTAACTACTTAGCAAGTTAATTCTATAAATATCCGAAGATATTTTTTTTGTAGAATGTTTTATACAGGTTGTAATATTTTGTTGGGGCCCGCCTGTTTATTCGAAAGTCATTATTTGTTATCGAATTATTTATTTCATTGAAATGTATTACACAAAATCACTTTTAATGCTTTTTACGAACATTTTCAGTCGTGCGTAATACAAAAAAACCATTAAAAATATCTAACTGGAAACAAATTTCTTTTTATTGAAAATATATCAACATAGATAGAGTAAAATGAATGCGCAATTTTAAAACAAATCTATAATATAATTCATTCTTTCAAATTACACATTAAATTTAGCTCTTTAAAAAATATCCTTTTACTGGAATGAATATTGTTTTAAAAATAACGTGTGAAAAACATCCCTACAGCATTCCATTTTCGGACGCCATTTTGTTTGTTTTTCGAAATTGGGTTCTGTCATGATTTGCGTGTAGAGGATACGGTCGATTAAGTGGAAAGTTGCTCGCAATCGTTCATTTTTAGCGCATTTTTTTTAAATTCAGACTATTAGCATTGGAAATGTTTACCAAAAAATTACTAAAAACCAATTTATTTTTAAACGACATTAAATATTAAATAAGAATTACATTAATCTGTATGGCTTGTTGCATTATCATATTTTATTAGGAAATACGATGCACAAAATGTTCACAAAAGCCTACAAATATTTTGTACAAAAATATTGCTTTGGTAAAATTAAGTGTTGATTTAATTACTCGTTCTACTATTTAAATGGAAATTATCATATTTTTAGAAGTTACTTGGTCTAATTAATTAACTGAAAACAAGAAGTTCCTAAAGAACTAAAATAGCCTACTTTCCTGTTACTTAAATACTTACTGAAATTCTAATCGGGAAACAACTAGGTCCCTAACAGTAAATATCATCAAAAGCCGTTTCTAAACTAGATTTATACTCATTAGAAAAAAATCGCTAAACACAGCATCCATCTATAATTTAAACTTCTAAAAGCCAAAATCAACTATTTTCCTTAACTTAAATTAATTAACTTAATTAACTTAATATTATTTATTGTCTGCTTGATTTTTTTGTATTTTGAAGAATAATTAAATATTTATTAATAACAAAAGTAGTGAAACTACTCCAAACTGCATTAAAAAAATTAAGAAATGTAAATTAAAACTAAGCATAATTGTATGCAAAAATATACCTTGCCGCTTTCTTGGTAAACAATTAATGAAAAATCAAAAAATCACATTGTGATACATTTTTGACGTCATTCCAAACTGATTCATAAAAAAAAAATATTTTCCTTCAAATATTTTTAGATACATAAAGTTTCTCATGTTGATTTGGAAACAATGATTTAAATGACTCAAAATTTAATTTCAGTGCTAATTCAATGGGAAATTCGCCGACAGATAGTAGATTTATGTTCGTGCGGACGTAAAGACAGGCGGACAAAATGTATGAAAGTTGGGACTGTGAGGTCATAGCTTTCTAATAAAAAAAGAATTTTTACGATCCGATGGATAGAACCGATTTCGGAAGGGGACAGACAGACGGACATCGACCGCATGCCAATACCTACTTTTTAATTTTTTTAATTCTTTCGAATTAAAAAAAAAGAAAAGTAGGCTAAAAATAAGTCCTATAAATAATAGGTAAACCAATATATTCTCCATCTCAGGTGCAATATTTATCGATTTACTTTACCCAAATAATTTTAAAGAAACAGAAAAACGTAATTTTTATTATTTGGTTTTATTTATAAGGCCATATATATTTGTATTTATTTTGCACAAGTACAAATTACAGTCTGACTAACAGTTTAAAGTATTTTATGATGAAAAATTTTCAAAATAGTTACTCTTATATGGGATTTTTTTGCCATTAAAATCCTTCTAACCCTTCACTGTCAATAATAAATTACATTCCCTAAAAGAGTACATTCTGAAAAAAGGCCACAAAATAACTTGTTTTCCACTTTCACCAAAAAAAAAACATGCGGAAAAAGAGGAATATCAGCTCTTAGTTTGTTACGCTTTGCATTATTATCAGTTTGACAAAGTGGGAAAAATATCCTTTACTTGCATTAAATAAAACAGGTAAGGAACTAAATCTTATGAATGAGATCTTATTACTTACTTAAGTATGTATATATTTAATTGAAGTCACTTGCAATTGAAATAGAAAATGTAATTTTGATTTTGGGAATCTAAATGAAACTACTATTTGGTTTTATGTCGATGATTTTGTTTTTACAACCGAATCACAGGGAAACTCTATTTTCTTATTTACTTCAAACTGTTTTGAACGATTTGTTGGTGTTTTCCCTCATGGAATTATGGAAGCTTCCTTGGATCCAAATTTAAACTAGTTGAAATGATCAATTATTTTTTTAAACAAACTACATCAATCATATAAAAAATCAAGCAAATATCATAAAACTAGGGCGATTAGGCTCTGTATAATATTATTTTTACTAAATGAATAAGTGCAAAGATGAATCTTAAGGCAGGGGAACCAATAGTCACTCAACACTTTACCGACCGGCCGTCGATTATTCGACGCTTGCTCCCCAACGCTTACCGACCGGTCGTCGATTAATCGACTTTTGATCTTTCTGTTATATTTGGTTAGGTTAGGCCGTGTTCAGTCTACGCCTCGATCCATGACCGGTGAAAGGGCATAGTACGATCGTTGACGGCGGTGAAAGGGCATAGTATGTTCGAACCGCTACCGGTCGGTAAAGTGTTAATCGGTCACAACCATTTCCTACTCAACATTAAGGTCACGAAAGCTCTTCATGACGTCCCCCTATCCGTCCGGTTCGAATTCTCTGCTTTTAAGAAGAAAGGTACTAAACCTATTCGCGCGCGCCAGGTTACGTTTTCCAAGTTCTGAACAGGGTTCGTCCCTCTCTTTCGAAACAGCTGACCACCCAAACCGGATTTATAGTGTAGCTGCCTCAGTAACCCACAGTCTACCAAAAGGATGGGGCCGTAGTGAGCCTAGTGGTCAGCGTCTCGGTCTCGGGATCGGAAGGTCCTGCGATCGAGTCCCGGTACCACTGAAGACATACCGAGTATATGCGGAGTACGTGCTCGTTAAATCTGTTGGGTCCGAAAGTCCTCTAAGTTCCCATACCAAATCAATACCTCTGGGGGTGACAAGCCAATTCTGGGGATCCTCTAGTTGGCCTCTGTCTCTAAAAATTAGATGGATCCACTTATGTGTGTGTTGTCTGTTGTGTCTGTCTTACTTGACGAAGGTTTATAAGCGGGTCGCTGACCAAGCACACAAACCTGAATATATATGTCTACCAACCAACCAACCAAAAGGATCCTCAAGATGGAGATGAGTTACCTCGGCTTACATACTACTATTAACGTTGTAATCTGGAATAGTGGTAGGAACGTGGCTGTAAATCAGCGCCACCTAGTTGTTGATGGCATATTGAGCTTGCGTGTGTGGTGAACCGCCACACCACTCCCCTCCTAGAAACACGAGGTAAGGAACCGTACGCGGGTTGCTTCGCTTAAGCAACCCGCACAATAGCACAACGTCACATAGACCTTCTCTGGTCGTATTACTTCAGTCGGCCATGCCAAAACTCGAACATATCAGTTACATGTTTGTCAAAACAAAGCTCGTTGGATTCCGTTCATGTTTACGAAGGAGTATCCATTTCGGTAAAATGTAACTCAAGTTCCTCCGACCATCATTTAACGTCAACGAATAACTTGTTTTTTCTTGTTTTTTCGGTCGCATTCGGAATGGAACAAGATTTGTTTTCGAGAAGAATCGAATCGTAGTTATTATTCCGGATGTTATCGATTCGAGGTTCGATTAGTTGTGTGGAATGTTTTTATGTAGGAGGATGCGAGATTGAAGCATCAAATTGTAGAATGTATTTTTTTGGTGGGTAAGTAGTTTTTTTTGTAAAGTTTTCTCTTCAGTATGGGGTGCAAGAGTTAAGCACGTACTGATATATTCAACAGTATATCGACATATTTATTATTAGAACAAATTGCTTTATCTAGTTATACGGCTTGTAGGAATTCATCATTGATAAATGCTTATATTATTTTAACTCTTTGACCAGAGGTTCAAATACGTGGACTTATTAATACGTGTACAATTCACTTCACAAATTCCTTTCAGAATATTTTCTAAAGCTAGCTTTTTTCTTTTATGAACTAGAACGTTTAAGCTTCTTAAAAATATCGATACCCAATCAGCTTTTATTTGTAATCCTAAAAATGTAAGTAGTAATATGGTCAAGAAGATTTCGGAGGTCTTTCAAAAACAGAAGTAAATTTATAAAACATTTCGAATAAAAAAAATGTTGGAATGTGCTATTAATTACACAATACTGAGAGAACTGGCTTGTTTATTCATAGCACATAAATTATATGAACTTTTACATCTCAAATTCCGCTAAGTTGACGTGCCTCTCAGAAAAAAAATAAAAGCTAATTTTTCAATATCACTTGCAAAATATATTGTATGATTGTTTGAAATATATGATTTTATTAAGAATACATTAGTAGAATTTTTTTAGAGTGTAAAGAAGTTAAGTTAAAAAATGTATCATTTAAATTTTTTTAAAGTTTTTTTTTAAGAGTACTTCGAGACGCTTTCAAGCACATGCCACTAATGTGTGTATTTTAACAACTTTTTACAAAAAGCATTTCACTATTGTTAACACATAGTAGTATTTCAATTTAAACTTTAAAAAAATGTATATCTTTCATCAAATGATGTGGTCCTTAAACAGGACGAAGAATCAAACCGGGTCAATTCAAACGATAAGCTTCTTAGCAAACTTAAAACTCATATTTATAAACTCCACTGGGTCCCAACCCCTTCAGGATTGATGATAACGATCCAATTCCTCAAATACGATTAATAAATCAAAACCGAAAGTTAAAAATCCTTCCCCAGATCAAATACTAATCTAGAGACCAAAAAAGTCTAAGAATCCAACCAAAGGGATTCATTAAGCATATCCCCTACACATCATCATTACGAATCAACAAGCGCGATCAAAACCCTTTTAAAAAATGTCGATCATTAAGACCGCACAGAATATTCACTGGTGCTGCTCGTTTCATGTTGTACGGCTTATAAGCTCTTGTAAATTGGCCCTGCCATTACGTTGTGTGGGTTTGGAAATATTGTAACTAAAATTTTGTTGTTATATTTGTTATTTATACAGGGTGTCCGTAAAAGAATGTCCGAGTTTTAATGGTATATTACAGGAGTTTATTTTATACTAAATTTAACAAATCATACTTGACATTGAGGGAAAACTCACCTAGTTTTTCCTATTAGTGCTCAATGTGTGCGCCTTTAGTGATACCGGCTCACATCCAAACGAAAATGCAATTCTTCCCATACTCTCTGCAGCAAGTCCGGAGTAATGGAAGCAACAGCCTGTGCAATTATACCTTTCAAGGTTGGTAAATCGTGGGGTAGGGGTGGGACCCGATCTTTTACGAAGCCCCAAAGGAAGAAATCACAAGGCGTGATGTCAGGTGAACGACAATTACAATTTGGAACTCGGACATTCTTTTACAGACACCCTGTATTTCACAAAAAAAAACATGGTATTAAAAGGAAAAATAAAACTATTTGTATGTTTGAAGGTGTTTGAGCTATTATTAAATGGGAATAAGTTTTTGCCGTGGTGAAACATCACCGAACACATTTTTAAAAACTATTTAATGTGTAATATCAAATGCATAAAGGTAGCTGCAAAACATAACTTCTCAATATCTCTTGTCATACAGTTCCCTTGAAACTTCTTTAACATTTGTACTTTTTTAAGAATAAACTTTTTCTTTATTCTTGAAGAAAAAATTTACAGTTAGCTTAATTTTCTGAGTTCATATAATTTCAAATCTTAATATTTTTTTCTCCTTGTATTAGTTGGTCTCTTGCCCATATTGGTCATTAGCCAATGTTACAAAATTACGTGTGTATTCACCGATAACTGATATGTAGAGCTGCATTGGTTTGTTTCAGGTGACTTATATCCTTCCAGCTTTCATTCCTGCCTTCTTCGATCGGTTCTCAAATTGGTTTTCTGGTACCAAGTGGCTTTGATTCACCAATCGAGGCAAGAGAAATAAAATATGCTCATTCAGCATTGATGCTACCACTCATAGATATAGGAAGAGGAGCATATATGCCCCTATTGGAAAAGGTGAAGGCACTTTTCCACCAGTATCCCATAAGGCAGTTCGCAAGCCAAAACATCCCGCTCGCTCATGGAGTGCCATAAGCCACCAGATGGCACCATGAGATAAATTCGACTAATAAAAAATATATATTAAATATTAACTAGTTAAAACTTTTTGTCAGTTTTGCTAGCTTAAGTTTATCACTGGATAGGTTTTGATAATTTCTGGTAGATATGAGGTATTTATTCAGAAAAGAAGCATTTTAAAAATGCAATTTTTATTGCATGTAACTCTTCGGCAAAAACAGTTTTTTGCCAACCAGTACCCCATGATGCATTGCGAAAACGGCGAAAAACGACTTCATCACACGATGGCGGTATTTGTATTGGGTTATACGGGGATTGCGCAATCGATATTGCTACTCTTCCTAAATCTATGCTACCACTCAAGACCTGAAACATTAACCAATTTATTCTAACCAAGCAAGGTTTTGAATCATTTTTATTCTAAAAAGAGAAAAGTGTCACATGAAACTTTGACAAACCACATAAACTATTAAGGACAGCATTTTTCAGCGGAGGGATTAAAGGTTTCCTGAAGACTGGGATGAAAAATTTAATCATGGTCTTCCTTGGCGGATGTTGTAAGGTTTTAACAAGGGACAGGATATGCCTCATAGACTTCAAATTGAATTACATTTGTTAGGCGGGTTATGAATTATTCGTTAAATCTATGATTTATTCTCGGACAAGACTTTTTATTCACATAAATTTCATCGAAGATAATTTTCAATGGATTATTATGTGAAATGTTCTCGAGTTTTCCTGTTTTTAGAAAATTGTCTAAATGATGGACAGGCACTGGTTTTGAATTTGAGGAAGCACTTTATTAACAGGTAAAAAACTAGCACTGATTTAAATGGATTTGATGGAACTCTTTTTCAATATTTTTTTGTTTAATGCTTGAAAGCGGATCAATGCTCGAAACGGAATTTGATCATTGGTTTTACATATTTTTATGTCTAAATTGTGCTAAAACCATAGTAAAAAAACTTATCCAGTAACGATAAAATAAATTCTTTATTTTCCTAAGTTAAAAATTCCATTTGCTATGGTGTTAATTTTAATAGCATATAGGAATTTGACTGTACAGCATCAGGATTAACTGTAGTTTAGAAACAAAACTCTGAGGATGAACATTCTTATATAACAACCGTAAATGAGTTTCACAACCGATATTGGACATTACTATCCTCCTTCAAACCCTCAGTTGACTTTTCTTAACTATCTTTAAAAATATTTTTTAGTATTTTATCTTCTACTAACATCATTTTTTTCTAAAAAAAGTTCCTTTCTGCTTGAACTTCCATCTTTTCACCAATTATAGGTTACCCGGGGCCTTGTGAAGTTCGAAGGGGGACACTAACGATATTAGAGGCTTCTCCGGGGAGTCAAGAAGATGAAGATGCCGTCGGGCGATACCCAATGCAATAACCAGTTTGCCAAGTGAAGCATCTATAGGTTTGTAGTAAGCCCAAATAAACGCTTTGGGTGAAGTATTTGGCGATGTTCTATATATAGTGGAGTTTGCGTGAGCTTACACATATGGACTTAGCAATTATTCACTCTCTAATAAAAACTATAATTACAACGCTTTTTTCTTACCTAGGTAGGAAATTACAGCCACCTTGTGTTAATTCAGATTTCATGCTACAGCCTGCAATTGCGCAGTCGTTTTTAGCTTCCACACTATGTTTATAACGTAAAAAGTGGAAGGTATTATAATCGCTCAGTCCGTCTGCATTTCCGTAACCCACTTACATAGTCCAAACTACAAATGCTACCGACAAGTGAGAAACGTCAAAATATTCAGCGCATCGAAATTAGAATACATTGATAATTTCAGAAAAGAATTCGAATTCGAAGTACTTCAATTATTTAAAACACTGCAAAATTTAATACTCATTTAAAAAGCATAGGAAGCCATTTTTATTAGAATTTAATATCCATTGTCATTCGCAACAATCGCTCGAGAAACTTTAATTCTTTTAGACAATACATTAAAATAATTTTATTTTTGCGACATCTATCAGTTTGAAATGACGTCAAATATATTTCACTACGAGATTCTTTTTGTATGTTGATATAAAATATTTTTATTCTATTTAAAAGCGAGGAAATATTACATTTTTATTATTTGAAATATAAAATTTTTTCGCAAATAATAAGTAATAATTATTGAATTTTTGAAATAAAATAAATGAAACCAGCCAAATTTAATATGCAAATGTTTAATATAGAATATCAATGCTGTGTTTGTCGCATTTTTACCTGTTAAACACAACTGTTGTGTGGAAGCGGGTTAAGTGACGGATTCTGTTACAAACCTACTTTTTGATTTTCAATCAACGTCTTTTAAAGAATAAAATGACTCATTTTACACTGAAATAACGTTGAACGAGCTGTTTGTTTGGGCTTACTAGGGTTATTTGGCGACTTTCTGATGGCTTCACTTTATTTCGAGCCAATCATCTCCGTCTTCTTCTCAACTCTTTGCTTGTCCCACGCGTGTACACGAACGTTCTTCTTCATGCATCGTCTGCCAGCACATTGGTTGGAAAGTTCTAGAACAGCCCCAGGGCACGTCGAAAAAGGGTGGTTGGGATTTTTAAAGATTTCGTTTTTAGATGAGGAATAGTTGGTTTAAAGAGTGTCGAAGAACTGTCCTGACCGAGTTTGGAAATGTTTCTGAGTTTGAGTCGACGAAAAACTGAAGTTTTATGTTGTAAAACTGGAAATCGTACCGTTTTCTTCTGAGAAAGATATTTATTGAAGAAAGTTTGTCTCGTGGATAAAATTTTGTGACCTCAGAAAGATTTTTTTTTCCAAAATATTAAAGTTTCAAAATGGTTTCAGCCTATTTAAGAACTTTGATGATAAATCATAATTAGTAAAATAATATCTTTCATTAATGCTGTATAATTTTTGCCATGTCTATTACATCTGCTTCACTAAAATTTAATGGTTAAATAAAAAAATATAATTTTTTTTGTTTTCCTAAAACTCTCTTTTTAATATTTTTAAAGTTTAGCTTAATCTTACCAAATCACTCAATTTTTTTTACGAAACTAGAAGACAACCATAAAATTTTCGAAATAAAGTGACAAATATAGTACGTCCAGATATAGCAAAATATTGTTTCACAGTTTTTAAAAATAGTTTACACATTTTCTTAGGTTTAATAAAACATGAAAAATCGGACAATTTCAGGTTACTAAAAATGCCCTGAAATACAAGTCAATTTTCGCTTTCTACAGTACATTCATTAAAAATAGTTGAAAAAAATAGAAAAATATTGCGAATTTAATAAAACCGAAACACAAACGACACTTTAAAGATGCCATTTATGAAACCTACCACTCTTGGCAATTTGTATAGTGCGAAACCTTCTGCAAATCCAAGCGGAAAAAGAAAAATGGCCACCGTTTTAGAACTCGCTAAGCCTAACATGGCCGTTGCCAAAACTAATTTAATTTCCAAGCCGTCTTCCTTAACGACCGGCGAGAAGCCTTTGCACAAAGGGCGTAAGTAACAATTCGTTAACAAAGTTTTACAAAGCGGTAAGATATATGTTATGTTTAAGCAGGAGGTAGTATTGAATAGTTTGGTAAGCTAAAGAAAAGGCCATGTTTGTTTAATCTTTGTTAAGATATTTTACACGTCAAAAATTTTGATATTTTCTTAAAGTGATGAAGTCGTCTTGATCTAATAGCCAAGATCTAACAACACCAAAATTGGTTTCAAAACATTAAACAGCAAGCACAGGTTAGATGTATTAGTCCCACATTCCACTTGGTATATTCACTATGCCTTTTAAGCAAGTTTACGCACGGGACAGAAAAATTTTACTGATTTTCTTTAATACAAAGTGCAATGTCTTAATCCGTCTGATTGGTTCAGTCGGGTATATTTATTTTATTGTTAGATTGTTTTCTTTTGTTTTTATACCCACTATATTAAACACATTATATTCATTGGACAAATGTTTTTAATATGATAAAGTTTGGACCAACAGGAATTTCAATACCAGTACAAAATTTACCTACTAATAAAATGTCCTAGACCAAACAAGTGTAGTCCGATTCTTCATAACCAAATTAAATTAAATGTTCATTTCTTTTTAAGGGGGACCGGAGGCCTTCATTGAAGCCCATGTTAAAATAACCTTTTTTATGTTCCTTTTTCTCAGAATCTATATGATACTTTTTTTATGAAAATTTTACTGGTTATTAAATGAATGTTCAACTATATTTTACTGGAGGCATTTTTAAAAATTTTGTTTAGTTTTTAAATTATAAATTTTTAAGTGAAACTACATATTTTTAACCTAAAAAAAACGTCAAAATATTAAAAAGAAAAAAACTAAAGGTAATTATACTCAAATCCCTCCAGCGGGATTTAGAAACTAACTTCCTAAATACGTATCAAAATTTTAGGTTGATACTTATAGTAGATTCTGAGAAAAAGGTACCCGCACATTGAAAACGTAAGTTTTGAGATATAAGCCTTTAAAGTAAACAACAGTGGTTTCTTACCTATGAAATACAAGGGGATTTTACCAAAACAATTTGTTAAAAAAATATATTAAAAATAATTCTAGTGCTTGAAACTTTTTAATTTACAAGAAAAAATCCGTTTGTAAAAACCTGAATGATTGCATGAGTTTAAGAAACACTTAAAAAAAAACATTGAAATGTCTCTTTTGAAGAATATTTCTTTGATGGTGTCTGGTCGTCCCCTTAAAATGTTTGAATCTCATTTAATAAACAATTTCAACATTCAATGTGAAATCATTCAATTTAAGCATGTGCAACTTGGATTAAACTCTCTCATCATAAAAAAGGCCGGATATAGGCATCAGGAAACAATTGTCATGTAACTGGAATTTTTTCTGTTTGACTGTGAAGTTAAATAAATAAATAATTTTGGATGTGTATTGGCTAATTCCATCTAAATTGTAAAGTAATGTAGTGCAAGTTACATGTTAAGAAGCTTTTAAAATTAAAAATAAACAAATTTAATAAAACATTTTGTATTATTTAGTTGCAGTAAGTGTAGATAAACTATTCCGCTATTTTTATTTTCATTTTATGTTAAAATATGTAGTGATAATGTAACACACGTGACTTACTCTACAGAAATGAAAATTCTGCCTTGAATGAATTAGCCTATAATAGTTTTCTTGTTTGAATTCATTTCAACCTAAACTAAATATTTGTTTATCTCCTACTCTCTCTCTTACAATGTTTCCAAACCATATAAGTCGTATTCGAACCCCCCGAAAGAATAATCAATCTCCTTAAAGGAAAGAACGGCTTCTGGTGTATATAACAGTAAACCCAGGCCACTCTTTAAATTAACTTACTTCCCAGATTAACCGAGTCTCTGATTTATCGATTCAAAAGGAAACCGGTTCCAAACCAACGAAAAAGAGGTCAATAAGAGAGACCACCTCAGTCATTAACCGGTTTCTCAACCCTAAACTTTCCCTAGAATTCTTAGGGTGAGATCCCTCTCAATGATATAAATATAGTGGAATCTTAATATAATAGTAGAAAAACCGGTTATATAACGAAGAGAATAGATCTGTCGTGAGCAGGTAACTGCAGTAACTATATCAATGAGTTGGACCATTTCTGCTCTGAAATAATCAGTCTTTCAACTTACTAACTTTTTAGGTTAGAGTTATTGAGCGTTTCAAACAGTGGTCCAAGTCATTAGTCTAGATGTTGCAGTTTACCTGCCCACGTCAAAGATGAATCGCTGATTTGGCGAGAAAAAAATTGCTATATTTGGCAAGTTATCGCTGTTGTTTGGGAAAATGCCAGAAATAAATTTGAACTTTATGTTTGTTATTGCTCCACAACGATTATGATTTACATATAAATCTTAATATTTTAAAAACTACATTCAATTTAAAACATTTGAAAAGAAAACCCAAGCGATTGTTTCGAATTGAAATATTCTTTGGCAATTGATTGGAAAGTCACGTGGCTTTCACAAGTGATCATGGTCTTCTTTTAGGTTTGCCGATTTTCAGCCCATTATGTCTAAAGTCTCTGAGAATTCTCAGGACTTCGTTACAAATGCATATCGATTACGATTCCCAATTGTATCGATACAGATTTTTCTGTTTCGCTGCATAAATGAACCTTGTTTTGAATCTGCGTGTGAGGATTAATTCCGTCGAGGAATTTAACCTCAGGGGCCGATATCGTTACAATGCCTGCGAATAAATATTTAAAATATTCAGTTTATTATTAAGTGAGCTATATTGGTTTGGTTGCTGGGTATTTTAAGGTGAATTATTCATTTTTCGCGTGGCGTTTTAACAATGTAAAATGTGCATTATAAATACAAATGTGCCCAATATTTGAAATTAAAAGGCCAGTTCTTTGTATATCTTTTAAATATATGATGAAGGTGTAAATATTTTAACAAGGTAAGAGACTTTCATAAATAAAATACATATTTTTCAGATCGACGATGCCAGGAATTTGTATTTCTTTTCAATTGGTAAAATTCTAAAGTTTTTCTGTCAATTGACAACTATACAAAACTGTATTTACACAGAGTTCTTGCATTATACTTAGTATATTTATAAAAGTTGATTTTAAATGAAAAATATTGTATTTTTATATCACAATTTAACTGCTCTACTTTTTTATTTATGATGCTTTATGGAATATGAGGGGTATAATAAGTAGGGGCCTATATAATAAGTAGAGTTTAGAATAAATTGTTATGTTTCTGAAAAATTCAGATATACAGGACATATTTGATACTAATTCGCAATTTTAAGTTTTTCATTAGATATAACGTTTCTGTTATTACGTTAACTGTTATTCTTTTATTCTGTTATTATTTATTATGTATATTACTATTTTTTGTAAGTTAAATCTACATTTTTAAAGCAACGATGTTGCAAAACATATTTTATGCAACATACATTTACTATACTAAATGTAGTAGTTAGATATCATGTTTGTATTACTGCGTATTTTTTTAAAAATTAAACCAGTCCGTAACTATTTTAGTTCGAGGTGTGGAGTGGTTTCAGACAGACAGAAAGACAGACGGATATAAAATCTGACAGAAGAATTGATGACTAAAAACCAGTTTCATAGCCTCAGAACCCTCCACCACTTGTAGCAAACACCAAATATCTTCATCGTCACTTGACTGTGGTTCTAAAATATGACGCCCGTCGCGAATAGCCCTCGTGCAGCTTTAGTGCGACGATAATTAAAACTAAACTAAACTCCATTTTAGATTTTCCACCCCATCGCAATACTTTAATTGAAGAGCTTAGTGGAAGAACGTGCTAAGTGACATTTTTGAAAAAATTGAGATTTTTGTGTCAATGAACATATTATTCCATCCTCTAACGATAACAAGTTTCCTCTTTATCATCAACTTAAAATTAAGTATACTTTTACCGTTTGCAAATACCGTTTTTAACGAATTTAAATGCAAACGAAAAACTTTAAAGCTCATTATCTCGTTTTCACCTTTTTGTCACTTAGCACGTTCTTCCACTAAGCTCTTCAATTATCTGTTATGTTATATTTGGTAAAAAGGGTAAACACGGAGGTCAAACGTATTGATACTGCATAATCACAAATCACCACGAATCATTAAAATCTAGTTTCCAGCGACACAAACACAGTACTTAAGCATATTTTAAAACATCCTTTACATTCTCCTCCATAACATTCCGAACATCCAATATGCATCGGATTCTCATTACAAATGTCAACTCGACACTGCAAAGTCCCGTATCATTATCACGGACAGTTTGCAACTGGGAAGGACCCTTCGGAAATCAGCAACTCTGCATATCGCCGGATTATAATAATCAGCAGAGTGACTTCCCTCTGCGCAGCACATGTCAAGTGTCTGATGAATCGTGGCCAGTGATGACAGTGTGCGTTCGGGTTTTCTGTTGGATGGTCATAATGTTAATGTGTTAAATGGGATCTATTAAGTGCAGAGTGTAATCTAATTCTTCCATCATTCCGACATCCATATCATCGGTCCTTACAATGTCCCCGCACGCAAAGTCCGTATCATTATCACGGACAGTTGCAACTGGGACCTTCGGAAATCAACTCTGCATTATCGCCCGGTTATATTAAAATCATGCAGATGACTTCCCATGCTGGCAGCAGCACATTGTCATGAAGCTGTCCTGATGAATCGTGGCCAGGTGCTGATGACAGTGTTGCGTTTCGGGTTTTCTGTTGGGATGGTCAGTAATATGTTTTAATGTGTTAAATGGGATCTATTTTAATGTGCTAGATGTAATTTAATTCTTCTTACATTCGACATCCATAGATCGATTCTCATTAAAAAATGTCACTCGGCACTGCAAATCCCAGATCATTATCACGGACAGTTTTGCAACTGGAAGGACTTCGGAACTCATCAACTCTGCAATTATCGCCGTCATTATTAATAATCATGCAGAGTGATTCGATGCGGAGCAGACACCACTGTCATGAAGTGTCCTGATGAATCGTGCAGTTCCTGATGACAGTGTTGCCGTTTCAGGTTTACTGTTGGGATGGTCGTAATATGTTTTAATGTGTTAAATGGGATCTATTAATGTGCTAGATATTATTTTTAAAGCTGTACATCTCGTAGAGATCGCCAAACATTTCATGTTGGCAAAATTACAGAATAATTGTCAGGATTTTTTTAAAAGTTAAATGGAGGACTGGTTCATCCTTGTAATCTGAGCTCCCCATTGACTTCTGTAGCAAATAATAAGAGCTCATAAAAGTTGCAAACCAAGTCCCAATGTAACTGTTCACTTGTATTCTGAAATCCTCAAATGTAACTTATTTAGTTACCGTATATGTACATTTAAACCGTGATCTAGTCAATGTACTAGACATCGTTTTTTAAATTGTTCTTGTGAAAATCGCCAAAGGATTTCATGTTGGCCAAATTACATAAGGTCAGAGACTGGAAAGCTGTTGCGCGCAGAAGGAGAGACTGGGCAAATCTCCTTGAGAAAGCCAGGGTCCACCCAGGACTGTCGAGCTAATGATGATTAAGATGAAACTACATAAAAACTGTTTTGGCATTTAACTAACATTTTTTTTCAATTGTAATCGATTCTACTACGTATTTTCTGAAATAACTTAAATAGAACTTATTTCAAGTTATTATATAAAACTAAAACTCCCTATGAAGGTATAGCAGCACACTAACATGAAATTGTCCTGATGAATCGGGTCCAGGTGATGATGACAGTGTTGCGTTTCGGGTTTTCTGTTAGGGATGATCAGTAATATGTTAATATGTTAATTTGGTTCTAGTAAATGTGCTATATATATTTTTTACTGTTCATTTTGTAGAAATCTCCAATTAATTTTAGGTTGATCGAATTTCGCAATAACTGTCCCCTAATTTTGACGTTTTGTAGACTTTTAATATTGATGATTTCTACTTCTTTTCTATATTTTCCTTCTGTCATGAAGTTGTCCTGATGAATCGTGGCCAAGTGCTGATGAGAGTGTTGCGATTCGGGTTTTCTGTTGGGAGGGTCAGTAATGGTAATATGTTAACTGGGATCCAGTCAATAAATATGTTAAATACTATTTATTAAAATTGTTCTGTTATAGAAAATCGCCGAAAGATTTGACGTTAACGAATATCTTAATAAGTATGAGGACATGTTGACATTTAACTAACTTTTCAATAAAAATATAAGAGCGAGATTTTATTTCGTGCATTCAAAAATGATATTGGGATGTTACGTTAACAACAAAATTTCTGGGGACTTCAAACTGACATGAAAATTTTGGCATTAAATTGTTTGATTTCTACATCTTTTATTCAAAAAATAATTTTCAACAAGCATCGCACTGTCATGAAGTTGTCGTGATGAATTGTGGCCAGGTGCTGATGACAGTGTTGTATTTGGGTTTTCTGTTGCGATGATCAGTAATATGTTCATTTGTTAACTAGACCCTAGTAAATAAGTGTGTTAAATACTATTTTTTAAATCGTTCATTTTTCGGAAATCGCTAAAAGATTTTGACGGTTACGAGATTTCATAACAACTGTTATAAAAAGTTTTGCTATTTAACTAAAAAAATATATTGATGGCTTCTACTTCTTTTGCTTTTTTTTCTTTTCTGCCTTCCATTTTTCCTGTTTAATCGTTGTTCCATGCTGATGACAGTGTTGTCTTACGTGAGTCAGGTTTTATGTTGGGGATGATCAGTAATACGTTAAATTGATAACTGGGATCCATTTAATATGCTAAATATTGTTTTTTTTAAACCGTTCATTTTGTGGAAATTGCCAAATAATTTCACGTTAATTGAATTGTGTAATACCTGTTAAAACACTTTTACCATTCAACTAATATCAACTAATATTTTTACAGGATTTCTACTTTTATTAGATTTTCTACTGTCATGAAATACTCCTGATGAATCTTGACCTGATTTGGCTGATGACAGTTTTGCATTTCGAGAATAGAGTGTTATGTTGGGATGGTCAGTAATATGTTAATTTGTAATTTTTCTCTAGTTTAATTGCTTAATATTTTTGTCAGCTGTTCATCTCGTGAAAATTGTCGAAATATTTTGCGTTAATTAAATTTTATATTGCTGTCTTAAAAGAATTACGTTATATTTTTTAGATTGATGATGGATGCTTCTTTTATTCATAAATAAAGTACTTTTCCATTTTGCGGGCTCAAGCGATAAAATCACCAAAAATGTGCAACCAACGCTAATCAGAATATTTGTACTGGTAACCCTTAAATATGCGTGCTTTGTTTTGTCGCCATAGATTTAGTTTGTGATTTGCACCTACAAAATTTTACCAAAAAATATATTTTTGTTTTAAAATTTATTTCAAGCTAGTATATAAAACTAAAACAAACCGTTATATTTTGATATTACAACAGAGTTTTTTATATCAACTTTTAAACTAAAAGTAAAACTTGGAACTATATAAAGGAATAACCTAATACTGAAGAATAAACAATGCAGTTTTGTCTAATTTGAAACAAGATTTATAAAATCACAAAAAGATCAAAGTTTATAACGTATTTAAATATAAAATCATGATTTAGTATTCTATTCTGCCAAAATCTCGAACTCTCGTCCACAAAACCCTCCTTGCACAAATTCTACATCCCCTTATCCCGTATCACTAGCTAACGATGCGACGTTTCCTCTCTTCCCTTCACTTCCTCCTTGTCCATCACCAAACGATTCATTTTCCTTTTCATCCCCCGTTTCAAATCTTCTGTTTCGAACTCAGAACGGAATCATTCCCTTTGTGTCTTTTGAAAGAAGGATCTTTTGGCGCAAATTCCTGAATTTATATGCGCATGTTCTCCGAGTAGGTTGGAGTAACCTAGAGATGGAAGCCTTAGTTAAAACCGGTTTTCTCAAGTGATACTATGATTATTCCTGTTATGCGCCCCAACATGCTTTTGGCGAACTTTTTGGCTCTGTTCTACTGAAGAACTTTGGCTGCTCATCAAACAACTTTAGAATTGCTCAATATCAACCCATACCAATAAAAGAATACCAGATTTTTTTTTTCTGAACATTTATTTGTGCCGTCCAAAGCAATTGAGTGCCATTTAAGCTAATAGCTATCCACTGTGCTTTTACTATAATATTCATGGTGAACAAGAGTTGGCATTCGCCAAAAAGTTGTCAAGACACGGTCAACTTAACTAGAGTTGATATTAAGTAATCCTAGCTCAAATAAACACTTAGAAATAAATTAGCGATTGTGTAATAGAGTTGAAAAACATCATCTGTTCATAGGTTTAATGGTTTATTTTGATTTTATTTTGCTCGTGTGATAAGAATAAATGAAAAACGATTAATTGTTCTTGCATAACAATAAAATAGAATAAAGTTAAGAAGGAAATGGGAACTTTTCCATTTCGCGAACGTAGAGATAAAGTCGCCAAAAAAATGTAGAACTGCAGCCAAGCAATCATCGGTAAATGGTTTTCAATGGTAAAATATAACTGGGTGTACTTTGTTCTGTTGCCACCAAATTCTTTTTTTCATCAAAAATTCCCTTTGGTGAGATTTTCTCCCGCGAAAAAAAAAAGTATCGGGAAATGTCCCATTCAATTACCGTTTGAGATCGTAATATAGTCTACATCAGCGCATAAACAATAATTTAAAAATATTTAACACGTTTTTAAATTTTAAATCTTGCGGTTAGCATTGCAATGTCACTGAGTGAGAAGTTTGTTACATTGAAATAGACCAGTGACTACAGTGCATCTAATTTATATCCGAAAATCCGACATTTATTTGTTTGGGCGTATCACATCGAGTTGGCGACTCTCACACAGCCTCACTTTTTCCTCGCAATGCATAGAAACCTTATTCCAATCTCCATCATGTTCTTGGAATGGCATCTGAGTTGTAATAATCACGTTGGATTTGGTGAACAAAGTTTGGTGCTTTGGTTGTTGAATTGTATGTTCTGAAACGGAATTGATATGTACATATAAATTTAGCTTCACTGGTTCTGTGATTGAAGAATTCAGTATGCGAATTGGTTTCGTATAGCAACTGTTCTATTTCTAACATATGTCAGGCTTCCACTGAAATATGACATTATTGTGTTTCAAAATGGATGTGTTCCTTTTTGGCTTGTATGCTCTTACTCTATGCATCAAAATAAGGCTGGAAATATTTTATAAATGTGTTTATTTCAGCACATTTAAGATTGAGATATCTAAAATTAAATGTCAAAATATGTTGACGCCAAACGAACAACAAATATATTACAGAAGGAGAGTATTTTGCTCGTCAGAATTTCCTTCCTAAGTAATCTTTTTTAAATTACATTTTTTAAAAAATTCATTACTGAAAGTGTATTGATATATGAGTGGAAAGCTAGTCAAAAGGTAGTGGCATTGTTTTAATGTCTAAAAGTATTTTAACAATATTTATATCGATCACCGTTTTCAGATTTAAGCTTTTTTTTCGAATTTTAATAAACTGTGTTACGTTATTGAGCAGGGGAGAGTGGGGGATAATTTGACAATGGGCTGATGGGACAATGGCTAATGGGACAGTGGACAAAAATATACTTTTTTATAAATATTTCTGCACTACAACATTGTATCCAAAATAAGTTAAAAGTGTACTTTTTTACACTTTTAAAAAGTATTAAATAAAAAAAATTCATAAATTAAACTATAGTTTTAGGTAGAATACATATCATAGATTAAGATATTGTGTGTCAAATACTCTAGTGAAATACATTTGGTTCAGTGTTGGATCATTTATAAATAATAACACTGTGGAGTCTAATGGGACAGAAACTGTGGGGTCAAATGTGACACGAATATACCTAGCTTTGTATGGCTTCTTTTGTATAATCTATATGAGAACTTTTTTAGTTGTTTTATAAAACAAATACCGACTACCCGTCCGACGACCATGACCGACATCCGACCAAGACCGACAACCGATCGACCGACCAAGACAGACTACCTGACCTACCGACCAAACAGACAATCCGACCAAAACCCGACCAATCAACCAAACCGACTTTTGACCGACCAAGACCGACAACCCGACCAAGACCGACAACCCACAAGACCTACACCCGACCATTACCGACAACCGACCAAGACCGATAGTCCGACCAAGACCGACAACCCGACCAAGACCGACAACCCGACAAGACCGACAGCGCGACCAAGACTGACAACCCGACCAATCGACCCTGACCGACAACCCGATCGACCGGTCTTGGTCGGTCGGTCGGGTGGTCGGTAATGGTCGGTCGGTCGGGTGGTCGGTATTGGTCGGTGATCTGTCGGATCGTCGGTATATTGGTCGGTCGGTCAGTCAGTCTAGTAAACGGTCTTCGTCGGTCGGTCGGGTAGTCGTTGTTGGTCGGTCGGATAGTCGGAGTTAACATTAATTAATTGTTAATTGTTACTACTACAATTAACAATAATTTCCACAATTACAATTGATTAATTGTTAATTGCAGTTTTCCACAATTACAATTGATTAATTGTTAATTTCAGTTCTCTACAATTACAATTGAATAATTATTAATTGCAGTAGTAACAATTAACAATTAATTAGTTGTTAATCATTAATTGTTTGTGCAATTAAAATTTGCCCAACACTGATATATAACTACTGAGCATATTAGAAATATACATATGTGTATTCGTTTTCAGTAATGTGATCAATTTTTTTAATTAAAAAGGAAAATCGTAAATTCTCCTATAGAAGACTATATGAACAATAGGTAGACAAAGATGGCTGCCTTCCCCCACCTACCCTCCACCTCCCGCTTCACTGGGTTCCCGTACGTTTGAATCCACGCGACGGCTCCTGTTCATTCTATCCTCCTAGAAAGGCAGTCATTTAAATTAACGTTCCTTAAAACAAGGGTAAGTATGGGATAAATTTGAAAAGATTTAGTTACAAAACTCTCTTTTCCAGTGATTCAACAAAAATAATGGTGACATCTTCTATTTTCAGTTTTAACTTTGATATTTCAACTTTCAATGGGAAATAATTGTTTTAAAAAAATAAATTTTTATTATGTATGCATTATGTGAACGGTATTTGCTTTAAAATTTTATTTTCTGGTCATTTATGATTGCTTTTATATTTTTTGAATATTTAATTAAGGCAAATTTACAATGTCCCATTATCCCTGCATAATGTCCCATTAGACCCCACATATGGGGGCTAATGGGACATTTACATGTTTGTTTAAATGTTCAGCAACTATAATATGGTAATGTTCCAACATCTGTCAAATGACTTTTAAAGTAAAAAATTGTTCAGTTTATGAGCGTGTAAATAAAGAAATTAAAATTCTTGTATTTTTGCTGAAATACAGAGGTTAATAAAAATTTGTACCATTAGCCCCCACTCTCCCCTAAGTTTCGAATGAAACTATTTCTAATTCGTGAATTTATTTTACTTTGAAATTTCAAATACAAAAATACCTGATGCAAAGTATACTAAAATAATTAATGGTTTGTTGTCCTCTAACTGAAACTATGATGATGTACAACAGCATAAATTTTTGCATGGAATTTCAAAATGCTACTTATGAACATTACATAATAATTCTTACGAAATATTCCAATTTGCAATAATTGATTTACTAACAATGTAACTTTCTACATGGATTTATATTGTTACAAAAAAAAACTTGACCTCTTCCACTGTTTACAAATATCTAACCCAACAAACAATACGAAAACTGACAGAAATGCCATTTAGCCCCTGAAAAACACAACATTGAAGAAGAAAAAAATCTTCGAAATAAATCCAATCAAGAAGAATCTCCAACAAAAAGGGTTTAGTGGAAAAGGAAAGAATCAAAATCCACAGATGAAGGAAAAACAAAGAAAAAAAAGAGTTAGACTCTCACCAAATCCGCCGAAACAACACCATGCTGCCGCAGCTGAAAGACAAAGGGCAGCTGAGAGCGGCTCTCTTATTTCAGCTGCACAAGAAACTGCCGAAGTGTGGATGATAAAGATGGAATACTGTGGTATTTGTTGCCTGCTAACTAAAATTAACAAGAAAACATTTTTTAATGTTTTAAATGCCGAAGTTTTCAAAATATAATAATTTTCCATAATGTTAAAGGATATTTTTTGATTTATTAATATATAATTGATCAAAATCAAGTTGAAATGCTAAGTGTGTCTAAAAACGTTTGTATTTTGACATTTATTTGTTTTACAGAAATTAAATTAATAATTTGAATCCATTTATAAACATATGATTCCTTTGTTTGAGCATTTATCTTTCTAAAAGAAAATTCGTGCTTGAAAGCAGTTTATTAATTTTCAAGACTTTAGAAATAAATTTATTGTTCATTCATACTACTTTACTCCCCTCATGCGCCTATAAGGCGTGACGAGTCTCAAGGCAAGGCAAGGCACTACTTTACTCCATTAAAATGTATATATATATATATAACTCATTTATGTTTATTTACATAATCGGGGCTTGTATAATATTTTATTTACATAAGGATTTTTTTCTTATACAATTCATATTACGCGTAATGTCGTGTTTAATAAAGTTGTGTTCAATACCAGCTCAGGTGTCAGCGTCGTCACTTGAATGCGGCTCGAAATTAAGAGAAAACTCTCAAAATTGCTTTCGTGTAGTTGTAGTATTAAGTCAATGAACCCAAACCAAAGTTAGCACCACGAAAAGTATCCACATTGTAAAAGTGTCTCCTTTCATAAAATTCTCCCCCTCCCCCAATATTTTGTAATGTTGGCTACTCTGTACAGTGTGTCTTAGCAAAGAAAAACGGCTTTTACAGAAACTATTTTTTGTCATTATGAACGTGATTGGCCACGGCCTACTCAACTACTAAGGCCGAAGAAGCTTTCGCAACAGCTCGGGGACGGAAATTTTGACGTCATAGTTCCGAGTGACGTTGTTCCGAGATAAAGACAACCTGTCTCGAACCTGTTCGGAACCACTCGTTCACGACTGACCACAATTTTAGGTTCCGAATGCGTCCGAACTGTTTTCTCGATCTTCGGCACTGGGAACGTGACGTCAAAATTTCCGTCTACGCTCATGTTTGGGAGAGCCTCTCTGGCCTTGTATTGAAGTTGGCCGTGGATTGGCCCCCTGCATACACAACTATTCCGGTAATTTTTGCAGTATTTATGATTACAGTTGCAATAGTAAGTTGAAGCTTTTACTGCAACGGAAAAAAATATCGTACATACGGTTTTTATCAGCAATATTTGCTTAATTTGTGGTATTTTAGGTTGCGTTACCAACCTGAGCTACTCAAAAGTGCACGTATTTAAAAAAAAAATAATAATAATATTTTTTTACATGTTTTTCCTCTGCAATTTTTTTAATTGTAGCATGGAATTTTGAAAACAGTCTACGGAGACGATTAAGTAACATTGTTCTCTTCGGGAAATGATATTTTCAGCCCAGAACTCGTTTTGGGAGTAGATGTTGCCTATCTGACGTGTAAATACCATTGTTATTACAGTCATGCGGCACCGTACGAAAAAAAGGTTTAAAAAAACTGGAATTGCTGTATTTACAACGAGCTTAACCCACAACCATACTAGAACTGTTCTATAAAACTAAACCCAATATATCACTTGCAGTCTGTAGCCCCATGGCAAATAAAAGCATCCGAGGTGGCGGAAAAAGAATGGCTAATCCTCTTTCTGAAGCTTTAATTGGACCATTGATCAATTCGGGAATTCTTGGAAAAGAAGATTCCTCGCCAACAGGGGTAGCTGTTTTCTTAAGCGGTTCTTTGTGCTATTGTTAGAGGGGAGAAAACTTACACTTTTTTCGTGCCATACACACACCACTTCCAGAGATAGATAACAAAGATGTCCAGTGGGTTTGAGGTCGGTATACAATGGTAAAACCTATTGGATCGGCAAATCAAAACCAGGCACTTAACCTCAATGTTAGTAGGGTGTAGGGGTAGGGTAGAGTACATATATATTTCGGCTTGTGTGCTTGATCAGAGACCCGCTTATATAAGCCTTCGTCAAGTAAGACAGAAACAGAAAGGATTCTTACTGTCACAGAGAAAGGAAGTACACCCAGGGCGAAGGCGGGAATCGAACCCGCACCGTTACAGAGCGCAGACTGCTAGCTTAATGGTCCAAACCACTCGGCCATCCGGGTCCCCCAATGTTAGTGTATAGAAGGCATACTTAAGAGACCGAACTTTCATTAATAATTTGTTATGCAGTTCAATATGCGCTTATATTCCTAATTTATCAGATAACACTTACAAATCATATTCCTCAAACATAAACTAACGCCTCGTTAATATAGCAATATTCAATTATAAATCCTGCTTTAGAAGGGAGGTAAGAAAACATTATTTTTACAATATAGTTGTCAATGAGTAGAATGTCTTACCAGATTATGTTGTGCATTCGAAGAGAGTAGAAGATTTTAAGAAGAATCTTGATAGTCATTGGAAACTGGTAAAGTATTAGATTTATGTTGGACCAACCTTGCTGGGCCTCTGGCCTGTTGTTGATCGACAATTTTTGTATTTGTATTATCCTTACTGCTAATAAAAATGTATTATTACTTACTATCCGATTCGGTGATTTTCCTGCCTGCGACGAAATATGACTTAGTGTATAGGTGTTTAATATATCAATAAACTTAAACAATTTTATATTTTGATACTTGAATTTAGGGTAACAGTTTATGAATTACATCTTATATAGTATTCTTAAATAAAACTGTTATTTGATATAATTAAATTGTTCTTTTTTTTAAACTTTCACTACAAAATATTATTCTACTCTCTAATATAGAAAGATGGTAATATTATCATTTATACACAACGTCAAAGTATATTTTTACATAAGTAATGTGTTATATGTTTCAATATGTTCTTATTTTCATATTTATCTTGTAACAATGAAGACTGCACTTTTCCACTTCATGGGTGTAATCCGACAAAGTCACCAAAATATTACAACCACCACCAACCTTTAATTGTTTATACTGCGATCCTTAAACTATGTATACTGCGTTTTGTCGCCAGAAAATTCCATTTGTCGCCGAAGTTTCCGTTTGGCCAGATTTGCGCCACTTAAGAAGACGCGGTACCCAAAAAATTAAATCCAGTATTTTTATCGCTAGCATTCAAATTAAACTATTTTTACAAAGAACTAACATTCAATAAACATATACGAAAAAATCATAAATATTGAAACGTAAGTTTTTTTTAATTAAAAATTTTAAAATTTTTAACATTTTTTCAAAATGCTACTCCTCCTACAATTTAAAGACTTTTTTGATGGATTTTTTTTAAATGCTCCCACAACATCTATTAATAAAAAAATTGTATGGATATTGAGCTATCAGTTAAACAAAAACAGTTATGTAGCTTTATGTATAAAAATCGCCAAAAAATAAGATGTTTTGTAAATTTTCAAATTCATCTTTTTTTTTTTAAAATCTATTTACACTAGACCTTATCCCATACAAATTTTTGTTAAACGTATATGTTTCAACACAGGAAAATTGTTTTGAGCTATACATTAATTTACCTAAAAGCCTTAGGGTCTTAACCATTCACAAGCTGAAAAAATTAAAAATTTAAAAAATCAACGTAACATTTCTAAAACCATTTTAACCAAACCACTATATCATTTTCAATAAACCTCCACCATTATAAAGGATTCCTTCTTTTTTTTACAATATCCTTAGCTCACATCATTCGAGCATGTTTTTTTATTTTCTGGGCAGCCCTAAATTTTGGGTACCGCGTCCCCTTAAATAGAAAAGTACCTCATACCCAAAGGACTTTTATTCAAACTACCGTCACATTCATTTCACTATATTTAATTATTCATCATTCATCTCGAGGAAATAGTCAGAGCCCTATCATCCATACCAATCTTTACAATTCCAAAAACAATACTTTCTCCATTCTCTAATTACGCTGGCCGCCAACTATGCCAAGCACCATGACAGATTTGCCTTTGAAATTAACATCATCGCCGAAAGGACCCGAAATGACAGACCCCACAACTCCGAGGCCGCATTGATTCACCCAAAGTTCAAAATGCAAATATGTAAGGAAGCCGCCTCAACATTTGAAGAGCAAACATGAGGATGGGTCAAAGACATTTAGTCGCATTTAACTGAGCATTGATAAACATTCTATCTACCTTAGTCATGTGACTTTAGCGAAATGACTTGGCGAATATTCAAGACCAGATACCTGAAAAAAAAATGATTGTTTAAATGTTCATATAGGAATACTGGCAATATTATGATATCGTATTTGATATTATTGTGAATACAATGATATTATTAAAATTAATTACTATAAGATTATTTTTCAAAAAATCAACAACACAGATTCCATTTGATTTGATAGTGTTCGCGCCAAAGCAATGATAGCTGCCAAAAAAGGAGCCTTTCTCGAAAGTGCAGCAATTAACTGTACTATTAGTTACTAAATAGGGACTTTTTATGCAAAAGCTTCACGACAATTCGTAGTTTCGGCGAGTTAGTAAAAGCTTCTTTTTTTTAACACCCAAGGCAGCTCTGTGCCAATTTAGTGACTTAAACAAGGCCGCTGGACGGGTTACTATTTTACGACTGACGTAGTGATAGTAGTCCACACGCTGACCAATCACTTGCTTAAAAGTGTTGGAGAATTGTGTCTTGTCCATGCTTTTCGCGTTTGTGATTGGTTAGATCGGACTACATGAACCCATTAACGATGATTATGTGCATACCATATAAACACCCTCATTTCCGAAAAAAAACGTTAAACATAAGATTTTTTAAATTCGTTTTTTATGTAACTTAATGTGTTTCTCAAATAAATTATTCATATAACTATGGTCTTCACTCATTTTATATACTTAGATAAACTTAAGCAGAAATCTCATTTTCGAGTGGCAAACCGACATTAATGGGTTAACCACGTCATTATTTGAGTGCAAAGGGCCTTCTCTAAAGAAGGTTCTGACTCGACCCATCCAAACCGTTTCTTTCTATAATGATGTCAGGTCCTCAATCTTTTAAAATCAGGTCGTTGTAAGAGGTCCGGATAACGAAGGTTCGATTTAAATGAGGAGTCGGGCTGAGTTGTTTCCCTCCTGCTCCTGCAACGGTGGCAATCAGGCATCGCTTTAGGCACTAATCGTTCCTCCCGTGTTTGATTTTCAGATGTTTGACGAATGCCTCGGAAATGGGCCGACGTTTGTATGCGGAAACGATTGTTGAATATGGATTACAGTTCGCTTTATTGAAAAATGTGAAAGCGATTCATGTCGAATGTAGCGATGATTGGGTGGAATTGCTGGTGTTTCGGTGATAATTCCTTGAGGAAAGTATTTGTGGGCGTCGACACTTGATGTATTTGTATTGTAAATTTCAATGATATTCAAAAATCATGCTTGAGCTGAGACTTAACAGAACGTTGTTTTGATTTAGAAGACGTTTTGCCAATACCCGTTTCAGTATATATTTATATAGATACATTTTAATGTATAGCTTTAGCTATTTCGCTAAATCACCAATAGAATTTTATTATCTGTAAAAAAAATGAGAAAATAAATAAATTTATAAATCCTGCGTCGCCGTAAATACGATTCAATACTGTACAACGAACTTAGCTAATTGTTTTAAGATAAAGCTTTGCTCTTTTAGGTTTCCCTTTAAGTACAAGAACTTGAGAGATACGCACAAGAATCGAATGTCCTGCTACTAAGTATAACTAGACATGGTTATTTAGGACCACTGTGTCAGAAATTTTCTTGCAACATACCATAATATCTTGGAGTACTGTTTAATAAACAGTACTCACTCAAATATATTATCCCTTGAAAGGATAAGCTTTTTGGCCAAAGTGCCAGCTCGGCTTTACTGTTTAAAATTTGATTTTGCATTTTTGCCTAATTAATTCAGTTTTAGAGTTTAATTCAGTTATCAGAGTCGTATTTGATTTTTTGTAGCTAGCTAATCAGATTTGTTTCATTGATTAATTTTTCGAATATGAAATCAACATTAATTTTCATAAATCGTATTTTGTACATTGTTCTTGTTTCAAAAAAATATAAAAATATTACGGAGACCATTTTCCCAGTTTTAATAGCTACATAATTGAATAAAAAAAACTAAATTGCACTGAGAAATGCAGTAAATCTGATCACCCTAGTTGAAGCAGAAATCGAACGTACTGGTCACCCTTTCAAACTCCGAATTTTAAAACAAATCCATAAGACCTAGACAGCCGCTACTGATCATAATTTTAAGCGAAACATGCAAGGTTTTACAATTTTAATTGCGTGGTCCTTTCAAATGCCTCAAACTTTGCACACAACAACATACCCCCCCCTCCCCCCTCTTACTACTGAGCCACCCTTAAAGCAACGCATAATTAGAAAGCAGCTCCTTGCCATAAAGCCCTCTAAAAATCCCCACCACACTTTGCAAGCCCCAGACTTCGAGTTGGAATGTTAAAGATCTAGCAAAGAGATCACTTTACTTACTCCTTTTGTGGGATTAAACTGTTAGGTGTTTGTTTAAGGATCTATGGCGGATGTCTTGCCGGTTGGGCAGATTCAGAACACTGACTAATTTTTTTCTCCATTTCTTCGATACGTTTTTGAAATTTGCTGTTTTACAGTACTAGTTTTTGGGCGTCGCAGCCTGAATTTAAAGTATTGTATTGTACTATTTTTGGAAAAAAAAACTACTCTCGTAAACCAAAATACAAAGTAAACGTCAATCGCATCCGTACATGTCGAGTTGAATTATCGTCGCACTTGAGCTACACGATGGGTATTGACGATTATCGTTGTAATTTAGAACCCCATTCCGACAGTGACAGGTCAACACCTGAGTATGCACCAACCATTGAGTTAGAAGAAACGTGGAGTGAGGTGTGTGATTCACTGAACAGGGCAGCAAACGAGCCGGTTCAATAACGAAACGCGGAGGAATACACGGCACTGCAACAGAAACGAACCGGGCAGAAAACCTAGAAACTTGCCTATTTCGCTATTGGGTTCGTCTTCCCTGGTTCTTAGTTAGTGATCCAAATGGTTATTTCTTAAAAAAAGTTGGAATTTAAAGTTAAAGAAAGTTAATTTTTTTCGAACTACAAATGTTAAAATACATTTAGGAGCACAAGTCAATATGATAGAGGGTACTCATACAAGCATTGCATACAACTGTATGGAAAATAGTCCTTTTCTGCCCTGTTCGCTCAAAAGGGTGTGAGTGGGTTTTCTGCTCGCTGACACCTCACTCCAGTTTCCCTTCTAGCTCAATGGCACCAACGAAACTTTTAGAAACGAAATCGTACGCAACGTAGGGACTCATCTGACCATCAGACGACGTGGAACGTGGTTCGTCGACTAGAAAATTATCGCAGCACAAAATCCCTCCATAAGAAAACATTTGTAAAAAGTTGACCTCAACCAAACCTAACTGTTGTATTGCTGTATAAAGACTTACAAAACTGAAAAAACATGTGCTGCAAAAGTGTTAGGAACAGCGAAGAGCAATTGTCCTCAAATAACACAAACACTGAATCTGAAACTTCAAGAGTTGCTTGCCCAAGTCATTTTAATTAAAAGAGTGGTGAAAATTAATTGCTCGAATGTTTGCGAGAGTAAATTTGTTCTCTTTTTTATTGTTTGACCTCCACCAAGTGTTCTAGAATACTTCAGGTAGAGGGGCAGAGTGGGCCCGCCATAAAGGGCTAAAATAGCTGAATTTTATAGCCAGACTAGGATAAGTTCTTCTTTTTAACAAAGTATTAGGACGGAAATAAATGTTGAAAATACCAGGATTTGCCTTAAGCTAGAATAAATATTTAAATAGCTAAAAAAAGGTTATTCCAACACATAAAACTAGTTTCAAAGACATATACCGTACCAATTGGAATCGTACAGACATAACTGTTCGGGGAATACAATTAAAACTACGTTGTTACAAGAGGAATATATTACGATTAAAAGACGTCTTTAAATTGTGTTAAAATTATCATTAACTTTGAAAGTTGGTAATGTCCTAAAGAAATTCGAGGAAACAGTAACATGAAAAGGAAAAAAGTTTGATGCCATTTGTTAGTTGAATTGAGGTAGTTTTTACATCCTTATTCATTATATGCTTAGGATATTAAAATTTCGTAACTCTGATGTATTTTATACATCTTCTTTATGATCTCACTACAAACATATCTTAGAAAATTTTAATGCAGTTTGTGCTACTTAGACATAATAATTACAGAACTTATTTAGACATATATTGGTGTTACTCTAAGGCATATATTTGTCTCTTTATGTTCGGTACCCCAGTATAAAACGGCTTTTGTCCCATGCTCTACAATATTGAGCTATTTTCCTGCTTGAATATTCATATAAAAGGATATGCTGTTTCATGAATTGTCCATTTAGTTGAATTGAGGTAGTTTTTACATCCTTATTCATTATATGCTTAGGATATTAAAATTTCTTAACTCTGATGTATTTTATACATCTTCTTTATGATCTCACTACAAATATCTTAGAAATTTTATGCAGTTGTGCTACTTAGACATAATAATTGCAAACTTATTTAGACATATATTGTGTTATCTAAGGCATATATTTGTCTCTTATGTTCGTACCCAGTATAAACGGCTTTTGTCCATGCTACAATATTGAGCTATTTTCCTGCTTGAATACTATAAAGGATATGCTGTTTCATGAATGTCCATTTTGACAATTGATGTTATAATCTTATTATTATATGTTATATATTAAATTTTTTCCCTTTGTATTTCATCTTTTATTTCATCAAAATATTCTTAGAAATTTAATTACATAAATAAGACTTCTCTACTTAGGTACTCACTTAAAAAATCGTGCTCGTTGGGGGGGTGGGGGGTAGGTACATATGCATTTCGGCTAGTGTGCTTGATCAGAGACCCGCTTATAAAGCCTTCGTCAAGTAAGACAGACACAGAAAGAATTGTTTACTGTCACAGAGAAAGGAATATACACCCAGGGAGAAGGTGGGAATCGAACCCGCACCCGTTACAGCGCATAGACTGCTAGCGTAATGGTCCAAACCACTCAGCCATGCGGGCCCCGTCGTGCTCGTTATAAGAGATGTTTATTTCGGTTCCGAAAAAGGTTTAGTCAATGATTATTTTAGGTCTTCAGTAAAAAATGTTTACATTAAATAACCAATGTATTATCTATTACCAAAAATTAATGATTTGCAAATACTAATAACCTGAAAGCATCTACAGTCCCTGGACAAATTATTAGACGCACTGTATTTTTTTTAGTAATTTTATGTTACAGTCTTGCATTGATAGCATGCCACGCAGAATTAAAGCTTTGATAGCGGCTAAAGATTCCTCAACTAAATATTGACTTTTACTAACATTAATTTCACTTTTCTTTAAAAATTAATAAACTTATGATTTTCTAAATTAATGCTGTTTTATTTATGTCAAATAAATCGGTAATTGAATGGATAATATAAAAATAACAAACAAATCAATTTAAAATAATAAATATCACCCGGTAATTAATATTTTACATGAAATATTGCAGTGCGTCTAATAATTTGTCCAGGGACTGTATATCACTCTAAAAAAACACAGTACATTACTTATTTATAACACAACCACACCATCAACAATATTAAAACCTGTTCATCATTACACCATAACTAATGGCTATAGGTAAACACATCCATCGCCGCAATAGTTCTCTTTTATATACATAGTGTACAACACATATCTATCAGCGATGCAATATAGTTGTCCATTTATTATCCACGGCGATCATTGCGGGCCTTAACTAACACATAGATCACAGTGTCCTATCGCACTAATAACTCATTTTTCAATCTTTGCTAACGATGTCCTATGGCCATTCCGTAGACCGCCCGCAGTGGCACAATACGAAGGATGTATTATTTCACAAGAACAGTTTTTATGTTTGCAGTTATATTAGAAATTACAGAACATTAAATGAACTATTCTCGCCGCCAACCAAATGAGAACACTTAGGGATGGCAGTTTTTCAGAAAAACCGGTTTTTCAAATACCGGTTCCATCCCTAAAGTGGAACAAATAAGGGTGGCGGTAACTATAGGGGATGTATATCACCACACGATTCTCAATTATCATTCAAGGAATCGGTATATTTAAAGGAAATTATATACTCAAAAACGTAAATTCTATAACCTTTAAAATATAAAACGTTCCACGGCAACTATCATTTTTACTTAAAACACAGTATTATGAAGTTCGAAAGACATGAGGAATTCGTTTACCAAATTTTAAGTCTGTAGATATTTTAATTTTTCAGCAATGCCTTTAAAAAAAAAGTTCACTGTTAAAAATTTTTTAGCTTGGTTTCACCATGATATTGGTTCCTTTCGCCATGATATTGGTTCCTAGTAGCTGCAACGGCTGTATGGTGAAATGTTTCACCTTTTTTCGGTGTTTGGTTGAACCATTTTTCTGGATTTGGAAACCAAAACCTGAACCAAAAATATGGTTTAACGTTTCACCACACAGCCGTTGCAGCTACTAGGAACCATGATTTTGGTGAAACAAAGTGCTTAATTTTTAACAGTGTTCAATGGCAGCTACTTTTGGGCATACGCGGTTTTTTGAAGCCCTTATTATGACGTTCAACAGATACATATGATTGAATATTGTAGGTAAAACCATATATTTCTTCTACTCATCCCCCTGGATTAAACAAATACATTCCTAAACCAGGCCAATAAGATCAAGCTGCCGCAATTGTTCCCAAATCATGTCTACCTCCCCCATCGGCTGCCACATCTAGGCTGTTTTGGTTTTGCCTTAAACAGGGAGTACAAATCAGAAACTTGTAGTTTATCAGAAGAGGCATTAAGCAGTTCACTGTCTCTGGGCAGCTGTAAAACTGTAAATACGGTAAACACTTTCATCGCATTAGAAATATTCAATTGACTAAGGTGTACGTATACACTTGAACTTTTTTTTTCTAATATTTCACTTATTCTAATTTTATTTAAAAATCCAATTTTTTTTTATATTTGTTATAATTCATAAGTGTATGAGGGTACGTGTAAAAATATTTTTAAAAAATTAAATGTTAATTAATTAGCATTTTATGCATTAAGTAGCATGTTTTTTAAACACTCATCAGTCATCACTCAAGAATTAATTAAGACCTATACAATTAGCATGCAAATTAATCTCCAATTCATTTTGAAGAGCGTGAACTTCAAGTTTGTAGCTCTTTTAGTTTTTTTATTTATAATTTTTAATAATAAGCAACAATAAAAAATCCATTTTTTTAGAAAAAAAAATAACTTTGACTTGCAATATAAAATTAATTTAAAAACCAAATCTTCTTTTTTGAGGTTCACGCCCTCCCCAAACTTATTCCACAAATAAATAAACAATTCGTTTGACAAAATATTAATTTTAACTTTAGATATCACTGTTTAGGCAAAGTAATAGATGAGAAAAATGAAGTTTTGAGAAAATTGAGTCTAAAGGTTATAAAAGCTAACTGACTTTCATGATTTGGAAGATTAGAAAAACCTCTGTAACATTTTATTAGACCGGAGTATCAGTACAAACTTTACATCATTTTAAAGAGGAAGAATTGGAAATTCTAATGAACTTAAAAACAAAAAATGCCTAATTTGGTTATTTTTGGCCTTTTCTATTGTGTATGTTAGCGCTATTATAAACATCCGACACACGGCGAACGCTACCGGAACCACAACATGTGAACGGGTCTTACGCTAGAATGAAAACTTAACTAAAATGTATCTTAAGAGACTGGTAATAATGAACTTGGAGTTTCGTCTCTTCGTCATCACCACAAATGAGGCCGGACATTCGTCGATGTCCATCCCACGGCTCAAGATCATTTTTCGTCTGACCCAAGCTCTCTTTGTTTCCCAGCAGACGGGAAAATATCGCTTACTTGGACGGAAATATCGAACAGGGGGGAGTATCATTTGTGTCGCCGGCCACCCCCCGCGGCGAGATATCGTTTGGTAGGGTGTTTTGTCTTGATCGATTCGGATCTGGCAGCAGCGAGACAGATGGATGTGACGTCAATGTCACCCTTCTGTGTGACGTGTGAAGACATGCTTCGTTGTTCTATCGCTTCTGTGAGATGGTTGTTTTAAATGTGTTGTATCAATAGTAACTATATTAAGGAGCATGCAAAAATGACTCAGCCACGTCATTTTATAGTGATTGACCGATTAGTACTTACACTCTTAAAACAAACGAGCGGTTTTAACTCAGTCTGAGTTAATTTCCACTCCTTTCCGTGCCGAAAATGCACTTCTCCTATAGGAGTGAATTTCACTCTTTTTGCGGAGTGGGTAAAAGAAAATAAAAGAAAAACAATCTGCGTCCGTTACACTCTTAAAAACGAAACGGTTTTTAACTCATGTCTGAGTTAATTTCCACTCCTTTTCCGGTGCCGAAAATGCACTTCTCCTATAGGAGTGAATTTCACTCTTTTGTTTTAAGAGTGTATATTTATACTATTAACTTAGATGAAATCAAGTTCGTATTGTTGTAATTCATCAAAAATTTAGATAACTGCTTTAAAAATTTGACTTCATGTCGCACCTCTCTGATGGCCGCATATCCAATTCAAAAATATTAAAAACTTTATTGTTTACAGAATGTCCAAAATTGCTGTTTTATGTGTTTTTTATACACAACGAGTAAAATAAAACAGATGAGTGGGAATATATTTATTAGCCTGACAAGTACTAGCAGTTCGAATTCCAGCATTGATAAATCATGGTTACATGGCCGTTCTAAACCGGTTTTTAGTGGTAAAGTCACCGTTTTATTAGTGTTAATGAAGATAAATTAAAGCAAATATTATTAAATAAGTACTGATACGTATTTCTCTGTTTTGTTAACAGAGAAATACGGTGCATTTAAATTTGAATTAAACGGACTAAATTTAGATTAAAACAATTTAGTCGCACTTTGAAGACTCATTTCTAGAAGACACATTTCAAGAGATAAATGAGAAAAACTTTTTATATTTGTAATAGATTTTCGAAGAATATAATGAAAATAGTACTACATTTCTGAATCAAAAGATAATTTGAATTAGAGTTTTAGTAATTTGTTTTTATAAGTTTTTGATGATTCCTAGAATGTAATGTACAAATTCTTTTTTGATTTAAAAAAAAATGCAAACTAACACTTATACTGGCTTGTAATTTTTTTCATAATAACTGAAATTTAGTACCCAGAAAGGCTGTAAATATTTAAAGAAAAAATATGTAAATATATAAAATATATCAGCTATGCATACAGTTTCATGCTGATGAACACCTTTAAAACCACAACTATTGTGCTTTAAAAATGCTCACAAATTATATTAAAATTCTTTTTCTTATAACAAAACGACCTCTATTCGATATTATTTAACATTGTGAATGCTTTACAATGACTTCAAATAACGAACTTCAAATATTTCATTATAAGAATTCAATGCAAAATCAAAGGTATCCCTTTGGGGGGCTTAAGAAAAATCTTACTTTATTTAAAATAATGGGAACCTTCCGAAATACGTGCCCATTTCGAGCTATTATCCACTAAAAGGCCCGCGACTCTTCAAATAGAGCGATGTTTAATAGGGGAGAGCTTGCACCAAAAGATAGGTAAGACGATACTTGGCGTGGAAGAAAGTTGAAGCCTTTTAAAATTCGCCAAAGCTACACAGCTAAAAGTTGTGTACTTTAATTTGATGAGAGCGTTGTGCTCTATCAAAAGAACAGTTGGGGTTAATGGATGAGCATTATAATTTTTTTTTAAACTGTTGGAAGTATTTTTTTTTAGAATAGAAAATTTATTTACAAGCTACATATTCAAAACAAAGGCAAAACCCACATTGATGGCCAAGGGGAAACAAAACCCGTACAGACCATAGCAGAAGATTGATAATGCCAATTAAAAATTATATAAAAATACTAAAGTAAATAGGAAAAGATTCTTTTCACTATAGTAATGGTTCCTAGTAGAAGAAACGGTTATGTGGTCAAAATCTGTTCGGTATTTAGTTGAACAATTTTTCAATCTTTGGAAACTAAAACATGAGAAATGGTTCAAACAAATACTGAATATATGGTGAAATATTTCACCAAACAGCTATTGGCTCTATTAAAAACCATTTTTTTTTTGGTGAAACCAAGAGCCACATTTTTAAGTTAAAGCCAAAAGGTCAAACAAACCACATCACCAGCTGAAGAAAAAAAGTTATTCTTGTTCAACCGTGTGCAAGGATTTTTGCTTATAAAAGATATGCATAGTTTGTTCAGTCAATGAGTAACGTCGAATTCCACTCTTTAAGAATTTTGATTAAAATTTAGGATTGAAATCTTTTGCAGTTATGCACTGTGGTACAAGATATAAGTTAAAACAAGATTCTGACGTTTTTTTATGTGTGAGATATTAATTTGTATTTATAAATGTTAGTGTACGTGTTACAATGAATTTCCAGAATCTGTTGAAAGTCTGACATCCACCGGTATTAGGCAGAAATACTTTCACAACGATTTTTTTTATGGAAATGAGCCGATAAAAAAATGGAGGATAACTTGGTACGCAAAGCGTAATGCTAAACAGTTACCCAAACTTATAGTTAGCATTAGTTTGGGCCTATTTATAAACGAATAGTTGATTCACTTGGCATAGTTATTTACATTGTTTTTTTGACATAGTCGCACCTTCATTTAATTCTTACTTCAGTGCGTGCTACCAATTTAACTCAATTGTTGGAAGTTGCAGAGAAACCGGTTCTTTATTCTTTTCAGCGACATCTTTTAAGAAAAATGAACAATAAAAAGGTTTATTTTTGTGTTTTATTTTATTCGAATTTATTATTATTTTATTGCGTTCATTTGATTTTCACCGTAAGAAGAGGTAGAGGGGTGGGGTATAGTTGAAAGTGATATAAATAAGGAAATGCAGCGAGTAAAGTGGTTAAAAGACAAGGGAGTTGAAGCCTCCTTTGTTTTAATAGTGGTGTAAGTTTTCAAGATGTAGTTTGCTTTTGAACCTTAAGATTGTTAAAAATTAATGTCTTTATTGTTAACTTCAACCACTCCGATATAGTAATATTTCACCCATATAGCCGTTGCAGCAACTAGAAATTATTATTGTGGTGAAACCTAGCCCGTAATATTTAATAGTGTATTACATTCGAATTCAAATATGTTGTACTGATTAATTTATTGTTTTTGATAATTTAACAATTTTAATTATGAATTATTTTTTTTAGGAATATCTTTAATACTATATTATTTTTTAAATTTTATTTAATCATAAATCTTTAATTTTTAAAAAAATAGATGGGAAAACTTCTCTGACGGGTTTTACGTTTTTACCAAATATATTCAATTATAAAATTAAATATGATTTAGACACGGATATGAGTATTTAGGAGTGATTATTGGTATGAAAGCTTTTTATTTAATTAAAAAACTAAAACAAAAATGCCTTTGCATGCGCGAATTTACATATTTTTTAATACTTAGTCATTTATAAAAATGGCAATTTTTAGTTGCGTCCCTTAAGATGTTTATTCAAAGAAAAGGAGCCTTCGATTTGTGTGACTTACGTCATTTTCGTTAAACAGGCAAACATAAAAGCATCCGAATATAACGATTGAAATCACGTTGAAAAAGCTCCCCGCTTTTGCCGAACGAAGAGAAATTAATATAAGAATATAACAAGATGAAACATTTCATTTTTCTGACGCTACTGAAGAACAAAAAAAAATGTTTTGAAACTTTCATTCTTCGAACAGTTGCTCGTTTCAGGCCGTCCAATCAAAGTAAAGATAGGGGGATGTTTTTTTTTCTTCTCTGATACTCTATATTCTCCTTAATTGATTATTATTCCATTTGTTTTTGGTTATTATTTCTTGTTCTTAAGGTTGGGGGATTGGATTGTAATAAAAAAAAGTGGGTTTTGGGTGCTGATAATTATTTCGTGATTCGTTTGCTGGGGATTTGTTGCCATTATTTTTTGTAATTTTTCGCTATGCCATTAGGAAGTTCATTTTCTCTTAATTTTTTTCGGATTCCAAGAAGACGATATTGGAAGAAATTAATATAATTTTTTTCGAGACACAATTATTGCAAGGTAGTTTATTAGATTGAGAGATTTAGCATCTTTTGTCGAAATATAAACGGAATGTTTAACTTCTGCGAAGTATTTATTATATTTTTACTCCTTTTGGACCACATTACGCTTCCACACTACGTTTATAACTTAAAAAGTGGAAGGTATTATAATCGTCCAGTCCGTCTGTCTCTCCGTCACCCACTTTCAAAGCCCTAACTACAAATGCTATGGACAAGTGTGATACGTCAAATTAGAAGACATTGAAAATCTCAGAAAAAAATCGATTTCGAAGTACTTTAATTATTTAAAAAACTGCAAAATTTAAGGCTCATTTAAAAACCATAAGAAGTCATTTTTATTAGAATTAAATCACCATAGCCATTCGCAACAATCGCTCGAGTAACTTTAATTCTTTTAGACAATCAATTAAAATAAATTTATTTTTGAAATGACGTCAAATATATTTCACTAAGAGATTCTTTGTACGTTGATATGAAATGTTTTCATTCCATTTAAAAGCGATGAATATTACATATTTATTCTTTGAAATATAAATTAATTTTTGCAAACGATAAGTAATAATTACTGAATTTTGAAATAAAATAAATGAAACTAGCCAAATTTAGCATGTAAATGTTCAATATAGAATATTAATGCTGTGTTTGTCCGCCTTCTTACCTGTTAAACACAACTGTTGTGTGGAAGCGGGTTAAGTGACAGATTCTGTTACAAACCAACTTGTTTTATATTTTACAAAACTTTATTTAAATAAAGAAAGCATTAATAGATAAACTGATTATTTTTAGATTCTGATTATTTTTACTTATTTTAGATTTATTTTTACTCATTATTATTGACGTACGGACGACTGACGTTTGTGGTACGATGTAAGAGTACGATGTCACTCAAAATAGGTGGAAGCCAGCCTCCTTGTCGATTTCGTTAATAGACATGCTTCATGTCTTGAGTGGCAACAAAAATGCTGAATGAAAATAAATTTTTCGTCAATCGTTGATTGATGAATTGATGAATCAAATGCACGTGGAAACATAGCTCCAATCGGAGCATTGATCGGAGGAAAATCAGAATCGCAAGCTGGAAAGAAATACGTCATCAGAAAAAAGCCTATTGACCGAGGATCGAAATTGCAAAGCCTACTTGTTTTTTAAAGTTTTTTTTAAGCTTGTGGCGATTACCACACGCGCAACCTCAATATATCATCCTAACGCTAGAGGGCGCAGATTTATCTCTGCGTTCCTACCACTATTCTAAATAACAACAAAAGCAATAGTATAAAAGCCTAGGTAACTCATATCCACCTTGAGGATCCTTTTGGTAGACTGTGGGTTACCGAGGCAGCTACAGTGGCGACTCGGACGTGATCGTCACCCACTGCAACGAAGCTCCTGCTACGATGCGCTCAATCCCGGTTGCTACTCGCTGCTAATGCACTCAACGCTGCACACAACTCATCGCTCCCCGCAACTCAACGGCCAACTCTGGCTTTCAACTCAACCGCAGCACAACGCACAACGAAGCAACCTGCGCACGGTTCCTTACCTCGTTGTTTCTAGGAGGGGAGTGGTGTGGCGATTACCACACGCGCAACCTCAATATATCATCCTCATGCTAGAGGGCGCAGATTTATCTCTGCGTTTCTACCACTATTCTAAACATCAACGAAAGCAGTAGTATAAAAGCCTAGGTAACTCATCTCCACCTTGAGGATCCTTTTGGTAGACTGTGGGTTAACGAGGCAGCTACAAGCTAAATGTAGAGAATTGGAAACTTTTAGCCCAAATCAAACGAAGTCCATAGCCAATAGCTTATGACTGCAGCTCAACTACAGAGTTTTTTTTAATACGAAACCCACCAATACAATATAGTCACGCCAATCAATTCTCGTACATCAATATCATCACATGTTTATGCCTTTTAGTGCCCTCATAATCGTAAACACTTAGACGCGACATTTCGACGACGAAAAACATCGTTAGTGTCTCGCTACGGAACGTCATTAATGGCAACATGATATTCCCAGTCGCCAAATGATCGTATCTCCTGATTGGTCCACACCACCCTACCCATAATCCCTCCCGAAACATTTTTCATGAGGGTCGCTAATTAGGCAGAATTATAACGATGCGAAGCAAAAGTAACCATATACTATATACCTGTTAATTTAACCTTAACGGGCCTGGTAATGAACAAATATGCATATTTGTTTTTAATGCATCCAAATAACATATTTGTTTATAAAATCAGAATTAGGTTTATTTTTTAAGTTGTAGCTCTAAAAGCATTTCAAAATGAAAAGTGTACATTGTGAATAAAAATTTGTTAATTATAAAATTTTTGGTTATTGAAACAAAGCCTGATACACAAAATGCAGAAAAAGCCGGGTCTAACGCTCGGAGGGCGAAAAACATAGATATCATAGTTAAAGTATTAGATTTGCAGATCACGTGACCTCCAATGCTAACGACGCGACGGTACGCACATGGAGGCCAAATAAGAGGGCAAAATGGCCAGTATTGCTGCCACTTTAAGGAAAAAAATACTACGAAAAAATACCATTTAATTCTAAAATTACAAAAAAAATACTAGAAAAAGATTTAAAGTCACTAAAAAGATTCCAAAATGCAGCCGGTATTTTTATGATATATTTTTTTTGTAATTTTAAAATTAAATGGTATTTTTTCGTAGTATTTTTCTCCTTAAAGTGGTAGCAACACTGGCCATTTTGCACTCTTATTTGGCCTCCATGCGTGTCCCGTCGTTAGCATTGGAGGTCACGTGGTCTGCCAATGTAATACTTTAACTATGATACAATGGCGAAATAGTAGTGTATGGACTATGATTTCTGTGACTTTAATGTAATAGGTATCATAAAGGGGGAGGGATAACTTTGACCTTGTAGCGCAACTTCGGCCAAGCATTTTAAGCTAATAACTCATCAGTAAAACGCACTCACAAAAAAGGGGTGGCCTTTTTCAACTCGTGGCAACTATGTTTTCACGTATAAGTATAAAAAATATTTTGCAAGAAAGTCATCACTAGTTTTTTTGCTTGGGCCAAAGTTTCCGTATTCGACGAAATGTATTATAATAAGTTTTTGTGTCGAAATGCGAAGAAATACTTTAAACAAGATAGTATCGTAGAACGCTAATACGTAGATAGTTTAAGATTGAATGTTTCTTTTTGCCTAACAGAGAAAGATTTCGCATAAATGCATTAATACAAAATCTGGTGCTAAAATTACAGTAAACTGGTTATGATTCTTTTTGATCAGGATAGGTTCCTAACTTGTTCTTTAACCGGTTGAGAGACGATAAGTGTTTTAAGTATCAAATCCAATAAAATATAAAATTCGCTACTCTGGAGACTAAGATTATTGTTGGTGTTTAAAACTTCCTAAACTAAACTCCTCGACGCAACGCAACAACCCGTTAGTGGGCAAAACCTGCCTTACCCACTCCAGCTTACTTGGCCAAGCGATCTGGGCATATGTCCCTCTATGGTGGTCAGCCTCACGCGGAACCCCCAGTATTTAGTTTCCCAGCATGCTTGGTCCTCATTGCACTCTAACAACAATAACAATTGAGTTTTTAGCATAGCCTGTAAAACATGAACTAGCAAACCCTGCTTTTGAAATATTAATACAATTTTTATTCTGAAATAAAGCGATGTTTACGAAATTTCCCATACAGCAAAAATTCCTCCTTCACTTATTGGATAACATGTACCCAAGATATGATGATTTAGAAAGACATATATTACTTTATGACATGGTAATTAAATATCAGCGTACCAATAAATGATCATAGGTTTAGGAACCATTTAATAAATCTGATTCTCCAACGTTGTATGACTAGAAAGCAAGGAATATAAATTGCTTGTTTACATAGAGGGAAGCATATCAGACGGAAACCATCGGGTTTTTTTTCGGAATCATATTACTTCAGTTGAGAAAATTTTTAGTAAATTTAGTTGGTGTGTCACAATTTCAAATAATAATTAAACATTTTTAACCAACAATTTTAACTAATAATCTAACTTTTCACACAGTTCGATTAGACCTCTATAAAGTCTGATTGAGATGGTTTGGGAGTTTATATCATATTTAAAAGATTAGTTACGAAACTCACACATTCTCCAAAATATAACTAACATTTAGGGTACGGCATTTCATTGGCGACTTCGTCCAATTGTAGTTACGACTGTCGGAAGTCGCCAATCAATAGACGGGACTTCATACCTTAATTATACTTCAGAAAATGTTGGATTTGAAATTTCATCCTTCATTTGATGTTTAGTTTTACCATGTCATATACCATTAATGTTTAGGTGAAATATGGAGGTAGGAGATTAATAAAAACTAGAAAGTTTTTTTTAAGGTGTTCCAAAAGTTCACTGAAAACCGTTCAGCAACGTGTCTTAAGCGTCTTCGAATGTGTTCAAAAAGTGTTGCCAAATACTTTCTAAAAGTAATCTGAAAAAAAAGGGCTCCATTAGATATTTCGAAATGCGTTCCGGATAGTGTTATGAAATTAAAACAAAATGAAGTGTAAAAGCTACTTCGAAATGTATTCCACATGCGTTCTAGAAAGTGTTCTGCAATGTGATCTAAAAATGGTAAATATAGTGAATTGAAATGCGTTCGTAATGTGTTCAGTGATATTCAGTGCAGTTATACTTTGAAGAATGAGATTTATGTAAGTACATCCTTCCTTTGATGTTTAGCATAGTGCCATGGCATATTTCATTGATGTTTGGGTGAAATACGCCAGTAGAACAATAATAGCAACTAGAACAGTTTATCTAACCCATTTTTCACTGACATTATTCGTGTTTCACTTGCACCCATTTCATCCCAACGCTCACAGTTTATGAGTAAGAGCAATAGCGGAGATTGGGCAATCTCGGGAAAGATTTCCATTCGATGCCTTCCAGATTGCGGCCCGGAATGGCCCAACAGAATGCGCTTTTTACCCTTGCCTCTTGCATTTTAAATGAGTGTTTTGGAAGTCGTAAAAGTCATTAAATTAAGTCGAACGTAAATATAGGACTGCGAGGAATATAAATTGCGAGATATTCCTTTGGCGAGGGGATTGGCGGGGTTTTGTTTAGGCTGGAATTTGTTACTTTATATTCTGGAGGTTTGGGAGATGAGTTAGTTAGTTTTGTAAGTAAAAGTACATTGTAGATATAATTTGTGAGAAGCAGATTTTAAAAAAAAGTATAAATTAAAAAATTTCTCAAAAATATATTTGCGATAGAAAAAGCTATACACTAAAAGGATTAATTTTTTGTTTGAATATAGCCATATTCATTTTGGGAAGAAGTAGGCGGGATGTTGTTTATTTTAGAAATTACATACTTTTTATTCTATACGCATTGAAGTATGATGATAGTTAAATTACTTAGTTTTGGCAGTTAAAGTTAAATATATATCTTTAGATATATAAATATTTTTAGTATCCGTGGCATTTTAAACTGAATATGCAATTTTTTTAATACTAATTTAAATTGTGATGTTCTGTAAATAATTATGTAAGTTTAATTTGCCAACCGTATGGATTTTTCAAAATGAAAAATGTCGTCATTATATTCCAAACAATTTTATACTTCAAAAGATTTAATTTCATGGAATTGCGTAATAATATTAAAATCCGATTGTCAGTGTAAGTAACTTATAAACACATATTATTATGAGTTTTTTAACAATACATTGTCTTTATATATTTTCTTTTGATAAATTCAATAGCGATTTGTACAACAACTACAAAAGACATTATGAATACGTTAAGAAGCTTTAAACAGGATAATTAGTATAGCTTATTTACTTTAAAACTTATTTTACCATCATTAGAAGTAGGCGGGATGTTGTTTATTTTAGAAATTACATACTTTTTATTCTATACGCATTGAAGTATGATGATAGTTAAATTACTTAGTTTTGGCAGTTAAAGTTAAATATATATCTTTAGATATATAAATATTTTTAGTATCCGTGGCATTTTAAACTGAATATGCAATTTTTTTAATACTAATTTAAATTGTGATGTTCTGTAAATAATTATGTAAGTTTAATTTGCCAACCGTATGGATTTTTCAAAATGAAAAATGTCGTCATTATATTCCAAACAATTTTATACTTCAAAAGATTTAATTTCATGGAATTGCGTAATAATATTAAAATCCGATTGTCAGTGTAAGTAACTTATAAACACATATTATTTATGAGTTTTTTTAACAATACATTGTCTTTATATATTTTCTTTTGATAAATTCAATAGCGATTTGTACAACAACTACAAAAGACATTATGAATACGTTAAGAAGCTTTAAACAGGATAATTAGTATAGCTTATTTACTTTAAAACTTATTTTACCATCTTTCTTATAAATCGCAACAATGCTTAGAAAAAGCATTGTAAAGAATGTAAAAAGTATTGTACTAACAATATTCAAGAATTGTAAAAAATCAATTGTTTTAATTATTTGTTCTTCATTCCATTTGCAGTCTTCGAGCAGTATGTCACATTCATTTACTTTCCAGTAAACTATGGGGTTTAAAATTAAATTACGCAAGTGATAATATATCTAAATATATTCCTACGGATTTCAAAGAAAAAGATTGGTAAGAAATTTGGCGAGCTTATTTTATTAGACTGTATATACTAATTTATATAAAAAATGGATAGGTCAAATGTGTCATATTAATTTAAACTTATTAAAATGTATTTTTCCATATTATGCTTGGACATTTTGTGAACTATAGACCCAGGTGGATTTTTATTTAACAGCCACGAAGTTCATGAAATTTCAAGTAAAAACTGCACAGAATTTAAATTAAGGTAATAGTATAAATTAGTTTAAACATTCATTTTTACAATTTCTATTTTAGATTCAAGTGTAGATACTGATTTGCAGGATTCAGGTTTTGAGTGGCAGCAGAAATGCTGCGTGAAAGTAAATTCTTTCTCGAGATTCAATTGGCGAATCAATGTCACGTGTGAATAGAGCACCAATCGGAGCACCGATCTCAGACAGATAAAGGAATGAATGCTGGAAAGAAGTACATCAAATTAAACAATCCAGCAGAAGTAGATTTGCAATGCATATTTCTAGATTTGCATTCTTAGTAAGTTATATTCTATCTATTATTAGATATAATTGGTACTCGAAATCCCATATAATAAGGATTGAGGTTTCATTCAGCTTGGTTATTGATCATAGTAGTAAGTATAAGGGTTCTTAAGTTATTTTAAGCATGGATTTTGGTACATTCACCACATAAGGAAAACGGATAATACAAGAATACAAATCAAACGATTTTTAAAAAATATCTTCTTGTGAAGAGAAGTTACCATAATCCTTAATCCCGGAGAAATCTGCTATAATCTGAGGAATGCCAATAACACCAAGGAAAGAAATGCACTTTCTTATTGTAAACAAGAGGAACATAAAAATATATCTCACTTTTAATCCTCCCAAGAAAGAGACGAGAATGGGAAGATAAGGAAGAAAAGAAAAAGAAGACAAACTTGAGAAGTAAATACAAGGTTCTAAGAGAACTCAAAAATAGCCTACTTTCCGGTTACTTTAACACCCACTTAAATTCTTATAGAAAGATAAGTGGTTTTGTAACAATAAGTACTACGATGAAATGCTTCCACAAGATTTTATACAACTTAAAAATTGCCAGGCACGGCATTTAAAGTTTAATTACTTAGTTCAATTTACTTAGAATTTTAAAAATTAAAAAGCCGAAGTTTGCTATTTTCATTAATTTTCTTGCACAAATTTAAGTAATATTCATTACTGTTTTCTAAATTTGTTTACAGTTCGGAAAATAATTAAGTAAAATTGCTTGAGTCAAATTCTAGTATCCTTATTCCGGCGCATTTGGCAACAATATTGGGGAGCGATAAAGTTTACAATTTGTTGTAGTTTTGTTTCTTTTTATACTAAATTACCACGAACATTTCGAAAAGATCAATTTGTAAGATAAAGTCATTCTAAACTGAATTTAGAGACAATTATAAATTTTCTTTCAAATATTAATTTTAAATAATTTAAGTTTCTTACATGCGATAGTTGATATGGCAGCACCGATTTAAATAACTTAAAATTAAAAATCAATGCTAATTGACTGGGTAGAACATCGAGAGACAGGTAGCTAGATGTCCATTAGGAAGTACATACAGACGGATAAAAAGTAAAAATTAGTTCAATGCCGAAAATGCCTGATGCTACACCTTTCTAAAAAAAGAATGTTTAGTATCTGACGAATTGAACCGAATATGGTACTGGTAGGATTGTACAGACGGTCATCTCCCCAGCCATGTCAGTACATTCTTTAATTTTTGTTTAATTCTTTCGAATAAAAAACAAAAGTAGTCTAATAAGTGAAATTTCTCAATGTGAAGGGTAAGAGCCTACAAGAAATTAAATTATCTTTCTGAGCCATGAGAAAGGAGCGATAATCTAAAAACATGCAAGGAAAAAAAGAGACCATCTAGTTAAAATCACGTGACCATCAAATTCATATTGTGAAGAGTAAGAGCAAAGAAAAGATTTCCTTCTAATCCCAAAAGAGGAATTGATTCTAAGGGAAAGGAAGAAAAGAAACAATCTAGAGATTAAAAAAAAGTGAAATATGTTACTGAGAATATATAGAACAAAATAAGAAATTCATTCATTTTGAATCCACTCAAAATCTTAATAATAAAGAATGCACAATCATTAGTAGAAAAATGAGGGGCAACAGATCAGCGGTATTGTTTTCATTCTCGGTCCTGCTGAAATTGCCTCTGTTTTGGTATTCTCAAAAATAACTTGTGTGCAAGGTTTTCTTTCAGTATAGCTAAAGCTTTTATTCCCTGTTCATGAATAACAAATTGCTGTCCACATTCCGCTTAATTTCTCCACAGACAACAAATATCATCTGAACCGAAGCTTTCCTATAACATTGACGGTTTAGTCATGATTTGTATAATGGAAGTATAATTGAGAATAAAAAAGGATGAAGTTTAATTAATATCAGTACTGAGAACAAGTTACACTTAAAATAATCTAAAATAGAACACAACAGACAATTAGACCGCAAATACCGAAGCAACTAATGAAATCGCGAAAGATAAAGTATGAAAACTGGAAAAAGTGACTTCAAGTGACAAGTCAATTGAATTATTTTTATTGAGAAATGATCTCAATAAGACTTTTCACTTCGAATCCTTTAGCAAAAGTCTCTATTATAAAGAATGTACAATCAAGGAAAAAAACAACATGTTTTATACTGCCGAATTGTGAAGGAAAGAAACACATTCTGATTCTTCCAACTATAAACACCCCGTTGCCTGCATCAGCAGCACACTAATCCTTCCAACGCAGTACATCCAATTGAGGATGGCACACACATCAAAAACATTCCAATAAAGAACAACAAATTCGGTAATGAAGGCGCTTACAAACCGATGCGGACAAAGAAAAAGCAGCGAGATAAACTCACTGTGGAAACTCGTGGCCCGTGTGTCTTGTGTCCATTAACTCTTGTTGGCTAACATCCAGCCATGGTTCATGTAATCAATAGCGCGGATATGATACAGACGGATTTGTACATAGGGTCTCGTGTTTTCCCTGATGAATTTGGGGTGGATGTTATGGTAGAAACTATGACGTTTTATACCAGTTGTGCTTTATGTGGAGATGAATAAGATTGTATTGAGTTATTGAAGTTTTAAAAACAATGTTGTAGCTGCGTTACCTGTGCAATAAGTACACTGTTTAAAGAATGACGCTTGGTTTTGTAAATAAATATGGTTCCTAGTAGCTGTAACGGCAGCGTGTTGAAATTCTTACATTTTTTTTTCAATATTTTGTTGAATCATTTCCCGTTTCTGTTTCCGAAACCTGAAAAATTGTCCAACCGAATACCGAAAATCTGGTGAAGCATTTCCCTAAACAGCCATTGCAGCTGCCAAGAATCGTTATTATGATAGAACCAATAACACATTTTTCAACAATGTTTCATTTTTCTTCATTTGCATCTTTACAGATAAGAGATTTGATGGTGGTCCCATATGAATTTATGCCATTTTACCAAACCATTTTATCTATGCGATATAAAATTCTGCATCGTCAATGTATTTGTTTATTTATCTAAACATATAGTTATTTCTAAATTTAATTCTGTTATCATCAATAAAGTATAACACTTACAGTCCCTTGACAAATTATTAGACGCACTGTGACCCATAGGGATACATGACCCAATGCCCTTTCTCAGCATTGGAAAAGTTTTATAAGTAGTGGCATCAATAATTAGTGGCATCACTTCTTTCCTTTCAGTCGGCCGACCACATGGTGAAAAAATACAACTGAATAATTGCGTATATGTTTAGCTTTACGAAGAATAGAAACACCCGAAATCTTACAGTGCGTCTAACAATTTGTCCAGGGACTGTATTTTTGTTTAGAGATTTAAGTTCTTCAAATTAAAAATTAGTATTTTAAATTAAAACAAATGCTTAGTAGAAAAGTCTAGTCTGATAAAAATTGAGAAAACCATTTCCACTCCTTCTCGTTCAACTTATATTTGCCTTATGAATAATTAGTGAAATATTACACTTATCACTGTACACAATTTTAACGAATAATATGTCTTACTGATTGTAGTTTTAATTCTATGGCATGCAAGTGTTCGTGAAAACTAACAGTAGCATGGCACACCTAGGTTCGTTTGTGAACGGGACAGAAAGAGTTTAGCCAGCCAATGCCATTGAAGCAAACTTACTTCGTTCAGTCCAGGTTTAACGAAGGAAGGTATCGGAGGTTCAAATTTCGGTAGGGTGAATAGAATGTAGTCTGTTCGTTTTGGTATTGATTGACTTATTGGAATTTTGTCTGTTATTAATGCTGATGCTTTACTTTTGTGACTAGTTCAGTGTACTATTGCCTTTACAAGATTAAGGTATTGCATTCTCGTAATAAATATATTTTGCTATGGAATGCGAATGTTCGGTGTAGGTACACATAAAAAGTAGGTTTGTAACAGAATCTGTCACTTAATCCGCTTTCAGACAACATTTGTGTTTAACAGGTAAAAATGCGACAAACACAGCATTAATATTCTATATTACACATGTACATGCTAAATTAGGCTAGTTTCATTTATTTTATTTCGAAAATTCAATAATTATTACTTATCGTTTGCAAAAATTAATTTATATTTCAAAGAATAAATATGTAATATTCCTCGCTTTTTAATAGAATGAAAACATTTCATATCAACGTACAAAGAATCTCGTAGTGAAATATATTTGACGTCATTTTAAACTGATCGATGTCGCAAAAATAAATTTATTTTAATTTATTGTCTAAAAGAATTAAAGTTTCTCGAGCGATTGTTGCGAATGGCAATGGTGATTTAATTCTAATAAAAATGTCTTCCTATGCTTTTTAAATGAGCATTAAATTTTGCATTTTTTTTTAAATAATTGAAGTACTTCGAATTCTTTTCTGAAATTTTCAATGTATTCTAATTTCGATGCGCTGAATTTTTTTTGACGTATCTTACTTGTCCGTAGCATTTATAGTTTGGGCTATGAAAGTGGGTGATGGACAGACGGACGGACTGAACGATTATAATAACTTCCACTTTTTACGTTATAAACGTAGTGTGTAAGCTAACATATGGTTGTTGGCAATGTTGATAGTTGTTAACTCATTTCCGACCCATTTGTGAATACCTATAATACCTTCCTTTCCTAATAAAAAAGTTAACTTTAAGTTTTTTTCAATTCGTTTTTTGTGTAATTTAATTTTCCAACGTACAATGTCAGTGTAGAATTAAATGCTGTGTGCTTGGTATTTTTTTACCATATCAAGCACATATGTTACGTAAAAGCGCTCTGTGACAGATACTGTTATTTAAAATTAATAAATAGAATGCCTTTTACTTTTTAAATAAATAATACGAACCATCATAAATGTATTATTGTGACTAAGATTAAGATGTTATTCTAATGTGATTTATATCACAAATATAATTTCTTTTTCAATATGTTTTTCTTACATGAATAAAGTTTTTCGTTCAACTGTTTTGAGTGGTTTGATATCCTTAGAAAAACTTCCACGTGATAAACGTAATGTGGAAGCTAAAATTGATTAATAAATGTAATATTGTTTACCAATTGCTAAAATCCTAACTCAAATATCATTACTCTGACTGTTAATCTAACAAATATTTAAATGTAACAACACGGACATTTTAAATCATTTCAAGAATGACTGAAACATTACGTGAAATAATAATACACCCCAGCATAATATGATGGAATTATAATATATAATATAATTTTACATAACCATTTAACTACTGTCCACAACCATTTCCCATCCAAATATGTGTCCCCGTAACCGCAAACACACTTAAACAGCGACAACAATGCAAAACTTTAATAAAACAATTATCTCTGCTCATATTCAGAATTCCAGCATTAAAATTCCACAACTCCGTGAGAATGTCAACGAATCGCAGGCCTTTAAAATCTTTGACGTCATTTCTAGAAGGGGTGTGTTTGCTCGGAAATAATGTCCGTGCCGAAAAGGAAATTGCACCGAGATTTAATTCGTGGCACGTAGATCTGGAAGAAAAGAACTTAGTTTGGTGGTTTATTTGATGTTTGACCAATGGTACGACAAGATTATCTGACTTATAAAACAATATTTATTTTACAGATTGATCAAAAAGTAAATTTCGATCGAAAATTTCGAATTATCGAACCTACCTCAATTTACACGAACTCCCTAATCATTTTTTTCATTGATAAAATGGCTAAAGTATTTACTGGAAAAAAATTAAAGGAAAAAATACTAAAAAAATAAATACTAAGAATAACTTGTATAGTTGCATAACTAACAATTGAATAAACTGAATAGTTAAACAAAGTAAATACTTTTTTTAAAAAATATTTTATAATGTCGCAATATATCGTAAGATAAATAATGTAATAGGAAATCTAGTAAAAAAATTCTTGTTTTATTTTATTTTCCAAATTCACAGCAAAATTCAAACATTTAAAGAAAAAAATTGAGATTAAAAAAGAAAGAAAAGGATAATATTTTGACTTTTAATAGTTATCTATGCAAATATTTGAAATATACTTTAAATGCAATACTACAATATGATTTTATGGTGTATTTAATTATTTTTTTTATTCAAAAATGTAAGTGGATATACCAATTGTTATTATACAACTTCTATATTATAATATTTAAAACTAAATTGTGGCAATCAGCTTATATACCCAGCACTAAGCCTCATATTTAAGTTGAGTTTTTAATAACTTTATCGCAGATGGTTTAGTATTGGACGAGTTCAAATTCGGTGCTGGCCATATCTTTCAAAAATGAATTGTTAATTTATAAGGTCCTTTTTTTACAACTACAGTCCCTGGACAAATTATTAGACGCACTGCAAGATTTCATGTAAAATATTAATTACCGGGTGATATTGTACCGTTTTATTATTTTAAATTGGTTCGTGTTTTATTTTTATATGATCCAATCAATTACCGATTTATTTGACATAAATAAAACAGCATTAATTTAGAAAAGCATAAGTTTATTAAGTTTTAAAGAAAAGTGAAATTACTGTTAGTAAAAGTCAATATTTAGTTGAGCCGCCTTTAGCCGATATTAAAGCTTTAATTCTGCGCGGCATGCTATCAATGCAAGACAGTACTGTCTCCTGCATTTGAGGATGATGATTCCACTCACAAATAATCTTATAATAAATAATTAATATAAATTAATCTTAATCATAATTAATCATAATTATCTTAAAATAAATACAAATATGTAGTCGACAACAATTCTTTTAAATAAAAATCAATAATATCGTAGTTTAAATATACCATTATTGCATAAAAACTCTTAAGAAACGTAAAATTACTTTAAAAAAATACAGTGCGTCTAATAATTTGTCCAGGGACTGTACATAAACCGAAAACAAGTAACCTTTTAAAATAACTCGCGTTTCAATTGTTGTCTACGAATTTCGGTCAGAGGGTCCAGATGTTGAAATGCATTGTCGGCATCCTGAAATGTTTTTGTTCGTTTCAACTCGGAAGTGGTCATTGTGTTTTGGATTGTTCCTCGGCTGAGATTTCTGATGGAGTGGTGAGAGTTTAATTTCACGAGGGATTTAATTTCAAGCGCAATTTAAAAGGAAAGTAGTTAGATTGCTCTTTGAGAAATGTGAAAGTTACAATTGTTTGATGTTTACGATTTGAAACAGGAAAGCTAATTTATAATTGCACTATTAATATTTATTAAGGAAATCTGTTAAAACTTTATTACTACTACTATTACTATTCCATATATATTCCGGCTTGTGTGCTCGATCACAGACCCGCTTATAAACCTTCGTCCAGTAAGACAGACACAGGAAGAATTTATACTGTCACAGAGAAAGAGATATACACCCAGGGCGAAGGTGGGAATCGAACCCGCACCCGTTACAGCGCGCAGACTGCTAGCGTAATGATCCAAACCATTCGGCCATCCGGTCCCCCACTTTATTTTATAAGCAAATATGATTAACTTTAATAAAATGCGTTGAAGTCAGCTTAGTTTAACAATGAAATAAGCTTTTCAAAATTTAAAAAAGAAGGTTATTAGAAAATATTGTTTTATAAAGACTCTTTTCGGCTGTTTGTGCCCGCTTTCAGTACTTTAGGCAAGCGTGATACTTCGCAAAATTCAACTTCATAAATTTATTACGTGTTAGGTTTTTTTTTCAAGCAGCTCTAAATAATAGCAGGGTTATATTTTGTTACTAAATGATAATTCAAAAGTTTAAAAGCTGCTGCATCCGAGCAAAAATAAAAACTAGTACTCTTCAGATGAATGATTTGTTAAAATAAATGTTTATCATAATTAGTTTACTTCTACTTCAAGCATTTTGTTTCAATGTTTACAAATATAATTAAAGAGCTTAGTGGAAGAACGTGCTAAGTGACATTTTTGAAAAAATGGAGATTTTTGTGTCAATGAACCAACTTCTTTAACGATAACAAGTTTCCCCTTTTTCATAAAATTTAAATATAGTATATTTTTTACGCTTTACAAGTTACGTTTTCAACAGTGCTGAGTGCAAACGAAAAACTTTGAAGCTCATTTTCTCGTTTTCACTTTTTTGTCACTTAGCACGTTCTTCCACTAAGCTCTTCAATTGTGATTCCTAACACTTTGAGTAAGGATAGTCTGCGAAAATTAAAGTTTTTTATTTGCGAATTAATTCTGGAATATATCTTACATGTGTGCTATGACTGAAACTGGATTTTAATGTATTTGCATAATTTCACGAAGCTTGAAATTTTAAATAAACTATTATATATTTGTCAATGAATAGTATTTTTAACTATGACTAAAACTGGATTTCAATGTATTTGCATAATCTCACGAAGCTTGAAATTTTAAATAAACTATTATATATTTATCTATGGATAGTATTTTTAACTATGACTGAAATTGGATTTTAATGTATTTGCATAATTTCACGAAGCTTGAAATTTTAAATAAACTATTATATATTTGTCTATGAATAGTATGTTTAACTATTATAACATAACCAGTTTCAGATCATGTTCCCATTTAAACTACTTTTTAAATATTAAAATAATTTTTTTATTTGTAAAAATCATAACATAAACAATTTTTTCGACCAAAAACTCAAAACACCTGTTCATAAAAGATAGAGCCAAAGCTAGCAAACAACGATGCTAATACCTATTCAAAAACAAGCCCTTAATTACCTACATAAAAAACCCATTTACCTGTTCCAGCCTATTATACATAAAAACTATTCAACGCACATAATAGTAAAAGCTAGTATTTCTAAAGTGAATATCCTAAAAACTCTAAACAAACACTTCCTTTTTAGCTAAAAAAAATAATATAAAATCGAAAAAGCGTTCACTATAACAACTTAATGAAAAAATCTATCCTCGCTGTGTTGTGAAAATCGGCGCTCACCAATTGCTCAATAAAAAGAGGAACTAAACATCCTTTAATTAAAATTCTACTTAACTTTTCTAATATTTTATCTACAGCTTTAAACAATTGCTAATCTATTTCGGAAGCCGCTTAGGCAGGCTTCTTTATTATTGGATGCATTAGGAGGCTGATAGAAAATTGTGTTGTTTTTTTGGTCGTTATTGTTGCCAAAAATTGTTTTTTTTTGCGAGCGTATTTGCATCTTTTGTTTGATCACCACCTGTTTTGTTTCGCACCGAAAAGGGAAATAGATTTTTTTAGTTAGAAAATATTAACGTTTTACGGCGGCTTAAAATTCACCCCTTACAGGTTAATAAAAAGTATTAAATTCTTAGTGTAAAGCATTTTAAACTAGTTCACATAAAAAAACGGCTTGTTACAATATTTGAGGAAAAGTTTCGTTTTTTTTATATATTATAAATGAAATCTATATTAGAAACCCTATAAAAAAGTTTCTTGCTCTTAGAGATATAGGACTTTTTTTATAAATAATATTATGGTATATAATGGTTAGTTGTTTTTAAAAGGAAAGTAACAGTTTTAAATACGGAAAGATAGATAGTTTTTTACTTAGAAAATATTAACATTCCATAGTAGTTTAAAATTTAATAATTGCATTTTAATAAAAAATAGTAAATACGTGATGTAGTATAATTTAAAGTGTGCATAAAAACGGCTTGTTACAATGCTTAAAGAGAGAAATCCATATTTTAGGCCTGAAAAAAGGTACAATGTACATAAAAAAATATTGCTCTTAAAGAGCTTAAGTTTTTTTATAATTGATATTATAGGTTATATCTAATATCAATTATTAGCGACATGTATAAAAGCATAAAAAGTTCATTATGAAGGTGCCATGGATATAGATATATATTTTTTCCTTTTAAAACTGTTATCTAAGGTAATACCTTAATTTTTTAAAAGTAGTTAATATAAATATTTTGCAATGAAAACACATACTTTTATCAATATAAAAACTTGATAAAGATGAAGTAAGAAAAATTAACTTACAATTTTTTTGACACCATACATGGTTAAGCCATTAATACATCAAAAGTATGCTTTTGTTTAAAAAAAAAAAACATTATTTTTATAAAATCAATCTATACAAATTTAAATAATAAAAAAATCTGTAGGCATAGTGTAAATTTCAGATTATTAAAAAATGGATAAATTGATTCTATTTCTGTTTTTATTACATATTTTTTCAACCTTGCTTAGTTTTAAATTTTAAATTTAATTGTTTTTTTTTAGTTTACACTAACTTTTTTAAATATCATACTTTAAATTGTACAATTTAAACCGAAAGTATAATAAGCATTTAAATTAGGATATAATTTGCAAATGAAGTTTAAAGTTAATAGAAATACGTAGTTTATTTTTTAACGTACTTACGTAATTTATAATAATTAAGTGTTAAGTATAATAGTTTATTATTGTACATTTATATCGAGTAAGTAAATAGAAATTTCAAACGCCGGCCCCTTACGTATTTAGTAGCAAAATTGCTTAAATGCTCATGCCTCTTAACCGCCTTACACAAAATTGAAATTATTAAACCATGAAATTAATGTGTAAATACAAGTTCTGTAAATTCATATCCTTATTTACAGCATTCTTTGATTGTGTGATAAAGTTAGACGACATTTATTAATTTAACGACATCATTAATAATATTCCAAAGACAAATTATAATTACCGCCAAAGCCTGCAACTACCAGAGTCAAGATAGTCTAACCAAACGAGTTTTGTTGATTTATACCAGAGTCACCAAAAATATTTGTAAAGTCTTCTATTCATGTATGTTATTATTTTATAAACACTGCTCAAAACAATTAATGGAACGCATGGTTTAAACACTTTCACCCTCAATTATTCCATTTGGAATCATCAGCTTGCGATTTTTTTCTCACTAAGTTGAGCTTGCACTTATTTATCGTTAGATGAAAGAATCATGTCTGTATGAAAATTATAAAATGTTTGCTTTAATTAAATGAAAATATGAAAAACATGATAAAATAAAATTCACTCCCAATTCATTCCGACAGAAATTGACCGTAAATTCTTCACGCAATTCTTCACTTAGATGTTTAAAAAACGATTTTAACTTTTTTTAACAATAAAGTTTTGAAAAAAATTATTGTTATAATTTATTCAAAAATTATGATTCCAATTTTAAATTTTAGTTCAAAAATTAAGTTTTTCCCCCCTTTTTTTTACCATTTCATTCTAGAAGCATAATGAATCTATTTCACAAATTTTAATTTTTTAAAATAAAAAATAAAAAGTTTGAACTGAAAGAATAAACAAAAGTACGCAAAGAGCTCCCCTAATTGTTTTGAGCAGTGTAAATAACTAACATATTTTAAATATTTAATATTTAAACATACAGATTGTTTTTATTTTACGATAAAGGATTAGATACACACATAAAAAAATTCGATTAACATTAAATTATACAGTTTGAGGTAAGGAGAGAGGCTATGCAAAACAGAAAATTTCCTATGTAATTCAAAGATTTATTTTGAGCAATTCCAATAATTCCTTTTCGATAATTGATACTTAGGTTAACTACTCTCACATCATTTAAGAAACGTTATTCTTTTATAATTACAAAACTACATTACCATTTAAAAGACTTTTTTCCACACTAAAAAAACGTTGAAAAAATAACGATAATTAGAGACCTTCTAACACCTTACACCCAAAACTTATCACAATGTCCTTTTATTATAAGAGAAGATTTAAACAATGTTAGACACCAATTATTGGACCTTGAATAACTAAAACATAAAATATCCTAGGAAATTAATTGCGGGAATTTCAATGGCCGATTTTCTTTTGAACAAGGCTCAGAGATTTAATTAAACATTTCATGAGTTTTTATCGTGTTATAGGGTCATACACACAAATCGATATGAAATAATTTACGTTACCGTTGCATAAGCGTCATGTATAATTTTTTTATGTTAACGAAATGTTATTATCTAGTATTTGTGTCGGTTAGACAAGGTTGTCAAATACATTTCAGTTAAAAATGAGATAATTATTTTTTTTCTTCAAAAATTGCCAACACTGTTAAAAAGTTTGGTGCAAGATTGCTAAATGTATGTAATTTAAAAATTAGTTGAATGTTTGTTTTTCTCAAAAATTGCCAAGACTGCTAAACAGTTAAGTGCAAGATTGCACAGGAATCCTGGAATTGTCTAGCTCCCTCTATTTGGAGCGTGGATTCACCAATTTTGTTGTAAAACCATAACTTTTATGCACCGCCAAAGTGGTAAATGAACGCTCCAAATAGTGGTGACAGCTAGAAAGTTCCAGGATTCCGTTGCAATCTTGCACAAAACTTTTTAACATTGAAGTTTGTAAGTGTAAGACGTCTGTCTAAAGGCTACGTAACCAATTTGTTTTATAACAGAATACAGTACTCGAAAATATCTTCCTATAAATATCCTATTATCTTCCTATAAATATCTTCCTATAAATATCCTACAGTACTCGAAAATATCTTCCTATAAATATCTTCCTATAATAACTAAAACATAAAATATCCTAGGAAATTAATTGGAATCCTAGGAAATTAACTATACAGTACTCGAAAATATCTTCCTATAAATATATTGCGCAGTAAAAACACTCTGAAAGAGTTGAAGGTTAAATTCATTATGATCAAATGTCTGAACGTACCAACTTTTCCTTACAGTCCCTGGACAAATTATTAGACACACTGCAAGATTTCATGTAAAATATTAATTACCGGTTATATTGTACCGAATACAAAATTGTAAATACAAATATGTAGTCTATAACAATTCTTTTAAATAAAAAACAACAATATTGTAGTTTGTTGTTGTTGTTGTTGTTTCTAATGCCACTCGGTAACCGAGCCCGGAGTAGATAACTACCCGATTTTAAGGCGAAGTGGGGCGCCTTCCGTTTTTATTGAGCGCCACAAGGGAGGAAGTCCGACTTTTGCTCGCAGCATGACACATCCGTTTTACAGGAAGGTCCCTTTCACACATCCATTCTCACTCACATATCGGAATTTTGTTCCAGATCAAAGGCCGATAACCCCCTGATCTGGTACCCCCAGAGGTATTAATTTGGTATGGGAACATGGAGGACTTTGTGACCACGACATATTTAACGTGCCCCAGCCACTATTAGCAACACGGCGGTCTTTAGTCGAACACAAGCGCCGACCTAGCAACCATCAGAATTGCGAGCACCGCCGAGGACAGAACCCACAACCCTTCCGATGCGAGCACGACGCTTCACACGACTGAGCTACCGCGGCTCATATTGTAGTTTAAATATACCATTATTGCATAAAAACTCTTAAGAAACATAAAATTACTATAAAAAAAAAAAAAACATTGCGTCTAATAATTTGTCCAGGGACTGTAAGGTTAAGTTTAATTAAAGATTTGTCGAGAAAAAGTATTAAAAAGTATTCTACGGTGTCTATGTGTGATAAATTTTATTATTTATATAAGTGATCTTGCATAAAAAGTGTTTTTATGCAAGGTCAATTTATGTTACATATCCACTAGCTTAAAATAAGTTATGTTCTACTATGGTTACACTTTTGTCATCCTAGTCCCGAGAGATCCACAATTTTTATTGAAATCATTTTCTTTGGTGTTCCGATAAAATTCTGGATTTAGCTGTCGACTTGTAAATTAGATCGCTAATTAAAGTTTTAGATTATAATTTTTTGCTTTGATTTTCGTACATTGGACATAATTGAATATTTTATTCAGGTACGAGTAAAGCAAAAATGGGAGAATTGATTGAGTAATAATCTTTTATTAGGTGAAACTGTAAGGTTTATGACCGTAATTATTTATGACACTTTGTGATAGTAAATTTTTATTGAAAATCATAATTTCGCGATTTTGATGCAAAATATTTGTGATTTTAAAAGTTTATTTATTATTTTCTTTTAAGTTCAGTGATCAAATTTAATATACAAACAAACAAACACTTTATTAACACAAAAACAAACATTACACAATAATTTTTGTTTGTCACATGGAGGTTAAAAAAAAAACCTTATATGTGACTAAATAATCATAATTTTAATTGATAAGACACATTATAAGTTTAAATAAAAAAAACCTAAAAAAATAATAAATTTAAATACATAAATATACACACAAAGAAAACATGTGGCAATGCTAATACCATATAATCAAAACAAATGCCCAAAATTCTGGTCAACGGGAATATATATATAAAAAATCAGTTCGCTTCTATAAATTAAAAAATACATCAATATCGTCTATTGACAAAATAAATTTAAATAAAGAATTTCTAAACCTGCATAGAGAAGGGATACTTTGTAGTTCAGTAGGTAGTTTATTGAATACTTTTGGGGCTAAATATGAAAAAAAATTCGAAAAATTTCTTTATGTGGAAATTGGATATGATAATTTTCATTTAAACGTCTAGCTGAAATATTTACTTTTAAATTACAAAAAGAATTATCACGATGTAAATATAAAATCATTCGAAAAATAACATCATGTCGAACCGGTAGTAAATTTAAAAATTTAAAAATGGGGATGTTCGAATAAAGATGTCCTTTCAGAATTTGAAAACATTTGCTTTGTGTTAAAATCAACGGATTAATATTGCTTTTATAATCTTCTCCCCGTACAATACTACCATAATTAATGATGGGATAGAACCAGGAATAATATAAATTAATATGAAAGTCTCTTGAAACTTTTTTTCTCAGGTAATAAAATTTGTATAATATAAAACGGAGTTTTTTTTTTATAACTCGGAAAAATGAGTTTTTCCATTTCAGATTAGAATCGGAAATGGAATTATATGCGTTATAATTTCGGCCTATAAACAGTCCGTGCAGCTTAAAATTCGACGAATAATATTCTTCATAGAAGGGAGTGCACGTTAAACATGCTTAAAAGTCCCGACGCAGCGTGCGGCAATAGAAAAAGTTGAGATGGGTGCCTACTCAGGTGTTGGCTCGTCACTTGTGGTTCTAAATTATGTCGCCCGTCGCCTATAACCCTCGTGTCGTTCTAATGCGACGATAATTCAACCTAACCTAACCACCCCTTTTACTTTAAAAAAATAATCTCTTTTTAAATAACCATTTATCTATAGTCATAAATTTTTAACTACTATCTTCTATAAGCAATAGGAAAAAAATATATTAAGGGGACGCGGTACCCAAAAAATTAAATCCAGTATTTTTAATGCTAGCATCCAAATTAAACTATTTTTACAAAGAACTAACATTCAATAAACATATACGGAAAAATAATAAATATTAAAACATAAGTTTTTTTTAATTAAAACAATTTAAATTTTTAACGTTTTTTCAAAATTCTACTCCTCCTACAATTTAAAGATTTTTTTAATGGATTTTTTTTTGCAAAATGTTCCCACAACAACTATAAATAAAAGTTGGTATGGATATTGAGCTAACAGTTAAACAAGAACACTTTGGAACTTTATGCATAGAAATGGCCAAAAAAAATATTTTTTGTAAATTTTCAAATTCATCATTTTTTAAAAAAAAACTATTCACACTAGACCTTATCACATACCAACTTGTGTTCATGGTATATGCCTTAATACAGGGAAAAAATGGAGCTCTACATTAGTTCACCTAAAAGCCTTAGGGTTTTAACCATTCACAAGCTAAAAACTTTAAGCTAACTTCACAAGCTAAAACAAATTAAAAAATCAACATAAAATTTCAAAACCCATTTTACCAAACCACTATATCATTTTCAATAAACCTCTACTATTATAAAGGATTCCTCTTTTTTTTTGCAATATCCTTATCTAACAGCATTCGAGCATGTTTAATTATTTTCTGGGCAGCCCTAAATTTTGGGTACCGCGTCCCCTTAAAGTCGCTGAAATAAATCCGTATATTTTGGTTTTACAACAACTCTAGATACGACGAAAATTCTACCTAACCTAACCAATATTTACATTTTACAAAATGTGCCTTTTTCTCAAATAAGCACTATTTAAATTATCATCTATCAGTATTATTGGCCATAAATTTTTAACTACTATCTTCTGTTAGCAATTGGAGAATTATTAAAGTCACCGAAATAAATCCTTATATTTTGCTTTATCAACAACTCTAGAATTGTAGACTCTAACTTCTCTTTCACTAACATATATTCCAACTCTTAATTCCTTCAGAACTTCCCGTGTAGAAAGCAGGGAATTCACTTAAAGGCATATAAAAGAAATAATCTCGACTTGGAATATAATCAAGAGTTTTCACTGACTTGTAATCTCTACGCAAGTAACACGACTTTCGACTTAAAAAGGAAAGAAAAAAAAACTCAAGAAAAGATAGAAGAAAGTTTCAGTACTATTGCTAGCGGATATATACTGAAAATCTACGAAATAAAGAAAAAAAGTTTTCTGCGTCATGTTAAATGCAGGAATGATGGGAGGAATAGTTTTAGAAGCTGAAGTAGTTCTTAAATTAATTTAAAGGAGTTTTTACGTTTGTTTATCTTGGCCAACTTTTCTTAAATAATCTTTTCATTGGTTAAATAAATTCATTTTGGTTGTAATTTAAGCGTTCTCGGCAGCCCATTTCTACACTCCTTTAGGAGTTTTAACACAACCAATTACGCATCGTAATTTATAAACGCTCAAGTGACGACCTTAGCTGGAACACAACAGGACTTCGAGAGACACCGCGCGCTTTCGCCGTAGGGACTTTGGACCACTGATTCAATGAGCCAGTCTGTTCCCGTGTACTCTTAGAAACCTGCAATTAAGTCGATTTTATTTTTAAGTTTGCTAACAAATATCCGTCTGCAGGGAGTGGCTGGCTTTTGAACGCGAGACCCTCTGTATGAAAGACCGATTTTGACGACAGGGCTACGAAGCTCCCTTTTGTTTGGTTGTTTTCTGTAAAATAATAATCGCATTAGAACACTGATAGAGCTATTGGATATATAAAAATGATAACTAAAATATATATGGCGGTTTTGTTTTGGTTAAAGTAGCACTAGATCTTTAGTTAAAGGCATTTTTAGTTTTGTGCCATGTTGAAGTTATAAGTTTAGTTTAGTTTAGTTTGAATTATCGTCACACTAGTGCTACACTAGGGCTATTAACGACGGGCGTCGTAATTTAGAACCACAGTCAAGTGGCGCTCCGACTCCTGAGCAGGCACCCAACGCAACCGTTAAGGGCGACATCGTACGCAGCGTTAAAACTTTGGAGCATATTTAACGTGCACTCCTTTTATAAGGGGTATTATTCGCCGGCCATTTTTTGGCTGCACGGGCCGTTTATTGGTCGGCAGTTATTTTGGCGATGCCCGAAACTGGGACCTACCGCATGCAAGGCGAACGCCTTAACCGACTGGGCTCCCCAGCCCTCTGAAGTTATAAGAGTTCGACACCCTACTACACATATAACGCACACTTAAAGTGATACTGGAGGGCGGACGGGGAGGTAAGGGAGAGAATTGAGATACAAACAGATATAAGCAGACATAGATAGCTGCATTTGATCTTTTTTATTTCGTTTACGTTTTTCTTGTACATGCACACTTCTGTTTTATTTTAATATTTGTATTTTATATTGACTAATAATCTATATGTATCAAAACATTTTAAATTTTATTTGAATAAATTGAATGGTTATTATATTTACCCATTAAAATAAGTCACAGTTACGAAAAAATATGAAAAATCTAACGATAAGAATATAAAGCTTTCTTTAAAACTAATTTAATTTTAACGTATGGCATATTAGGTTTCAACAAATCATAATATAATATGATGAACACATTTTTATAGATATTCTTACAGAAAAATATATTAAAATAAACACATACTTATTTTTCTTGTTTAAATACATTAACTCCCTGATTTAAGTTTCAATAAGATATTTTTATTATTATTGCAACTAAAAAATAGCTTATACTTTTGGTAATTACGTTTCACTAGTATCAATTTTCGTGTCAGGCAACCATTTATAATTAAAAAGTTGTTAATTATGGTTTAATGAAATTCGTTGATAAAAATTCATTTCATATTTTCATATTATTAAAAAATGTTCATTTATCTTTGGAGTAAATAACTTTTTAATCAGCATGATAAACCAGAAATTAAACTAAATTTTAAATATATATATGTGTTATGATAACAACAGAGTACTGCGATTTTATGTCACTGCTGAACAGTTTTTCTGTTGTATTATTAAAATTGAATGATAACATGAACTCTGAAATATTATCTGTTATATGTATCAGAACTCGAATATTTTTTTAATTATTGTAAGAAAAGCGATTTTGAATTTCCTTAGCCATTATGAGAAAAAGGACAAGCAATTCTTTTATTGGTAAACAAAACATGTTTCATTCAATAGGTTTTTATCTAGAAGTAAAGCGAATTATTACCAAGTTAATGTCCAAACTTGATTTCTATAGTGTGCATACTCTACTTAATAATTTTTTTTCTTGTATTTATAGATTACAGCTTTCAAATCGTAGACTCAAATGACACTTGACTATCGAAATATGTTAATTTCTGTGAGTGTGTCATGTTAATTCAAAATATAAGAATTAATTGTTGTAAAATTGTTGAGCATAATTTTCATTGTGCACATCCTTTTAGCTTCCACACTACGTTTATAACGTAAAAAGTGGAAGGTATTATGATCGTTCAGTCCGTTTGTCCGTCCGTCTGTCAGTCGGTCTGTCCGTTCCCCTCACCCACTTTTATAGCCCAAACTACAAATGCTACATGCAAGTGCGATATGTCAAAAATTCAGCGCATCGAAATTAGAAGACATTGAAAATCTCAGAAAAAAATTGAATTAGAAGTACTTTAATTATTTAAAAAACTGCAAAATTTAATGCTCATTTAAAAAGCATATGAAGCGATTTTTATTAGAATTAAATCACCATTGCTATTCGCAACAATCCCTCTAGAAACTTTAATCCTTTAAAAAAATAAATGAAAAGAAATTTATTTTTGCGACATCAATCAGTTTGAAATGACGTCAAATATATTTCACAGCGAGATTTCTTTGTTTACATGTTGATATGAATTGTTTTAGTTCTATTTAAAAGAGAAGAATATTACATTTTTATTCTTTGAAATATAAATTAAATTTCGCAAACGATAATAATTATTGAATTTTTTCGAAATAAAATAAATGAAACTAACCAAATTTAGCTTGTAAATGTTTATAATAGAATTAATATTGTGTTTGGCGTCTCTTTTCCTGTTGAACACAAATGTTGTGTGGAAGCGGGCTGAGTGACAGATTCTGTTACAAACCTACTTGTTTATTGTTGAATATCATTTTCCTTGTTGCAGTAACTCATTGCTATAATAAAAGAATTATATTCTCCTCGATTAAAAGAATATAAATAAGCTATTTTTTTAAATACTTTGGGCGATGGTTAAAATTTTCAATGAAGTATCACAGAAATTTTCAGTATGAAAACCATAAAAATCGCTACATTTAATTTGGGAAGCCAACTTTGTTGATATGAAAATAATAAAAATAATCCTATTATCACGAGGAAAATAATAACATAACGAATTTAATAACTGTTTCATACAAAATCGAAACTGCTGGTTGGTTGGTTGAATAGCTGGTTTTCTGCTACGCCAGAAACTGTTAACTATCACAACAAAGTTCAAAAACAACACTGTAAAAAACTGGACAATTTCTTACGTTATTTTCCTGAATCCATTTCCTTTATAACATAGAAAATGCCCTAGTTTTTTTTTTACCCGATTCACTGTTTATTTCATCACTTTCATAGAGGTTACAATAAATTGGAGATGCTACTGTATCAACATCAATGCACAACAGAGGTTTGCCAAGTGTGTCCATAATCGCCTGTTTCATATGCTTAAACAAACGCTTGGCTGAATATTTGGCGATACGTTGATGAATGCAATAAAATGTTTTATAAAGAATATACATATTTCGAATTGATAATTTAAGCTTGCATTTATTTATATCTTGTACTACAATCTACAACTTCACGAATTGTAAGATTTATTTTACGTTTCTTAAGCCATATTTATTTCGAATTGTGTGAATCACTTGCTTATCGAATGAAAACATATTAAGTTACATTTTCCTTTTAATGCGACTTCATTTGCCCAACATAAAGTATTCTGGACTATAGTCTTCACTTGTCTTATTGTTTGTTTATTATAGATAAACTTAATTTCACATGGAAAGTTTTCTTTCCAATATCTGTGGACAAATTACATCTAACTGACGACTTTTGCAGTGTAAGCCACAAGTTAAAAAAAGCCATTTAAATTTGAAAAAAATAAAATTGTATAAAACATGTTACACTATTTAGTTGCAATAAGTGTAGATCAACTATTCCATGTTTTGTACTGTTGTTTCATTGAGAAAGAAAAGTGCAAAATAATTCCACATCTTCTTGGCGACTTTTAGACGTCTTCACTTTTTTATTCGCGCCAAGCATATCCATGTTACTCCAATCCCCATTATCACTATAGCCCCTGAGAAATAAACAAAAGAGAGGGAGGGGGGCGTAAACGACTTTGGTTTTTCGAGGAGTGGGAAAAAGGGAACTATTTGTTTACGCACTTCTTACGACGGCTGCGTGTGACGCAAATGCGATCCGGGTGTGAAAAAACGCTGCTGCATTACCATAGGGTTGGTTGTTTCTCGAAGTAACGTGTATCATCAGTGCGTAAGGTTATGGTAAATTATGGGTGGGTAGAGGTTATTTGTATATCTTTTTGACATGGTGTATTAACATTATATTTATTTTGAATATGTTGTGGTTAGTGTGTTTTCTTCTGTATAAAACTGATTTTCCAATAGGGTGGGTGAAGTATCGTTGCCTCTGGAAGATAATGACAGTACCCACAACTATGATGACCTGGATTTTTGAACTACTCTTCAATATTGCGGATAAATAGTTATACTAACGATTACAAAATATATGTATTACAGTACCTTAAAATAAATGTTCTAAATGTGTTGTGCATATTTTAGAAAAAAATATAGTTTACATTTTCTTTGTCAATCGCGCATGAACAGTCCCTGGACAAATTATTCGACGCACTGTATTTAATTTTTAGTAATGATGAAAACTTACCAAATAATGCCATATCATTTAAAAAATCTGTCGATATATGTATTAAGTATAGCAAATAGTATTTTCTATTCAATAGCTTAAGTTTAGGAACACTGTCCTTCTAAAGGTATTTTGTTCATCATTGATTGATACATGAAATCTTGAAGTGCGTCTAATAATTTGTCCATGGACTGTATATAATAATTGTCTACTCTCACGGTCGTCAGTTGCGTTGGAACAACACAAAGTTGTGTTCGTTTGTCATCAACACAATTGTTGTAGCAAGAGAAGAAACGAAATGTAATATTTCAGTTTTCACACTACTGGCTTTCCCCTTGTGCTGTTTGAACACAACTTTTTTTCTAATTGAACACCACGTTATTTATTTATAGGTAAATAATATATTTAGTCATCTATAAACCGTATGTGTCTCTGATTTCATGGTCACGTAAATCCAACACTTACAACACTTGTGTAGTACACTTACAATATGTTAACAGTAAAAAAATATTAGTAATTTTTTAAATTGGTTATAAATTAATAAAACATATTACGCATAAAGTCCTCTTTTGGTATTCTAAACCTTTTCTTTGTACTTTTAAAATGCCTACAAGAAATAATTGGTAAAAAATAAGAAACAAAAAGCAAGACACACATAGGGTTAAATAAATAAAACGTACCTTTAATACAAAAACATGTGAAGCACATTTCTCAAATGATAGAAATCTTAAAGCAATTATGCAAAACCATTGCAGATTGTTCCATCCATTAAAATCAGTTTTAGAAAATTACATAAGGATTTTCGTTCTTGTCTAAGATTTAAATAATCAATGCACCTGAAATGTTTTTGGGGAAAATCTTCTTTGACAAGCATGAATTGTACAAATGTTTGGGTTACTTTTGTTAACCTCTTTTAATATACCTTAAATAAAACGTTCACAACAAGTCAAAACTACATACTTGTTCTTTCCTTTATATGCAAATATCTCGTTTATACTTTTAAAAAAATGTATAATGACATGGTGTTCGATGTAGATATTTTGTAAACGATAGACGTTTTCATTAATACTTAAGTTTTGAGAAAGATTAGTTTAATTCGAGAACATTATATATAATATGTTAAAGTGTATAGTCTTTAAATAATTTCCATGGTTTAGGAATGTTTTATACTTTGAGAATGACAATTTGTCCAAGACGAAGAATATTTGTATAGAGTTGCATATTATACCAGGAATGACTGCCGAATACCATAATTATGTTAAAAATATCATATAATTTTTTCATCCAACAGTTTATATGGAAAATACGATATTCTTCACTTATTAACACCTTAAAAACTAAATTTTTTCACTCCTTAAAAACAAAATTTTTCACTTACTAACTCATAAATAACAATATTTTTTTACTTATATATATTAACTCTTCAATATTATTATTTTTTTTACTTATTAACTCTTTAATAGTATTATTTTTTTTCACTTATTAACAACTTAATAGCTATATTTTATCTTTGGAGTACACGGTCATCTAGTTTTTTTTTCCAATGTGGTAATGAATCGAAATCAAAAGAATTTCCTAGGTTGAAATGATGGATTCAGAACTCATTCAGGCAATAAAAATCTACTTTAGATTACTTATACTTACTGCTTACTTATACTTACTGCTTACTTATACTATCCCTATTTGGCATTACTGTTATACCTTTACTATTACTTACAATGTTAAAAATTAGGCACTTTGTTTCACCAAAAAAATGGTGCCTAGTAGCTGCAACGGCTGTGTGGTGAAACGTTAAACCATATTTTTGGTATTCGGTTGAACCATTTCTCAGGTTTTTGTTTCCAAATCCACACAATTGGTTCAACCCAACACCGAAAAAAAGGTGAAACATTTCACCACACAGCCGTTGCAGCTACTAGGAACCAATATCATGGTGAAAGGAGCCAATATCATGATGAAACCAAGCACAAAATTTGTAACAGTGTACTACTACCTATCTTACTTATACTATTTTTAACACTAGGAATTTTTTTGTAGGTATACTGTGCGATTCTTCTGGTACCCACACAATTCAGAATCAAACTTGCCATAGTCTAACACCAAGACCAATTACTTACCTAAACGAGTTGGCGAATTGTATCTTGGCATTGCATTTCACCCTTGTGATTGGTCAGATCGTTCCGCTTCAACTACGTCATTATTTGAGTGTAGAGGCCTTCTTTTAAGAAGGTATTGGTCTAAAGCCTATATGAATTACTGTATCTAAAAAATAACAAAATAAGTAACAGTTTTAGAATAATAACAAATCCAATACGAAACTGCTATTAAAAGGTACGTTAAAATATTTAACTGCGACCTACACCCCAAAAAATTATATAAATTGTTTTTGTTTTGTTTCTATGAGATAAAATTAAGGTAAAAGTAGTTTAAGAAACTATTCATCTTATAATTTTATCCTGGATTCTCTAAATGAATGCAAATTGAATTATTTATTCACGCTTAGTGAAACAAAGAAATGGCCAGAAGATAACTGCAATAGGCTTCAATTTATTCAAATTGATAATCGTAAGCAGAGCAGGGCGTTGGTTTTACACACCTTTAACTGATATTTGTTAAAGTTAATTTTTACCATCTAAGGTATGGTAAGAGTAATGTGACCATATTTTTAAACAAATATCAGTAAATTCCATCCCTTCATCAGGACATTCAATTGAAGGTCGCTAGTCGACGGTGCAACCAAGTCCTACAATTTTGCTACTTCAAAATTAAATTAATCACAGTTTACTTAAATGTAACTATTAATTTTTGAAAATTGTTTCCAAAGATCTTGCCAAAAATAATCATCTTAACCCTCTGAGGGATAAGAAATTGTATGAAGTGCAAAAGTCTTTTAAACGATCGAAATATAATTTTATAACTAAATTTTTTCTTACATAAAATTTTATAAAACATAATTTCTATAGCAGAATATATTAAATGACTCCTTCATACTTGAAATTTTAAAATTTAGTTAAATTAAACAATTTACAAATTTATAAAAATCATGCGTGTTGCTGGAAAACCTAACACGGGTTTATACGTTTGTATCCCTCAGAGGGTTAAATCAAAAATTTCTAAAGATATTAAGGTTGTCAAAATTCTCTATACTGTAATCTTTATATCGCAAAACTCCGGCGATATATAAAATGCAATATCCGACGATCGTAAAATCTAGAAACTTGTACGATTGTTAATTGAGATCCCTTACATTTAGGAACTACAGCTCTCCTGTAATTTCGAAACTCCGATGATTCTATAGGGGCACAACTACGCTAATCTTAAGAGTTTCCTCATAAATTACATTAAGCAAGCATTTTTCGATAAATATTTTTCTCAAAAATGCTCACAGACAATGTGCATTTTTCCTGGGTATTTTAGTTAGTACCACAATTGCTCTCAAATATTTCCATCCAATTTCTAACACTGTTTTGAACTCATATTACTATGTGGAATTAATAATTAATGCTGCGTTTGCGAGCTTTATAAATTGCTTCAAATAAAAGTTATCTGTCTATTTTCACCTAGTGTAGCAAAATTCAGACTGTAACATATTTAGTCGATCCATATTTAACAAACAAACACTTTATTAACACAAAAACAAACATTACAGAATATTTTTTGTTCGTCACAAGGGGGTTTGAAAAAAAATCCCGTATATGTGACTAAGATTTCACTAAAAATAGTTTAATAACAGTTGCACCATTTTAAAATTAACTCAATGAATATGTTCTTTATAAAAAAGGAAACCTTACTTAAGCGATATAAGAAGAATTTGATTAAATTAAGAGTTAGTGTTTTTAATTCAATTTGTAAAATTTAAAATAGATTTCAACTGATAAATTTATTATACAATTACTTATGTTAAAGTTTTAAGAGAATGCTAATAGATAAAACGAAGGGAATAATTTAATAATGTGGATTGCAATAGGACTGATTCTATTTATTGAAATTAAATAATTAAATTAAACGTTGCTAAGGATTTTTTAACATCTATGTTTAAGTTAAGATAGTGATTCAACTAATTATCTTATTTTAAATTTACAAAAGGCTTTTTGGGAATATATTTTGGATGTTTTAAAATTTACACTTTCACGAGTAAATCAATAAAAATATTCATATTTATTAAATATTTACTATATAAACTTAATATTTTTTTACTTAAATGTACTAGTTTATTTTCCTCTTTACTAAAAGTGTTCATAAAGGTAGGGGTACTTTTAATTTGTTGACTGAATTACAGTCCAAAAATAATTTTTTATCAACTACACTGCATGATAACTTAAAAAAATCGGATGCAAGTTGGATGAAGTGTAAACTGGTTTTCACTGAAAAATTAAATATTTCTTTGATTTTGTTTTAAATAATATTTATGTGTTGCAGATGATTATAAATAAATATTCCATACTTTAATTTTTTTTTTAATTTTAAACTTTTAAATTTTGTGTGTGTTGTTGGAAAACTTGATAGCCAGGTGACAGGTTTATACGAATGTTGTCATTGAACATAGCCGAAAATAGAAAGGTTGATGACATGGTACAATGAAATTATTTAAGCTGAACTTAACATTTGCATTTAACCCAATTATCATAATTGTTAGTTTTATTTTTTGTATTTTAAAATATGATTGGTAAAATTTGAAAATAAGATCAAGTCGAAAGAATTCCAAACTACTTTACTTAGCACATTTATGGCCTGAAACTAGCATTGGAACCTTAAACTTAAATCTTCAGATATCGCGGGTAGAAACCCATACCCAAACATAAGTACTCAAAAATGCACGTCCGTTAAAAAACCCACACCAAGGATCCATCTACTTATCCTCAAAAAATACATTAGTATTTCTCCGGGCTCGTCTACGCAATTTAACAGAACCCCAAAAACAAGGGATTGATGACATATTAAAAAATGCAACTAATTATTCTGTATTTTTTATTTTGCCGTATTATTATTGTTGTTCATTATTATTTTAAAATATGGTGGGTAAAATTTGGAAATGAGCTTGCTTACGTATCAATCGAAGACCTCCATATCTCCAAAAATCTCCAGGTATCTCGGGTTGAAACCCCTATCCCGAACATTATTATTTTAAAATAAGATTGGTAAAATTTCGAAATGAGCTTGTTTACGTTTTAATCGAAGACCTAAAAAAATCTTCAGATATCGCGGGTTTAAAACTCCTTATTCACGCAAAACAAAAGGAGCCTGGAAGACATTACCGTCCCTCGTAAAAAAAAATTCTAAAACTAAGAGAGTCCATTGATTTATCCGTCGAAGAACCATTGATTATTCCTCCGGGCTTGTCCACGCAATTGAACATTGCCGAAAGTAAAAAAAAATATGAATGATATGGTCCTAGAGAAACTACTTATCGAAATATACTCAATACATTCATCCTCTAAAAATCCCAACCTGAACATTGATTTATTTTTCGTTTTATCCATTGATTTATCTTTAGTTAACGAGGGTCAAAACCCTTATTCCAAACATAAGTACTCGAAAATTCACGTCCTCTAAAAATTTCAAACCAAGAAGCCATTGATTTATCCTACGATTTATTATTTGATTTTGTTTCGAGATAGCGCGCTTCAAAACAACACCATACATGGTCAAAACCCCTGTCCAAAACGTAGGCACTCAAAAATTCGCGTCCTCTAAAAATCCCAAACCTAGGAGCCATCAATTTATCCTCGAGGACCTTAGTATTCCTCCGAGCTCGTTCACGCGATTGAACAGAGCCGAGAAGCAAGCGGTTCATTACATGGTCTAAAAGTTGAAATTAATTATTAAATTATACTAAACTTAATTTTTGTAATAAGCCTTAATATCTGTTGTTTTTCATTATTATTTTAAATTATGACAGAAGAAAATGAAAATTAACTGGTTAACGTTTCAATCGAAGACCTCCAAACTGCTTAATCACCCATAATCTGAAACTAACACAAAGTCATTAAATAAAAAAGTATATAAATATTCATATATAGTATATAATATTAAATATTCAGTTATCACGAATCAAAACTCTTGTGCCAAATCACAGGACAGTAGAACTCAAATTATCCGAACTTAAATTGTCCGAATTCATATTATCCGAAGTGTTGCTGGTTTTCTGAATTTCAGAAAACAAATCCACATGGTCTATCTGTTACTGTTCACATTTGTAGGATTTCATTTTTAGCAACTTTTTGAACCAACCAAAAAAAAAATACTATGATTTCTTTTTACTGTTTTCGATTCACTCTACGATTATCCGAATTTTGGGTTATCCGTATGCAATTATGTTCCGATTGTTTCGGATAGTTGAAGTTCTATTGTACTCTAAAATGCTCGTCCTCTAAAAATCCTAAACCAAGATGCCATCGATTTATCTTCGAAGACATTAGTATTCCTCCGGGCTCGTCCACGCAATTGAACAGAGCCGAGAAGCAAGGGTTTGATTACATTGTCTAATGAGACCTGCACACACGCCACACGCAAGTATGGGTGTTTTCGTATGCAATTACACTGGGAATCCGCTAATTCGACCGATACGGAGATTTGTGTTTTGTTTAAAAGGGAGGGTTTTGTTTGATTTGACCGGTGTTTTTGGTTTAGCTTTTTTGAGGGATTATTTGTGATTTGTTATGCTGTGAAAAGGCTATTACTAAAAGGGTTATTTGTTTGTTATTGTTGGTTACATGAATGAATTTTATTGAGTTTAACGGAAGCAAAAAAAAAAGAATTATGTTATTAATTTTTAGGATTTCAATTGCAACTTATTTAAAGTAATTAATTTTTAATAAAATAATTTCTTAGAATCAACTGTACATTTTTATATTTTAAATAGCTTTTATTTAGATCATTAACTATTTTAAGTATACGAAAATAGTAGTGGTATGTTAGTTTTCTTGGGAAATCATATTTTAAAAATTTGAACAATTAAAATAAAAATAAATAATTGATTTCAGTAAATTAATTTAGTAAACATTTATTTAATTAATTAAATTTTAAATTACTTTAAATTAAATGCAAGATACAGTTTTGGTTTTAAAAATATGTAAATGTATATAAAGGAGCAAATTCTAATTCATGAAACATCAAAGCATTTTTTTAATATGTATGTTATGCTTCAAATCTTAGAATATAAAGTATATATGATTCTTGAATATTTATTATTTCGTTGTTCAATCTTTCATGGGGAACAAAACAAATATAAAACTACATATAGTTTTTTTATGGTCTGATATGGACAATTCAATAATACATAAGCTAAAAGTTAACGTTTTTAGATTAACAAAATTTGAATTCAAAAATACTGAACATTGGCAACATTCATTTTTTACCAAAATAAATCCAAACAAACCATATTTCATTTAAAAAAAACTCTCCAAATCTGGACCTCTAACATTTATTTGACCACAACATTATCTCTACCTTACGCAAAAACCATAAAACATAATAACAAAAACACGAACCACGAACGGATACAGATGACAAATTATATGTACAATCTTTCCTTTCAAAATACACTTTCTTTCTCTTCAATACCTCTAAAAAAACTCTAAACAATTACCCCACATCCATCCCACCCCATAAAAAGTACGTCAAACAACCCACCCGCAGCATCCATACAACTAAACCCCTCCACTGCACTACGCGCCCAATAGGAGGTTATTTCCTGTACGTATGGAATCGATGTGTTTCTTTTTACCTGCTATTCATTTGGTTGAAGATTAAAATTATTTTTACAGCACGAGATTGAAAATTAAACATTTTAACTTTTTTATTATATTCCTGTAGCAGATGATTATAAGTGACTTATTCATGTTTATAAAAATTCTAAAATTTAAATATAATAAGTACTAGTGTTGCCAAAAAATATGTCAGGTAGGTAATGGGTTTATGCGTTTGTATCCCAAAGATATTTAAAATAATATCTATTTAAAAGTAAATGGTTTAATTTGTTTGCCGTTTAAAATCTATGTTTTGAATAATACCTCACTATCAAAATACTGCTCACAAATTCCACATGTTTGTTTAAAAAAAATTAAATGCACCAAAAGTACTACATTTAACGAAAGTATACCATATTATTCACAACACTCTGTTATTTTTTCAATATAAATTAGAAAATTTATAATTTTATTCATAAGCCAACTAAAAAAACACATCTACACCAAACTCTTTCAATTAACTAAATCCATTCAAATTGTCTCATCTGAGCCCTGAGAGATTTGCGAAATGTTAAATCAGTTCGTTAAATCAGTAATTTTTTTTAACTGAAAGGAACTTGATATGATCTTCTATTATATAAAATTCCAGCAAGTATATAAGCGTACAATTTAGCATGTTTACATATGATGTCATATTAATTGTGTTGTTCCGGCGAAAAAGTTGACTTCACTGGCAATGATTGGATTCACCCATCATCTCTGTTTAAACGCCATTGAGTAAAATGTTCGGATGGCCCGGTGCGTCGTGAAAACATAAATGTGCTTTAAAACTAATATTACAACACCATGGTAACGACAAAATGTGCTGCAATTTTACAGAATTTTTCTAACAGTGAATATAGTGTCATATTATGCGTAAGAGAACCAAAAAAAATTGTAAAATTTATTTACCTGATATGAAAACTTTTTTAAATTTATGAAAAAAAATATGCACACCGATTGCACGTGTGGAAGAAATATAACAAATTGCTGGTGTCCTACTTCATCTGTTACGATTCCAAAATAACATAAACAGCGAACAACTACGAACGCTCAGAACCCCCTTTTTCATCCAACCCCCCTCAACAAAAGGTGTGAGGGCGCGTGTCCATGAAACACGCTTAGTCCCTCCGAAGACGGATTACCGTCCCGGTCCCTCCCCTCACATGATCCCCCATTCAAGAGTGTCCCCCTCTTTGTCCACTCTGTTGATCTTGCCGAAACGCCCACGCCATTTTTTTAAAAAGGGGGTTCGTTCCTTTTTCACATCTCTTTTTGTTCCTCCGTACAGATGGTGTTTTGGTCCTGGACTAGGGTAATGGTGGGTGGTTAGTTAATGTCTTCGGGGTAAAGAGGGAGTGTTGTGTATTGGTGGGTGATTGCCTTAGGGTAGAGTTTTGTATGGTGTTATTGTGATTTATAACGCAGTGCTGTTTCGAATAAAATGTGGGGTTTTACATCAATAGGGATACATTCATTAATTCCCTTCGTTGAACACAATAATGAATAATTTCTTGTCCATATCTTCTGTATATTATTATTGACATATTAAGTTGACAACGAAAGACTATTGTATGATATCGTAGGTTACTATGGATCTCTTCAAAACACAGCAAAAAGATTCAACCAGGACTTGCCAATCACTTTTGCGTTTCAAAACTTAAAAATAACCTGGCTTTGGGAACGATAGCCCTGTGTCCACTCTGTGGATATTGCCGTAAAGCCCACGCCATTTTTTTTCAAAGGGAGGTTTCGTTCCTTTTTCACATCTCCTTTTGTTCCTCCGTACAGATGGTGTTTGGGTCCTGAACTAGGGTAATGATGGGTGGTTAGTTAATGTTTTCAGGGTGGTAGGGAGGTATAGAGAAGGACTATTGTATAGTGTTGGATGATTGCTTTAGGGTAGATGTTTATGTGGTTTATGGTGATTTATAGTGCAGTGCCGTTTTTAATAAAAATGTGGGTTTATATAAGGACATGAATGCATTCATTAATTTTGTTCGTAGCACACTATAATAATTGATTTCTTGTCCATACTGTTTTGTGTATTTTACATATATTGTGATAGTAGTTGACATCGAGAGTCTATTGTATGATATTGTAGGTTACTAGGATCTCTTCAAAACACAGCAAAATAATTTTAACCAGTCCTGCTGATCTTGCCAAAACGTCCAAGCTATTTTTTAAAAAGAGGGAGCGGGTTCTTCCTTTTTCAAATCTCTCTTTGTTCCTCCGTACATATGGTTTTTTTGTCCTAGACTAGGGTAATGATGAGTGGTTAGCCTTCAGACATTTCATCTCTTTTTGTTCCTCCGTACAGATGGTGTTTTGGTCCTGGACTAGGGGGACCTGGATGGGTGGTTAGTTAATGTCTTCAGGGTAGAGAGGGAGTGTTGTGTATTAGTGGATGATTGCCTGAGTAGATTTTTGTGTGATCTTACTTTGATTTAGAGTGCATTTGTTTTGAATAAAATGTACGTTTTTACATTAAGATGGATACAGTCAATAATTTTCTTCGTTGCACATAATATTGAATGATTTCTAGTCTATATCTGTTGGTGATTTTATTGTTATTGCGGTATTAAGTTGACATCAAGAGAATATTTTCTGAAATTATTGGATACTAAAGATCTCTCCAAAACTGGCAAAAAAGATCGACACAGTATTTGACCATCACATTTTCTCGTTTTCTTCCCCGGAACATATCCTCGATATCTTGGGGCTCACCTTGGAGGATGTTTGTAATAGCCCTCTCCTGGTGCTGGACTTTGCAAAGCTGCACGCGCTCATGGATTTGATATAGCTGCCACTAGATCAGGAAGGATTGGAAACAACAACAACATTTGCGTTTCAAAACTTAGATATATAAATCCTGGATTTATAAAAGTTAGTCCTTTGTCCACTTTTGTGGATCTTGCTAAAATGCTCACGTCATTTTCTACATCCAAAAAGCGGGATTATCGCTACTTTTCCCCATCTTTTTTTTGTTGTTCCTATCCTAGTACAGATGGTGTTTTGGTCCTGGTATTTAGGGACTAGAGCAATAATGATAGGTGCTTAGGTAAATGTTTTCCGTTGGAGTTTCTATTAGTGTGTGCAATTTTTCTTGGAATAGAGTGGTATACTTAGGAGTATGGTGTATATCCGAGTATTGTAGCGGTGCTTTTGTATTACACATGGTATTTAACATAAATACAGCCATTAATTTACCTACAAGATTATTTTTTGATAGTAATATCTTTGCTTAATGCATGCGACACACCAATATCGCGAAGAAATCGTGTAACAATTAAACTATATCGTGAGAAACTAGGAATATCTTTAATTATTTTGTTAATATATTTAACATGCTTTTCTATATAAATCTTGCCAATATTGCAGAATATTAGGGATCTAGATCACCGATATCGATATAAACATCTTTGCTCTACGCATCCGACAACCAATATCGCGAAGACATCGTGTGACAATAAAACTATATCATGGGTTACTTTGAATCTCATTAAAGTGTGCAAAATGATTCTGGTAGTATTTAACGTGCTTTGCATGCTGTATAAAACTCGCCAATATTGTAAAATATGTAGTGTTTCAGATTGTCTCACTTTGTGTCAGTGTATTGAACTTGCCCAAACGATTCGCCATTTTTTTTCGTCTAAAAAACGGGGTGTCGGTCCTTTCACGCATCTTTCTATTCCCTGGTGTTTTGGCCCTGGTTTTAGGGACTAGGGTTAATGACGGGTGGTTGGTTAATGCCTTCAGGGTAGAAGGGGAGCGATCTATTAATGGGTGTTTGCTTCAGGGTAAACTTGTGTATTGTCTTATCGTGATTTATGGCGCATTGTAGCTTTTTTTGAATAAAATCAGAGTTTTACATGAATACAGTTATTAATTACCTTAATAGCACAAAGTGTTGAATGATTTATTTACCGCATATTTCGGGGCCCGGATGACCGAGTTTTTGGACCATTACGCTAGCAGTCGGGGCTGTAACGGGTGCGGGTTCGATTCCCACCTTCGCCCTGGGTGTAATTTCCTTTCTTTGTGACAGTTAAAAAATCTTTCTGTGTCTGTCTTACTTGACGAAGGCTTATATAAGCGGGTCTCTGATCAAGCACACAAGCCGGAATATATATGTAACTACCCCTACCGCATATTTCGTGAATGCTACTGACATTACGATTTTAAGTTGACATTAAAAAATTATAATATTACATCTTGTGATACAAGGAATGTGATCCGAAAACTTGATTTTGAAGACTAATCATTCTCCTCTGTATTTTTGCTGATCCAAAGTTTTGACTCAATTGTTAGGGCATTAAAATAGATTGTGCATTTCAATGTTTAAATTGTATGCTAGCGAATAGTTATGTGGTCATTTAATAACTCCTACCAACTAAGTCACTAACTATGTTTTAGATTTCCATCTAATGTCACGATATCAGAGCTACATCGTGTAGAGGTCGTACTATATTTTGTACTGCAAGACTTTTGTTGCGGCAAAGAGACATGAGTAAAATTGTCATCATTAGTTTTGCCATTTAATACTGCTTAAATGCTATCTTTCTAAAAAGTAACTCTTAAACCTTCGTGAAACTTGCTGAAACGCACACGCCAATTTTCGCCCATGGATTTCACCCATATCGTATCTATTTTGTTTCTCCATTAGTTTTGCCATTCAATTCTGCGTAAATGCTATCTTTCTAAAAAGTAACTCTTAAACCTTCGTGAAACTTGCCGAAACGCACACGCCAATTTTCGCCCATGGATTTCACCCATATCGTATCTATTTTGTTTCGCCATTAGTTTTGCCATTTAATTCTGCGTAAATGCTATTTTTCTAAAAAGTAATTCTTAAACCTTCGTGAAACTTGCTGAAACGTACACGCCAATTTTCGCCCATGGATTACACCCATATCGTATCTATTTTGTTTCTCCATTAGTTTTGCCATTCAATTCTGCGTAAATGCTATCTTTCTAAAAAGTAACTCTTAAACCTCCGTGAAACTTGCTGAAACGCAAACGCCAATTTTCGCCCATGGATTTCACCCATATCGTATCTATTTTGTTTCTCCATTAGTTTTGCCATTCAATTCTGCGTAAATGCTATCTTTCTAAAAAGTAACTCTTAAACCTTCGTGAAACTTGCTGAAACGCAAACGCTAGTTTTCGCCCATGGATTTCACCCATATCGTATCTATTTTGTTTCTCCATTAGTTTTGCCATTCAATTCTGCGTAAATGCTATCTTTCTAAAAAGTAACTCTTAAACCTTCGTGAAACTTGCTGAAACGCAAACGGCAATTTTCGCCCATGGATTTCACACATATCGTATCTATTTTGTTTCGCCATTAGTTTTGCCATTTAATTCTGCGTAAATGCTATTTTTCTAAAAAGTAACTCTTAAACCTTCGTGAAACTTGCTGAAACGTACACGCCAATTTTCGCCCATGGATTTCACCCATATCGTATCTATTTTGTTTCTCCATTAGTTTTGCCATTCAATTCTGCGTAAATGCTATCTTTCTAAAAAGTAACTCTTAAACCTTCGTGAAACTTGCTGAAACGCAAACGCCAATTTTCGCCCATGGATTTCACCCATATCGTATCTATTTTGTTTCGCCATTAGTTTCGCCATTCAATTCTGCTTAAATGCTATCTTTCTAAAAAGTAACTCTTAAACCTTCGTGAAACTTGCTGAAACGCAAACGCTAGTTTTCGCCTATGGATAGTTGTATCGTATCTATTTTGTTTCTCCTTATTTCTCAATCTTTCCTGTACAGATATGGCTTTGTTCTGGATTCTAGTGTCTCATGTACTGGTGTCTGTTTAGTAAACGACCGTGGGACACTAACATAAGTTTCAGAAATCGCTTTTGTTGTGCGCTGGAGCTACGCATGTCCTGAACTGGTCCGAGCCTGTTGATGTGATGTATAAGGAACTGCCTGACTAGATTCTACAGTTTCGAGTTCTGTTCTATTCTGTTAAGTTCTATTATTATGCCGGCCCTTCTTATGTTGCTACACTCACGTTATAGTTACACTAATAAAAAGTTATGTTCCTGTTCACCTGACATCTTCTTTATTCACCTACCGTACATCAGAACAGCTTTTTCCATGGTTATGGACATGTGTTAATAACGAAGCCATTGTCTTTCGACAGATACCGACTATTGTAAAAATTCTTAAAACCATAGGCAATAAATTACCAAATGATACTTTCTCTAAAAATGTGTTTTATTTTGTTGTTATTACTGTTTTCATGTCTGGTGAAAAAGGCATACATTTTAAAACATTACTTTTAACAGATATCTTGATTTCAATAAATTTGCATGAGGTATAAGGTACTGTCTATTCCTCCTAACCATGTCATATTTAATGACACCACACCTCTCAACACACCTTATGAATCCACACAACCCTATTATGCAATATGAATAATGGATCAAGCCTAACACCGCCATTCGGATCGGTGATTATTAATACCAGGATCCGCTATTGACACTTCCTTCGTGTAATTTGGAGCACATTTTTCATCGCTCGTTCTCGTTAATTCCAGCATTTTTTTATATTGCACTCCTTTTTTTATTGCTCGGTTTTCTATAAAAAAAATGGGGCTCCTTTCTTTCATTATTTTGAAGGGAATTTTTTACAGGTTGAGAGGGGGAAAGACTCGAAAGTTAAGGTAAAACAATACTAAAAGACTGAAATTGACTATTGATGGTCAGTACTTTTTGTCGAAATTTCTTTTATAAGGTGAAAAGAGGAATATTCTTAAAGAAATATTTATATATTATTTATCGCTGATTTTGAGAATTGACAGAATTCGCGCAGTAAAATTATTTGCACATAAATTTACTGAAACCTGTTTTTTTTTTTTCAAAATCTGTTTCCAATTATATACTAATCAATTGGGCTTTTTAGTCTACAGTATTCCCGAATTAAATTGCTCTAAAATATTGTTATGGATATATTTATATATTTTTTTATTTGAAAAGCTTTTGCCATACCATTATTAACCATAAACCAATAGTTAACATATATTGTGATTTCAATAAAATTCCATTAGATATCTAGTACTGGCCATTCCTCCTAACCATGTCATTTTTAATGACTCCACACCTCTCAACACACCTTATGAATCCACACAACCCTATTATGCAATATGAATAATGGATCAAGCCTAACACCGCCATTCGGATCGGTGATTATTAATACAAGGATCCTCCATTGACACTTCCTTCGTGTAATTTGGAGCACATTTTTCATCGCTCGTTCTCGTTAATTCCACCATTTTTTTTATATTTCCTTTTCCTTTTTTTTGTTGTCCGGTTTTCTATAAAAAAATGGAGGTATCTTTCTTCACTGGTTTTGAAGGAAAGTTCTTTTCCACGCTATCCTTTTTGATGAATGTGCTTGGTGAAAGGTGTTTGGGTGTACTTAAGGTCGGCTTAGATTTCGATGAAAATAAAGAATTGTGTTGTATTTTTTTTTTTATTATTTTATGTGAAGAGAATTTTTCACAGGTTTAAAAAGGGGTGCTCATAAAGTTTGGGGAAACAATGAGGAAACAACTTTCGTGTAGAATTGAGTATTGGTCAGTACTCTTTTATCGATAATATGTTTATAATGTGCATTAAAATCTTTTGAGGGATAAGTAAATTGGCTGAAGTGTACACTTGTTTTCATTTCATAAGGTTAAAACTAAAATTTTACTTAAAAATTTAATTTCTTTATATTTTAAAATAATACATTTCTGTTAAAGACAATCATAAATTATTCCTCCATACCTTGAATTTAAAAATGTAGTAACTTTATAAACTATATATATTATTTAAATTACGTGTTTTGCTTCAAAACCTGACAGTCAGGTATCGGGTTTATACTGCTGTTTTAAACAGAAGGTTAAAAGGAATATTTTAAGCGATGATTTATAAGAATTTATCCAGAGTGTGAGAACTGTCAGAATCCAGTACAATGAAATTTTATTTATGAGCATAAAATAATCGAATCACGAATTGTTTCAAAACCACCCTTTCCCCATTATATAAATTTTTAAATGAATTTATTTTTTAAACAGAATGACTACATAATATATATTAATTAGCTACTTCAGGGTGATAGAGGTTTATTCTGGTGTTTGAATGATAAATACGAATTTCTCAAATCTAACAATTTAAGTTCTGAAACTGGTCTATAAAAATAAAAGTAACCAAAAGACACCTTCTGATCAAATTAATAAGCGATATATAACAAACATTTGGAGGAAGTAACGGCTAACGCTTACAAATTATTTATATGGAGAAAAGGAAATAGTTATTTTTCTTCGTGAACTAGTTAATTCATATATCACTAAAATATTGTTAAATAAGAATAAGGGAGAACATCAATTACTTTTGTTCATAAAGCGAAAATATCCTTAATATAACTTCCTTTTTTTATAGTACCATGTACGAAATGCCATCAAATAGCTCTTAGAACTTCTAAATTACTTAGTATAAGACAGCTATTATCCAATTTCTTATCAGATAGTTCAGTAAATAAAACATTCTATTGTTACTACACACATCTTAACTATCCATAATAGAAAAGCCTTTCATTTTACTAACACTTTCCCAATGAAACGGCGTCAAAGGCGACGCACGGGGACAGTCGAGCTAAATTAGCCGCTCCCGTAACTCCAAAAGTGGCCTTCAGCCATGGGTGTAAAAAGTAGTTAGTTTTAAGGAGTAGCTTGTTTGAACTTGTGGTGTTTTATAATTGAAGAGTACAGGGGAAAAACCGCTTAATTTCGTAAAAAAAACTTTCGTAATCAGGCATCTTTGGTGATGATAGCGAGTAATCGCCTAAACTGATGTAAGGAAACAAGTTTCTCACTTTCTTGTGTTCTCTCACTGCAACCCTGAAATTCAGTTCCGCGTTTTATTCCAAAGACTGTGTTCATCATCATGTTAAGCTTTAAAAATAAAGAAAAATCACGAATTTTTCTAAAACAATTAAGAGAAATTTTAAGATTAGCAAATTAATTGAAAAGTCCTAAACCACGACTTGTTTACCTACCGAGATTCACGCGATGCACGATTCCGACGCTTGGACCAAGCGAAGAAGAAAGAGATAAACAGGTTTCCTGCCGCCAATGCCTCCAAGCAGACACAATTACGGGACGACTCCTAATAAATCAAGCAGTTCTTCCCCTGTACTCTTCGATTATTTTGGTTATCAATGTCCACTCAGTTACTGAAAGTTTGATATGGAATAAAAATAGTAGTTCAATGACGTGTGTAAAAAATTTAGTTTTAAAGAGTAGTTTTTTTTTTTAGTGATATTTCTTAATTATTTTGTTTATTAATTGGCTACTTTGTTAAATACAAGTTTAATATGAAATAAAATTATTTGTTAAAGTTTTGGAATTCTAATATTTGATGCGTACATTTGTAGCGATGAAAACAATTTACCAATATTTTGAAATATTTAATCTTAAATTTGAGTTGGTAATGGTTTATTTAGTCTCTCTGCTTAACGAAGTAATAGATTAACACCTATTAAGTTTCATTTTTAACTTTCCTTGTTTTTAATAGATTATTGAGCATTTAAGATGCTAAAAACTAGCTGATGTGTATAAACGCAAACACGGAATTGTTTATTTAAGCCTTTAGTATTTTAAAAATAAACTATTTAAATGGCTAGAAATGTTTTCTTAGCAAACATTTAATTGAGGTTATAACGATAACAAAATGTAAGATTTAGTAAATTTTCCTGGCCAGTTCTTTTTAGGGAAGTTGGAAAAGCATCCAAATTAACAAGCTTCATTTCTTTTTATTATTGGTGATGTTACTTTTGAGAATGATCCTTATGCGATAACCCTTTCATAATCATCAACTAACAGGTAACACAACACAAGCGTTATTTTCTTATCCATCTCCCACCTTCAGCGTCACAGCTTCTACGTCACTACAAAGCCCCCTATTAAAGAGGGCCTTTCCGCCATTCCGGCCAATAGGAAGCAACCCATAGACCGCCTTTAATTAAAACGGCAGGACTTTAAAAGCCCATTGATACGAAGTGCCTTTTGGGTAAATAGAGAGGGCTTTATTAAATCTACGACTCTCCGTTGTATGGCAGGGATAGGTAATCTATGGCCTTTAAGTACGGGTTTTAAGGTGGAAATGTGGTCTTATAATGCTGGGCTTAAATTAAGCTTTTTTAATGAGCGTGGGCAGGGATTTTCTTTGAGGTAAAAGCAACAGATTTATTTTTATTTTAATTTATGCGGATTGACGTTCCCGGTTTTTAATAGTTTGGTATAAAACAACAGGATTTAATATCGATTTAATTTGTGGAAATATAGATAATTATGATGACAATGGAATTAACGACGTTTAACTCCGAGTATTTTAATAAAATGCACTTTAAGAAGTGAATACCTGTTAGAGAATGAAGAATGGATATTAGGAAATAAATAACGCGACATGTTAATAAATGACATGAAATTAGGAAATAATGTACACTCTTAAAACAAACGAGCGGTTTTAACTCAGTCTGAGTTAATTTCCACTCCTTTCCGTGCCGAAAATGCACTTCTCCTATAGGAGTGAATTTCACTCTTTTTCGGAGTGGGTAAAAGAAATAAAAGAAAACAATCTGCGTCCTACACTCTTAAAACGAGCGGTTTTAACTCAGTCTGAGTTAATTTTCACTCCTTTCCGGTGCCGAAAATGCACTTCTCCTATAGGAGTGAATTTCACTCTTTTGTTTTAAGAGTGTAGGAGAATGAAGAATGGATATTAGGATATAAATAACGCGACATGTTAATAAATGACATGAAATTAGGAAATAATGTACGTGACATGTGAGTATATAACCTTTCCCATGTTTTTAATTGTTTAGTAATTATTATTATAATTTTTTTATTTTACTACGCACTAAAACAAATCTAAAAATATTTAGTAATGGTAATATTACAAGGGAAAAATGCGTACTTAAGAAATAATAAAAAAATATGTAACTTTATATGTATATTATTGTGAATAATATATACAGTCCCTGGACAAATTATTAGACGCACTGCAAGATTTCATGTATCAATCATGATGAACAAAATACCTTTAGAAGGACTTTTGTGTTCCTAAACTTAAGCTATTGAATAGAAAATACTATCTGCCATACTTAATACGTATATCGACATCTTTTTTAATGATATGACATTCTTTTGTATGTTTTCATCATTACTAAAAAAATACAGTGCGTCTAATAATTTGTCCAGGGACTGCACGTATCTACAAATATTACTGTGTATAATAACTTCATTTTATGCGGAATTATAGATAAATAAGTACTAAGTATTGCTAAAATGAGTATAACAGGCTTTGGTCTACTATGGACATTCGGTTTAATAAGCGTGTGTGAAAGAGTACTAAATACTTCTTAACACATTCACTCCTGGAAAAACACTTGTGACTATATTCTTTATATAAACATATTTTTAATACAATTATGTATTTAAAAGTATGTTAAATGTTTTGAAAAAAATAACGGTTAACATTTTAGAAGGCGCATGTTGATTTCGCGGATTTTGAGGATTTTTTTAAAATACGTAGTTTGTGTTCTATGAAGTAAGAAACAAGCTCTATCAGTTTCTTGTATTCAATAGCCCATTCTAACTTTTGTTTAATTCCAAAAATTCATATCAATTAACAGCTGAAAACACGCTGATGATTTTTGCAAGATCTACGACATCTGAAAGTGAATTTTACAATGTCCACAAATGGGTACCTCTGGAACGAAGAGGCAAAATAACTAATACATTTTTTGGATAAGAAAATACTATATGAAAATCGTTTGACTGCATTAATTTTTTTATTTATATAGGTACGCATTAAATTTTATATTAGTTTCAGTATAAGTATTATAGCTTTTATACATTTGTAAAAGTATTCATTAAATCTAAATTTGGTTTAAATTTATTCAGAATGAGGATTCCAAAATCTCATTCTCAATGCATACCACAAAAACTAAATTAAAAGTACCGCCAATAACTTCTTCCATCAGCGAATCGACGAAAAAATTCATTTCGTTTCCAGAAACCAGATCCTTAAAAACCGAAATCGGAAACGATTACGATGTTATTATCGCAATTTGTTTTACAAAACGAGAAACCGTTTTATTACTTCTAGAGTTATTCGGAAACTAAAAATAGTTTTAGCTGTAGGAACTTGAAGAACTCCTAAAAGTGCAGCGATTTGCAGCTGGAATGAAGGTAATTTTTGTTTCAACTTCATTCTACGGAACGATTTCTAGAATGTATTTTAAAAGAGATTCCATTCAGTTTTTTAAATCGTATATTACACCGTGTTCGGGAAAGCGGTTTATAGTACAAATGTGAGGTTTCGAGTAAAATTATTTTTAATATTCCAAATTAAGGATTTAGCGATTGAAACAAATCTTAAAATGTCCCTTATCGTTATTAGGATATAAATGGTAGATTTTCCTATAATGAATTCAAATGGGAAAAACTTTTTTAAACAATTATTCGGAAAAAAATTATCGTTAGTCAATACACCACTTTATAGCGCAAGGTGTAATATATTCTTTGCAAAAAGTTATACGAGTCGTTTTGAATATGAATCAAAAAAGAAGAAAATGTGGCATTGCCGTTTTTGTCAAACTATGTCTTTAAATTTTGAAAATGGGGTGACTGAAAAGTGGTAGAGGACATTTTAGAGAATAAATTGTCTCGCCCCTTCTCGCTATATATGCATAAAAGCTCGGGTAAAAATGAATGAAATACTTTGGTTTATAGAAAGAAATACTCATACAAACGTAAGCTATATACTAATTAAATTGGTAATGAAATTAATGCTTTGATTTAAAGATTTAATATCTAGAAAGACTAGGTGTTCTTCATTTCTACTGCACTCTCTGCAAAGTTTATAAAACTCATATTGCTGTTAAAGGAGTATCGTTGTATAAAGGAGTAGGTTGAAGAATCGCTTCTATTTTTTCGTTATTAACTTGGGATATATTATCCATTTCAGGCCATTTAAAACATTTGGCATCTATTCTATTTGCAAACTGATATCTCTAGGCTCTTCAGAATTTTGTTCTTGTGCTTTCTCAAAAAATCTTTTTTATAATCCGTTGTCCCCCTATACGTGGTAAGAACCCAGTCATTTTCTGGGACTCCCGTGATTTTTAAAAAAAAAAATAGTTGGTCTACTTCGGCCTACTTTTTTGTTATTTACTCTTGGGTCACGTATACCTAATTTACTTGTAGTCAAGTATCCCTAGTTGCACGTTTTTGCTTAACCCCAAAACCAAGTCATTTTCAAATAAATACATTGGCACTATCATGCATGCAATTGTAGCTAAAAGCATGAACTAAACAAATAACTAATTGAGGAAATCCTTCCTTTAAACCAAAAAATGTAGACCGAAAAACTTTAAGGCATCAAAAATTTACTTTCAGTGCATGGAAACTTATTTCGTCGCATAACTAAACACATACGCAATGATCCAGCTCGTTTTTTCACCATGTGATCAGCTGGCTGAAAGGAAAAAAAGTGATTCCACTTTCAACTCACAAAACTTTTCCATTGCTGAGAAAAAGGCATTGGGTCATGTATCCTTATGGATCAAATGTCCCTAGTTCCTCCTACCTTTTTAACAATTAGGTCAAAAAATTTCGTTTATTTTTATTCATGTTGTTATAACCTTCTAAGTCCCGACATGTTTTGTAAAACTAGGTTTTTAAAAAAATATATTTAAAAAGCATTTTGCTTAAAAACTATGTTAGAATTAACAACTAATTACAAAAACAATTATACAGAAGGTTTTTGTATTCATATCACCAAAAACATGTATTTTGAGGACATTAAGATCTCAAATTTTAAGAAATTGGCGGTCCCATCTGCAAATAGTAAACATTTTATTTAAAATTACTTGCACCTACCTTACTATTTAATTGTATTTTTGTTTTTTTTTAGATAAGAAAAATGGTTCGAAATTTAGAGTTTCATGTGCGAAGCGTATGTATTGGTCAAATTATTAACTTCACATAGTACCACCATCTTTAATTCCCAAACATCATTGGTCTCCATTTTATTAACCAACCTAATAGAACAATGCCTGAATTTGCTTGTCCAAATCATTTTTTAAGAAATTTTAAAAATTAATTCGGCCATTTTTAAAATTAAACTATCAAGAATATTTTAAGTGTTTTGGAGACTCGAGAGGTTTCCATATTGTATCAAATTTAAAAGTTTACAAACGTGCTGATCACAATTTAAAATTTTTGCTTAGCGATGTCATATCCTCTTTTAGTCATTAATGTGTATGAAATTAAACACCTTTCATCAGTTCAGCCATAGATAAACTTTTAGATGAATGCGAAAATGCTGAATACATGGATTTCTGGATTTAAGTCTCTATTAATTAAATGATTTCCACTATGAATACAGCCTACGTACCTCTACCCAAAGGAAAATACTAAAATCCTTTCATAAACTTATTTTCCCATTTTAATCTCACAACCTCCAAACTTCAAATAAGATCATATTAATACATTACAAACGAATATCCTCAGCAGGAATCTTTGGAAATTTAAAACTTTCAGGAAAATAATCAAAAAGATTTGTTTATCTATCATTGCCAGCTAGTTCATGCCAAAACATCTCATCTTAGCACAATAAACTAGCCAGTTTTTGGATCGAGAAGTTTGACAAAATGTCAACTGACATATGAAGAGTACAAGGGAAAAACCGCTTAATTTCGTAGAAAACTTTCCTCATCAGGCCTCTTTGGCGATGAAAGCGAGTCATCGCCTAAACTGGTGTGTGGAAATCGGTTACTCACTTTGTTTCTCTCTCGCGGCAACCCTGATTTACGCCAGAGATCAGCGGACACGAGTCACACGTTGGTACCGCGGAAGAAGTACCGAAAGGAAAACCGGTTTTCTGTCGCCAATGTCCGCCAAGCAGATACAATTACGGCACTACTCCTAATAAATAAAGCGGTTCTTCCCCTGTACTCTTCATATTTGTTTAAATTGAGTTTAACATTTACTTCGAAATAATTATACTTTTTGTTCTTGTCTTCCTAAGACCTGACATCCACTTGAATGTGTGTTTTGTTTTACGCTTTCGTTTCTAAACAATTTACTTTAAACTAAAACAACTGGAATGGTTTGATATAAGAGAATCTGAAAAACACTTTTTAGCCTTTGATTATAGATATCGGTTGTTTGTTTATGCAAAAAAATGACAAGACAATTTGTTCAACGCTATTACGAAGATCTTGTGACATAAATTTTTTCCACCAGTAAAGTTTATATACATTTTGCAATTAAAATTTTTTTGAATATACTATGAATTACCAAAATCTGTAAAAGCTTGTTTTACAGACCTTGTGTTTTTCAGTGTATATGACCTCAAATTTCGTGAAATTGACAGGCTTCTCAGAAAATAATAAATAGTATTAGAAAAAAATACTTAAATAATAGGTTTTAATATATTTATCATAATCATGTAAAAAATATGTTTGTATCAAGATGAATATTTGTGCAGATTTTTCTGGCTTCTCAGGTCGATATAGGCTATTTTTTCAACTTGCTATGTAAATTTTCTCAAAAATAAAGCCAGCACAATAAAATACCAACTAAAGTTAATCATTTTCTTAAAAATTTAATATTATCTAACTCTTTCAACAAAATTAGTTTTATAATATGTTGTTAAGTACAAAAAATGCGTCTTATACAAATTGCATTAGTAAAAAATGCTTCTCCTTATCATATAAAATGATTTTTCTTAATTGTCACTCCATTTTAGAGAACCATTCTAAAGGATTCATTTTAAATTTTGTTTTACGCATTGTCTACTTATTTGATTCAAGATACTTCAAACCGCAAGTGGCCTTTAATGTTTGTCTTATTATATAAATACAATTAACTGGGTCTTTACCATTAACCTTTCACTGTTGAGTAATTTAACCCAATAATGGATAAGTAAATTGGCTGAAGTATAAGCTTGGTTTTACTGTAGAAGAATAAAAAAATTATTTTTTACTAAAAATTTGAAATCTTTACACTTTTACAAATTATATCATGGTTGCAGATGATTATAATTTACTCCTCCACACTTCAAATTTAAAATTTCAGTTTTGAAATTTTAAATTTTATTTTCTTAATAAAAAATGTGTGTTGCTGGATAACTGGACAGTTAAATGGCCTGTTTATACGTCTGTATTCCTCAGAGGCTTTAATCTCGTGCGAGAAATTGTGTATGGTGTTTCTATAGTTAAACTCATAGTTTCCAGGCACAGAAGCCACGACCACGGGCGGAGCTATAAAATGCGTGGAGCAATCAGATGAAGACAAAATAAAACTGCTGGAATTTCCTCTACATCTGATTGCTCCGCGCGTTTTATAGCTCCGCCCATGGTCGTGCCTTCTGTGAAAGGAAACTATGAGTTTAACTATGGCTAAAGTTTCTCTAGCTGAAAAAGTAAACAAATTTTACCTCACAAAAAAGTTTGCGTATTATATTTACTAAACTTTTTTTTAACAAAAAATTATGATATTTTCGAGAACACTGTATATGACAGTAGATATATATTTTTCCTTAATAAAGGTGATAATGCAAAAATTAGGCAAACTTTTCTCTTACTACAACTGTTGTTTAAATTATCACAAATTTATATTTTATCAATAGACAGATAATAGTTAAAAACGACCGACAAAATACGTACCCTCAGAAAAAAGAGCGCAAGTGAAATTCAAGTACTGTGCAAAAATTGTGACATAACAATTTCTTGGGTTTTTTTTAATACAATAATTGTGTTGATGACATACGAACACAAATTTGTGTTGTTCCAACGTAACTAACGATCGAGAGAGGAGACGATTATTGTATCCATCATGATGGACAATAGACATTAAGCTGTATTGGTCTGTAAAATAAATATAACAAATTATAAATTACAGTTTTAAGTACTCAAATATATGTTTCATAAGCTTTAGCATGACTATTCTTTCGAAACACTAAAGGACAGATGCTGAGCTTTCGGAAGAATACATGCGTGTTGCTCCTTTAGCACAATTTTTATTTTGTCGCATTAAAATTTTTGTATTGTTTTAATACAACTTGAAATAACTAGGGAAAGTTTTTGGTATTAAAAGCCAACTTTTAAATATATGTTAAGTATAACACAAAACAAATTACAGTTCCTAGGACAAATTATTAGACGCATGTATTTTTTTTGTAATGATGAAAACACTACGCAAAGGAGTTCATATCATAAAAGATGTCGATACAATGTATTAAGTATAGCAGATATTTTTCTATTCAAAGCTTTAATATAGGAAACACAATGTCCTTCTAAAGGTATTTTGCATCATATTGATACATAATCTTGCAGTGCGTCTAATAATTTCCAAAAACTTAATTAGTTGTATCACATTAGTTTGGATTGCATTTTCACCTAGCCCGGGTATTCTCGTTTTAGTATCAAGAACTCTAATCTAAATTAACTAAACGTTTTACCATTTTTTAAATTTTGACCAAACTATAATAAGCAAATTTAAATACATTAGGACTTAAGTGCTCATTAAATCTGTGAAGTCTAAAATCCTGATGCTGCTTTGGATACGGAGTTTCTCGAAGATTGTGGCTCAGGGATTGACTTCGTTACTTGAACATGGTTCAAATCAAGGACACTGGACAGTATTAAAGTCCCGACGGCCTTAGTGTTCTATGTCGTTTTAGGTTCCATTGGATGCCAGCTCAGGTGTAGACATCGTATGTGTAGAGCAAGGTTACAAATTACGATTCGTAGTTGGCTTTGTTAAAGTTCTCACAGAAGGCTAGAAGTAGACAACCAGAAACAATTAACTTACCAGGGGCTGGGATAGCCTGGTCGGTAAGGTCTTGAACTGGCATGCCTAAGGTTGCGAGTTCGAGTCCCGCTGACTTCCGAAGACCCCCGTGTAGCTAATGGTGACTGATGCACGTTAAATCCGTTCTGTCACAAAGTCCTCCAAGTTCCCATACCAAATCAATACTTCTGGGGTTGACAAGAGAATTCTGGGGATCCTCTAGTTGGCCTCTGTCTCTAAAAATTAGATGGATCCACTTATGTGTGTGTTGTGTCTGTTTTACCTGACGAAGGTTTATAAGCGGGTATCTGACCAAGCACACAAACCTGAATATATATGTCTACCAACCAATTAACTTACCAACCTACCTATTTCTAACAATATGACAACAGATACATCTTTTCCAAACAAGAACTGCGAATTGTTCATCCAAGCTTGTTGTGATAGTCAACAAAACGTACAATGAAATTAGCAGAGAGTTTTCTTACAAAACTTTACCGTATCAGACTTTTCAATGATGCTTTAAATATAATTCAATTTGCATAGATCCACTTTCAACGAAGCGAGCTTTTACTAGGAGAGTGGATTGGATTTTATGCTTCGTTTCATTTGCTGATGAGATTTTTTGAGAAATTATAATCAATATTTTTAATTTTTGAAATTGTGTTTGTCTGGAGGGTGGATGTTTTGGTTGCAAAAGTTTGTGTCATGATTATAGATTAGGTGGACTTTACTATTCAGATGAAATATTAAAAAAAAGAGAAATATGGATTCATAATGCTGATTTTGCTTTCCTTTTGATTTGAAGTTTAATAATTAAATAATATTTTTGATTGTTTGTGAGGATATGGGAACGAAAAAATCATTTCGTTACGAGCAAACTCATTTCTTTTTTAAAACAATCAACATTCCCAAATATATTATTTTAGAACAGCGAAATGTTATAATTTGTATTAAAATGCGCATTAACACGCTACTGAATGAAGAAAATTTCTCGGAGATAATAAAATTGCTATTTTCAAACTAAGATAATTACATTAAAAGGTGCAAAGTCATTTTCATTGTCTTTTGTATGAAAAACCAACGTTAAAAAATTAACTATAATTGAATAATAGTGTAATTATTTTAATCTTTATGTGTTTTTTGTAAAGCAGGTTATTCTATTAAAAAAATGTGAATGTATAGCTTTTTAGCTTCCACACTACGTTTATAGCGTAAAAAGTGGAAGGCGTTCAGTCCGTCCGTCTGTCTGCCTGTCCGTCTGTCCGTCACCCATTTTCATATCCCAAACTACAAATGCTACGGACAAGTGTTATACGTCAAAAAATTCAGCGCATCGAAATTAGAATACATTAAACATTTCAGAAAAGAATTCGAATTCGAAGTACTTCAATTATTAAAAAACTGAAAAATTGAATGCTGATTTAAAAAGCATAGGAAGCCATTTTTATTACAATTCAATCACCATTGCCATTAGCAACAATCGCTCGAGAAACTTTAATTCTTTTAGACAATAAATTAAAATAAATTTATTTTTGCGACATCGATCAGTTTGAAATGACGTCAAATATATTTCACTACGTAATTCTTTGTACGTTGATATGAAATGTTTTCATTCTATTTAAAAGCGAGGAATATTACATGTTTATTCTTTGAAATAATAGTTTTTGCAAACGATAAGTAATAATTATTGAATTTTTGAAATAAAATAAATTAAACTAGCCAAGCATGTGAATGTTTAATATAGAATATTAATGCTGTGTCTGTTGCCTTTTTACCTGTTAAACACAACTGTCGTGTGAAAGCGGGTTAAGTGACATATTCTGTTACAAACCTACTTGTTTAGAATTACTACTAAAAAAACCCTACTTTATGGATAGATAAATGTCTGTCATATGGATTGAATAAACGCATTTTTGTGAAAAAATATTTAATTGTAATGTATAAATTTTCGCAACAGCAGTAATTAGATTAAAACTGTAAATACCTAAAAATACAACTAAAAGCCGAGTGTCTTTTTAAATATTGCTTTATAACCTTTAGATAAATGTCTTAGATTAGTGTCTTCTAAACATCATTTGGCAAAATACCATAGCCTTTGTCATTAATTCCCCATTAACTACATTAACATATTTTTGCTCTTCCACTAAATGTTTACATCCTTTTAAATGAAAAAATGCCACACTTTGACATTGCACTTTAGTATGTATTTACATATTTTCCTTTTAGGGTACGATCGTTTTTTTTTTCACTGACATAAAAATAAATCACAAAATAAAAGTATCTTCTTCTAAAAATGTTTCTTTTTTCTCTCTCCATTTTTGCAATGTGATATCTTTCTCACTCAAATGCTTCTTTGCTCTCTGCACTGAAATGACAGCTCTCGAGACAGACTGCAGGGTTACCATGTCTTGACAGTCAGCCATGGGTTTGGCGAGTTTAATTGGTTTTTACGCATTTTTTTAAAAAGTTTAACTAGAATTGTGTCAATATTTTTATTATTAAATCTAGTCTTCTTGCAGAGCCCTAACACACAAATTGGGAAGTAGTTCCTAGCCGGTAAATCGTTGAGTTTTTCAATTCAACTGAATTTTGTTAATTTATTTGTTATTAATTTTAGTCTATTTTTTCCAAAGCTCAAACATAAAAATGAAGAAGTGAGTTCTCAATGGGGAAAAGGTTGAGGTTTCATTTTTAATTTAACTAGAATTTTAGAATTTTTTTTACTAATTCTAGTTTATTTGCAAAGCTCAAACACATAAATTGGGAGGTTAGTTCCCAGTCGGTAACGGGTTGTGTTTTACAATTTGAGTAGAATTTTGCAAATCTAATTATTATTAATTCTACATTTTTTGCATTGCTCAAACATATAAATGGCTGTTCCCAGACTGCCCCAACTGTCGTGGAAGTGGTCAAGTCATTCCCGAACACATACTCCATACGTGGAAGGACATCAACGACGACCCACTTTTATTTTTGGACTTTCTCAGGGTCACAAACATTATGGAACTGGTCTAATTGTGACCCAGGGTTATGTGAAAAAACATATAAATAGAGAAGTGAGATATCGCTGTTGTTACAGCGTTTTTTCACTTTATCTAGAATTTTGTAAATTTATTGTTTCAGATTTTAAGTTCTTTTTTTTTTTGGTAACACATAAATAGGGGGTGTGATCATAATTGATAAAACTGTAGTCTTTTAACTTAGCTTGTAAACTGTTTTTTTACCACAAAAATGTTTAAATTATTGATGATAATTTTTAATTATTACAGAATAATACATAATTATATATAATATATTATATATATATATATATATATATATATATATATATATATATATATATATATATATATATATATATATATATTTTAATATATATATATATAATATATATATATATATATATATATATATATATAATATATATATATATAATATATATATATATATATTATATATATTATATATATATATATATATATATATATATATATATAATATATATATATATATATATAATATATATATATATATATATTATAAATATATCATCAGAGCCCAGTTGGTAAATCATTTATTTTTAAACTAGCAAGTCCTTGAATTAAAAAATATATATTTCTGTAGTGGGTTGGTGTATATTACAAATTCATAGTACAATGCCAAGACGTTTAATGTCCGCTTAGATGGCATTGTTTAATACAAGGTGTTCTAGTCTCAGTATACGAATAATAGTGGTTTCCAAAGAACGCGGTTTACGTTATTTTCTATCTGTAAGGATTTATTTTAAACTTTTAACCCTTCAATTGTTTCTTTTATCTATTAAAGGCTTTGTAACATTATTTTGTATTTTTCAGAAGTAATATCTAATAAAGTTTTTCATATAAGTCAGAACAGAAGTATAACTTTTGATTATTGGATGAATATTGATTTTATTTTTATATCAATAATTGTAAATATTTTGTTTTAAACACTTACAAAAACTCAGAGTAATTCATAAAAATATGTTCATTGATTCATGTCTACATTTTATTTTTAACATGGGTTATTTCAAAAGTATAAGATACATTAACAACAAAATAAATAATTGAATTAAATATTTATTATGGCTAATTCTTAACCCTTATTCTAATGATCATCGATTTTTTTTGATTTTTTTAATTTTCAATTTTGTTCTGTTTTTTACAGCTAAAATAAAGATTATTTATTGTCATAACCTTTCTAAAATAATTAGTGCAGTAATTAATTAGAGTTTTATAAAAGGTAGCATATACTACTGCATGAGATTGCGGTCACTGGTTCATGGAGCTTGTTGTTGTATTTGTGTTACCTGATAAAGGCAGTATAAGTAAAAAAAAATTACGCTACGTACAAATATTACTTTAATGAAATTTGGAATGTAGCCTAAACTAATTTTTTGCTTCAAAATGACATATCCCACTTGTTTGTGAGACTTGCGGTTCGTTCTGTGAAAGTGGGTGACAGACAGACGGATAGACAGACGGACGGACTGAACGATTATAAAACCTTCCACTTTTTACGTTATAAACGTAGTGTGGAAATATTCAACTGTAAGTAACAATTGATCATGTCAATAACTACCCTAATTCATAAGTAGCATATATGCACCCTTCAGTTTTAGCTTGTATTTTTCAAAAAAAGTGGTAATCAAATAGCTTAGCAATTTTTAAAACTAAGAACATAAGAAATGTGAAATATTTTTCGATGTAAAAAATAATAATTAATATGAAAAATAATTCAATGAACTTTCCTTGTACAGACGACGAGACATGATGCACAAACACAACAAACCAGCAAGTTACCTTCCTCTAAAACAAAAATAATTTTAAGTTTGTACAGTGTTTTCACTTTGAACGAAGCTTCTATACTGTTCTTCTAACAAATAACAATGCAACATACTCGCGGACGTCACTTAACAAACAGAAAGTAGGGGAAAACCCCAGGTAGCATATATGCTACTTTATAAGAATAAGGGTTAACACAGATATTGTAATTATTAATTAAAATTATTTTTGAATTCAGATTCAATGTATTTTTTATTTAAATATTATAATTTATTTTGTTACTAGTTACATTTTTATAACGACTTTATTTTACAATGTATCATTTATTCACTTAAGCAATCTTACCCTACAAAATATCAACAAAAAACCCAAGCATCCAATAAAAAAACCTTTAAAAACATCTTCGGCGCCCTTTTGGCGGTCCCTCCCACAATCCCTCGCCAACTGAAAATCCCTCTTTCCCTATCCTTTCCCCTATCTCAAATGCGACTCTGTGCGCACTTGGGATAGCAGTCTCCTCTCTCTGCCAACGAAGCGGTACGCCCCTGACAAATGCCACTGCACGTGCGAAACTCTCTGGAATAGTGATTGAATTGAGCAGTGGCGTATTTTGTTAAGAGTTGAATTTTTTTTTTGACTAGTTGGATTTTTGTGTAGACATGCTTTTGTGAACTTTTGAATGGAGAAGAGAGGTGGTTTTGATTGAAGATTTCTGTTTATTATAATTCAAGGAAAACGGTAAGTGATTCAGATCTTTAATATTTTTAAGAATTAAAAAAATATTCCATGTGTCATAAAAAAATATGTTGACGTTGAACTTAAACTATGGATTTTAGCGAAATAGTTAAAACAAAGTTATTCCAGTTTGAAAGATAATATAACATTTCATCTCATTAAACAAGTAGAAAAATATAAATCTAAACATCTTTCACTCAATTTTTGTTCCGATAATTCAAATTTTCCACAAAATTTTAAATTCGTAACTTAGGTATGAAATATTCATTTTTGCAAAGTAGTAACGAAAATGGATGTCTAGTTAAATAGCATATAAGGTACAAACACAACGTTTCATTTTTATTATTATACATTTTATTCTAAGCCTATATCGATTGTTTAATTTTACTCAAATGTAAAAAAAACATAATATTTTAAACTATTATCTAGGGTTATTAATAATTAGTTAAGTAGTTGTGAATAGTTTTATTTACTATAATTTATCTTTTGTTTAATAAAAGACAACTCACGCCTTCGAACTTACTTAAACATTCCAAAATTAATTTTGTAAACATTTAATTTTTAATTTCCCTTTAGTGACTTGAAAACTACAGTTTGAAAATTTAAAAGACCGCTAATGTTTGCATCAATAAATAGTTTAGCAGGCTAAATCCAACTCAAATATAGAATTTATAATCGCATCTCGCCTATAGATGTAGTTGTATATGCCGGTTATGTACATGTTTACATAATTAATTTGTCAATTAATTATTAAAAAAACTCGTATCATAATTTGTTAGGATGTGATATTCTTAAAATGTCACCAGAGAAATATTTCTAATTCGAAATATTATCAAATTAAGGGGACGCGGTACCCAAAAATCGGTCAAAATATCGATTTTTCAGTTTTTACTTCTTATTATTCACAATATCTTTCTGGACATTTACTGGAAGTTTCATAATGATATCTTCTGTAGAAAAAAGCTATTAAATATTTTCTGGAGTCATTCCTTTAAGTTTGAATACGTATTTCATCTGCTTTATTCCTTTTTTTCTCTGTTTCGCGTTTTTCAATTCTTGTGTTTAATAAATCCCTAAGGCTTTTTTGCTAATTAAGTTAGAATTTTGAAATTTTTAACCTACGTTCTTATATATATGGTGCACAAAATTGTGCATGGAATAAGGTCTACTATGTATGGTTTTTTTTTAAATTGTTAAATTCAATAATTTGTAATTTTTTTGTGATTTTAAGTATAAATGCAAGTTACTTTTTTATTGTAGCTCACATTTTAAAATACATGCACAGTTCTTGAACAAATAGTACTAAAAACAAACTATAAAAATGTGGTGGAGTTATTCTCAAAATTGAAAGAGGAGTAGCGTTTTAAAAAAGTTCAAAATTTTGACTTTTTTTAAATAAATGAAAAACTACTTGTAAATATTTGTTTTTATTGCTAGAAAATGTTTATTTAGAGTGAACATTAAATAAAACCAACATAATTTACAAATTAATGTTATTATTTCTAGAAATAAGGTTTTGGGTACCGTGTCCCCTTAAATGCAATGCGTTATTTGAACCATTTGACTATCATTCTTTAATTATTTATTTACTGGGTTGATCCATTATCTAGAAATTTTAACTTGCGTAACTATTTGTAGCTTGTTTAATCTTTAAATAATTTTTCCTGCTAACTATAACATTTATATAAGATAGCTGAACTAATCTTTAGTTATGTGGTTTATTTATGTGCTATCCTCCCAGTGAATGTCGTTTATTGAATTTAGTAAAATCACTTTCGACGAAAAGATGTAGAAATATTATTTAACAATTTTGAGGAAAAATACTAAAAATAACGCTGTAAAAATTGTGGATTCGATCAAAATTTCAAGATTATATACAATTTAGTCATGGTTTTATACTTTATTGTGTATAAAACGCTTTCACCAGTAACTAATACAGTACTAAAATAAATAAGTTAATCAACTCAAAAATTAGTACAGTAAAGACTCTACAACTGTAAACTAATGAATGGTAACTGTTTTTTCATAAAATGTTACATACTATTTTTTAAACTAATTTTGAATTCGCTATTTTTGTTCCTTCTATTACATCACTAGTTTAATATTTTGAGATCTCATTTATGTCTTAAAGAAATAATGAGTTTTAATTTTTGGATACTTTAGTGACAAGTTTCGTCAAATTTCAAGACGTTACGATAGCTATCAGTCACTGGTTTTTGTATTTTATTGTGGTTATGAAAGCGCTTTCACCAGTAACTAATACAGTACTAAAATAAATAAGTTAATCAACTCAAAAATTAATACAGTAAAGACTCTACAACTGTAAACCAATGAATGTTAATTAATTTTTCATAAAATGTTACATAATATTTTAAAACTAATTTTGAATTCGCTATTTTTATTCCTTCTATTACATCACTAGTTTAGTATTTTAAGATCTCATTTATGTCTTAAAGAAATAACGAGTTTTAGTAATGAATGAAATGGTTAATAATGGTTCTCTCTTAATAATGGTTAATAATGGTTACAAATCAATCTCATTTGATGTTTGTGTTATTTACATACGTGCGATTTCGAAAAACAATTGAACTTGTACATGTTTTATTTGTCCAAAATTACTTACAAGTTTTAAAAGTTTTTTTTATCAAATAACTCTTTAACGTATAAAAAAACATATTTTTTTATACCAACAACAACCACAATAGAGTATTCAAACAGTATTTCCCGATTTCCAAACTATTTCAACCCCCATTAACATTTTATTCAATGACATATTCACCATATCTTAACACATTGTCAATGACTCCAATCGAGCCGAAACCAATTAGGCAGAAATCGCAAACTTTTACAACACCTGAACGGGAGTGCGTGTTAATTATACCCCTTTTAATCAACTTCTCTGCGGAGGCCAGCCGCTGCAGTCACAAAACTTGTTAAGCCTTTTTTTTTTTTTTTTAAATATGCCTTTATAAAGAAAAGTGCGGGGTATTTGTAATAGGTGATTGGCAACGGTGATCCGGTGTTTTACATAGAATTTACGATATTTTTAAAGAGCTGGTTTGTATGTGTTTTTGTATTTTTTTTATGTCTAACTGATTGCAGTATGAGTTATAGTTTGCATTTTATAATAATAAAAATAATTTACAAATATCAAAAGTTGTTGATATAATGCAATTACTGTTTCAATTCAGTAAAACTAGCTCGAATTATAATGTAACAATATTTTTTTGTTTTGGTACGATTTTGAGAAAAATGTTCGGATTTACTAAAATATTAGGTAATAAAATAATATGGAGACACAAATAATTTCCTTTTCCTTGCATAAAAAATGGAACTGGGTTGTTTCAGGAAACGAAATTTTTTAAAGCTTTCATTCTTACACTTCTTGCTATCGGAACTTTGAATGGTCATCTGTTCCCACGTGACATGGATTCACCAATCAAGTCTCGAGGATTTTCTTTCATTTTTATTGCCACTTAAGACCACAAACATGCAGATTATAACTCTTAGTAAATTTTACAACTATAGTACACTCGTGTAGCCCTAGTGAGACGCAAATAAAACAAAACTATAAATCAAAATTCCGACGAATAATCAAAATTATATCTAGTGCATTTCGCTCGATAATATTCATTTTAATTATAAAAACATAATCTACTGTTGACTTCGTATTAAAATATATTTTGGAATTAATATTTCGTTCGATTATACGATCCATATTTTAAATTTTATCTGCGTACGCGCTAACGTTTCACATTTCGATTTTTGCGTGCTTCTTGCACAAGTATCATTAACAACTAAACTTGTAATACAAATACTTCTTTTAATAAAATTATTATTCTACAAATTCCAAATAACATTTAAAAAAGAACATCAGATTCTTAACATCACACCTCATCCCCTTCTGTACTGAAATGTTAGGGGGCAAGCGAGTCACATGCATTGTATAATGAAGATGTTTAGTAGGGAGGAGGGGAGTTGAGTATTAATCGTTTGAACATAAATTGGAATTTAAGATGAATTTATAAACGGAGGTTTTCTGAAGCCATCATCTGAACTTTAATTAAATTGGCATAATTTTATTTAGTTCATCGCCGAAAATTTATTTTGAAATTGGTAATTTGCTACCAAGTCAGAAAATATTAAAGTTTTTTCTTCGGTATGTTGTAATTAGGCATAAAGCAGGCAACATCGTATCATTTAATGTGTACCTATACACTTGATTTTTTTCTTCTAATATTTCACTTAAAAATCCATTTTTTTTTATATTTGATATAATTCATAAGTGCATGAGGGTACGTATAAAAATATTTAAAAAATAAAATGTTAATTAATTAGCATTTTATGCATTAATTAGCATGTTTTTAAACACTCATAACTCGAGAACTAATTAACTTAGACCTATACAATTACATGCAAATTAATTACCAATTCATTCTGAAGGGCGAAAATTTCAAACCAAGTTTGTGACTCTTTTAGTTTTTTATTTATAACTTTTTATAATAAGCAACATTAAAAGAATCCTTTTTTTTTAGAAAAAAATAACTTTGACATGCAATATAAAATTAATTTAAAAGCCAAATCTTTTTTGAGGTTCACGCCCTCCCCCAACTTATTCCACAAATAAATAAACAATTCGTTTGACAAAATGTAAATTTTAACCTTAGTTATCATTGTTTAAGCAAAGTAACACATGAAAAAAAATGAAGTTTTGAGAAAATAGAATTTAAAGGTTATAAAAGCTAACTAACTTTCATGATTTGGAAGATTAAAAAAACTTCTGTAACTTTTTATTAGAGTTTAGTATCAGTACAAACTTTACATCATTTTAAAGTGAAAGAGTTGGAAATTCTAATAAACTTAAACACAAAAAATGCTAATTTGGTTATTTTTGGCCTTTTCTACTGTGTATGTATACCTTAAATGAATTAGGGTACATTTGTCTGAATAACATTGCTTCCTGTTTACTTTCTATCAAATTCAAAGTATTATTTGTCTTGTTAACTATTGTATGTTGGTAAACAAACACCGTGTGCTTTAATAGAACAACCGGGAATCCTTTTTTAAAGGAGATATCTACGATCGAAATGTCCAATTGCGTATATATATATTGTAGAGTAGCAAAAAAGCAGAAATTTTGGTCAAATTTTCGACAGGTTTTCATTCAATTGATGGGAGTTCTAAGTAGACTCAATAACCAATAAACTAATTATCAGTTAGACATGACTGTGTTATATTTCAAAATAATAAAAAAAATGTGTGTCCGAAACATAAAAAACCTTGAAATTATGTTATTATTATCATATTATATTATTAAAAATTATGTTATAATTAAGCTATAATTTAATCGATAAATATATTTAAAAATTAAGTTTATTAATATTCCAAATACTCAACTAGGTTTAAAGATCGAATTCATAATTATAAAAATACATGCATTTTAAATTATATTTATAATGATGTTTAAATTTTCTTACATTAGTACTGAACGGATTTACTAATATTTATAAACTAATAGCTTTAACATTTAATTCTAGAAAAGAAAAAGCATTGAATTGGATTAATATTGCAAATATTATTTGAATTTATTATGTAAAATGACAAAACCCGTTATTTTGCAGAGTCCAAATGCTAATAGTTAGCCACATTTAAGATTTGGCAATTTTTTTTGTGTTTTATTTTCCAACTGTGACACAACATATATTTTTTTTTGAAGCACGTATCTATTTTTTAAGTTTTGAAATCAGATCATATTTATTTAAGTGCATTAAAAATACTTAAACGTATGTTATGCTTATGTGGTTCAAAGGCATTAACAAAATGTATTTTTTATTCTAAGGAATATTTATTATTCTCTTATATATAATATGTATCTAATATGTATCTATATATAATATGTATCTCTTGTAAAGTAATATGTAATGAAATAACTTCCCCTAAATCTCAGCATCAAGTTACACTTCAATTAATTAATCCCAATAACATATTATTACTCCGAAAGGGCAGGATTCGACATCATTCCAAATGCAATGCTGTCAAATAACCCCGTTCGAGCCATGTCAAGCACGGACCAGATTAAATTTTAAACAGTTCAAAGTATGGCATATTAGCAGGTGTACAAGGTCAAAATATCACACGGCTGCATTTTGGAGGTCTCGCTATGGTGCGACACCTGCAATTTTGTTGGAATGGTATGCAGTTAAGGGAATGTTGGTTATTGTAGACAAATAGAAATGTAGATAGTCTCGTTAGTATATGGATATTGATATTTTATTTATAAAAGTATTGAGATAAATATTAGTTATAAGTTATAAAGAGAAACTAAAATGGTAATGTACGTTAATGTACGCCCGATGTCAAAATATCACCCACGCGGCTGCATTTTGGAGGTCTCGCTATGGTGCGACACCTGCAATTTTGTTGGAATGGTATGCAGTTAAGGGAATGTTGGTTATTGTAGACAAATAGAAATGTAGATAGTCTCGTTAGTATATGGAGATTGATAGTTTATTTATGAAAGTATTGAGATAAATAATAGTTATAAGTTATTAAGAGAAACTAAAATGGTAGTGTACGTTAATGTACGCCCGATGTCAAAATATCACCAACGAGTCTGCATTTTGGAGGTCCCGCTATGGTGCGACACCTGCAATTTTGTTGGAATGGTATGCAGTTAAGGGAATGTTGGCTATTGTAGACAAATAGAAATGTAGATAGTCTCGTTAGTATATGGAGATTGATAGTTTATTTATGAAAGTATTGAGATAAATAATAGTTATAAGTTATAAAGAGAAACTAAAATGGTAATGTACGTTAATGTACGATCCATTTCAAAATATCACCAACGAGTCTGCATTTTGGAGGTCTCGCTATGGTGCGACACCTGCAATTTTGTTGGATTGGTATGCAGTTAAGGGAATGTTGGTTATTGTAGACAAATAGAAATGTAGATAGTCTCGTTAGTATATGGAGATTGATATTTTATTTATGAAAGTATTGAGATAAATAATAGTTATAAGTTATAAAGAGAAACTAAAATGGTAATGTACGTTAATGTACGATCCATTTCAAAATATCACCAACGAGTCTGCATTTTGGAGGTCTCGCTATGGTGCGACACCTGCAATTTTGTTGGATTGGTATGCAGTTAAGGGAATGTTGGTTATTGTAGACAAATAGAAATGTAGATAGTCTCGTTAGTATATGGATATTGATATTTTATTTATGAAAGTATTGAGATAAATAATAGTTATAAGTTATAAAGAGAAACTAAAATGGTAATGTACGTTAATGTACGATCGATTTCAAAATATTAAAAACGAGTCTGCATTTTGGAGGTCTCGCTTTGGTTCGACGCCTGCAATTATGTTTTGTGTAGGAATGGTATGCAGTTAAGGATGTCTGTTAGTGTGTACTAATAGAAATGTAGATAGTATCGTTCGTATGTGTGGATCTTTATACTTTATTGATCAAAGTATTTTTAGATAAATAATAGATAATTATTTGACAGAGCAACAAAATGGTAACATACGTTAATGTACGAAACGGTTAATTCAGACGAATAGAAATGTAGATAGTATAGTTAGGATGCCGATATTGATATTGTATTCTAACCATGTTATGCCTCAGAACCAGATTAAATTTAAACAGCTCAGTTTATTCGGGCAAGGGTAGTCGGGCATTGATTATAGCGCAGCCCGGTATAAAGTGTCAAAATATCACCCACGTGGCTGCATTTTGGAGGTCTCGCTATGGTGCGACACCTGCAATTATTGGTTGTCATGGAATGCTATGCAGTTAAGGATGTCGGTAATTCTAAATAAATATAAATGTAGATATTATCGTTAGTATGTGGATATTGATATTTTATTGATAAAATTATTGAGATGAATATTAGTTAATGAAAAGTTAACGAAAAGACATTCACCTGCAATTATGTTTCAAGTAGAAATGGTATGAGTTATAGATGTCGGTTGATGTAGACAAATAGAAACTTAGATATTGTAGATAGTCTCGTTAGTATGTGGATATTAATGCTCTGTTAGTATATGCATTGAGATAAATAATCGATAAAGATAAGTTAATAAGAGAAAAAAACCACAAAACATAATGGACAGAGGAGCGGTTAATGTAGACGAGTAGAAATGTAGATATTGTAGATAATACATTTAGTATGTGCATATGGATGATTTATTAATAATAGTATTTATAAATAAAAAGCTAAAGAAAGGAAAAGGTAATGTATGTTAATGTACGCTCGGATGTCAAAATAAGAATCGGTTTCGTTGGAATGGTATGCAGTTACGGATGTCGGTTGCTGTAGGCAAATAGAAATGTAGATATTGTAGAACAGTCTCGTTAGTGCGTGTGTTTATATTGATACTTTTTAAGTAAAAAATATTGAGATAAATAAAAGATAATAAATTAAAGTAAACAAAATGGTAATGTACGTTAACGTACTCTCGATGTAGGAATATCTACAACCCGGCTTCATCTGGGGGTCTCGCTATGATGCAACACCTACAATAACATTTCATGTATGAATGATATGCAATTAAGGATGACGTATGATGCAAACAAATAGAAATGTAGATTTTGCTTATATTGTATTTACTATGTGGATGTAGAACTCTGATACTAAAAATATTAAGACATGATAGATGGCGATATCTAAAAAAACAAAATGGTAATGTACGCTCAATGCAAAATATCACACACGAGGCTGCATTTTGGAGGTCTCAATTATTTTTACAAAATTAACTGAACAAAATTCTATTTAAAAAATATTATATTTAAACATTTATGGGCAAACACTTTTTTCGGATGTTGCATGATTATTCAGAAACAAATAAAGGACGAAACTCTTTATAACCAAACATGATTTGTCTACCTAAACCTATAATTTTCGGAAAATATACACCGGAAGAAATTTGCACCTTATTCTCATGAATATTACAACATTATTATACGACATTTCTATTTAAATAGCACTTCACACAACGGACAACTCCATGAATAACAAAACAGTTCCCTTGTTTCAGTAATAAGAAACTAATTTTTCTCCATCCATCTTTGAGAAAGTTACACCTTTGCGGTGTTGTTTTTTTGTCATTTTTAAGATTTATCGCTTACTCTGGTAGCGGTATAAAAGAAGGAAAATACATAATTCATCGGGTGTGAATACTGTTTTAGATGCACATCAGATATGCTTTGTGTGCTACAATTTATGAAGGTGTTTGTATACTGGGAGGGGTTGGTGTAATTAAGACATAAATGTGTGGTTGGATTTAAATATGTTTGGTGAAAAAACCCTTTTCAAAGGACATAATTTTGGTTTTGTTCACATAAAAGGTAATTAAGACACTTTTAATATTTATGAATGTATCATACTACAATCATCCATATAAATATACAGCCTTTGAATGATGCACACACATTTCAAAAATGTAATATTTAAACAACAATACAAGTTTTAAAACGTTTATACTTCGTTTTGTTATGAATAATTACGAGAATATATAACATTTGTCCTGATTCTTAAAATGAAAATCAAATTTTTATTTTTTGTATCCTGTCGTAAATGGAAACAGTGCAATACTTTTTGATGGGAGGTTTTCAACATAAAATTTATTTTTGAGTATATTCTTCTGATAACAGCAAACAGCCGGATATTAATTTGTTTGGTGCATAGATATTTGCTTTATTTATATCAACGGTATAAATAGCACAAACAGTAACTACATACTAGTTGATTTACTCTAATTGTCACAATATGTTATCGAATATTTTGTTTTAACTCATAAAAGACCCGAACCAAGTTTGAGCCTCCAACAAGTCGTCTTTCCGGACCCTTAATACCCGGACACTCCAAAAAGAATATTGAATATAAATTAGAAATTAGAACTGCTTCGAGAATCACCTAATACTAACCACTCCAATTAAGTCGAAAATGGTATTTTTATCCAGAAATGAAGCAATTTAGTGAGTCATAAGAACTATCAATAGTTCCTAGACCTCTTTCAAATTTATCCGAAAACATAAAAACCTACACATATTTTGAAAAAAATGGATAAAATAGAATAGTTTTTATTTTTATAATACATTTCCGCTTTATCTTAAGTTGGCTATCTTAGTGTAAGTCATCAAAATCAAGATATGTACCTGATGGACGAACATATTTTTGTCATCTTTGTCACCCTACACGCTACCCACATGGAGAGAAAAGGAACATTAGTAAATATCCATCATTTCACAAATCCACTTGTACCACCCGCAATCCAATATCACCATGCCGGTACAAATCAAAGACCAGGATACTTTTGGTATCGGGACTCAAACGACCCATAATCCTCCAGTTACATTCCTATTACTCTCCAGTAACAGGACTCTCATGACAAAACCTTTGAAATCATAGAAACCCCTCAGAATCTATTGGGAAAAGATGGGGCTTTATCCAGAAATGAATCGAGTTTGTGTGTCACGTGACCTTTACCAGTAGCCCCTGGGCCTGTAGCATATTCCTTACGGACCGGTGCTCCAGCAGAGGATTACCTAAGACTTAACCTTTCCAAGAATGAAGCCGGATTTATCAAGGAGGAATGCCTCCTATCGGAAGATGCTGTCTATTTCTAGAAATAGATCTTTTAGGTTGGGATTCCGATAGAAGTTTAATAAATAATGTGATTTGTAAAGGATTTGTTTTTGTCTTATAAAAAGGTTTTTTGGATGGGGATAAGATACTAAATTCATCAAAGGAACAGATGTGGTCCGATTTTCTTTGTCAAAACATTACGCTGCTTAGCAGTTTAAAACATATAACTGGTAAATATCTAAATAATTATTTAAGTATCTGAAAAGGTTATATGGCAGTAATTTGAATTAACGAAGAAACATAATCAACTGATTCATATTTAAATAAAAATCTGAAAATAATTCACTATTACCAATATTATTACACACATATCTTTAAAAAGAAACATTGGAGTGAGTTCCAAGACCAGCTATTTCATTATCATCCAAATACATTTGTGTGTGTTTTCTTATAATTTTCGGTTAATTGGTCAAAATTAAGCAAATATTACAATATTTATTGCAAAAACTAACAAGATCCTCTTTTTAACAACCCATTTGCAGAGATGAAAGGTGAATGAACCTTGTTCAATTCAGGATTCGATCCTTGAAGCTGTAATACACTGTTAAACATTTTGTGCTTGGTTTCACCATGATATTGGTTCCTAGTAGCTGCAACGGCTGAATGGTGAAACGTGCCACCATATTTTTGGTATTCGGTTGAACCATTTCTCAGGTTTTTGTTTACAAATCCAGAAAAATGGTTCAACCATACACCAAAAAAAAGGTGAAACATTTCACCATCCAGCCGTTGCAGCTACTAGGAACCAATATCATGGTGAAACCAACCAATAACATGGTGAAACTAGCACCAAATTTTTAACAGTGTACTCGGTAATTTTGTTTTCCTCTAACTTATTATGCATTATTTACAAATACTTTTATTAATAGTGTATCAATATCCACATACTAAAAATAATTTCTATATTTATATTTGTTAATATTAAATTAACCGTACATGAACGTACATTAACATTTTTTCTCTAATATTAGCTTATTACTATCTATAAATTATCTCAATACTTTTAACAATACAGTATCACTATACACTCTTAAAACAAAAGAGTGAAATCCACTCCTATAGGGGAAGTGGTGCATTTTCTGCACCGGAAAGGAGTGGAAATTAACTCAGACTGAGTTAAAACCGCTCGTTTGTTTTAAGAGTGTACGCACCTTAACGAGGTTATCTACATCTCTATTCGTCGGCATTAACGTTCATCGTCATTTTGTTTACAGTATGATTTTTTCGCTTGAATAGCCCAACTTAAGGTTTCAATTAGTTGGAAGTAAATTTGTTAATAGACTACATTGCAAGCAACTATATTATTGTAATTTTGACAAGGGAAACCATATAGGGTGTCCGTAAAAGAATGTCCGAGTTTTAAAGGTATATTACAGGAAATTATTTTATACTAAATATAACAAATCATACATGACATTTAGGAAAACTGACCTAGTTTTTTCTATAAGTGCTCAATGTGTGCGTCTTTAGTGATACGGCACACATCCAAACGAAAATGCAATTCTTCCCATACTGTCTGCAGCAAGTCCGGAGTAATGGAAACAACAACCTGTGCAATTTTACCTTTCAAGGTTGGTAAATCGTGGGGTAGGGGTGGAACGTAGACCTGATTTTTACGAAGCCCCAAAGGAAGAAATCACAAGGCGTGGTGTCAGGTCACAATTTGAAACTCGGACATTCTTTTACGGACACCTGTATATTAAAACATGAACTTATCCTATATAGTTAAAATTGGCAAGGCATTTTAGTTCCAGACGGTTGAATGTCTATCCATCTGTAGGATCTATCTTCATAAACTTATTTGACCTACAAGGTCACATATTCCTCTTTGTGTGTATAAGGTAACTTAAGAGGTAACAATAATACATTTAACCCTTATTTTGCAACCCTAATAAGTGAAGATCCCATTCAACTATGGTTATTATTTTATATAAGTGCACCACGAGATGTAATCATTCTGTTAAAGATTAAATAATATTTTTATAACAACGTGCAAAAAAGTTCACTTTTTTTATATCATATTCATTCATAAATCGTTGCGAAAATGACACTTTACGTGCTTACGTCACAGACAGTGCTGAAAGTAGTACTTTCGGCACTAGTGCAGTAAAGTAAATAAGAGTATCTGATTGGTAGAAAAACAAAATGATGTCATGATTATCTCCATGGAAACTAAATGATGTCATGAAACTCACTTATTTCTATTGGTTCATTACTTTTGCATTTTACTACTTTTATTTTAGTACTTTCGGCACTAGTGCGGTAAAGTAAATAAGAGTATCTGATTGGTAGAAAAACAAAATGATGTCATGAATATCTCCATGGAAACCAAATGATGTCATGAAACTCACTTATTTCTATTGGTTCAATACTTTTGCATTTTCTAATATCTCCATGGAAACTACAAGTACTACAAAAATTATTAAAGGAAATTAAATAAGACAAAAGTAAGAACACATTTGTTTGCACGTTATTATAAAAAATATTGTAAGCAAGCACGTGCCAAATAATACTTTATTAAGCTCTTGTCATCATTTCACTCGACCTACGGTCTCGTGAAATAAAAGCCACTCGCTTAATAAAGTATTATTTTCGGCACTAGCTGCTTAAATAACTATTATAATAATCTTAATTTGATTTATTAATAAAGAAATGAAATATCAATTTGAATATTTTTATGAATATTAAATGCGAAACTGATAAAAAAGAATTTATGTACACATATTTTTATTTTGAATTTTCTCAAACTTTTTATGACTGGAAGAAAATATTTGCATAAACTATCTTCAAAAATCTTTTTATAGCAATAAATCTTATTTATACTTGACTGAACATCAATTCCAATCATATGCTTCAATAATTTAAGAAATTATCACTGGCCGGAAGAATTATGGGAAGTTTTATCGATAAAGACCAAGTGAACAGTTTAATCGCAATATTTTAAAAGATCCCTTTCTTTTAATTTCCACAAAAATACCAAACAAGAAAATATTTATTCAAACAATAGTAATTACATTCATTTTTTTTTGTTTTAACAAAACATCAAAAGGGACAATTATTTAAAACAACTCGAAGCTTAATGCGGAATTTACCATATTTTCCTACTTAAAATTGTAAACAACTATAAAACTGCAAAAAAATTGAACATCTAAAATTAAACGAGTGCCAACATATACTCCCATGTTTGCATATTTATTATTTCTTTTTAAAAAAATATATCTCGTTTACAACATTTAAGTGTTAAAAATGGCAACGCTTTTTTTGCGGACGATATTTAAATGAGGCGTAATCTGAGGTTTTGTGAGTTTTAGAATAGAATGAGATAAAAATACATGCAAAGTAATCACTCAATTTGCATTTTTCGAAATTCTTTTGTTGTTTGGATGTTCTTTCTGTAAAATTTGAACTATTTCGATTGTAGTGCTTTTTTTATCATTTAAAGTGCATTTAGAAAGGAATGCAAATTAATACTTGTTTAAGTAGGAACTAGTTATAATATAAGCACTTTTAAAAACTTTTTTTTAATGTTTACAATTTTTCATTTTTTAGCCATAAGCCTACAGTATACTAAATGATAAACTATTTTCCAAAGAACTAGTATACATTTAATGGATTATTTTTTTCCGTTATTTGTAACTGTAAAATGTATTAATGTTCAAGAACTAAAATAGTTTTTTAGGATATGAAATTTAAATCATTCCAATTTCTGATATCAACTGTTTATTTTTTTATAAAATAACCCAGGAACGGGAAACTAAAACATTAACTTCCATGGATCTCAAATCTAAAGAGGGTTTATAACGCAAATTAGTTATAATTAAAATAACTTTTATATTGGTTTTAAAATGTTAAATATTGATAATGGTGTGAAAATATGCAAGGAAGAAAGGTATATATATGAAGGTGGTTACTTTCAGAACTAGATAGCATTTCTCTTCACTTAAGCTGTTTCCTAATACAATGATTCTAATGATTTTTAACGTACTTATGATTCTGCTTATCTACAAAGGTAACTTTAAATCAACAGGTTGCAATTTAACATGGGATGTCGTACGTTTTTATAAAATATATAAGCCCAAGTAGGGGGAAAAAAACTTTAATAAATTTTACCGTCGGTGTTAAAATTTACCGCTCTTAGGGGATACGGTATCCAAAAATATGTCAAAACATCGATTTTTCAGTTTTTACTTCTTATTATTCACAATATCTCTCTGAACATTTACTGAAAGTTTCATAATGATATCTTCAGTAGAAAAATAGTTATTAAACATTTTCTGGAGTGATCCCTTGAAGTTTGAACGTATTTCGTCTGCTTTCAACCTGTTTTCTCTGTTTCGCGTTTTTCAATTCTTGTGTTTAAAAAATCCCTAAGGATTTTTTGCTAATTAAGTTAAAATTTTGAAATTTTTAACCTGTGCTCTTATATAACCGGTGCATAAAATTGTGCAGGGAATAAGGTCTACTATGTATAGTTGTTTTCAAAAAATGTTAAGTTCAATAATGTGTAATTGTTTTTCTGATTTTCAGTATAAATGCATGTTACTTTTTAACTGCAGCTCACATTTTAAAATCCATGCACAGTTCTTGAAAAAATAGTTCTAAAAACAAACTACAAAAGTTTGGGGGAGTTATTCTCAAAGTTGAAAGAGGAGTAGCGTTTTAAAAAAGTTCAACATTTTTACTTTTTTTTTAAATGAAAAACTTCTTGTAAATATTTGTTTTTATTACTAGAAAATGTGTATTTAGAGGGAGCATTATATAAAACCACCATAATTTACAAGTTTATGTTATTATTTCTAAAAATAATGATTTGGGTACCGTATCCCCTTAAAATATGAAAGGACTACTTCCTTTAATATGGCCAATACTTCAACAAATACCGTTGATAAAACGCTATGATACTTTGCCGGTAAATATAACTGCGTAAAAAATATTCGTTTTGTTCCTTCTCAGGTTTAGGCTCGTTACTTGACTGTGGTTCTTAATTATGACGCCCGCCGACAATGGCCTTCACATAACTTTACACTGTTAAAAGTGGGTTCTCAAATTTCTGAATAATGTTCTCATTTTTAAGACAATCGTGGATTCATAATAGCTCCGAATACATTACTCTCAAATTTGAGAACATGCAATTTTCAAAATTGAAGTCATGCATGTCCCCCTTTTAAAGAAGAATTAAGAAAAAAAAAATTGATCTTATGGTATAGCAGGGGTTGTGAACTAGAGCCGTAGATGGCAGCACTGAAGTCACGTCCTTAGGTTAATAGTTTGGTCATATTTCGCGACGAGCGGGCTCGAACCCATGATTTGTGGATCCACTAAGGACCCAATACGGAGCATAGTCGAACTGTGTCATCCCAAAGCCAACATTGAGCGGGTGTTGAGGCTATTTGAAGTTGTTGTACTGTGAACTTCTAAATATATGGAGGGTTCAGAATACAAGTGAACCAAGTTGACTGTGGACTTGGTTCACTTGTATTCTGAGCTCTCCACTTATTTTGCTACATAAGTAAATGGAGAGCTCAGAATACAAGTGAACCAGGTCCATAGTGGACTTGGTTCACTTGTATTCTGAGCTCTCCACTTATTTTGCTACATAAGTAAATTGTTAGCTCAGAATACAAGTGAACCAGGTCCATAGTGGACTTGGTTCACTTGTATTCTGAACCCTCCATATATCGAATTTTAAGAACATGTGTGCTTTCAAATTTGAGGTTTCAAAGTATTTGTTTTTGAGAATATTATTTTCACAATAAAATGAGAACATCCTAGTACTCATTTTTGAGAGTTTCATTTTTAACAGTGTAGTGCGAGGATAATTTTACAAAACTCACGTAACTGTGTTTCACACCATCAGCATCTTTTTTTTAAAATACCTTATTGCTTAAAAGATCTTTCTGTAAAATTTAAAGCATTTCGATTGTAGCACACTTTATCACTTAAAATGCATTTCGAAAGGAATGCGAATATATATTAGTTTGTACACATAAATATTTGTTTTATTTTGCCAGCTCCAATCTGCTTAACATTGACAATATATCATGCTGAATTGCAGGTTTAACGTAGGTATGAATTGTAAATCAGTGTGAATCGAAAGTATGCGAAAATTAATGTTAGATATATTTGTTATACAAAATTTCACATATTTACACAAAGATTTAAATTAAAAGTGTAGCTTAAAAAGACCTACATTTTATATTATCAAAGAATTATTGCAAGTGCATTTTTTAAGATAACATTTTTGCAGAAATAATTAAACAATGCATGTAATTAAAATCATTAACATATTTTTTTCCTAACTTTATAACTATTTTAATAATATTAAGTTAGGCAAATATATTTTAATAATATTTGAAAAGTAGCATTAGAAAACAAATTTACAAGCCAATACAAAATATATTTAAATATTTGTTAAACAGATAAAAAAAAATTAATATGGCTGTGGAAAATAAACTTTTTAAATAGAACAAATTCATGGATTTTGTCAAAATGAAATAAATTTATAAATGATTTTCTGAACCAAATGAAAGTATTTCACGTCAAAATAATTGAATTTTAACAGACTTTAAAAACACATTGATGAAATATATTGTGAACGAGAGAGTACAAATAGATCGTAAAATAAATTAAAACCATTTCTTTTTGCATTTCTTTTTCAATTTTCTATCCATATAAATATTCATTTGTTTTGAATGTAGACTTCAATTGAAATTCCTTAAGCTCAAATAAGTTTATGCGCCTTTATTGTTATATTTAACGTTGCTTCTTTATTTAAAGCGTACATGCTTTCCATTAATATTGAACTATAATACGCCTGTTACCAGAAACACAAATAACAATAAAAAAATAATTGCTGCTTTTTCACTTAGATTTTATCTATTGTGCTTGTAAATCTGATAGTTTGCTACAACTAAATACTGTTGTCACTGCTTGATACCGCTATGCATATATGTGTTATTTGAAATCTGATGCTTTATTTAAAGTTTCTTTTTAAACGAAATTTATATTTAAAATATTTCATTTATTGTTGAACTTTAACAAAATGTTTGTGATTTTTAGCTTCCATTTTTAAAAACAATGATGTTGAGTTAATATTTAAATATATTTCCCTTAACGTACACTAAAACCCTTCAAATTCATATGGAATTAAAATGTGCATTTCCAAATGTGCAATTTTTAGCATGCATTCTTTTTTTAATTTGAAAGAATAAAAAAAGTAGAAAATAAGTTTTAACATGGTGATTTCCATTCATATGTCTATCTATTTTATTTATTCAGACCTTTACTTAGTACCAAACTATGATGTGCATCGTAAAAGTTACAGTAGCATTAAACAACTCCGAACATTGTCTTGGCTAGATATAGTTAATTATGATTAACATTAAAAAAATAATATTGATTTTTGCATTTGAATAATAATATCGAAATATTGCGCTTTTGAAGATGGCAACATAAGAAGATAGTAAATATACCTGGTTTCGAAATCAAAATTTTTTCATTTATACATTCTAAGAAACAAAAAATTTTCCTACCAATTAAATGCCATTTAAACAGATACTGTGTGCAAAAGCTGACTTAACGTGCGGAACCGAACTAATTTCTACATAGTTTAATATTTATTATTTACTCTTAGAGCTCAAATGGATCGTTGCATTTAGCAGAAGTTTGTAAAATGTGTCAACAATGGATATTTTATCAGTTTCGTCATGGCTTTATCTTTAACATTCAATCTAAAAAGCAAAACGATTCTAAGTGACACTCATAGTCGCAAACGTACTTTTTTTGCCCTTTGACTATTGTACATGGCTAAGTATGGATAAATGAATTTACATATTGTTACACTAGACACTTACTGTATACTTAACTTGATATCAACTGTTTTAGTAATTGCAGTTTGCCTTTTAGATATGAGTATTACATGGTACCTTACGCTGAAAAGTGAAGTTATCTACCAAGTTAACTTAAAGTAAGAACATACAATTTTCTTTTATAAAAACAAAGCACCAAATGCTACAAACACGCAATTTGTTATGAAAACTCATTTTGTTCTCGTATCTTCTTCATTGCCAGCATGGGGTAATTTTATTTCCAACTGACCCTCCTCTTTTTCATCATATAAGGAAAAAAAAGAAAGTAAACAAAACATAAAAAGTAAGGGTCCATTATCCCTTGTGTTGAAACGCTGGAGATGAATGACGTCATTAGTCCCGTGACGCGTGACGTGAGGGGCTTGTCATTTCCGCTCAGCGCCATCTATCGAGAACGTTGCGCGCCATTTGTCTCTTGGGGTCAGGGGAGAGTGTTCTTATTTTTTTTTTAAATTTGTTTGGAGAGGAAAAGTATTTTTAGAAGTTTATGGAAGTATCTTGGGGAGTGTTTTTTGATGTTGACATTCGATCACTGGTGTTTTTTTTTGTCGTTGTGGATTAAGTCAGCAGTTTTGTTTATTCGCTGTTTTGTATTTTTTAATTAAAAGTTTTGAATAAAAAATGCAAATATGCGTTTAAAATATTAGGAATTTTTTATTTGATAGTGTCAGATACCAAAAACGCGTGTTTATAAAGTGTAAAGAATCTACTGCGTAATCTAAATTTTTTTTCTCGTTTTTTTAGACTTTGTAAATGAAGTTCTTTTATTTTCTTCTTATTTTGGTTTTCAGCTTCTTGTTACTTGTTTTCTTGTTACTTATAAACGTTTAATAAAAATACAGATATTTTCTAATTATAAAAGTTTGGCAGTTTAAACTCATAACTCAGAATTTGCAGTTTCAAACTTCATATTGAGCATAGCGCCTTGGATTCTCATCAGCAAACTAATGACATGTCAAAAAATGGATCCAATGGTTAAAATATTCGGAATTTCGGATATCAAAGCTTTTTATTTCGAACTATGAACTAATGTAGCGTAAAATATATTGATTGATGAAAAATAAAAATTCAGTTCATCGCTACAATTTCAATTCATATCGTGAGTTTTTTGCCTCTAGTTAGAAACATAGGGCGCTGGTGTCAACATTGTAGAACAGTGTCAACACAGAATTATACCATACACATTATGGTTTAAAACTGAGCACCCATCTTCCGGTGTTTTTACCGTAAAATTCAACGGTTTTTTTAGACTGTAAATTAAGTACAGAAAATTTATTTTTTATTTTAAATTATTAAAAATAACAAACAATATATTCCAAGAATCTGTTATAAAAAGAAACACTTAAACAAATTATTGCAGAATATTTTCTTTTTACATTCAGTCATTGTTAATAAATATATAAATAATAATTGTTAAAAAAATGTATTTTACATTTTTCGGAAAATTTTAAGAAACAGTTCATGTTGGAAAGTAGATCAATATAAATGCCCATTCATAATCTTATATATTGCAACACAAAATTGTGTGTCTTTGTAACACATTAAGTAGATTTCTAAACTAATATTTTTGTAAAAATTCTTACATTTTTATAATCTATTTTGACACATAAACTATGTGGCAAGTTGTGATACTTTATCTTGTTTATCTAGAAAAACATTAAGCATGCTGTACAAAATGTTCTACAACAGTAATTTTTCGAGACTGCGTAAACTTAATTAAATTTTACGTTTGGAAAAGTTTACAAATGTTATACTGAAATTGAGTTAAAAAAAATTCAGAGAAAAGGGTTGGAAATGTTAAGCATTTGTCTTTATTAGTTTTGAAATATTAGTTCTTTCACGACAAAAATTTTCATTTTGAAGAAGCAGACTGTAAAGTGAGAGAGAGGGAAAATATAATATATAATTTTACGAATGTCTACATTGAAAACCAAAATAAATAATTCTAGTTTAGTTTGCTCTATTAATATCTGTTGGATATGTTGGATATATGTTTTTAAAGCATTTTTTAAAAATGTCTTTTACTTATGAAAAGAACTTTATATTTACTTATGTATGCTATTAAAAGACATATATTTTATGTTAAATGAACTATTTTCAAATAATCTAAAAGTATTACTTAAGATATTCCAGTGACTTTTTGAAGATATACAAGAAGAAACTATGCAGCTTATGCTTCTGGTGATTATGCTGTAAAAAATAAAACTGTAAAATTGCAGCACATTTTATGGTTATTTTATACATCACATAGTTGTAATACAGGTTGTCCGTAAAAGAATGTCCGAATTTCAAATTGTAATTGTCGTTCACTTGACATCACGCCTTGTGATTTCTTCCTTTGGGGCTTCGTAAAAGATCGGGTCTACGTTCCACCCCTACCCCACGATTTACCAACCTTGAAAGGTAGAATTGCACAGGCTGTTGCTTCCATTACTCCGGACTTGCTGCAGACAAATGGGTGCATACAAGCGCAGGTAGTGAGACCAACGTGTTTACCTATACCAAACAAGACATTTAACATCATAAATTCGCAGCACATGGTGATGGCAGTCCTTTTACTATCACTCTGTTATGACAAATTAGAGGTGTTTTTTAATACATGTAACTTCGGTTTTTCTTAAAATTGTGTTATGGGTATGTTTTGGAATTTAATAACAAGTAGGTTTGTAACATAATATGTATCTTAACCCGATTCCACACAACAGTTGTGTTTAACAGGTAAAAAGGCGCCAAACACAGCATTAATTCTATATTAAACATTTACACGATAAATTTGGCTAGTTTCATTTAAATTTTATTTCGAAAATTCTATAATTATTACTTATGTTTTGCAAAAATTAATCTATATTTTAAAGAATAAATATGTAATATTCCTCGCTTTTAAATAGAATGAAAATATTTCATATCAACATACGAAGAATCTCGTAGTGAAATATATTTGACGTCATTTCAAACTGATCAATGTCGCAAAAATAAATTTATTTTAATTTATTGTCTAAAAGAATTAAAGTATCTCGGGCGATTGTTGCGAATAGCAATGGTGATTCAATTCTAATAAAAATGGCTTCCTATGCTTTTTAAATGAGCATTCAAATTTGCAGTTTTTTACATAATTGAAGTACTTCAAATTCGAATTATTTTTAAAAAATTTCAATGTATTCAAATTTCGATGCGCTAAATGTTTTGACGTATCACACTTGTCCGTAGCATTTGTAGTTTGGGCTATAAAAGTGGGTGGTGGACAGACGGACTGACAGACAGACGGACTGAACTATTATAATACCTTCCACTTTTTACGTTATATACGTAGTGTGGAAGCTAAAAACTAAAATAACCACCATTTACTTATCAGTTATTTTGAATAGAAAAAAAGAAAGAGTTAGAGGGTAATGAAAGGCAAAGTATAGGTTTGCAGTACACAGTGGGGCTTCATATAATCCCAGTATATGAAGTCCACTGATGCAATACCTTGAACTAATATCACTTATTTAAAGTCAAATCAATCATTGAACAAAAACATTCGATACACAAATTAAAATATATTCCCAAAACTGGTTCTCAAGTCAAAAATAACCCAAAATTTCGAAAGAACAGTCAGCCCAGGCTAACCTAACGAAACCTAATTAATCACCTTCCCCTAATAAGCAAATGGAAGGTCGCACAACCTGTGAATACTCTAGTTGTGCTCCTGGACGATAACTCATAATTAGTATCTTCAAGGGTGCCAAAATAAAAGAAAGGAACCCTTGTTAATAACCTGGGGGGGATGGAAGGCACCAATGCGTGAAGTTGGGCATTCACACCCCTTTTCCGGGGACGCGTCATTTTTCAATCCGGAAAGAAGCGGTTAAAAGCGGTGAGGAGGTTGAAGAAATTGTTTAAAGTTATTTTTTACCAGTTTATTTTTAATTTTAAAAGTTAAATGAGTTTGAATAAAAAAGTTCCTAATACTGTCTAGATTGCTTGTAATCGTTTTATCTTCAGATTTGGAAATATCAGGCATTTGAATGTAATATACGATGCTGTTTTTAAATTATGTTTAGTGCTGTATCGGGTGTTGACTTATAGTTTGACAAAGTTTAAAAATTTTCCTGCTTCAAAATTGGTCTTTGTTTATTCTAAAGAGGTTTTAAGCCAATCATATCAATATGAAATGTTATATTTATAATATCTAATTGCTCAATTTTTACTCTTATTCTAAAATTGACTTAGATAGATACAATATTTTGTCCCTAAATTAACCGTTACAAATCTAGCAACGACTACAAATGAAATGAAAATTGCTAGAAAGTCTATATATAATTAAATACATACAATATTAGACAAATTTTGTAATAATAACTTTCTTAAAAAGAACACAATTTTCATATTAGTCTATCAATTAATCATTTTTTATTGTTGTTTAAAAACACCATAAAAACATATAACAAACAATTGTATTTTTAATCAATAACTGTATCTAATAGTAAGAACAAATTTAAGATTATTATCTATATAAGTTTAAATCATGTTGTATTTCCATGTAACCGTTTTTTCCCTAAAAATGGGGAAAAATTGCTCTATTCTCATTGTAGGTAGGGGAAGTAGTAAGAAGGAGAGGTTTTAAGAGCATATCCATCATATTTTTATAGTGTTGGTAATTTTTAACGTTTTATTAAAGGTAAAAAGACTAGTTTAAGTGTTTTATGGGTAGCTTGTTAGAGTTGGAGGTGTTAAATATTAAACATAATGTTTGTGTCAGTTGGATAGATTTAAAAAGTTTTTATTAAAGTTGGTAGCACTGATAAATTATTTTTTTTAAGCTTCACTACAAAAATAAAAGTTGTAGTTGAGATTGTGTGTTTAGTTTTTGAATTTGATTTCAGAGGTTTTTTTAACAAACTTTTTTAAGAAAGACATACGTAAGTACTTTATTGTTAATTCTGACTTTCAAAACTTTTATTTTAATTTAATTTATTGTCCTTAAGACTTATAATGGTTAAAGAACAACTGCAAATGTTGTCTTACTATACAGCGAAAGACTAAAATATACCGCGAAAGACGCAGCAATACTCACAATTTTGTGATTTAGGTCCATAACATCATGTAATTTATTTATATTTATCTGTTAAGTATTGATTTGCATTAATTTGTGAGGATGTATTTAAAAATAATTTGAAATTATTTTACTAAATACGCAGTAAAATTTATTATTGTGCATCATATTGAAAATTTTCCTTTCCTAGTGTTCTGTAAAAGTTGTTTTTCCTTGGTATGAGTAGAACGGCCAGAAAGCATTTCGTCATAGTTATTTTAGCTAATTTATTTGTTGTTTTGATTGATTATCTGAACACGAAAAAAATATATATAAAAAAAATTAAGTAGAAATCGTATAATTTTTTAATAGTTTTAAAATATAATGAATTGTATATTTCAAATATATTGAAAAATATGTACATTATTGAACTATTTGTTTTGTGTACGCATTTTATTTTTAAACACAAGTAAAAATACATTTTCTTTTGTATTCGTATAAAAATTTTAAATAATTATTAACCTAGCATGCATTAAATATAAAATTTATAATGTAAACTCAAATAAAAATGCATGTATTTCTATTTATACTAGGGGCACGCCCCCTGTCCTTTGGATCATTCCGCGATCCAGGCTCGCTTCGCTCGCTCACCGTTCTTTGAAATATTTTAGTCTAGCCTTTAGGGTTACCTAATAAGTATATTTTCTAAGAATTCTGTTTGTATTCGATAATTTTTTTTTCTACTTTGTTTATAAGTTGATTCTGTCCATTTTCCTTCATCGTTAAGAATTCTTAAATCGTATTAATTTGTTTAAAATAATATTAATCATTAATTATATTTAGAACTCATTTCTTAAATTATTTTTTTGCACATTGTTTTGAACTATATTTAGAACTCATTTCTTAAATTATTTTTTTGCACATTGTTTTGAACTTGCAGCATTGTTTGAACTACGATCGAAATGCCACGATAATTTTTAATAAGGAAATCTTTCATGTTCTCTCAGAAGACATTTTCAGCTTTGAGCAGCAATTTAAGTAAGTATTTGTTGTCATTTCAAGATGACAACATACTTGACAAACGCTCGGTTTGTTGTCATTTTGACTTGTGGACATTTTTCGACTTGGTGCCGAATCCGGACATGGTTCTTTGGGTTATTTGACTTTAGTATCCTTTTAAAAAAATAATTACATTCGCTGCTTGACTAAGATTTATTTGTAGCTAAATTGGAAACCGTGGTAGCCGTCAACGTTTGGAAGCTAGGTTTAAAAACAATTTAAATTTTTCCTTTTTTATTAACAATAATGTTTGGTAGTTCAGTCGATCTAAATTATAATTTAAATTTTCATACATTACACATCCCTAATAGTAGGCATGTTTAAACTCAAACTTACTGATTCTATCCTAAAGTTGTTTTTTCAAACTGATAACGAATCTTATATAACGTGAATTGTAAACAAACTCGATTGTTGTCATTGTTGCCGAGTTAGAAATATAAGGAAATTTGGGAGCCGTGTAAGAAAATTATATCTATAGATTATATCCAAATTTAACTGCAAAAATACAAATAAATAAAATGCAAAAAATTAACCTTTTTAAACACATTTTTTAATCATAAGCTTCCATAATATCCTAACCATCTGTCACACTAACCATACCCTTCACTCTTTCGTCATTATTAAACTTCTAATACAGTTTATATCTTTTATCGCTTCAATAGTTACTCCCTTTTCACCTAAGGCCGTTAAAATGAATAATGGTTACAAAGAGCCTTCAACCCTCTCGTTAGTATTTTTTAGGTTTTTTTTGTTCTGTTTTTTACGGGGTTTTTTTTTGCCTGATGGCAAGGGAAGACTATCAATTAACTATTGGCAAACTTGTCTGGTGGGAGTATTGGGTTAATAGTTGAGTTAACTAATGATTCTGCTAATTGTGAAAGTAGCTTAAATTTTTATATAACTATAGAATTTTGAAATTAAGAATTTTTGGAAATTAATGTTATAGGACTTGACAGGATAAAAATAAGTTTTTAGTATAACACATTTAACATAAAAAAGAAATCTACGAGGAATAGGGAATTTTGCTAAATGTGTCAATTGTTTCTCATTTATAAGATTTAAATATTCCTTTTTATAAAATAACTATTTTTGTATTAAAAATTACTTTGTTATAAACGGCTTTAAATCATTCCTTCATGCTTTAAATTTAATACTCGAATAAAATTATGAAATTTCAAGATTTCAAAAAATAAGTATGTTACAAAAATGACAGGGCGTAAGGATATCTTATGTATTTCTGCTTCGCATCCGTTACAGTTATAATGAGTGCATTCGAGTCATACATTTCTATTAAGGCTAACGATAATTGAAGAGTGTTGTTTTATTGCTTGTAAGTTTTCTAATGAGCTAAAAAAAATTATTTGAAACATAATCTTAGTGGACAGCATTACAGTATAAATTTTTAATAAAAATACTGCGGGCGTTGCACTGTTGGTGAAATATTAATTTCATTAAATCAAATAGTTCGTATCGTTGTAGGAATTTTTTTGGCTTAAAAAATAAAACTCACCCTCTACTGATTGGGGTAATTAGGAAATTGATTTATACCGCAATTTATATTATTTGGTAAAAGAGAAGGTCTGTCTACTAAAATACAAATTAAGGTTATAAACAAGATAGGTCGTTTTTGTTGTCGTGCACATGGATATTTTGCCATGGAAGATGGTTGCCTGAGCCTCCCAAAAGGATAAACAAAGTATGGCATATAAATAAAATATTATACAGTCCCTGGACAAATTATTAGACGCACTGTATTTTTTTAGTAATGATGAAAACATACCAAAGAATGCTATATCATTAAAAAAGATGTCGATATATGTATTGAGTATAGCATATAGTATTTTCTATTCAATATCTTAAGTTTAGGAACACAAATGTCCTTCTAAAGGTATCTTGTTCATCATTGATTGAAACATGAAATCTTGCAGTGCGTCTAATAATTTGTCCAGGGACTGTAAATCAGGTAAATAAATGAAAATTTAAAATGCTTCTTTTGAACCAAAACTTAACGGAGGAATTTTTTTTCAGAATATGCATTTTATATTTTCAGTTTAGATATTTAAATTTATAAATGCTTCTTAATAAAATTATATTACTGTCGTCGAAAATTAAAATTTCTTGCTTATTAAATAAGCATTTTTATAGTTGCAAAATGTATTTTCCTATTAATGAAATAAAGTAAGAATATTTAAAAATGTGAATACGTACATCTATGACAATAAGTTAACATTTTAATCCCTATCAAGTGATGTATTTATTACACTATATTAAATTAATTCGTCAAATTTCCATATAGTAAATTAAAATATTTTTAACAAGCTTTTATTAATGAATATAATTTCATATCAAATTAAATCAGTCCACCAAAAAATACAGAAATTGTTGATGCATATTAAAATATAAATAATTCAACTTTGTAACAATACAATTAAATATAAGTTTTTCAAATTTTAATTGCATTAAAAATTACATTTCATTTGAGACTTGATATATATTTAATAATTAGCATTAACTTGCTAATGAAAAACACAATTAAATTAAGCCAAAGAATAAAATGTTTAATTGATATTTCGTCATTCATTTCCATATTAAATTTAATAACTCTTCTGAAAGTTCGTGAAGAGACTTCAAATAATTCAACCGTAACAGTAATGAATACGTGCACAGGAAAGTTTTTGTAATTACTTAGTGTAAATAAGAGTTCAACTAATTATCTTCTAGTTAAATATTGTTCATCTTATTGGGATTCATGAATGCTAATTATTTTTTTGTGTTGAAAATGTTAATTAAAAAAGTCGTCACGTCATGCATAATGATTTTAACCGATAAAACTTATTAAAGTAGATTGCGAAACTTATGAAATCATTTATTGACTTTCTACTTCACTTAATTTGAATGATAAAACATTATATTGTTGCCAAAAATTCAGATACAATTTTTAAAAAAACGCCTGGTTTATGGATAACTTAGTTTCGTCTATAGATTTCATACTTGCCCTTCTTCAATTGGTGCTCTGATTCCATGTGACATCGGTTCACCAATCAAGCCTCAATAAATAATTTATTTTGTTTTATTATTTCTGGTGCCACTGAATTCTTGAAGCATGATCATGCTTAAGTCATTATTATTATCAAAGTGAGGCAATTGACGGTATATTCCATCGAATAGAAACGTCAGTCGAGGTGCATGTTTTAATTTTACGTCATATTTGGTTTAAAATAGAGACGTGTCGCTAAATGTACACTCTTAAAACAAAATAGTGAAATCCATTCCTATAGGGGAAGTGCATTTTCGGCACCGGAAATGAGGGGAAATGAACTCAGACTGAGGTAAAACCGCTCGTTTTAAGAGTGTAGGACGTATATTCTTTTCTTTTATTTCTTTTACCAACTCCGCAAAAAGAGTGAAATCCACTCCTATAGGGGAAGTGCATTTTCGGCACCGGAAATGAGGGGAAATTAACTCAGACTGAGTTAAAACCGCTCGTTTTAAGAGTGTAGGACGTAGATTGTTTTCTTTTATTTCTTTTACCCACTCCGCAAAAAGAGTGAAATCCACTCCTATAGGGGAAGAGCATTTTTGGCACGGAAAGGAGTGGACATTAACTCAGACCGAGTTAAAATCGCTCTGATGTTTTAAGATTGTATTGCGTCATAAGGGCCATTCAATCCAAGCCTAAGAACCAAACACACAACCTAAACCGACAAGCATTATTTCCAAACTTTTCCAATTTCCACTCCCAAACACGGCTTTTCAATCCAGCTGAACCTCTCTCAAACTTGTCATTAAAACATCGCCAACGACCAGAGCTTTCTAAAAGCAGTTCTAAACACGAGCATTGAGTGCCTTAACTGTAGAAACTTGAAGCTCCAAACGCAGATGGCTACCATTGAAGTACAAAATAGGCCTCTTCAGTGTCCCCCGAATTAATAAGCAGCAGGATTCACGTAGATACTATTGGTTGAATAAGGGGTTTTGGAACATATTGGAGATATTCTATTGGTAGAAAGTTTCGATGTGATAGTGAATGGGTAATTCAGTTGAAGGTTGGAGGAATAAATGCTTTTAGTATACAGTGAATCTTGTAATTTGGCGTAGTGTTATTTAAATATTTCTAAACTAGATGAATTGAAGTAATTAAGTTCGAATGTTCATAATCGTTGGTGTATATTGAAATAAAGGAATATTTGTGTAAATTATGCATTAAATATTTGTACTATGCACTATATTAAAATCAAGGTTATCAAAACTAGTATTGTATAATTTGTTTTGAGTGTAAAGTTTTAAGCAAGTTATGTTAAAAAATTTTATAACAATGATTCGAATTAATTTTGGATTCCGCCATAAAATAACTCCAATTATTTTTGAATGCAATATTCTTAAAACGAATGTATCAAAATTTTACAAGATATGGTAAATAAAATCTCAAATCAAGAGTTATTTGCCAATGGCAATGCAGTTAACTGACAAGGCTTTTCCCTTGCCTTAGCCATCCTATTAATGGATCTTTCTGGGTAAAAAATGTTTTTAACAACATATAAATGGCATATAAAGGGACTGCTGCACGTTAAATCGGCCGTGGTTTAAAATAATGACGATGTCGCTATAATGTTGCGTTGGGTATTAGCTCAGGTATCAGCCTCGTTACTTGAGAATGGTTAAAAAAACGAAAAATACGATTAATTAAAAATAAAGAGTGCCCGTCGCCAATAGCCCTCATTTAGCTGCAGTGCGATGTCAATTCACCTAAAACCTCTGAAACGAAACAAAAATTATGGTTTGCCATAAATCCAAATTTGAATTGAAAACGCCAATAACTTTACGGAATTTCTTATGTAAAATCCGTTGCTGAATTCTACTCTTAGACATACTTTTCTAAAAAACCCCATACTTTTCAAATATAAATAATAAGAAACAACTCAAACCACTCTGTTTGAGGAAAAGTTAAAATTTAAAGAATTCTATAGAAGAAATGTCAGAAGCTTTCGACATAACTATATTAAAAAAAATTAGTTAAGTTTTCATACGATGAGTTATTTTATATCGAATTTTATATGTTATATGTAGAGTTGAGATGTAGACAACTTCATTTGTTTGTTAAATAATACGATTTTTTTAACGATTTTTGGATAGCCCGTATTTGATGTTTTTTGTTGACTTCAGATCAAAGATTGAATCCTAAAAAATCAACATCAAGACTTATTTTTATGTGTATGTTTCGGAATGGGTAAGTACCTTTTTTTCATTTCATTTTTTGAGAGGTTAGTTCTGAAGTTGCTAGACTCAACCGGGCGAATATATTGAGCAAAAAGTATTTAACAATAACTTTGGTATTTGCAATAGATATCATAGTTAAAGTATTAGATTGGCTGATCACGTGACCTCCAATGCTAACGACGGGACGCTCATGGAGGCTTTTTAAGAGGGCAAAATTGCCAGTGTTGCTGCCACTTTAAGGAGAAAAGTACTACGAAAAAATACCATTTAATTCTAAAATTACAAAAAAATACTAGAAAAGGATTTAAAGTCACTAAAAAGATTCCAAAATGCAGCTAGTATTTTTACGATATTTTTTTTGTAATTTTAGAATTAAATGGTATTTTTTCGTAGTATTTCTCTCCTTAAAGTGGCAGCAACACTGGCAATTTTGCCCTCTTAAAAGGCCTCCATGCGCGTCCCGTCGTTAGCATTGGAGGTCACGTGATCAACCAATCTAATACTTTTACTATGATATCTATGGTATTTGCGTTTTTCATGGATTCCGTCGAATGAGATAAGTTTGACCTAAGCATAAAGACCTAGAACTGACTTTCTTCTTGAATATTTTCTTACTCAAAGATCCCGACATAGTTGATACCAATTTGAAAATGGCAACCCCATTTCTTAAAAGGAATATTTAGCGAGAAGTCATTAACTCAAAAATTTGGGCTCAAACTTACCACCGGGAATTGATACCGGTAACCGAATATCGAAAATATGGCGTAACCTTTCACCAGACATCTGTTTCAGACTAGGAAAGATAATTTCGGTGAAACCAAAGCGCCAAATTTTTATCAGAGCACGCATTTAGGGTTTTTTCGTAACTCCAAAACGATGGAGATACATAGGCTGCCACCAGTTTAATGTAGAAACGCTGCACAAAACATTTGAATCATTTTTTTAAGAAACCAAACAAGTCCACAAAACATAGTTTTCGAGAAATTGAAAAAAACCGGTTTTAACATCAACGGGTTTCTCCCCGAAATGCCTTATACACTGTTAAAAATTTTGTGCTTGGTTTCACCATGATATTGGTTCCTAGTAGCTGCAACGGCTGTGTGGTGAAATTTTTCACTTTTTTTTCGGTGTTTGGTTGAGCCATTTTTCTGGATTTTGAAACAAAAACCTGAGAAATGGTTCAACTGAATACCAAAAATATGGTTTAACGTTTCACCACACAGCGTTGCAGCTACTAGGAACCATATTTTTGGTGAAACAAAGTGCCTAATATTTAACAGCGTAAGGGTGCTTCTCGTGGCTCTGCAAATCACTGGATTAATAGGATTTCTTCACATAATGTGTGTTTACATAGGATGAATTGATAAACATCGGAAATTCAATTTTGAAAAAATGTGCCTTATAGGTTTCCGAAAAATGTATTCATGCAAGGTAGTGCAATAACATAAGATTATATTACCTTAAAAATAAAAGTTTATAATACACCTTAAGGGGATACGGTCCCAAAAATTGTTCAAAATATGGAATTTTCAGTTTTTATTTCTTATAATTTACAATATCTTTCTGAACATTTACTGAAAGTTTTATAATGATATCTTCTGTAGAAAAAAAGTTATTAAATATTTTCTGGAACCATTCCTATAAGTTTGAATGCGTATTTCGTCTGCTTTTAACCTTTTTTCTCTGTTTCGCGTTTTTCAATTCTTGTGTTTAATAAATCCCTAAGGCTTTTTGCTAATTAAGTTAGAATGTTTAAATTTTTAACCTGTGATTTTATATATATAGTGCACAAAATTGTGCATGGAATAAGGTCTACTATGTATAGTTTTTTTTTAAATATTGAATTCAATAACTTTAACTTTTTTAATTTTTTGTGATTTTCAGCATAAATTCATGTTACTTTTTAACTGTAGCTCACATTTTCAAATCCATGCACAATGCTTTAACAAATAAAACTAAAAACAAACTATAAAAGTTTGTTGGATTTATTCTTCAAATTGAAAGATTAGTAGCGTTTTAAAAAAGTTCAAAATTTCGACTTGTTTTTAAATAAATGAAAAACTACTTGTAAATATTTGTTTTTATTGTTAGAAAATGTTTATTTAGAGTTAATATTATACAAAACCACTATAATTTACAAGTTTATGTTATTATTTCTAGAAATAATGTTTTGGGGGTACCATATCCCCTTAAGTAATAAAATGATCTTATTTATTTTCATATACTGAACCAAACAATGTTCTATCATTACAATATATTTTCTTTTTCAATCCCCGAGCTATTGATATTTCCCACACAATTCAATTAGGGGTTCCTGTGTACACATGTTTATTATTCATGACTCTATAATTACTTTCAAATTGATTTCAGTAACCCTGGGAATGTTTGTTTAGAAAGTAGTTTTAGGTTGTTTGTGGTTTATGGTAATTTGTTTTCTAAAATATTTTCCGCAATATCGTGTTCTCAGTACTCTGCAAACATTGACGAAACATATTTTAAAGGAAGCTCAAATATCTCATTTATTTATTTCAAGAATGAAAACTCTAGATTATTGATGCTTAATAATGATAATAAAATTCATGTGTGATAAATATATTTTAATTTATAGTAAATGATTTTTAGGTTTGTAACAACACAATATTTAAATTATTTTAATTGACTTATTAAGATGACATTTGCTTCAATCAATGAGTTTTAATTATTAAAATTATCATATAAATTAAAGATTTAGCTAAATAATTGTTGATAATATGTAGTTTAAATTCTAAATTAATTTCAGGTTTATAAAAATTACTTTTATGTGTTTATACTGATTAATTCATTTACTATCAAATGTATAAAATACATACAATAAAAATACTTATTTATTTTAACATAACTAAATATATTTTAACTAAACTAAAATAACCGAAGAAAGATGTATTAAATAAAATATATAATTATTAACAGCTTAAATTATTCATTTAATGATGGTAAGTAACAAAATTTACCTTGTGAAAGTAAGCTTTCTACTACAGTATGTTTAAATAAAAAAATAGTACATAAAGGATTGTACAATTTATCTAAGACAAATAAAGTTTACAAAAAGCGAATTGTAAAAACTTATGCTTAACGTTTTTATTTTATAAGAAAGATGCTAATGGTATTCACAAATGTGTCGTTAATAGGTTAATTTCAAAACAAATCATGATAAAGCAATATTACATATTTACATTTGAGTCCATCAACATTATTAAAACATTTATCAAACTCACAATACTCAAAAGAAAAATATTCAGAGCAGGAATATATATTTTTTAAATTTTATTGATGGTATATAACTAGTAATAAATATTAAACAGTACTAAATTTGTGGGTATTTTATCTAAAAAAAATAAAACAGTTAGAATCATGGGTAGATAAAAAAAATAATCGTAAAACACATGTCAATCAAAACTTTAAAATACGTTTTCAATAAACAATATACTTTAAATTTTTTACAAATAAGTATTTTTTACTTATAAAAAGTGTGCAAAACATCCCAAGAAAAAGCAAAAGATTTTTTCGACCATAAATTGTGGCTATCCAAGAATTGCTCCATGTCCTCCAATATAATTCTATTGCTCGAGCAATTCCGGCGGCTTTTCGCGATGTGAATTGGAAAATACGATTCTTTGGTGGAAATTTGTCCTGTCTACAGTGACCATTTTGTATTGAAATACTGCGGCTAGTACCTAAAAGAAAAATTGGTATTTTTATGGCGAAAATAGAAAAATAGTTTAAAGTTGAAAAAATGGTTTTAATTTAATATTCACTTTCATTTAGAATGTATTTGTGTAGAGTAATTTTTAGAGTAGGTTAATTTGGTTACTGCAAACAAAATGTTTGGCAACAAAATAATATTTCGTTGAGTATATCGTTGAATGGAATATTGTTTAATGGAAAAAAGATCTTGTAATTTATTTTTGTTTTCTATTAATATACTGTTTTTACTTTTAACTAATCCTACATGAAATGTAATGTAATGAAAGGATTGCGATGGAGTAGAAAATCAGAAGTTTAGATTTTTTTGTTTTTACTCGTTTTGCTGGGTGGTAATATTTTTTTTTTTTTTTTAAACATGACTTTAAATTAAGATTTTATAATAAGATTTTTGAGAAACTCACACATGCGCAAAGGGTAGAATAATTATATATTATTTGTTTTAAAGTAACTTTAAATATCCTTATAGGGTACATAATTCTTTTAGGAGTATTAGGATTTCTTTTGGTTTTTTTAGGAGTATTATTTATTGAGTGGTAATTAAAAGTCGTTTGTAGATCAATATACAAAACTTATGTGTGTGTGTGAAATTGCATTCTTTGTACTCTAATTGAAAAAGAAAGACTCCATACATTGTTTAATTTTCCAAAAATGAATTTTAATACTTACTACCATTTAACTTTTTATACTCAGTAATGTCATGTATATTTGACGTTTTTATTTGTTCTTTACCTTTTAACTTATAATTTATACTTTCTAGTCTCAGTACTTATTATTCTAGTGATAGTTAAAAGATAAGAGAATCATGGATTAGTCGCTTCTAGTATGGGCTGTAATCTAATAGTAATGATTAGTAGTCTATTGATAGCATTAGGAGGAAGCGCAAAAGGCATTTTAACATCCACTAAACGCCTACAAACGCAAAGGGATAGCAGATGGCTAAACTTGATTACACATAAAAAGCAATATTGGCAGCAGGTGGCGAAAGTACGAACAAAGAAAGCAACCCATTCTTTCGCATAACTAGATCTCCGAAAATCTGGCAGCAAGAAAAAAATCATCTGACAGACCCACACTCTCTTCACCGTCTTGATCCTTTAGGCAAATATCCCTCTTCTTATCAATATTCTTTTGCCTATGAAGTAGGAATATCGACAACTCAACCCTACTCGACATCTCTATCACTGCAAAAACCATAGTTAAGAAGAAGATGGAGATGATGCCGGGTAAAAAATAATGCAAAAACCGGTTTGCCAAGTGAAGCCATCGATCGCTTTGTACACTGCTCAAAACAATTAGGGGAACGCATGGTTTAAACCTTTTCACCCCCAATGATTCCATTTGGAATCATCAGCTTGCGATTTTTTTTCTCACTAAGTTGAGCTCGCACTTATTTATCGTTAGATGGAAAAATCATGTCTTTTGAAGAACTAAACAATGTTTGTTTTAAATAAATGAAAATATGAAAAACATGGTAATATAAAATTCACTCCCAAAAAATAAAAAAAAATTATAAAATAAATTGACCCTAAATTATTCACGCTTGCATTCTTATGTTTAAAAATTGATTTTAACTTTTTTTTTTTAACAAATAAAGTTTTGAAACAATTATTGTTATAATTTATTCAAAAGTTATGATTCCAATTTTTCCCTCTTAAATTTTAGTTAAAAAATTAAGATCCCCCACCCCCCCGTTTTGTACCATTTCATTCTGGATGCATAATGAATCTATTTAACAAATTTTAAATTTTTAGAATAAAAAATAACAAGTTGGAATTGAATGGGTTAACAAAAGTACGCAAAGTGCTCCCCTAATTGTTTTGAGCAGTGTAGTAAGCCTGAACAAACGCTCTCGGTGAACTATTTGGTACGATTCTACAGTATAGTGGAGATCCCAGTGGCTTAGTCGTAGTGCTTCGCCTTGCCATGGCACAGGTCCGGGGATCGAGTCCCGGATTGGGAGCGGTTGACTCATCCTATCGTCCCTTCAGTGGTTAGATAAAATGAGTACCAAGCAAAACTCTGGAAATTAACCACCTAATCCGGACCATATGACTAGCATCCCAGAACCTTGGTTTGTGGTTACGTTAGCTGAAATGGGCACGGAAAGCCTTGGCCCACTAACACGCTTTTGGGGGCATTTAGTTTACAGTTCAGTTTACATGGGCATCCACATCGACTCGGGGATTTCTGACTAGCTAGTAAAAACTATGATTACATTGCATTTTCTTATCTGTAAAAGAAATTGCTTCCTACCTGTGTATATTCATATCTCGTGTTACTGCCAAAACAGTGCAAACATTCAATTTTTGATTATTAATGAACGTTTATTTAAGGAAGAAAATGATGCGTTTAACATTGAACTAACGAATTTATGATTTTTTTTTTCTTTCTTTATTCGATTCTTGTGTTTGATGTTTTGGTAATTATTTTTTTTGTATAGATATTCTCTTTCCTGTATTTTGCATTATTTTTTTCTCTGTAAGGCGTTTGGATAATGTATGTATCATCTGCTGCATTGGAATTAAGGGGACGCGGTACCCAAAAAATTAAATCCAGTGTTTTTATCGCTAGCATTCAAATTAAACTATTTTTACAAAGAACTAACATTCAATAAACTTATGCGAAAAAAATTATAAATATTGAAACGTAAGTTTTTTTTAAAAAATCAAAACAATTAAAAATTTTAACTTTTTTTCAAAATGCTCCTCCTCCTATAATTTAAAGAATTTTTTAAGGTTTTTATTTTCAAAATGTTTCCACAACACCTATTAATTAAAGTTGGTATGGGTATTGAGCTATAAGTTAAACAAAAACAGTTATGCAGCTTTATGTATAAAATTGGCCAAAAAATAATATTTTTTTGTGGATTTTCAACTTTATTATCTTTTTTAAAAAATCTATTCACATTAAATTTTATCCCATACCAACTTTTGTTAAACGTATATGTTTTAACACAGGGAAAAAATTTTGGAGCTCTACATTAATTTACCTAAAAGCCTTAGGGTTTTAACAATTCACAAGTTGAAAAAATTAAAATTTAAAAAATCGACATAAAATTTCCAAAACCATTTTATCAAACCCACTATATCATTTCCAATAAACCTCTACCATTATAAAGGATTCCTTCTTTTTTGCAATATCCTTATCTAACAGCATTCGAGCATGTTTAATTATTTTCTGGGCAGCCCTAAATTTTGGGTACCGCGTCGCCTTAAAAAAAACAAAAAACACTTTGAACAAACGTTGAGTGAGCGTTTTGTTTGGGCTTACCAAGGTTACTAGGCGACTTTCTGTTGGCTTCACTTTATTTAGCGCCAAGCATCTCCGTCTTCTTCTTAACTCTATGCCAAAAACTAGCCGGCCATCTTTTATTTTTTCTGCCGACCAATGGAGTTCTTTTTGTTGCCTAGATTCTTTTATAACTGTGTCCATGACCATCTGGCAGCGCTTATTATCTCAACATGAATCTGTTTTCGTTCGTTCGATCTTTCTATGGGAATTTGTCTTTTGGAACCTTTCGTAGGATTCCGAATAATTTCCTGTACGATTACGGGCTTGTATTATTTTTAGCCTATTATATTTTTATTTTTGATTGGAGAGAACCATAAATAAATGTCCGTCTATCTGTTTATCTTTACTCTGTAAGTATTTAAAGTAGCACAAAAATAGGCTATTTTATTTCTTGCTTAATATAAAAATATTTTGCTTACATAATTTACTTATTTATAATATGTTTAAAGCACGCTACATATAAATATAAATTTTTACTGTTGCTTGACACATATGACACATCGAACAAACAAAAAACACACAAAGTTGGTTGGCTGGCTGGTTGGTAGACATATATTTTGGCTTGTGTGCTTGGTCACAAAGACCCGCTTATAAACCATCGTCAAGAAGGACGGACACGACATACACACACATACAAGACAGATGCTGCCATCTATCACCACCTCCACAATTTAGACATGTCCCTGAAGGGGAGGGAAATAGTCTCCAGGGACCTGTACCTGTACCCGTAGTAAACTGCGCAATGACCGACCACATGACTTTCGGACCCAACAGATTTAACAAGCACGTACTCCGCATATACTCGGTGGGTCTTCAGAGGTGTCGAGACTCGATCGCGGGACCTTCCGATCCCGAGACCGATATCTTAACCACTAGGCTCCCCACGTCCCTCTCACACACACAAAGACAAGTTAGATATGAAAGCAAAAACTAAATTTACAAACAATAGTGAAAAAAAATTGAACAAATTTAGTCATAAATGTGTTTAATCTATGCATTAATCAATTAATCTAGTATAACTAAATGGTTAATTGTTGAAACAATCCGCCATCAAGCTATGACGTATATGTGGGACTAGTATACGTTAAAACTGTCGTGGTTCAAAGTCCTGATGCCCCGTACGATGTTACTATAAAGTTACGTTGAGTGCCAGCTCACCAGAAGGTGTATGCTTCGTCACTACATAGAACGTGGTTCTAAAATACTAGACTCGTCGTCAAAAGCCCTTATGTAGGTCTATTGCCAAGTCAACTCAACCCAAAAGTGCATAATAAAAACTGAAATGCCAACAATTTATGACCAAAAAGAGATAAAATAGCATGTTCAGATGAATATGCAACATTTCGTCATGAACTTTAATTGAAATATTTCGTAATACTGGTCTTTATAAGAAATGTTAATAAATGATAGAACTTGATAGTAGTGACATAAACAGTAAGGGCATAAAAGCGACAAAAAAATGCTGTGTACATGTGTGTGTGTGTCTATACTACAATACTACAAACAATACTACTTTACGCATCAAACTCCAGGGAAAATAAGAATACCCAAGATATCAAGTACAACTCAGAATCAAAATGAAGTTATATATAGCATAGTATTCCAATGTTTATCCTAATCAACTAAACCTTAGATATTTTTAACATTTCTATTAAATATTACACAACTACAATTTTCCACCAAATCGTATACATATTTCAATAACACCTTATCATAAACGTAAATCACATCAAAACTCTAATCAATACCGTTGTATAGCATAGGGATATCCCAATTTTTCCCTAGCTATATCAAAATGTCCTTGCTTCAGGCTACAGCAAGGGATATGAGGCCTAATAAAATATAGTTCTTAGAGTGATGGATTATGGGAGTTATTTCATTCTAGACCCGTAATTTATCAAGAAATCGTTAGTAATCCAGATGTTGTCAGTTGATGGATTTATAGAGATATTTATTATTAATAGATCAAAGGGTTTGTCATTTTCTAAATATCTGACCGTTACCAAAATAATATTGAACGGTTTCTTTTGCTAAAATTACGTTTTTTACCGCTCTGAACATTTAATTTTTACTTAATTTTTTTTTTACTGTTTTGTTGTATCTAAGATATTTTACCCACAAAAGTAAATAATAATAAATGGTTTTAAAGGTTGTATTTTTTGGAAATCGACACAAAATTACTTTATGTCACAAGCTATTGTCAATAAAAACTTATGGAAAGGACTTTACGTTCATTTTATTATTAATATATTTATAATTTTATCTAAAATTTATTTTTGTTGTATTTCCGTTTAATATTTGTCGAGCTTATTAACAAAACAACAAAACTAACTTCGATCTCAAGTCATAACAACATATTTGAAACAATAAAACAGTTTTTATTGTATAAGAATTTAAAGATCGTTCCAAATAAATATATTTAAACATTTAAAATGATAAAATTAATATGAAAAAGTTATATTTTATAATAACAACATTATTCAACCAAATAAACTATGTACCTTGTTTTTTCTACCTTATTTATTATTCCTATTAGCGGCATTTGTTAAACGAAGCATAATTAGGTATAAATATATGTTTTTGACAAACAAGGATTAAAAAAAAAGTAAACAGATAAAAGTGTCTTTCCGACGCCAAAAAAGCGGCGCCAAAAACATTCATTGACGTAAAATACAACGCCTGATTAGACAGAAAAATAATTTCTTCTGGACCAAAAGACAAATAATGAAAAACAAAATGCTGGACATGTTTTATGGAATAAAGTACAATTTATGATATTGGACTTAGGGGAAATGAAGTATACTTTTGTTGTTGTTGTTTTTTATCCTAAAAATTGTTTTATTTTCTTATGATTAATTTAGTCCTTTAATAATGAGTTATCCGCAGACAAATTGGTAATTTTAAGTCTTTGATGAAGAGGTCCATGGAAAATTTTCTCAAATTTTAGGTTTTATAAACTCTTTTAATTAGTTATTTTTACTATTAAGTTTTGTTTAATATTTTTTACGTCTTTTGAGGATTTTGGCTAGGTATCTTTTCATAAATAAATGAATTCTGAAACATTACATTCTTTTGAAGGAAGACATTTTTTCTTTAAAAAAAAATGATGTGTTGCATGAACCGAAATTTCATCCTTATGTGGTCAGGGTTCAAAATAATAACGTTCTCATATTAAACGTCTATTGTTAAGCATAAAATGATTTTTTTTGCCCTTTTCCAATTTTAGATTGAAATTTATGCGTGTTTTTGCCATCTTGTTATTTAGTTTTTAACCGGTTCGGGAAGCCCGGTATAATCTAAAAATTTCTCTGTCTCTTTTTTGTGCTTTATACAAGAACAGTTTTCACGTTACAAAAAAAAAAAACATGTTACGCCCCACTTCGTCCATGATTCGTGTTTTACGACGCTTGTTTTTTTTCTACAAAGATGACGTTTAACTTGGGAAAAAAGCAAATTTAATGACTAACTGAAAACGCAATCGTCTAGTTTCTCCTTCAAAATAAAGTGATAAACGGAGTTCTTAAACTTCTTTAAATGGAATAATTACATTTCTACGACACATTATGTTACCGAGTTATTTCTTTCAAATGTTCTGTTCTTTTTCGAAGTTGGAAAAGGAAACCTTTTGACCTCATTTGTGTTATCTTAAAGCGGTTTACCAGATAATTATTTTTATCTTAAGTTTGGCTTTGAATTTTTGGTTTCCTTAGGCCAGAATCTGGTGATTGCTTCACAGTTACTAATCGAGGGTATACTGCTTACCCTCTGAAGGATTCAGCCGTATATACCTGCCAACTGACTGTCACGTTTTTCAGTAAAAAAACAAAATGTTTAATAATTTATAATTTTTAAATTTTTACTAAATTTTAAAATTTAAAAATGAATGCTTCATTTATAAGCTTCATTTACAGATAACTCATTTTGAAAATTTAAAGGAATTAAACTTTATATTCGAAATTTAAATTTTAATCACATTCAGTAAAATCTATTTTACACTTTAGACAATATTTCTTTCAATACCTAGGGAGCACAGGCGGTAAGTCGCTCGTATTGAATGGCAAAAGTTCCAGTTTTGGGCTTGTACTTCTCTAAAACAACTGCCGATGTATAAGTGATCCATGTAGCCAAAACGTCCGACGGATAATACCCCGTGTAGAGGTGGTGCACATTATATATGCTGCAAGTGCCGACCCACTTACGATATCGAGTTCCAATGAGTGTCTATATACAGTCCCTGGACAAATTATTAGACGCTTTTTTATAGTAATTTTATGTTTCGTAAGAGTTTTATGCAATAATGGTATTTTTAAACTACAATATTATTGATTTTTATTTAAAAGAATTGTTGTAGACTACATATTTGTATTTATTTTTAACATATGGTAACACTGTGCCATATGTTAAAAATCCAGTCCAGCTCCTAGAAAAGATTATTTATATGTGGAATCATCATCTTCAAATGCAGGAGACAGTACAATCTTGCATTGATAGCATGTCGTGCAGAATTAAAGCTTTAATAGCGGCTAAAGGTGGCTCAACTAAATATTGACTTTTACTAACATTAATTTCACTTTTCTTTAAAACTTAACAAACTTATGCTTTTCTAAATTAATGATGTTTTATTTATGTCAAATAAATCGGTAATTGATTGGATAATATAAAAATAAAAAACAAATCAATTTAAAATAATAAAACGGTACAATATCACCCGGTAATTAATATTTTACATGAAATCTTGCAGTACGTCTAATAATTTGTCCATGGACTGTATGTGACGGTTCTCGTCACTTGATTGTGGTTCTGAATTACTCCAATAGTCCTCGTGCAGTTTTAGTGCGATGTTAATGTAACTTAACTCAGCTCTAGCAATATAGTCTATGCTGAGTTAATAGTTGGACGATAAACCTACAGTTAACACACCAAGAAACCTTATTATTTGTTTCACATCCTAATAGGAATATAAACAAGTCTGTCAATAGCCATCTACCATTCTCCGTATGAAGCCGAATTTATGAATTTTGAGTCATACACGCTAAACTCATGCCACCATAGACACTTTAATTACAAGCTTAAATAATTCAATTAGAAACATTACGGTATCCAAAACACTTATGGACAAATATTGACTTATTCTAATTTTAAAAGCTCGGTGAAAATCGAACGATTCTCGCCAAAGTCATAAAAATAAAACAAAAAGAACGAATGAAATCGAACAATAAGAACATAAAAAAGTAAGGCCTAATGGACCATGCGTGTTCACCCTCTGATGTTGGGGGAACGATCTTGAGGGTAATTTTCTCGCAATTTTCCCAGAATGTTCCAGAAAGGTTGCAGCAGTAATAATGTTCCAAAAAGGGAAAGAACATCGACGGGATAGAATTTCAAGGAATAAAATAAAAGCACAATCACCGCTCTTGGATATCTTTTTCTTTCTTTTTTTTTTAAAGCTATAAAAGACTTAAAAATTTCGTAAACCTGAAGACATGAGTATCCATGCGGAAATGGTAGTGACATGTATAAAAAAAGGTAAGAGAGTGGGAGGATGTAAATTGTTTCGCAAACGCGTTTTGGATTTCGACAATTTTGGGTGAAAAGTGGGGGGAATCTCGGAGTTGTTGGGGCGAATAACAATGCAGTAAATGCTGTGTTACTCACTCCACCTAACACAGCATTTCCATGTGACAATTTGTCAAAGCTGTAACTTATAGTTGACAATTTTCCATCGAGATGTGCCGAATGGCTTACTTAACGTTAAGAAGTTACGACCCATGACAAGTATACAGAGGCAATTTTCTGGCATCTTCTCCAACTCTGTTGCTGGTTTTTGACTCCTGCTAAAAATTTATCAACAATCACAACCATTTTCTTCAAACTCTAAGTTCTAAATGTGTCTTAATTATTTACTACTCCACATGCAAGTCCACCATTTTGTTGTAGCCGACTGGTTGTACAAATGGAGATGCGTTGCTACAGGATAGATTATTCAAGTTCTATGTACTTCGATGCAGTTTTCATGTTGCTTTAGTAATGATCCCTGATAATAGCCTTTAACGCCTGGGACACAACAATTTACGAATCTTCTTAATTTTGAACCGTTATATATTATGACGTAGGCTTAGCTGGAACAGTATATAACCTTGTACTGCCATCGTAATGTCGTGACGACATAGCACGTAACATTCAAATATTAGCCTACAACTGATTTATTTGCATTAGTCTATTTACACTGATAGATTTTTACATCACTTCAAATCACGCTTACATATAAATAATGGTATGTCAATAGAAGTCCGTGTATACATTTTCAAGCAAAATTTCTTTGCAAAAGAAAAATGTCAATATTTTGTTTTCGTACGTGGTCCTTAGGTATGTTATAGGGACATTTTGTAAAAAATTTGTATTTCTATTATTTTTAATGATCGTTTTCCATACAAATAAATATCAAATTTAATTTTAACTAACTTGCTCAATAATGTTTTTATTGTAAACCACATTTGAATTTCTCTTTAAAAATTTATTAAATTGTTAAAATTGTGTCAACCCATGAAGTGATTTACTGTATTGTTATTTAGAGTGAATATGCGAAATCACCCAAGCTTGAAATACATTTTTGCTGTTTTCAAATGGGTAATGTTGTAATGAAATGGATTTATGGAAAAGTTAAAAGTATGTAGCGTAGAGCTGGAATGTGTAACTTTGGTTTCTTCGTGGCAAGAGTTTCTTCTTAAATTTTCTAATTTAATTAAATGGGATTTTAAATAACATGGGGTTAGTATGAAAATTGATATGAATTGCGATATTTTCAAAAGGAACATTTGTTAGAAATTCTGTTGTCCAATGTAAAAATCTGAATTTTATTTATCGTTCCTTATTTGCAAATTTTCGAAATTAAAGAGATGTACTTTCCCATTTGTTTTCCCTTTTGTGTCAGAACACCCAGAAACAGAGTTTAATTCGATTTGGTTATCGATAACCCGCACCGCATTTTATTTGAAAATCCGAAAATTTATTTAAAGTTTCAATTTTTTTTTACCATTATCTCTGTTGTCATGTAACATAAAAGTAAATTTTCAATGCAATATTATTAGAACATACAAATTGTTATTAGATGTGTGTTTACGTTATTGTTTGAGCGACGAACTGTTTAGTACCTACCTGCATATTTCTGAAAATACGGAACATTCCCAAACTTTGACAATGCATTGCGTAGATAAGAGGCAAAATACTAATGGTAAAATTGATTTTTAATCTTAATTAACTCTTTGCAATATTTAAGAACGATTCAAGTGTAATTAATGTAAATAAAGGTACCGATAATAAAGGTTCCATTTTTAGAAGGTCCGTCGCGTGGTGGGTGCGCTGGGTTGGTCAGTTTTCGATATAATATTTTTTATTAAACATTATTATCTCGATATAAATTTTCTCAAAACAAAAAGTGTACATAATTTACTAATTCACCCTTTTTTGTAAAAAAAATAGCGTAAATAACAACACAACTGGATTAAAGTTTTAGACAACACCGTACCTTGTGGTGCATTGATTTGGTCTTCACAGTGCATTGACACAGAGCACATAAGTTAAACTCAGTTTTCAAGACAAAATAAATTCAAAAACAATAATTTCTAGTTGGTTATAATTTAAAGAATTAAAATATTTAAATTATATTAACATTTAAGATTTTCAAGCTTTTTGTTCTTCAGGTGCAAAATGATGAAATAGGTATGTCTTATCTAAAATTCTTAACAGAAAAAACATATTTGACAATCAAGGGTTATAACCTTCACTCTGACTGAGCACATAAATATTGATGCAGTTCATAACTATTCATAACTATTTTTTCTACAACTGCAGACTTGGAATGTTTCCAGAGCCAGAGGTCTAATATCATTATTTTTTTTACATTTTATGGTTCAGTACTTACCCAAGTTGAATTTATTAGTGTATAGTAACGTTTTGACTTAATATTAGAACATTTTAATGAACAATATCATTTTGTCATTTAAAATATATTCAAATAATTCGGCATTGTTGTATTGGCTCTTAATTATGTTCATCATTAATTACGTTATTCTAAAGTGTCTAATGCTGACGCAGAATCAAAATTGAATTCTTTATCAAAAATAGAGTCCTGTATAAAATCTAGAAGTTACATTTTCGTAAACAAATTAATCAAAATTATTATGTAGATGACCCAGGTGTAATAACAGAATTAACTTTATAACTAATTATAAATTCAAATTCATTGTGGTTGTTAAATATATCTAATTATCTATATCAAATTTTGTTAACGTTATCGTTTTCTTAAAAGGCAGTTTAACCGGCTGTAAAATCATTGCCGAAATTTTTCAATATATACATATCTATCTTCAATAGAAAATTAAAAAATTAATGGAAATTTCAGTAAAGTTATCTTATTATTCATATTTACTTGGAAAAAAATCACTTTCTCATGAAAAAAAGAATTATCACTTTTTCTTCTAAAAACACGGAACAGATACGTTTAAATTATTTATTTAACCGTCTAAAGCTAAGAAATTCTCAAATGGAAACTCAATGTTGATCAACAAACAAAAATGAATAACAAAAAAAAACTTATATGATACTTTTTTTTAATATTCAAATCATTTTTTTGCAAAAATAACAAATCTCCCCAGTTATTTATTTTTTTGCCAAACTTAATATGCATTAAAATGATTGTCATTCAGAAGTCCCTTTTCATTGATGCCATATACAAATAAAAAATATCAATAAAAACTCGAAGTTTTTTTCAGTCATCGGTGGCAACCATCTTGCCATTGTTCGCAGTTTTTTTCATCTGTCGTCGAGAGTATGTGACGTTATTTGTCGCTGTCATCGAAGCTGCTCGCCCATGAGACTTATCTATCAAGTTCACTTGTTGGTTTGACAAAAATGCGATTGCAATTTTATTGTCTTCACAATTTATGAGTAAAATAATAGGTTTTTTTTTAATTATAATCTTTTTTTAGATTCTATTAGTTTTGTATAAACACTTTATTAGTTGCTTGTAAGAATAATTTAATCTTGACACTAAAATATTAAGGAGTTATATGTTTTGTTTGCTCAAATTCCTATTATTAATAATTTTTTTATATATAATTTTAGACTTAGCATTTCAAAAATGGTAAATCTAAACAGGAGTAATATGATTGCAGCTAACTAGCCAAGTCTAAAGGTTTGGTGCAGTACCAGACCAGACTTTTTTTTACAGACAATACAGATAAAATAATTTGAAATTTTCAGTGTATTTATATTAAAATCGATATATTTTTATGCGATTGTATTTGAACGAAAAGTAACTAATAAGTATATTACTGATAATAACAATCAAAATAAATTTTCAATAGCCATTGAAATTGATTCATCAAAAGTGAAAAGTTACAAAATATGGTTGCCTTTCTGGCAGATTCAGCGATTAGTCATGAACCTATCTAACCGTATCTATATTAGATTACTTACTTAATGTATGCTCATAAAATATTAATGTTTAGCGACAGTTTGAAGTATTTTTAACAAAAAAAAACTTATTTTCAACCTTTTTTCTTAAATTAACTAATGCGTATCAGCACGAATACACGCAATATTGACTGACAGTTTCCCAGCAACATGCATAATTAAAAAAAAATATTATACATTTTATTGAAATAAAAATATAGTCATGCAGTGAGAATCGTTTACAAACGACTTATTGCCAAACTAAAATAAAATTAAATAAAATGGATTTACGTAATGATTTTGTACAATGGGGGTTGGATAGCCCAGTCGGTTAAGGCGTTCCCCTTGCATGCGGAAGGTTCCAGGTTCGGGCCCTTAACGGTTGCGTTGTGTGCCACTCAGGTGTCGGCTCGTCGCCTGACTGTGGTTCTAAATTACGACGCCCGTCACCAATAGCCCTCGTGTAGCTCTGACGATAATTTAAACTAAACTAAACAATGTTAAAAATGTGAGCTTGATTTCACCAAAGATATGGTTTGGTTGGTTGGTTGGTTGGTTGGTTGGTTGGTAGACATATATATTCAGGTTTGTGTGCTTGGTCAGAGACCCGCTATGGTTTGGTATTTGGTTGAACCATTCCTCGGGTTTTTGTTTCCAAAACCTGACAACTGGTTTAGCCAAATATCAATAATATGATGAAACATTTTACCACACAGCCGTTTTAGATACTTAGGAACCCTTATATGGTGAAACCAAACACCAAATTTTTAACAGTGCAATATTAGTTAAGCTTTAACAAACAAACACTTTATTATAACAAAAACAAACATTACAGAATAATTTTTGTTCGTCACAAGGGAGTTAAATAAACCCGTATATGTGACTAAATAATCATAATTATAATTAATAAGACACATTATAAGTTTTAAAAAACACAAAAAATAATCAATTTAAATACATAAATATACACACAAAGAAAACATGTGGCAATGCTAATGCTATATAATCAAAACAAATGCCCAAAATTCTGGTCAACGGGAATATATATAAGGAAAACCAGTTCGCTTCTATAAATTAAAAAATACATCAATATCGTCTATTGACAAAATAAATTTAAATAAAGAATTTTTAAACCTGCATAAAGAAGGGATACTTTGAAGTTCAGTAGGTAGTTTATTGAATACTTTTGGGGCTAAATATGAAAAATGTTTTCGAAAAATTTCTTTATGTGGAAATGGGATATGATAAATTTCATTTAAACGTCTAGCTGATATATTTACTTTTAAATAACAAAAATAATTATTACGATGTAAATATAAAATCACTCGAAAAATAACATTATGTCGACTCGGTAGTTAATTTAAAAATTTAAAAATGGGCATGTTCGAATAAAGATGTCCTTTCAGAATTTTAAAATAGTTGTTTTTAATCGAAATCAACGGATTAATATTGCTTTTCAAATAAAATGCAAATGTTTAATATGATGCATCGAAATCTCAACCTACACTTTCACATTTGTTCTTCTTTTTGACGGTATTTCAGCTTTTAATGCAAGTTACCGCTTTTTCACATGATCCCAGACTCTTTTCCAGCGTTATTTCACGTTCAGAGGAAAAAAATCTCCGACGATATATAAAAGTTTCTTTGTTTATTTCTCAGATGCAAGAAGGGGAGTTTTTTCTTCCCTATTCTTCAATTTTATCGAACGCTTAAGGATGATCCCATTACAAGAGGCTCAAATTCTAACAAGAAAATATTGTAGGGATTCTGCATAAATAAAATAGTTTCCTGGAAAAAGAATGAAGTCTCCGAGAACAGAATGTAGGAAAAAATCTGCTAAAAGAAATGAGACTGTGGCTTAAAATCTTAAAATTTCTTTTTCTATGTGATATCATGAAAAACGGAGTATTATTTATTTATATTTGTGATGGCGTATAAAAGATTTGGACGTAGTAACTGGCAATTTAGGCTGGGTTATGGAATTTTTTTTTTATTGATGCTTTGAAGTAGTGGATAAATTTCCTTCTAGTTTTCAAACACTTTTTTTAAAATAATCATCTATTTAATGGATATTCATTGGCTTCCAAGTCTAAAAATATTACTGGGAAAAAAAGCCATCTATATGATAAAAAAAATGAGTAAAGCTTATTGTTAAGAATTTAAATTTCCCAAGAAAGTTTTTTGAAAGATAACGGAACAAAGGAATGTAAATTTAATCCGTCAGTTTGTCAAATCATATTTGTAAAAATGGTTTTATTCAAATTTTTAACTAACAATTTTTTTGTGTGTCAGATCAATAACATTAGTAAACCATTTTGTGACATTAATAGCCAGTTTTTACGTAGTAATTTTCATAACTAAAAATGGGATAATTAATTAATAATCAAAGAATCAAATTGTGCTACATTTTATGACGTCATTCCAAACTGATTCATGAAAATATTATTTTGCTTCAAATATGTTTAAATAAATAAAGTTTCTCATGTCATTGTTGATTTTGCAACAGTGATTTGAATGACTCAAAATTGAATTTCAATGCTAATTCAATGGGAAATTCGCCGAAAGATAGTAGATTTATGTCCGTCCGGACGTACAGACAGACGGACAAAAAGTATGAAAGTTGGTATCTGAGGTCAGAGCTTCTAACAAAAAAAAAGAATTTTAGATCCGAGGGATAGAATCGATTTGGAAGAGGGATACGGAAGACGGACAACAGACGGAAAGAGACAGACATACGAAAAGACAGACAGATGGACATCAACCGCATTTCAATACCTACAGTGATTTAAATGACTCAAAATTGAATTTCAATGCTAATTCAATAGGAAATTCACCGACAGATAGTAGATTTATGTCCGTCTGGACGTACAGACAGACGGACAAAAAGTATGAAAGTTGGGTATCTGAGGTCAGAGCTTTCTAACAAAAAAAAGAATTTTTAAGATCCGATGGATAGAACCGATTTTGGAAAGAGATACCCCTTATATAAGTAGGTTAGGTTTAAAAAACACAGATATTTACATTTGCAAAACAAACTTGTTTTAAAACGAATCATATTACTTTTTTTATTAATATTGAACACAAACCAAAATCTCGACTTACATATATTTGTTCAACTGAAATAATTATTATTATTTTTATTTTAGATTAGTAAAGATTTAAAAAATACGGTTATAAAAAGTACCTACTACTGTTAGTCGATTTTTTAAGTAGTAAAATGAAATAATAAATGATTAAAGGAAATCATAAATATTTAAAATGAATAAATATATTCAAGAAAAAAAACAGAATGCCACAATTACTAGGCATTAAATATTTAACAAAGTATTAAATAAAACGGTTATTTATTTTTAAAACCACGTTTTCAATTTGAATAATTAAAAAGAGCATTCACCACTTTTCTAGTACATACCTATAAAAAGGAGAACCGATGTGTTTTCACATTAAATATTTACCCGGCTTAATGTCTGAATGTCAATAAGTTTTAGTCACTTAAGCCTTTGAAGTTGTTTTGGAAGGGTAAATATCAAGTCTTAGTTTTGTAACACCAAGTTTAATATTTATTAACAAATCCTGGATTTGTTAAACATTATGTAAGTATTGCGTTCATATAATAAAAAAAATCATCAAAAGAAAACTACATTGTTAAACAGGTTTTTGAAAATTTTAAAACTGTCTGCAGTATGATGTGAACGTTTGTTTATTTTACGATTGTCTTCAGAACCGTTTGTGAAATTAGTTAGGTTAGGTTTGAATTATCATCGCACTAGAGCTACACGAGGGCTATTTGTTGTTGAAATTAGCTTAAAATTTATATAATTGGTTATAAAGTGATTTGGTAATGGAGTTTGGATTTATTGAAACAAATTTAGGTACTTGTGTATTATCCGGTCGACCATTTTCGTCAAACTCAATAAAATAGCCAAGCATGACATATAAGAATACAGATGAAATACATTGTCTAATAAAATAATCTAATAATAATTCATATGAAAAACACCCATAAAAACGTATATAAAACATATAATATAAATATAATATAATTGTATTAAAAATTAATATAAATAAAAATATATATATAATTTATAATCTAAGTATACTTTATTTGTTTTTAAATTTATTTATGTAAATCTAGCGTTAAACCTAAAAAATATAACACCAAAAAATTTGGCGAAGGTCGGAAGTACTACAGGATAATACAAGATATTTGTTTTTAAATTTATTCATGTAAATCTAGCGTTAAACCTAAAAAATAAACACCAAAAAATTTGGTGAAGTCGAAGTACTACAGGATAATACAGGATATTGTTTTTAAATTTATTCATGTAAATCAGCGTTAAACCTAAAAATATAACACCAAAAAATTTGGTGAAGTCGGAAGTACACAGGATATACAGATATTTGTTTTAAATTTATTCATGTAATCTAGCGTTAAACCTAAAAAATATAACACCAAAAAAATTTGGTGAAGGTCGGAAGTACTACAGGATAATACAGGATATTTCTTTTAAAATTTATTCATGTAAATCTAGCGTTAAACCTAAAAAAATATAACACCAAAGAATTTGGCGAAGGTTGGCAGTACTACGGGATAATACACAAGAACCCAAATTTATTATCGGTCTTCAAATAAGGAAGTTCAATTTATGAAAATTTGAAAACGAATTTGCCAAACATATTTTTTAAATCATAATAAATTTTTGTTTACCAACTAATTTAATAGTTGAATTTGAGAAGTTACAATTTAAAATATATCTCTTTTACTCCATGAAACATTTCCAAGCGTATAATTAAATTTTTTATCTTTATTAAATTGAAATTTGCATGAAAGTGTATATTTACAAACAAATTTTTGTTTTTACACTTTTAGTAATCATAAATGATAATCACATACTTTCATTTGCCGTTTCGACCGCAAAACACATTTTTTTAAATTTGTTAAAAAAAATTATCATTTTCATCAAATTTTGAAACTGTAGAGTTATAATAATGCAGTGAAGGGAGATCCCTTGGCAAAATTCGTAAAAAAGTTACACAATAAGCAGATTTTGAGTTGGATACGTTTAACGTTTCATTGTTCGACCGTTTTGTTTAAAATAGTTGATCTTTTTTTTTAAACAAATTGAAATAATAAGACAATGAAAGTTAAACTTAAATTCAACTAACTTTGTTATTTTCTAGCTTTAATCACTTTTCGAGATTTTTCAGTAATTTTCGCCAAAAATGTATCACCGTAGACAAAAGACAAATTTCCAATAATAATTTTTAACTGTGTATATACTGCGTTTTGTCACCAGAAAATGCGTTCGGCGAGATTTGCGTCCGAAAAAGGGAAAAGTTCCAATATATATAAAAACAGCTGAAACTTTGGCAAACCCACAATACGAGCCCCTTACGGGATTTACAATGGAGCCATGCATCACAAAGGGATGCATCGACCGAATCCTGTTTAATTAGGAATTAAAGACGTGTAATTTCCGCTTATCGGAGGCCTTAAACTTGGTTTCTATGCCGCTTTAAATAGTGAACTTGACGCAAAAGGGAACTTAGTTACAATCCAGGGTTGGTTTCTAGAGTTTCTGGTCTCGGTGGATTAGTTGACATGTATGTTAATGAATCTACGGTACATTGATTTCGAATGGCAGTTGTAAGTTTGTTGACTTTGTTAGTTTTTGTCTTATACGATAAAGTTTTGTGTAAATGGTAAGTGCAATGTGTAGAAGTGAGGCATGACTTTACTAAAGAGTTTCCAATTTTAGGTATGTTTCTCATTTTATTGGGATGCAAAGCAAAACTGAAAATATTTTTTTTGTTCTTATAAATGCACTAGCAAATAAATACCCGTTCTTCGCACGAACTAAAAGAGTATCAAATCGATCCAAGTATATGTGTCATTTAATTTGCTATAGGATAATAAGCTTTGCCTTTGTTCTCGTTCATTATAAAGATCAAAATCAGGTTACTTGTATTGCTTTAAAATTCCAAAATAAAAATTAATCACTATAAAATGCACATCATCATATCTCAAAAATCTTCCTCAATATGAACCTACTATCATCGCAATTTTCCTGATAAACTAAAAATTAACCATAATTGTATAACAATGTTATTTCACGTCAAAACCTCCATTCTGGGTTTAAAAAAAACAAAAAAACATTTAGCTCATTGGCACGTTCAATTATTTTTCAAATCATTAATTTAGTTTCTGAAGGTAATGACAAGAAAATAAAACCAATTTCAATTTTAATAAATTTTTGTGCTCATATTAATTTCTTCTGTCGAATGACAACACGAAAGAGGAAAAAATTATAGGATTTGAGCAAAAGTGGCGCATTTTTTCAGAAAATTAGAATTTTCTCTAAATATGGAACAAATATGAAAAAACTAAGCCTCAGGTGCACACGTTGGCATTAAAGGGAATCTATCTTAAAAATTTCGAATTTCTGAGGGCAGTATAAGTAGTTCTTTTACGATCCACAGGCATACAGACAGACACTTTCTTTTATTATTATAGATAGATAACTAGTATTAAATGTAGACAATTTTTTTATATTATGACAACGTCGAAGGCTTTTTATCAATAGGATATCACGTTAGTGTCTTGGAAAATACACATCATTTTCCTACTTTTAATCGACTTCTTTTTAATTTAAAACAATGAAAAAAATAAGAGTTATAAATTGGCTTGGTGGCAATTTCTATACATCTGTTCGACCGACTCCATATTTTCAAACACGTTTTTAGTAAATATATATTTTTTGTTTGAAAGGTAATGATGTCGTAGATATATCGTTTATACTTTTTGTCCGTCCGTATGTACTTTTATCAGCTTCATTTCTCAGCATCCGCTTTTCAAAGTTCATTTTAGTTTTAAATATATTACATCAGTAACCTATCTTCTACTCTGTGTCTATCCGTTATATGGGAATTTTTGTGAGCATTAAAACAAAAGAAAGTAGAAAATTTTTAAATGATTCATAATTTATTTTTATAGAAATTTTTGTCACAAAAAGAGTGTCTTGTATGATTGATTTTCGTATGTATATATGGCATTCAGTATACATTGAATGTTTAAATCAGCCAACTCACCCCCAATACAATCTATGCACTGACCACCAATCCTCATATACCTTTGAGCAGATACACACTTGCACAATACCAACAACTGTATGACTGATCACTGTGGGTTGCAATATTAATCGGGCCATAGTCCATATCTACCACTCTAGTGGCCGCCACTCTTTTGCACTAAATCAATCATGCGTAGCAGATTTGGCCCCTTTCGAATTAGCAGCCAACCTCCATCAGTGCTATGGAGGTAAACTGGTGTGAAAAGATTTTATCTGTTACTTTAGAGTTGATGGGTATGATTTAAGAGTGACAACAGAAATGCTTTAATAAATTTTAATAAAAATAATATTTTTCGAGGCTCTATTAGTGAATCAATGTCACGTGAAAACAGGAGACCAATTGCAGCAGCGATCGAAGAAAATAAAGCTGGTATGAAATGCGTCACCTGAAACAAGCCAATTTGCTTCGTTCCAAATATACTGACACTACACTCTTAAAACAAAAGATTGAAATCCACTCCTATAGGGGAAGTGCATTTTCGGCACGGATAAAGGAGTGGAAACTAACTCAGACTGAGTTAAAACCGCTCGTTTAAAGAGTGTAGGACGTAGGTTGTTTTCTTTTATTTCTTTGGTCCACTCCGCAAAAAGATTGAAATCCACTCCTATAGGGGAAGTGCATTTTCGGCACGGAAAGGAGTGGAAATTAACTCAGACTGTGTTAAATCCGCTCGTTTGTTTTAAGAGTGTAGGGATGTTGGCGATGACGTTACTTGCAATTCCAAATTATAGTGAATCTATGACGTCAACACATGAGTTGGTATCCCCCTCAAACTAATATTGATAACATACGCAATAACCCATTAGTCAGCGTACTATTTTATGAGCAGTAATGCCATATATTAATAGGATATTTTTCAAGCACGATCAATTTCTAGGATAATGTCGTACATTTCTAAAACAATTTTAAAATCTGATGGTTAGAATAGATATTGTACTGAAGATGGGGGTACAAATACAACGACAAATAACATCAGATAACGAAGTGGGCAAATGTCGGGTATCATATCAAATTATTTAAACAAAAAATTAATGTGACTCGGAACGGAACTTGAAAAAAGGTTTAACAGACAGCCAGACTGGACGGAATTCTTAATGTAACTGAAATACACAAATTCTAATAAAAAAATCGAATAAAAAATCACAAATTTATTTAGGTGTTGAAAACAAGTTTTAATCCCTTGTTCTAGAGTGTCCGTTAAAACTTTATTAAACTAAACGATCGCCATAGTCATGGTGCTATTAATGGGAAGAAGCTACTTTGGTGATACAATCTCGCCAAAGTGCGGCGACAATATGATCAATTGGCTCGCAAACCTCTCGTATTGCTGGTAATGAGTTACGGACGTGATTTCAAATGAGCATTGCGATTCGCCAATTGTGTGTTGCGAATAATCGGTGTTGTGTGTCTGCGGATATTTGCAATAATGAATATTTTGTGTCGAAGGAGTAATATGTTAGTCAATTGTAAACTATTCTGCTCTAGATAACATTAAATCATGGTTTGTTTTGCTATGCAAATAATATGATTATAAGTACATTATTTGTTTTAAATGACTTTTTACGATAAAATGAAAAACAAATTATGAAAACGCAAATGAAAATTTAAAAAATATTCAATATACAAAGCAGGTTTGGGAATGATAACAATTATATTAATATTTTATTGATTTAAATATCCAAGTGAAAATCTTGCTTCTTTATTATTATTTATAATACTTTAAAAAATTCAGAAATTTATTATATCATTCTTTTTGAAAAATTCTCAACGACTCTTAAATTCTGTTATAGATATACTGTATTAATGTTCTCAATATTATAAAACAAATCTAAGAACTGATATAATTCTAAATATCAAATGCTTCTGCAAAACATTTACTCCCTAACTTATCAAAACTCAGTTTAGAAGACTTGAACTTCGCCTTCTATAATCTATTTTGTTATTCCGAAAACTTGATCTTCATTTAAACACAAAACTAAAAATATTGGGAAAAAAATTAAAAGTTAATAAACCTTAATGGGAAATGAAATATTATTGCGATATCATGAAATAAATAATTCATAAATACAAAACAACCATGTATTTATTAAGCGAACTAAACTTTTCCTTTAAAATTTATTATATCCTTTAAAATTTATTAATTCCATTTCATTTTCATTAATTAATTTTCTAATACTTTCATTTAATGTAGCAGCAGACCAGAACCTGATTTTACGACGCAAATGTGTCATCCTTCATAAACTTCTTTGGAGTTTCTAAACAAATATGTTTACTCTAAACCCTTTTCCCCATTGACATTCATACATCCTATAATTTAAATTAAATTATAAATTTGTTCACACATATTACAAATTAAAACATTAATGATACCTAAAATGGCTTATCTATAATTGAATTTCATAGTTGTCAAGACAAGCCTATACAACTAAATATAATTTTTTTTATCATTCAAGTAACAAAACTAATTGCAAATATTCCCTTGAGATATTAACTATTCATTGAAAATCCATTGCGACAACCCAAACTTTGTTTTACGTAGCTCATATTTCCTATTTCCCCATTTGAAGTTCCCGAACAAATATTAAATCAAACCGCACTACCATCTATACATTATTAAAACTTTTATATATTCAATTATACGCCTCAAAAATTTAAACATACATTAATTTTCTAAACATATTAAACCTAAATAACATCTTACACTAAACATCTATCCTCCAGTACTAAGAAAATATTAATTATCGAACATTAAAATGTCGCATTTACAAAACAAACCAAATCGCAAACATTCCCATTATGCATCATCCCATTAAGAATATATCAAACATTCAATCTTCCAACACATCAAAACTTTGTTTTACGAATCTCGCATTTCATCTTTCATAACCCTCTTTGAAGTTCCTTGAACAAATATTTACTCTCCAAGACCACTTCTATTCATACCACATCAAAACCTTTCTCCACCCAAGTGGAAGATTCGGAGTCATGACGACGTCCACAACTGAACTTCCAACCACTAGTTCTAGTAGTTCAGGAGTCCTATTCTTACCGGTCCAAAAGTCCTCGTCATTCCGATTCTAAACCAAACCCGGTCCTTAGGTTGATCTCTCGTGATGTAAATATACCAATCCTACCGCAAGGTCCAAGGGACACGCTATAACGGAACGGAAAGTGTAAATTTAAGGTATCCGACTTCGTTGGACACTCATTTTTAAGATTTCTTTAAAACAACTATAAATTAATAAATCTTCATTTGATACCTAGAGAATAGACTACAATCTAAGAAATTTATCACACCAATAAAAAGTTATGAGTTGTCGAAGCTAAGTTAAGGACTATTATGTACTTTTTTCTAACATTTATGATAGTAAGTGTTATAATTTCTGTAATAAAAGTTTAAATTACTAGTCTGTAGTCTATTCCCACGATAATAGTATAAAAAACATGCACAAAAAATTCAAAACACTCGGTTAAGTACTTTTTGAGAAATATGATTTGTCGAGAAGAAAATTTTCAAAAATTTCATTTTGCAGAAAAGCAATTTAAAGTAAACAAACTGTATAAAGGAGATTTATTTATGCAGAAAAAGAAAGATTATTTTATGCAGAGTCAATATCGAGACAGTTTTAGTTACAGACAGTTTTAGACAGTTTCTTTAAAATTCCCACTATAATTTCAAATAATAAAAGTAAATGTTACATTTCATCAAAAATGGTCATTTCAATGTAGTCGGGTACCTTAACAAAAATACTTTCGAGTCACGACCGACTCAACTAATAAGACCAGCCAAGCTCTTTGTGACGTCCCACAGGCCTTTAAAAAGGTTTTGGCCTTTTTAAAGTTTTAATTTGTAATGCGCTTACAAGTTTAAAACTGAATTGAAATTTTCAGGTTGTATGGTAATGTACTAGTCTTAGAAATAATATTTGTTTATAAACTTCAAAGAAGTTTATCAAAAATGAAATATTTGCACCGTAAAATCAAGTTATAATCTGTTGCCTTATCCAATGTTCAATGAAAATTTTAGAATTTGGTTCGGGTTGGTTCGGGTGTTTCGATCCAAAAACTGATTTTAAAATTCTTCCTCCAGGATACAGTAAAAGCGTGAAAAGTAAAAAAAAATCGATCCACAATGATTTAATCATATTTTAAGGCCGTATTTATTTTTTTACATAGTTTATACACAATATATTCATTATTAACCTTATACTCAAATGAAAAAACAACACTATACAGAAAATTAGTATAAAATTTAACCCCTCTAACGAAAAAACTCACCAAACAATTAAAAATGAGAATTTACAAACGTAATTATTTATGTTATGATGACGTCTAAACATTCACATTAGACAAACATCAATTACAATTAACAATATTCTGCATAATTAAAGACAAACATTAATTATATAGAATATTAGTATAAAATTTAATGATAACCTCTAACGAAAAAACTCACCAAACAATTAAAAATGAGAATTTACAAACGTAATTATTTATGTTATGATGACGTCTAAACATTCACATTAGACAAACATCAATTACAATTAATAATATTCTGCATAATTAAAGACAAACATTAATTATATAGAATATTAGTATTAAAATTAATGATAACCTCTAACGAAAAAACTCACCGTACAATTCAAAATTACAAATTACAAACGTAATTATTTATGTTATGTTGACGTCTAAACATTCACATTAGACAAACATCAATTACAATTAATAATATTCTGCATAATTAAAGACAAACATTAATTATATAGAATATTAGTATAAAAATTAATGATAACCTCTAACGAAAAAACTCACCGTACAATTCAAAATTAGAAATTACAAACGTAATTATTTATGTTATGATGACGTCTAAATATTTACATTACCTGAGGTCGCAGTGCTTGGCGAACTTGCCCCCCCACCAAGAAAGTCATAAGTCATAAATATTTACATTAGACATACATTAATTAGGTAAACAGAATTCATTTGTGCATAAGACGTAATAATAGTCATTAAATCTAAAAACAATGTTTCCACCTTTCATACCATAGTGGATTTAGTATTGCAACTCTCGATCCAGAGAGTATAAAGACCTCCCAAAATTTCCACGACCCTTGAGCCGTAGCGAGAGCCCAACGTAGCGTGACGCGATGGCCTCTTATAACGATTAATCGATTGAAATCGCCTCCGTGAACGATTCGAGGAACATTTCCGATGTGTGGGGCATGTCAAGATTCGTAATATTTCTCGTAGGGTTGTGGTGGAATTTCTTTCATATACGCCTACTTGCATATAATGTTGATTTTATTCTTCAAAATTAAATACAATTTGTTAATTTTTTTTAGCCATTTAAGGGGGAATAGGAGCGCTGGACCGTGGGTCTCCAAAACAAAGTGCATCAGTGTTAATACAATGGAGATTTTTTTTTTATCTCCGCCACATTTCTCCGGCTGTATGAATATCTTTACAAACGGATTTGTTTCTGTGATAAGTGTAGCTGACTTACAGATAATCCCACTTTTTAAAAATGGTTCGCATATTTTGCTTAAAAATTTCAATAAATAATTTTACACAAAATTTTTGAAACAATTTCAAAAAGTGGGAAGATAGGAACCTGTAAGTTATCTACATTTATTATTTTAAAAAAAACCGTTTGTAAAAATATTCAATACAGCCGGAGAAATGTGGCAGAGAAAATAGTTTTTGCCCATTGGATTAACACTGAGGCACTTGAGTTTGGAGACCCGCAGTCCAGCGTGCTCATTCCCCCTTAAGCCCAGACGTTAGTTATGAGTCAAATAGATAAGGTCGTTATAGTTGAAATTCATTTCTAAATTAGGGATGTTGGAATCTTTTGGATTTTGCGTTTGGTTTCAAAACTGTAAAGAAAGTTAATATAAGTGGTGGAAACTTCTAAGGTAGTCTTTATCATAGCTGACGTACGCTTATTTCAATTTGTTCCAGTGTTTGAAAGATATCTGGTATTTCTTCCTTTCTTACGTATCTACGAAGGTGCCGATATTTGCTATTGTATTCACGCCAATACATTGTTTTAACTGTTAGAAAATAACCTATTTCTATGCAACAATTTTCGATTTCAAGAATACAAAAAAATTATTTAACACTTAACAAACGCCATATAATTTTGTTGGCAAGTTTAAAGTTTATATTTAATACTTTTTTGCCTATTAAAATATTTTTCCAAAACTTTATCTCCTTACTTCACCAGCAATGTATAAAATAAATACAAAACCACGTAATAAAAAAAGTTAATGTTTTAGACATTTATATAAGTACTTCCCATTAAACTTTTTTAGTATTATGTAACCAAGTAATTACAATCTAAAACTAAAACATTGCTACAACTTTTCAATCACACTGTTTAAAATCTTATCACCCGAGCCCAAACTACATTAAACAGCTACCAAAATCACCACCAACAAACCCATTCCAATGTCCAATTGAATTCTCAAACAGTTCAAATGAAGGTCATTCACAAATAATTACACAACTCTTTAAAACACTACCGGCCCCATTACAAGATCTGCTTACGGTCATAATTAACATGCATTCAAATTCATTACACGGCGCAAACACAGAAAGAACAGGACGGCGCAGTGAAATGGGATGTTAACGAATTTAACAATTCAGTGGTGTGTCCTGATGATTTTGTTTCAGTTTTCTTTTAAGTAATGTTTGAAACTGAAAAAAAACATTTGTTTAAATATTGCTTTGTTTCAATTTTTATTATACGTTAGTTACACAGATTTTTATGGCTCGTCTTGTAAAAGTAAAGCATAAAAAGTTAAGAAAAACATTTCTAATGCGTTTTAGCTACGATTCGCTATCACTTATTTTTGTCATTGTTTTTTATTTACTTGGCTTTTTGACGGGGCTTTCATCTATGGAAGAACTTGCTTAAATAAAGAGTGATGTAGTCTAATTAGATAAGCACTCATATAAACACACTCGTGTGGTGGCACCATTTTAAAGTACACTGCTCACAACAATTAGGTGAACGCATGGTTTAAACCCTTTCCCACCCAATGATTCCATTTCGAATCATCAGCTTGCGGTTTTCTTCTCACTAAGTTGAGCTCGCTCTTATTTATCGTTAGATGGAAGGATCATGTCTTTTGAAGAATTATATAATGTTTATTTTAATTAAATGGAAAATATTAAAAACATGGTAAAATAAATTTCACTCCCAAAAAATTTTATGAAATAAATTGACTATAAATTATTTACGTTTGTATTCTGAGATGCATAAAAATTAATTTTGTATTTTTTTAACAGATAAAGTTTTTAAAAAAAGTATTGTTATAATTTATTCAAAAGTTATGATTCCAATTTTCAAAAGTTATGACCCTAAAAATTTTAGTCAAAAAATAAGATTTAGTTGCTATATTTTTCCATTTATCTGGATGAAAATGATCTATTTAAAATTTTATATTCTTATAAAAAATAAGAAGTTGAACTGAAAGTTTACAAAAATACGCAAATGGCTACTAAATTTTTAACAGTGTATTTGGTTGAACTGAGATATAAATAATTTTTAATTTGTAAGATATTAAATTATATTTTATATATATAAACAACAATAACATCTAAATATTATATAGAGAACATTATGTTGTTTAATTAGTAGAAATTTTCTTTTCTATGTAAATAATGCATAAGTGATTATATTGGATTTTTATCATAAATTAACAAAATTAATTTGATATATAATTAAAATCCTTTTTTGTTGTAATGATTTTTTTAAAAAAAGAATCCTCCCTTCTCTCTCCCGTAAAAATGATGGGTTGAGGTTGTTAGATTTTTCTAAAGGAATGTTGGCTTTTGCTAGAAATATAATATATTTTTTTTAATTTCAAGCTAAAAACATAAAGCATTAAAAATGAATAGATATATTGTTCATACACAATTTTATATAATTTTTCTGTGATAAAAAAACCAAACTTTTATGGCCGTTTTCTTGAAAATTATTACATCGTTAAGGGGTTGTTTGACTTTTAAAAATATTGAACCACTATTTGTACAAGAACTTATACATCAGCCAACTGCTCTTTACATTAGACCCGGTTAGCGTCCAATCGACAATTCCGTAAACTGCACAGGAAAACTTCAATTCACTAACATCAGGAAAATGCTTCGTTTTCACCGCCCAGTCCATAATGACTGTCTTTAATGACTTTGCAATTGCATTGGCAGCAGATCGAGTTACAAACGGGGGAAGTTTCGGGGATTTTGTAAGCTAAAGGCCGGATTAAAGGATGTACGGATAAAGCAGAGGTACGGATAATGGCGTGTGGGGAGGTGTAGACACAGATGTGTTCTTGTTTGGTGTTCAATAACGGATATTTGAGAACATGTGATAAGGGGAAATTTGAGTTGTAAGTTTATGGTACTTGTGCATGGTTGAATTAGAATTTTCTGGTATTGAAGTAGATGTGTTTATTGAGTGGTTAGATGCTAATAGGACTCGTTTACGGTTGCGTAAATAGTTATTTTACGTATAGTAGTTAGCATAACTAATAGTGTGGTGATTAGGTCATATTTAAATATCTTTTCGACTGGAGTGTTTATGGTTGATATAATGGTAATAATTCTTAAGAGTGTTATCCATTTCGCATGGATTTTAAAATAAAATTTTCAAATTTATTAGTTTTGTTCAACTTGACGTTAACAACGTTATAATTATCCCATATTTTACTGTACGTGGAAAGTTTCTTAAATTAACACGACAAAAACGTGCCTTTTCCAACAACATGTATAGAATCTGTAGTTGCAGTTCGTTATTTAAATAAAAACATGAACTATTTTAATAAATTGTTCATTCTTTTTAACAATCAGTAAGCAATGACCTACGTTATACCTTAAATATCATATAAAAATTGAGGTTCAGATAGAACGTTAAGAAACATCTATAATTCTCAATCAGAAAACAAAAACTCAATTTTTCCTCTGAACTTTAATATTAAACCTTTTTGGGCCCAAAAAATAGAATAAGTTTTACATAGTTAAAATTATTTAACTTTTAAAAATTTCTAAGGAATGCAAAATGTTAAACTTTTTTTTTCCGTAACTTCTCAAAAAACATTCTTGCTTGTGATTTAAAGAACTTACAAGCAACGTTCAAAAATGTGTAACTAAAAAACTGTTTACCCAAAAAAATATTTTTTTTTCTCCATATTTACTTTAATTTTATACGAGTTTTTTTCTCCGCAAAACTGTCAACATTGCAAAAATTAAGGGCGCGTAATAAAATACAAAAAAAATAACTGATATGCGAATAAGTGTACATTAAGAGTCGATGTGACATTTAATATTTTTAAAAAATAAATAAATGCAAAATGCAATTAGGCTTTTTATATTCATGTATACATTGTTATTTTAAAATTACTATAATGCATTTCAAACATCAAAGTTAAATATTTGTAGAGAAAAAAAAAGTATAATTTATCATCATCTGGTATCCTTTAAGAACCTTTTTTTCCCTCCACAAAAAAGTAACTTTTAAAAAATTTCCACTTTTTTATGTTGCCATTTTCCAGTGAACAAAAAAAAGAGGTTATAAAAGCCTTGAAAGATACGTTCGCTGAATAACTGTGGAAAACGCTAAAAAAAGATTAAAGTATGTTCGAAATAAAAATTTGAAAACGAAATAAATTTTAAGTTGCTTCAATATAACCGAAGCACTTTAAAAGATCACTGGATGTCAATCCAGTTTTATTCAGTACGTGTCACAAAAAGGGAATTAAGTTCTTTAAAAATGGCGTAAGATAAAGAAATGAAACAAATAAAGTATTTTCCGAATCTTATTTAGATTCTAAACATTCCATTCTTGAGGGTCCAAATAAACTGTGCATTAATGCTATTTCGAATATTTAGCCTTTTCTAGAATGTTTGTTCTAGCACTAATAAATACTGACATTCTTCTTACGTTTAGAACAATAAAGTAGGATTTGTTTTATAGCCATTCATTGTAAAGGAGAAAATAAATATAAATAAATATATCTCGAATTTCCTTCAAATTTTTTTTATTAAAATGAACTGGGATATTGGAATAGTTCAGTCAATAATTAAAGCGAAATATAAGTAAAGAGCGACATATTTAAAAGAACATAATAATAAGAAAAATGAATTTTGTTTAGAATATATGATCTATTATCGTTCCTCAAGACTTAAAAATGGCTTTTCTGAACTATATGTTATACAAATACTGTTAAAAAGTTTTTTAAAAATATTGTAAAAATTTAGTTTTCAATGTTTATATTCATTTGTAAATTAAATTATTATTTTTCAAGCTCTTTAACGTATGTTGGGATATTAGTTGAATATACATGCATTACGCATTGCAGATAATACATTGTTTAAAAGGTCTATAGTATTCTGATCAGGTATATGAAATAAATTTTTATTGATAATTTTTTTTATTTATTTTTAGTTAAAAGGCTCAAATTACACTTATTTAGTTTTTATTTTTAAATTTGATGTTATACATATGGTTGAATGGATTTTAAAGGAATAGATAATAAAGCATAGACGTTAAAAGAGTTTAGTACCTGTTGTAGATATAGCAGTTAATACATGTTAACAACTCTTTGCAAAAGAAAATATTTAACGTATGTTCCAACTATACTTTTCATTATTACTCTATATTTTAAATGATTACTTTTCATTCGTCTTTATTAAAACATACTTATAATTTCTACTTTATTGATTAGAACTGACTACTGTTTTGTTTGTATTTGTTAAACTGACTAGTATTCGTTACCCTATGATATATTTGATTAAATTTCATTTTGTTTATATTGTAACTATTTTTAAGTGAATCTATGAGAAAACAGATTATCATTCGTTATTCTATCGTGAAGTGACAATGAGGAAATTGCATGAATTTCAAACTCAAGTGCAAACATATTCCTTTCAGAACAGATCGAATGGTTTTTTTCAACAAAATAAAAAATAAATTAAATTAGTTAGTGATGAGTCACTTTCGGTAAAACGACTCACAATCCTCTTACAATGTATTTAACGTCAATCTTTTGTTTATTTGCATGAGTTTGTTTATTTGCATGCCGTTTCTTACCAACTTCTAGACAATAGAGCTGTAGAGACTACGGAAAATGTTTTGAATGATAAGAACTGAAAAATTAACTTTTTAGTAAAAACGGGTAGTTTACACTCTTTAAACAAAATAGTGAAATCCACTCCTATAGGAAAAGTGCATTTTCGGCACCGGAAAGGAGAGGAAATTAACTCAGACTGAGTTAAAACCACTAGTTTTAAGAGTGTAGGACGTAGATTATTTTCTTTTATTTCTTTTACCCACTCCGCAAAAATAGTGAAATCCACTCCTATAGGGGAAGTGCATTTTCGGCACGGAAAGGAGTGGAAATTAACTCATACTGAGTTAAAACCGCTTTTTTGTTTTAAGAGTGTAAGTTGTAGTTATTTTCATCAAACTCAGTAAATCTCTTACGAAAATTTCGATTAACAAAACAGTTGACTAATTCTGAAATATCTACTTTGCGCTCTTGTTCGATTTGGAACTAATCAGCCATTAACAGTTTGTCCTAACTTCTTTCCATAACCTGGTTCAACTTAGCAGGTTTTTTGACAGAAAATTATGCAATGGTTGCACGTTTATTTTAATGAAGCGTTAAATTGTAGCGTCATTTTTAGAAAAATTGCCAAGAACATTAATTCTTCCATACGTTGTTTTCGGTCGCGTGAGTTTTATGAAATTTTAAGGTGCATATTTCTGGTGAAATTAGTTGTTTTTAATGAGTTTTAAGCTGGTATTTGGAATTGACCTCTTCTAATGCACCATAAAAAATTATAATTACGCCAGTTTGGGTAGGATGCAAATTCCTAATTACGATGGATTAAATACTATAGATGTTTCGACGACAACTCAAATCATTGTTTATTCTAATTGTTATAATTCTATGTAGAATTTTATCTACAATTCTTAAATAGCACCTGCGGATTTTCTACTATAATTCCATTAGTTGTAGAATGTTGAGGATCATCATCCTAATGGAATTTTCTTTTCCCTTGTAGTTGTCCACATTTCGCTAACGTAGTATTTACATAGCTACAGTGAAAATTTTAGCACAAGATTGCACTGGAATCCTGGAACTTTCTAGCTACCACCTCTATTCGGAAAGTTGATTATCTACTTTTTGCGGTGCATCTAAGTAATGGTTTTACCACAATTTTAGTAAATTAACTCTCTAAATGGGTAGGGGGTTGGTACATATATATTCCGGCTTGTGTGCTTGATCAGAGACCCTCTTATATAAGCCATCGTCAAGTAAGACAGACACAGAAAGAATTTTTTACTGTCACAGAGAAAGGAAAGTACACCCAGGGCGGAGACGGGAATCGAACCCGAACCCGTTACAGCGCTCAGACTGCTGGCGTAATGGTCCAAACCACTCGGTCATCCGGGCCCCACTCTCCAAATAGTCTTGGCTGCTAGAAAGTTCCAGGATTCCCGTGCAATCTTGCACCAAACTTTTAAATTGTAGTATTCGTCCCCCACAGTATTTCATTATCACCTAAAGTTCCCCCACCCATTTGATACTTCTAAAAAGAAAATAGACAAACAAAGACATCAGCGCGTTCGAAAATGATTAGAAAAAAAGTCGGAGTGGTGTTGTCTGCAAAAGTCTTCTGATGTTTTCCACTCCCTTGGAATGCTTAAGAAAGGACACGAGAAAGAAGATTGGAAACCGCAGGAGTCTAGGAGAGTTTAGATATATGATACAAGCGAGTTCACTTGTTTTCTTTCCACTTGTTTTTAGAGAAAACATGCTTTAACAATATTACTATAGTATTTATTGAACGCCATGGTTAATTAGTAAGGTTGAATTAAGCGGTTTTATTTTAATAATAATTAATTAAAAAATTACAATTGTAGTTTTCGATTCCGGTTTCTTAAAAAATATATTACTGTCTTTAAACACCTGACACGTTGCCTTAATTTTAGTTCTACCTACAAAACATCTGGATAGTAATTAGCAAATACTTTTAAAGTAGCGAAATAACTTTCCCGTTCCATTCTATGTATTTCAACACCCTTTCCAATACATCTATAATTTGTGGTTCAAACGGACATAGATTTCATCCAGACATATACATAGTAATGCATTTGTATAGATATTTTTGAATCATTTGCATTCTTATACTTTTGTTTAAATACGCGCGAAACCGGTTTTCGCACTGTGTTCGAGATGCATTTGTGAGATGTAGTCAATCATTTTCGAATGAAATTATGTGTCTTAACTTACATAGAAAGTTAAATATTATTGTTAAAAATACATACATTTAAACAAAATACGCCTTAACATTGCGTTATTGTTTTCAAGAAGTATTCATTGCATGTACTTAATACTCTTTGTATGAAACAACGAGTGTAAACTTACTTAGAAAACTAAATATTACTTCTAAACTACACAAACTAAAACAAATTACGTCTTAACATTACATTGCTTTTAATAAGTATTTGTTAGATGTATTTATAATATTTTTTTCGTATGAAACGACGTGTCTAAACTTTTCATTGAAAACTAAATAATACTTCTAAACTACACAAACTAAAACAAATTACGTCTTAACATTACATTGCTTTTAATAAGTATTTGTAAGATGTATTTAATATTTTTTCGTATGAAACGACATGTCTAAACTTTTCATAGAAAACTAAATATTGATCTTAAAAAAATTACAAACTTAAACAAAATATCAATACAACTATTTTCACTTCCGTGTTTAAACTTACACAGAAAACTAAATATTAGTGCTAAAAATACAAACCTAAACAAAACCGTAGATACAATTGTTTTCAGCCAAAGAAATATATTTCTCTTCTTTTTTTTTAGTTTCTCTGTTTTTCGTTTGCTCGCACCCCACCACTATAAATGGCCCCCTTGTGGCTCTAGAAGAGACGACTTCAGGGAACTCTGTTATGGTATCGCATTATTAGAAAATGAAACTGGAGAAATTTCATTGCTGGATTCCTTGGTGGTTGTTTAATGTTTAATGAGCGATTGTTTGGATTTTGCGAAATTTGATTTTGGTATGAAAAGTTTATGTAGTTTGGGGAGCACGATTTTGATTGCTTTCTTTGACTCGATTACGGAATTTTACTTTTTGCTGGGTCCAGGTTTTATACAACATTCCTCCTTTACTTTCTGTAAAATGAATACATTTTTTATAGTGTAGACTAGTTATTTACATTCGTTTCATGAAAAATAAAAGACAAAGAAAGAATCAAATTGACATGCACATCCTACTGTAAATGTAAAAAAAAAAAATATGAAATACAACATCATACATACGCGGCGACAATAATTATACAACTAATCATACATACGCGTAGTCATTGTATAATATGTATAACTGCTGGAAATTTCAAGTTAATTTAAAGGGGACTATAATATCTGGATCTTTAATTCAGTTTATTCAAGTTGAGAATTCACATTCATTAATTATATTACCTTACGAGTAGTTTCTACAACTTTTGCATAATTCTAAGCAGTATATCTCATTTTAAATCCATATTTTATTATAGCTTTCATAATAAGTGTCCCTAATAATAGTTTTACCGTTCATGCTCGCATGATGGTTTGGCTATCGCCTTTGGTAATAAAGATTCAATACAGTGTAAGTATAGTGTTCAATATAGTGTAAGGATAGTGTTCAATATAGTGTAAGGATAGTATTCAATATAGTGTGAATATCAATAAAGGTAAAAATGTGTCAATAAAAATATCAATATCATGGCTGTTGGAAATTTCTGTACAGCCAATGTTATATTTACGTTTAATTCAGTTTCTTTAAATATGTATGACTTTTCATTAAATAAAATTACATTACCTGATGAGTGGTTTTACAAATTTTGCATCATTCAAAGAAATTGATTTTATTATAAATCCATATTTTACTAAATCTTTGATAATAAGTTTATCTTTTAACAGTTTTACGAAAAACAGTTTTACGATTTTACTGTGCCAAAGATTTCTCAGTGCGATTCCCTCACCCTCTACCATCTTTACATCTGGGAATAAAAGGGATTCATGCATTTCGAATCAAGCAACTTCCTTTCCATTACACTAAAAAACTTATGTTCAACCACCACAAGTATTGTGCAAAAAAACAACTTTAAAGTATTGTGTTGTTTCAATAAAAAATTGTGTTGATGACATAAGAACACAAATTTTGTTCTTATAACACAAATTTCGTTAATCCAACACAAATGGCGGTCACGAGAGAATACAATTATTATATCCATGTGCATTTGACCAAAAACCTGTTAACTGCAGATCATTCTAAAATATGAATAAGGAGCAATAATAATTAAGGACAGAGGCTGAACTACAACTCGGAAGAAAACATGTGTGTTGTGCCTTTAACATATTTGTTGTACTAACCATTCATTATTTTTTTGGTAGCAAACAACACAATTTTTGTATTAGTTCAATACAACTATGAGCTGGTAAAAACTTGCTTTCGTATTAAAAGTAAATTTACTTTAATTTTTTAATGTAGACCTATGTGCAAATTGAAAAAAAAAGGTCGTAATGACATTACTTATGTTCAACCAGCAACAAGTCTTGTGTAAAAACGAAAACATTACAGTATCGTGTTGTTTCAATAAAAATTGTGTTGATGACATAAGAACACAAGTTTTGTTGTTCCAACACAAATGTCGATCACGAGAGGAGACAGTTATTATATTCATGTGCGATTGACCAAAACCTGTTAACTATATATCATTCTAAAATATGAACAACAAAATTATATCATTTATTTTAAAGTATCATAATATATGTTTTATGCTTTAGTATAAATAGTTATCCGAAACATTAAGGAGCAGAGGCTGAACTACAACTCAGAAAAACACATGCGTGTTGTGCCTTTAACACATTTGTTTTACTAACCATGCATTATATTTTGGTAGCTATACCATATTTGTATTAGTTCAATACAACTTTGAGCTGGTAAAAACTTATTTTCGTATTAAAAGTCAACATACTTTATTTTTTGAATGTAGACCTATGTTAAAATTGAAAAAAAGGTCGTAATAACATAATTTGGTACTACCCTCTGTTTTGTTAAAGATTTAAAAAGATAGAGAGATTTTGCTTTACAAACAAAGTTATTGCTTTTTTAGAATCATAAATTTACTTCTTCAAAAGTTAAGCAATAAGATTTTTTTTCACTATAATAATGGTACTGAAGTGGTTAATAATATCCTGAATTCAATATTTACACAGTATACTGTATTTGTCGTTTATTCCATTAAAATGAAAAAAAAAACATTATTAAATCCATTTATATCTGATATACATGTATCGCCGAATTCCATTCAAAAACATACTCTTTCATTAAGTACACTTTGCCATTTGCAGTGACTAACGTATCAATTGTAAATAGAGGGAGGATTTGGAATAGCATGAAAAACGCGATTTACTCGCATCACGCCATTGCGTGCCTCTCGCCATTGTCGCCAACGACATGCCAAATTGGCGAGGTGAAATCATGGCGGCCAATTTCCCGTTCCCCCGTCCTGATAAACTGAAATGATCGTTTTTCACGTAAAGAGAAATGTGTAATTTTCTTTTCAGATTGTGTGTTCGGAAAGCTGTTTTTTATTTAAAAGAACACGCTAATACATCTTCTTTTGAATAAGTGAGATCTAAGATATGTGATTGGTCGAACTATATGTATTTTTTTACGAAAATGCTTGAAGGGGTGGGGGTGTTAGGAGTGTTTTTTTATTCATGTTCAGTCGTTTTTGTGAACGATATGCATGTTCGTTAATCATATTTAAATCTGATACATCCACTGAGAACAAAACGTGTGCTTAAACAGCCCAAGCGGAATACAAGTATATTGTGTAAAAACGGCAACATTACAATATTATGATGTTTCAATACAAGAAATGTTTTGTTTCAGTACAAGATTTGTGTTGTTTCAATACAAGATTTGTGTTGTTTCAATGCACAAATATGTAGGTAACACGAATAGCTATGCAATTCTACATTATGATGTTTCAATACAAGAAATGTGTTGTTTCAATACAATATTTGAGTTGTTTCAATACAAGATTTGTGTTGTTTCAATACAAGATTTGTGTTGTTTCAATGCACAAATATGTAGGTAACACGAATAGCGATGCAATTCTACATTATGATGTTTCGATACACGAGCAAAAATTTTGTTGTTCCAACACAACTAACGATCACGAAAGGAGACGATTGTTATATCCATGCGTGATCGGCAACAAAATGTAAACTATATTGTTTCCTATAATATGTATAACAAAAGTATAAAATTCATTTTAAAGTACTGTAAAATAAATATTTTAAACTTTCTGATAGCTATTTATCCGCAACGTTAAAGAACGGGTACTTAACTATATTTTGTAAAATTACATGTGTTTTGATACTTCAACAGAATTTTTGTGATAACTAGGCATTATATTTGATCGCAATTCAATTTTTAAAATGTTTCATTACAGTTGTTATAAGTGAGAAAAATACAAGTTTTCATATTGAAAGTCAAGACAAGATTTTTCTTAGTGGTTTTCGAGGTATAGGGAGAGGGGGGGGGGATCAACATTTACAAAATATAAATTAATTGGCGTATGAGCAGTGGTCACGTTCGGTCTGGATCGAGTCTCGATCGAGTCGTACACTGAAGACCTACGAGTATATGCGATAGTGCTCGTTAAATCTTGGTCGAAAGTTTTAAGTTCCATACCAAATCAATACTCTGGGTGACAAGCCATTGGGATCCTCTAGTTGCTTTCTCTAAAAATAGATGGATCACTATTGGTGTGTTGTCGTTGTGATGTACTGACGAGGTTTATAAGCGGGTCTTGACAGCACACAAACTGATATATATTTACCAACAACAACCAACTAAATTAATTCAGCAAGAGTGGTTACGTATTGTGCTGTTCATTGTGAATGATCATCACAAGACAAAATGATATTTTACTGATCATCTAAAACACATGCGCAATCGTGTACATTAAATATGACCCCCATCTTTTCGTATTTAAAATATTCAAGCACAAGTTTCTTTTTTTAACCAACTTTATCAGCCAAAAGTTAAACTGACTTCGTTTTTAAACTTACAACTCTCGAGTTTAGAAATTTATCGTGCATGAAATCTATTCTGACGTAGTTTTAAAGTAGTTTATGAAACAGTGATAAGTTTGTCCTTCCAATTTTCATTTTAAATACATGAGCTTTTCGGGATCCAATAATTTGGAAGATTTGGAATTTAAATATTTTTGAATTTAAATATTTTTGAATTTAATTATTTTTGAATTTAAATATTTTTGAATGTAATTATTTTTGAATTTAAATATTTTTGAATTTAAATATTTTTGAATTTAATTATTTTTGAATTTAAATATTTTTGAATTTAAATATTTTTGAATTTAAATATTTTTGAATTTAAATATTTTTGAATTTAAATATTTTTGAATTTAAATATTTTTGAATTTAATAATTTTTGAATTTAAATATTTTTGAATTTAAATATTTTTGAAATTAAATATTTTTGAATTTAAATATTTTTGAATTTAAATATTTTTGAATTTAAATATTTTTGTATATTATTCAAATAGGTACCAAATGGATGTTTTTCAAATTTTAGAGAGAAAAAGAGGGATTTATATATTAGTTTAATACAAAAACAATTTTCAATGTGTGTAAAAAATACATTTAAATTTAATGCAGTGAAACTAAGTTCAAAATTGTGCAATTATTGTTTGTCTCAAAGAGGGTTGATTTACTAATATTACGAGAAAAACTAAGTTTTTTTAGATTTAATAGTATATTGTCTACAAATGTAAAAGTTAAAATTAAATAAAATCAATGAAGTTATAATTGTTATATAAATAAGTTTTAATCAAAACTTTTTTATTCATGCTTTAAATCAGTAAAATAATTATTAAATGTATCTAATAATAAAAAACTGAACAAATGTACTCTAATGTTTATAAATTGTACAGCACTGTAATTAAATGACTTAAAATTTTAGTATCATGGTAGTGGTTTTTTTTTGTATTACCTAAGGGGAAAATATATAACTTTAAACGTTAATCATATACCTACATTTATCGAAATATTGATTAAAGTCAAAAACCATTTATAATAACCAATCCCATTAAGTTCTACATGGAACACGGATAAAATTTGCATGTAAATTAAAATATTATTTATTATAAAAACTCAAACAAATCCGAGTCCTCTATTTAACTCATTCTTTTATATTCAGTACTTTTTAAAACATGGGAAATATTATTAGTTTTCGCGAGTAAACTATTGAAAGCGATATTACTTTCCCTGCCTCTAATAAAAAACACAATCAGCCAAACTTAAAAAGATTCTTCAACAAGAGTTGGGGATTATTAATTATCTTACGTCGATCCCCATGGGGAAAAAAGTTTGCTTTTTCCCTATCTGCCCAGATTCGCTGTTGTCTCATTTGCAATGCTAATCGCGTTCGATCTCAGCTAAAACCCAGTCGTTCTTTTCAGTTCAGTTCTTTACCTTTTTGTGCCGAAATCGTAGGGAAATAAATTAATACAATTATTTTATATATTCTTTCCGATTTTCCTTTTCGGGGTTTTAAATCATTGGTTTCTGCATTCTTATAGATTCGAAATGGTTAAAAGTTACCTGTGATACATATCAGTGTAGCACCTCAGGGGATTTCCGCGTTTAATTATTGATAGAACTTGTTCGTTGGTAGTATTTGAAAGCAAGAAAACCTTGAGACCTCAGGGAAATACTTTATCCTAACAAAAGTTAGATAACTTTTTTATATATTATGCAATAAAATCCAATTCAAAAAGGTAATAACAAATTTTTAATATTAGTTCATATTAAATAGTTGAAGATACAAGAAAATTTTGACCTCAAGGAAATATTTTATTAAAAAAAATGACAAATTATATTTTTTCAAATGTTTTGTAATTTAAAATCACAAAAGTTGCAAGTAATGCAATTTGGTTAACAGAAATGGAAAACTGTTACGTAAAGAAAGTGTATACATTTGAAAAAGATTAAAAATAAACATAAATTCACTTTGAATGTCAGATACTCATCAGTTTCCTTGTATTTACTTTTCAAATAATTTTCAAAGTACTATGCATTGTTTAATTGTGCATTATTTTGACGATTTATCAGAAGGGTTTGTTTAACAAAAAAAAAACTCTCAAAAGTAGTACTAATGCACCATAAATAGTTTAAATTTTAAATAACACTTTTAACTTACAAGTTTTTTTATGTAATGTTTTTTATCACTACTATAACTATTTACATAAATGTAAAATACTAATTATTAGTATTGAAGTATTTATATGATGGTAGTTCCATTTACTTAAAATATTCATTTCTCTTCCTAATTCACTACAAAAAATGCTACTCAGAAAACCAGCAATTTTTTTTACTTCCTTTAAACGATACGATACTAAAATAATTCTTGCTATCTACGAAACGTAAAGAAATACAACGGAAAAAATATACTTTGCTTTATTGATTGCCTATATATCGATAGAAAAAATACGATGCGAGACTATAGCTCACTTAGTTGTCATTATTTTTGAAGAACTGTCTTAAAAAAAAGATTTTTATTGAAAAAGATGTTCGTATAAAAAACTGAATAGTACACTTTTTTTTTTCGAAGACACAGAAAAATTCCCGTTTAATATAGCATTAAGAAGCAAAAACAAAGTTGCGAAAAGGAGTTATATGTTGCTTGTTTTCTGTAAAATAAATTTGTTGAATTGTTTTGAGTGTGATTTGTTGTTTCGCTAAAAAACTAGTTTTTCTTAGAGGCATTCAATATCGACTTGTACTAATAATAAACATTAACTATCGATTTGTACTAATAATAAACATTAACTATCGATGTGTTCTAATAATAAACATTAACTATCGATTTGTACTAATAATAAACATTAACTATCGATTTGTACTAATAATAAACATTAACTATCGATTTGTACTAATGATAAACATTAACTATCGATTTGTACTAATAATCGACATTCTATTTGGGCTTTTACGAATAATTGACGTTTAATATAGTACAATAGTTAATATAGTAATATAGTTTAGTATATAGGTAATAATTCTCTATTAATCCACATTCAATATTGATTTATAGTAATTATAAACGTTTAATTGATTCGTACTAATAATCAAAAATTGAATATTGACTTGTACTAATAATCGACATTATAATTTACTTCCTACTACACAACGACAAGTCTTACTTTTGATGAGTTGCCCAATGATCATATTTCTGATAAAGGAAATTTAGTGCGCCAGAGCTTTGTGGTTTGCCTAAGCTATTCATGTTGGTGAACAAAAATTGTCTTTTACCAAGTTGTCACTACTCAGTCTCCTTTCGTTGAGCCAATATATATTAACTCTAGTTACCTCTGAAGTTCACTGATGAACGGTAACGCTTAAAACACTCCACTTAGTGCAAGTTTGTATTCTGCCATGCCTATGTATTCTGTAAAAAAAACAAAAACTTTGGACGCCAAAGAAACTGTGTCATATAGATTATCAATTTGTCTTAGCCCCAAGTGCTCACAGTTCTGTTAACAAAATGTTTTAAATTATCTAATGATCTGATGAAGGCAGTAAGGGTTAAAAATAAGTAGAAGTTATATAAATAGTCTTCTGAAAATTTAGAAATGCACTTCCATTCACTATTTAGGAACTAAAAACTTGGATTAAATGGGAACTATATAGAAATTGAGGCAAAATAAGAAGTTATAGTTCAGGAAGAACGGCAATTGCCACCAAATGGAAATTCTTATAATAAGGAAAAACATATAGAGTTAAAGATAAACATAGTTTACTAATAAGGCTACTTATAGAAAAAATACCTTTGAAAATGTGAAGGTTTGAACGGAAATTCAAAGTGGCTTACGAAAGTACGGAATTTTTTTTAAATGCCAATAAACTAGTTTCAATTTTTTTCGAATTTAAAAAAGTAAATTATTATAAATATAATGGAAAGTTATGCAACAAAAAACGAAATATTCGTATTTTAGTATTTTTATCGTCCTAAAATAATATAACCTTACACACACAATTCCCCCACACGAGTGGTTTTGAATGTCATACACTATAAATCATATACAAGCAGATTACTTTGGATTAATCCGACCGCTTTCCAATACAATAAGCGTAAGGACAAAAGCAATTACTCTCACTAAACTTCCGGCCTTATACTTCAACTTGAGCTACATTATCCGAAAAAAATGTATAAAAAAAGTCTCCCTCCACCCAAATCCTTGTTATTACAAGCCATTAGTAAAAAAAAAGTGACCCTTAAGTCAACTTCTACTTCCCTCCCCACTCCCCCTTTTTTTCATCCTCTACACCAGGGGTTCCTAACCGGTGGTACGCGTACCACTGGTGGTAAACCGGTGGTACGCGTACCACTGGTGGTACGCGGGAATATTTCGGTGGTACGCGTGAGTGATGTGAGCAACATAATGCTATCAATAGCTTCTGTACGCATGAGCAGTGAGCAAACATATTACTCATTACTTTAAACATTAACATCATTTTAAAGAGAAATCTTTAATTAACTTCAGGATCAGATGTAAAACCTAGAACCCTTTGATCTTCCGGCAAGCTCTTCTATTTTTGATGCCATTTGTTACGAGTTACTTGTGTGAGAGTTGATTTTCTGAACTCTTGTACATAAAAATTAAACATAGAAGAATACCGAGGAGTTAAGGGTGAAGATAAGTTCCATTACACCTAATGTTGATATTTTAATCTCAGGCAAACAACAACACATTTCGCTCTAAAAACTAAAAAAGTATAGTTTGTATGATGATACATTTTTTGCTGAGTTTGTACTATTTTTTTATTTGTATGTTTTTAGGAATATGGGTAATAAACAAACCTGTAAATTAATACGTTTTAATCTTTTTAATTCCCTTTATTATAAGTATGCTATAATTAAACAAATATCTAACCATTAAGTGTGAAGTTTTCTCAGGATCTCAATTCAAAAAGCCTTTGAACACTTTTAGAAGAGTGAATATTAGACGTTTATTAATATATTTATATATAGGTCTGGTGGTACGCCAAAATTTCTCAAAAAGTCAAGTGGTACGCAGGTGCAAAAAGGTTGGGAACAATTTATCTTACACCAACATACCACAAAAAGGGAAGGAATACACACTGAAACCAACAAAATTTTGTGTTGAAATATCTATAAATGTGGTTGTGGTCAATTATCATAAATCCGCACACAAATAACGCTGCATAAAGGAAATTGCAATATTTTTATGAAATCAAAAGTATGGAAAGTTATTTTCATGTTCTTTTTCATTCATTTAAACGTAACGTAGAATAAACAAATTGCAAAATTATATACAAAACCCTGAAACCGTATACTTGAGTCAAAATTCTGAAGTAAACTAGTGCATATATAGTTGTATTATTTCCCAAATGATTTAATACACCAGCAGATGAAGGAATTTTTAAAACTGTGATAACAAAATATAAAAGCAAATGAAGACAGAACCCTTACACCTGTTTTGTTTTATATCTTACAATTTTGTACATAGTTTTATTGATCACTTAACTGTATTTTAAAACCATTATTTTTAAATTGCTACCTGAATACTTTCTTAAAGTTCCATTGAATAGTTAAAAAATATGGATTTTTTTGCACTTTCTGAAATTAGGACTCAGATATCATATAAAAAACTAATAATTGTATTTATTATTTTATATTCAATACCAAGTTTCAACCTTTTGAACAAAATCTAAACCATAAAAAGTTTTAAAAAGTCATAATATTTCCTTACGTGCACACTATAAACAGACTCACTTTACGATAACCGATTGAAATACATGTGTAGATTGTTGCTCATAAAAAAACCTGGTAATTCTAAACTGATTTTTTTATTTATTCATAACTATATGTATTTAAGCAATATGTATACCAAATATTACTTTAAATAAGTAAATGTTAAATGTTTGGCATAACTTTTTACATGGTTTTAAATTCCACCGTTTTATCCTGTCGCAGACTACCCAGTGTCCTTAAAGTTTTTAAAAAGTCAACCCAACAGCCTAAGGTAAAATAAGTTACTTCCGCAAAGCAAAACTTTCCATCATATACATCAACTTGAGCTTCTTTATCCCTCTCGCTCCCATCCCCAACTGCATTGCAAGTAAAAGCCATCAGTAGAGTGACCCTTAAGCCTCCCTACCCTACAGAAAATGTCTTTTGTTTTGGACAAACCCTCTGGCAACCCCAAGGTGTAATATCAAGAGGTACGTTATTAGAAGAAGAAAAGCAACTATAGTTATGAGAACTGATAAAGTGGTTAAGATTTAGATGCCATTAATCAAGTAAAATTAAGGGGATACGGTACCCAAAAATTGGTCAAAATATCGATTTTTCAGTTTTTACTTCTTATTATTCACAATATTTTTCTGAACATTTACTGAAAGTTTCATGATGATATCTTTTGTAGAAAAAAAGTTATTAAATATTTTTTGGAGTCATTCCTATAAGTTTGAATACGTATTTCATCTGCTTTCAACCTGTTTTCTCTGTTTCGCGTTTTTCAATTCTTGTGTTTAATAGATCCCTAAGGCTTTTTTGCTAATAAAGTTAGAATTTTGAAATTTTTAACCTGTGATCTTATATAAATGGTACACAAAAATTGTGCATGGAATAAGGTCTACTATATATAGTTGTGTTTTTTTAATGTTGAATTCAATAATTTGTATTTTTTGTGATTTTCAGTATAAATGCATATTACTTTTTAACTGTAGCTCACATTTTAAAATCTATGCACGGTTCTTGAACAACTAGTTCTAAAAACAAACTATACAAGTTTAGTAGAGTTATTCTCAAAATTGAAAGAAGAGTAACGTTTTAAAAAAGTTCAAAAGTTTGACTTTAAAAAAAATGAAAATCTACTTGTAAATATTTGTTTTTATTGCTAGAAAATGTTTATTTAGAGTGAACATTATATAAAACCACTATAATTTACAAGTTTATGATATTATTTCTAGAAATAATGTTTTTGGTTCCGTATCCCCCTTAAACTAATACAAAATATTGACTTTAATGATATCTCTAATTAAAAAGTCGTTGCTCTTAGAAATATAATATTTTTGCTCGATATATGGATATTTTCCTTAATTATTTGTAAAAGCCTTAAACAGAACGTTTGGAGACGTTATCAGCTGGTTACAAGAAAATTAATTTTGGAACAGACTTTTTACCTTACACTTCATACAACACAAAAGCCATTTGCATTCCAAGGCATAGGAATAGAGTCACTCATACACCCTGACTATCTTCTCTCATCCCTCAAAAAATAGTAATAAATAAAAAAAAAAGTAAGAACTACTCCTCTAACAACTTTATTGCCAAAAACGGCCAGATACACACTGATCCCTGGAACTAATTAAATAAGGTGTTCGAAATGCATTAATTCAAACGATTATTTTCAAAGAACTTAAAGCAAATGATTGAACTTCTTAATATAGTTTATCAAAGTATGCGTCTTAAACTAACATTTATGAATACAAAGGTTGTTTTCTTTGACATTTTTAGTTTATAATAATTTTATAAAACAGTTTTGGCGTAACTGGAACTCAATATACATTGATGCTAAACAAGCTGCAGAACACCAAAGAACGTAAGCATTTGCACAGTACACAGAACATTTCACCTATATTTTTTTAGACCCACCATTCACAAATCCCCCAAAACCCACCCCCATAAAACCTCGTTATTCCGAGCCATCAGTAAAGTGACCCTTAAGCCCCCCCTCCCCCAAAAAAATCGTTTGTTCTGGACCACCCCTCTCACACCCCCAAGCCACAAAAACGGGGAGGGATGTAACGAATCTCTTGAAACAAACCAAACGCGGCGTCCGAGGGGTCACGTATATCACCACAGTACTCCTCCACCACTAGCGGTACTACTTACGTTGCAAAAAATATAATACGATAAAAAAATGACGTGAAATAAAATGTAATAAGGAAAAAATGCGGGGGAAGTTGAAGTCGCAAGCTGTCTGGTAAGTCTATTCTAAAGATGGGGCGGGCTGGAAAAGATGAAAACCAGAAATATATGGTGCCTACGGTGGATGATTCATTGTAGAAGTGGTACAATTCCGTTTTGTGTCTTCAGTGAAATAGTTGTACTTTTTAAGAGAAATGTACCTATTGATGTTTTGATCCATAGTATTTTGATACAGCGTATTTCCCCTTAATATACCTGAAACTTATTGCTTAGTGGCTTACTTAATAGTTTGATACAGTGTATTGAAATGTAGTGTTTCTTAACATATCTGAATCTGATAAGTGGGTCTCAAAAATGGCTTACTTATTGTTTGGTTGAATAATCCTTTGAATCTTGATATATCGACTAGTGAATTCATATTACATATGTGGGAAATACTTGCAAATTTTTTTTGGCTCACACAGCATATACTGCATCAAACAAAGTTTTTACTCACGCCTAATAAAAAATGAATGAAAAATAAAAAAAGTAAAAAATAACTGAAAACTTTCAGCGCATAAAGTGCCTACTAATATTTTTAGCAACAGATAAACAATACATACTAGACACAACAAAGAAAATTTTTTGTTGAGAAATATTTAAAATAACTTTATCAATTCAGAAGAAACCAAGCAACCACGTTTAAATATTACTTTTGAATCACCAAATCTAAAAATTCACTAAAAGGATTTGGTTTTGTTTTCTTTTTATTTGCCCATTGCAGTGAAAAAGAGAACATTAAGGAAATATTTCTGCGGCATCTTTTTCCCGTTTTTCTACAATGTATCTGATTACTCAAAACTGCCAAACTTCACTGCCAAAATCGACCTAAAATGGAATTAAATATTCATTTACATAACTGCATACTTCTGTAGGCCATGCATTGTATCGAATTTCAATGTATGTCAAAACATCATTATATACATTTCTCTCAAAATGTAAATCTATACCACTTTTAAAAAACATACCTACATTTCTTTCAAAAAATTTAATCCATACCGCAGCCAATCCATAAAACAGCGAACGATCTAAAAATAATGTGCTACCCGGAAAACTCTTCGAAATGTTATAATGATTCAGGTATGTTATAAAGCGATACACTGTATCAACATATTACTAGCTACATTTCTCAATATACTACAATTTTTTTCTCAATAACTATAACTTCTACATTTCTCTTAAAAAGTAAATCGATACCACTTTTAAAAATACGAGCAACCAAAAAAAAAACGGGCTACCCGGAAAAGTCTTCGGTATGTAATAATTATTCAGGCATGTTATAATACAGTTTAGTGTATAACAATAACATTACACTATATACAAAGTATCACTGTAACACCAACAGCTACATTTCTCTCAAAAAAGTAAATTTATACCACTTTTAAAACAACGAACAACCTTAAAAAAAATGTGCTGCCCGGAAAAAGTCTTCGGCAAAGAATGAAGAGCACGGGGGAAAAGAATAAGTGAATAAAAGAAAGACCCGCACTTGAAGAAAGAGGGAAAAAACGTAGGGAAAGTCACGGAAATAGTGTGATTCGAATAGGAAATAGGGATTACAGATTTCTTATCCCTTTCTCCTGAAAGTTGAGAGCCTTTTCTTTATTCGGGTCCCCAGTGTTTGGACAAGGGCGCTGCCCAGAAGGACTGTGTGTTTCTATCTGTGAGAGGGCTGTGTTTGAACGATGAAGTGCTGTTTTATAAGGTATACATGAGTTCGTTTGCACATTTTTGAAAGATGTTTTTATGGGAGTATATGTAAAGGTTCTAGTTGCAAAACTCACATTGTAAAAAGTATTACTAAGTTATAGGGTCCGGTTCCTTTATTGGTGAGTTCGTACAATTGAGTTTGCGATCGCAGAAAGTTGTCAACGAACGCTCCGGGCTCTTTATCTTAGTTGTGCTTATGATAATGTTGGTTGTTAGCACAGAGAAATCACAAAAAAAGTTATAACTACTAAGTGACAACTACTGTCTACCTAGCGGGTCTCTGATCAAGCACTCAAATCGGAATATATATGACATATTATAACTTAACCCCCTCAAAATATTATAACTTAACCCCCTTTAAAATATTATAACTTAACCCCCTCAAAATATTATAACTTAACCCCCTCAAAATATTATAACTTAACACCCTTTAAAATATTATAACTTAACACCCTCAAAATATTATAACTTAACCCCCTCAAAATAAATCTTATATTTTTAACCCCATTTAAACTTAATAACTTAAATTACCTTTTTCATATATCCTTAATATCACTTAGTACTTTAACATCCCAAACACACCCTGTCGGCGACAAAATAGCATGAATATTGAAAGGTAAAATTTTATTACCAAAAATAACATAATAAACTAATTTTGTAGCAATCGTTTAACATAATTTCTTTTACGAATTACCCAGTAATCAGTTGCCAATAATAGGAGCCAGTTTGCGTATTCAGCGAATCGTACTAAGACCTTCTTTCCCGTTTTACTTCTGTAGAACTCGTTTTACCTTGCACGTTTGTACAACGCAGAGAAACAAATTTACAATATTCCAATTGCAAAAAATGCTCTATAGTGAATAGTTATCACACATTTTTAAATGCGAAGAAAATATTTTTCAAGTGAACAATTTTTTAATAAGTATTAATTGCAACCAAAAATTGTAGTGCAAACTCGTACTACACATTATAAATAATATTTATTATAATTCATTACCTATAAACGAAACGAATTAACAAAATTGTTAAATGGAAAAATAAAGAACAAGAATCTCATTTTTATTTAAGTTTTTTTAACATGCTTTATTATTCCTAACACATTTCCAACTTTCCATATGAAAATTTTCAAACCAACTTTCAATTAGTTTCAGATTACTTTATATATTCTATAATATAAATATTTTTTATCATATTTGCTTTTTAAAATTTTATTTTAAAAAAGTAGGTATTATATAAAATATTGATCAAAATATGTTTGCAGGATTTTGTCACTGTATAACATACTGTTTCTTTTTTTGCAGGTAACACTAGAAAACATCAAAACAAAGCTTTACAGATATATGGTAAGTTAATTTATTACAAAATTACGCATTATCTCACATTCGCTAATGCTTTTTCATTTTTGAAAACAAAAATTCCTATTAATTTTTAACACACCACCGCTATTTAATACTTAAAAATATAAAACTCTTCATTTATTAATAAACCAACAAAAACGTATATTAAAAAAATCCTTAATTATAAAATAAATGTAAATATATCAGCATCATATAAAAAAATAAGATCTCATATTTAACAACAAAATAATTTTGCTTTATAAATAAACCCACAATAAAAGTTTTGAAAACCGTCACTATTAATTATCTTTCTAATCCCACACATAATTACAACTCTGCTTGCATAAAAATTAAAATTACCAAATGCGATATTAAATTCCTGTGGTATCTCCATCCATCCTTTTGATATTAAGAATATATTTAATATTACCAGGTCTTTATTAATGCATCGAAGATTTACTAAATATAAAATAATTCTTTTAAGAATGGAAAGTCTTGGTTTTTCCCTCGTGACTTCAAGATTTAATGGTTTATTTCACTCGTCGGAATTAATTATTTTATATACTAAACCGCTGAGGGATCCGGAGTTATTTAAACGCGTATTAAAAATTAATATCAGGAGGAATGTTAATTTAAATGTGGATTTTCTATTTGTTTTCTTACATGAAAAAGTTTTTGTTGCTTTTTAAAAGTAATATTGATATATTTTTAATTTGTTAATATTGAATGAGGACACACAAGCATATATTATTGTGGGCTTATCAGTGATCGTTTATTATGAAATTTAGCACATAATAAATCGAACTAGGCTCAATATATTAATGACATAAACTATTTTTTAAAAAAAGTGCTATACATAATTCAATTTTAAAATTGTTTTTAAAAAAATCAATGAGATGTGATACGTTTCCTAATTCGAATCACATAGTGATAAGAGTTCAAATCATTTTATATTTAGTGGCAAGTAAGACGTTTTTCGATGGAAATTGTGTTCTGAATATAGTAATGTTTGTTTATAAATCGATTCCTTTCTCTAAAACATATAAATACACTACAATAAGTTCAAGACATGGGCCAGTTTTAGAAACGTTTTTGTATTAAGAACCATGGCCATAAGTGCATGACTAGAAATATTGAAGTATATCAAGCTAACCTTTCGCAATTGGAATGTAAACTAGGAGAGGATGGTGGGCCTTTGATAAAAATTACCAACCGATTCAATTTTTTTTTAGCTCTTCGGCACGTTTCACCTTTTTAAGTCTGCCTAATATTCTGAAGGTTTCGTTTTAAATATCGGGTGGTCTTTATGTAGATAGCGTACGGTAGGTACATATATATTCCGGCTGTGCTTGATCAGAGACCCGCTTATAAGCCTTCGTCAAGTAAGACAGACACAGAAAGAAGTTTTAGTTTCACAGAGAAAGGAAGTACACCGAGGGCGAAGGCGGGAATCGAACCCGCACCCGTTACAGATCGCAGACTGCTAGTGTAATGGTCTGCGATCCAAACCACTAGGCCATCCGGGCCCCTTTATGTAGATATTCCTTATGTTTACACGCTTTTTAAAGCATAGGCCATGACAAGCGGAATGCAAATAAATGTTTCCACTAAATTATTACGTTTATTTACAAGCTATGAAATGCCTACGAGGTTTTTAAAGATAAAAATTGCTTATATCGACCAATAATACAACTTAGAAATCTATTCATGGTGGAAATCTTTTTCATACATATTTACAAATAGAATTTCTTTATTATCACCATCAGCAGAATTGTACCCCAATCTTTATATTTGTCTACTTCATACTAGGTTCATTACACAGGCACCCCTTACCAATTACACCACCCCCTATCTACCCCCCACCAATAACCATTCCCCCAAAACATACAGAGCTTCCTCAATTATGTATCTAGCAGATAAACGTCTCCCAGAAACTTACCAAACTTCGATAGAGGTAAACGAAAACCCTGATTAAGCAAGACACAGCATATGAACAAGAAAATAAGGAAAAGTTCCTTTATCCTTACGGGGCATTTATAAGTGAGAAAAAATCGTCATATCGGCAGTCTCCAGGATGGTTTGAAATATTTGTAACAAGCATTAGTTATTTTTAATTAGACTTTTCGTTCTAAAATAAGGATTTCTAGCGAAAACTGTACATGGATACAGAAGTTAAATACTTTCTAATCTATGCTTTTCGGTATAACAAATTACCAATTTATGATTGTAAGAACGTTTTCATTTGGTTGTGTCGTAGTTGGAGTCTTCATATCATTCAAATAAAAGACAAATGAACTACTGACTATTGCGATAAATTCAATAACATTGGCCCAAAGAATTTAAAACCAATTAATTTGAAATTGTAATTTCTTCCAGCAATACAATACTATGGCATCAAAAAAATTAGTAAATTCTTCCGTAAATCCGTCAAGAGGTTTGTATTTTTTCAATTAGGTCTGATGGCATTGATCTACAAGGTACCAATTTAAAAAGAGGCTTAAAAACCTAACTCGTTATTTGCTTTGATGCTTTTTTTATTTAAACTGCCACCTTTTATTAGGCGTAATCTTTTATTAAGCAACGACAGCATAAGTTCGAACAACGTTCAAACGACCTAATAATTTAATAAACATCAGTTACATATTTGCCAAACTATAAAAGTGTGGATATCGGTTTTGGCCGGAACCGAAAGTCGCGTCCTAATCTCGCCAAGCGGACCGGAACTTTGCACTACAAGAGACGGAAAAAAGGGGGCCAAAAAAAATCTTGATGACGTTTGAGACTGGAAACAGCCATTAGTAATCCATACGGAAAAAGAAAGTAGTTGCGATAAAGCGAGTTGAAAGGGCAACGGGTGAAAAATTGATTGATGTTTTGGTAGAAGAGAGGAAGGTTTCTTTTTAATTTGACGAATAATGTTTTTGATAATTTAGTTAATTAATTTGCTAATGAAATTTAAATAGAGATGTTTAATTTTAATTCAAAAATATCGATAAAAACTTGAATTGGTTTTTCAGTCAAATTTGAGTGAGTTAAATTAGGGTTAATGTTTGAAACTAGAAACAAATCTTGTTACATATCCATTGCAAAATGAAATAGCTTGTTTAAAACGTATTGAAAGCAACTAAAATGTACAAAGAGAAAAAAAGTTCACTAATTATCACCACAGAAATCATTGAAGAAAATAATAGTTACGTCTCACAATACTGTATTATCTTTAAAGTACGTGGCAATATACAATTTCGAAAATTTTATATATTCCCATAAATGAAATATTTTTAAAATATTTTAAAAAGTATAAATAGCTAAAATTTAACACAAATTTATTGAACAAACCAAGAAAAATCTTCAAAATTGGAAGTTGACGACAATGTATGAAAAACTCTATAAATGTTTTCTTATTTAATAATAAAAATAGCAATATTTAAATGTTACGCATTTTCTTCCAGCTTTCATTTCTGTATTTCCTTGGATCGGGGCTTCGATTGGTGCTCTGTTCGCCAACTGACATTAACTCAAATATCAAATACATTTTGTTCAAATATTAAGTATATTTTGTTCAAATATCAAGTATATTTTGTTCAAATATCAAGTATATTTTGTTCAAATATCAAGTATATTTCGTTCAAATATCAAGTATATTTTGTTCAAATATCCAGTATATTTTGTTCAAATATCAAGTATATTTTGTTCAAATATCAAGTATATTTTGTTCAAATATCAGGTATATTTTGTTCAAATATCAAGTATATTTTGTTCAAATATCAAGTATATTTTGTTCAAATATCAAGTATATTTTGTTCAAATATCAAGTATATTTTGTCAAGAAATAGTTTGTTTTCGTTCACCATTTTTATTGGCACGGAAGACCTGAAACATGCCCAGTAGTCTTTAAATAAGTTGGGTTTCTGAACAATTGAAATAAGGAATTAGGTTTTAAGAAAATGTATCTTTAGCATTAGTTACCCAGAACCATTTATTTATAACATTTTCTAAAAATAGCTTACATCCATCTTAACTCCAAGAATGAAACATAATCGCAATAACTTATCATTACTGTAGTGACGTCCCCAATCATATGAAACGCAACATCAAAAGAAGAAAAAAAGACATGACATGTCCTTTTAAGGAAACGACAACACGGGAGAACGGACAGTCTTAAAACAGTCGCCAACGAAGTCATCTTATTGGCGATGGATTTAGAGCTGGTCTTTTGTTTTCAACGACCTCAATAGAATAAGTCGAGCACCCATCAGTAAAAGTTATAGGTTTGGTTGGGCACACATGAATAGGCAAAACATTGAAGAGGGGAACCAGTTTTGGGGATTTGTCTGTCTCTATCGTAAACTTGGTATTTTTCCATTTCTCAAGCTCGAATCTCGCCAAACGAATTCTTTGGCGACAAAACACATTATGCCCAGTTAACGGACCACGGTATACGCAGTTAAAATTTAGTAAATAAAATATTCCATTTGTGGTGGTGGTATTAAATTTTTTGCGACCTAATCGTTTCCGACAGCGAAAGCGAAAAGTACCTTAAATTATTTTTTTAATTACTATGGATAATTAAACAAATTGAAAGATGCATAATCTTCATCAAAATATCCTCAGTTGACCTCTACAATGCAATAAATTTGATTTCACCATATTGATAAATAACTTATTAAAGTAGCCTAAAAATAATTAGGTTTGTTTCATAATGAAAACCAATTGTTAAGAAACAAACCAGAGGCCAGTAAAGTGACAGACGAAAAGTAAATTTACTAAAGAATTTAATTTAATACCAATCTCAAAATTACGCCAACACATTTCGCCAAACTCACGTGGCTTGCGTCGTTATAGTCATGTTTGTACCCTTTAGGTTTGTTATTTCTTAGTTGTACAGATCAAAAAGTAGTTGGTCTTTTATCCGCCACACAGAGTGACTTCGGCTTGTCACAGTTGTCATCAGTAATTGTCTACTACTTATTACTTATTCTTTTTAGATCGTCCAAACTCATTCTTTTATGCCACATTTTGCGTGCCCTGCAGTCAGAATATAGACAAGAGATGTCATTGTTCGATTTCTCTTGTCTTGTTCTAATGTTGAGGTTGCCAAAATGAAAAGGTTTATTGATGAGCTTTCGGTTGGACCACAAAGGAGGCAGGATTAATATTTCTGGCCATTATTGCTATTGGATATTGTCATTTGACGTTTTTATGCTGCCTTAAAAAGTACATTGTTTGGGCATTGTAATTTGAAAACATCTTCACAATCACATATTATATTTATAATATTTAAAACCAGGCTAGATATAAATTTTTAGCAAGCTTGTATGAAAGTATATTGAGCGTCAAAAGTACTATAATTATTACTTTTTATATAGCAAGCATATCCGTATTGATTATTGGCATTGAAGCTAATAATTTTGAATAATCATAAAAGTTTTTAGCTTTCTGACAAGGGTTTTGAGTCTGTTTATTCGTCTGAAATATTACGATTAAAATAAATAGCGTTTTTTTTAAATATTTTTAACTTGTCGAAGTTCGAAAATTGTCACTTTTGAATAAAAATATTTTTTTAGTGATAAGTTGAATGAAGCATAAAGGAAGAACGTATTCATAAACCATATTACATTCTATATTCGCAAAAAAGGTTTTCGATTTTTGAGAAGGGAACTAAAACTGTAATGATTGGTTTTATATTGCCGTACAACATATTTGAATAGTATAATGCATTTACAAACACAAGGCCCATGGATAAAAATAGAACCTAAAAGGGCAACCATCACCACTCCTTTAAGTCACGCGGACAATAAATTGGCGAGTTTTTTAGTTTTAGAAAATTCGTAATTCTCGACAATAAATGGACATTTTAAAGCATCAAACATTTTCCTTGGATACAGAAAGACAATTTTAAAAGTTTATAGTGGGTCAATTTATTGTTTTATCTGCTTTACATAACGAAAATGAAAATCTCCTTCGTCCAAAATCACCATTTTGCCTCCTGACTAAACACAGAAAAGAGATATTTTAACTGAAAAATCGTTATTTTCATTATATAGGATATGATAGGAATTTATTGTAACTAAAAATTATTTATCTTAGACTTGAAAAGGCAACACTCTTTTTTCAACTAGAAAAATTATTATGATTAACTCTAAAAAACAAACTTTAAACTAATTCAAAAGTACAAAACTAAATATTAATATGATTTCTAGATTTACTTTCCATTTGTATTAGGTATTCTTTAACGTTTAAAAAAGAAAAATAGCTTACCAGACTCTATAAACATAAACGAACCATTCCTGTCTTTATCAGTATCTAGCTAAATGGTTCATTCTCATTCAGTAAAATTTCCCTTGCCTCTTCTTCTATAGATTTTGTGCTTTTCTCATTAAGCATTCGAGTCGTGTGTACACCACAAATTTATCGCTTCATACCTCAATGAATAAAAAAAACATAATTGTGAAAAAGGGGGAACAAAACTTTTTTATATATAAAAGAATCGAATAAAAAGTTGGGGTGGGAGAGGTTTTGGGTAAACTTATTTATCTGTATCGTGTTAACGATGCAAAATTGCGTGTGGGGTGCATTGAATTTGAAACGCGGAAAGTGGAATATCAATAAAGATAGCGAAATATAACTGCCTTTTGCATATTCTGAAAAGTACATTCGTGGTCTATCTGGGTACATAAATGAGTAAAATTATGATATCTAGTTTTAGTTGAAAAGTTAATGAAATTGTATTGTTTGGTATTTCTAAAAGCGTATTAAATGTATTAGATGAAAATTTTAAAAACTTAATGAACTTAATAAGAAAAACTTAATAAGAGATGAACTTAAAAAAAAACTCTTATTCTGACATTAAACTCAGAATTACCCTGATTGAGGACTTTAAAAAGTTAAACATTTGGAAATTAACAGGAGAAGCTATTTGACTGTAAACAGTACGGTGACGTTGGAAATGGCTTAGACGCCGACACAAAGCTATAAAGCTGCTTGCTTTTTACATCAAACAACGAGGTATTTGTGTTAAGTAATAAAAGTGTCCTAACTGGCATCGCTTTATGTCGCTTTGTTAAATATGCCGGCATACCAGCTTGGCATTTATAGTATACGACATATATGGGGGTTGTAATGAAAGTTGATTTTTTTTAACATCCATATGACCTGTTCTTTGCTTTATATGAATGTCATTAATACACATTATTTTATTCTTTATACAATTGTACGTGCGTTCATCGCATTTCCTACGATGAGCGCGAATAACATACAGTATTCCCTCAACGAATTCACGAAATATATTTATTTTATATATGAAGTCAAATGATGTATGTTATTTTTTTGCTTTATGACGCTCCATAGATGCATTGAACAGATCGTTTCAAGGAGTCAATACGATGTTTAATAAGCCATGGAACAAATAATTTTAGTTATCTATACGAGGTTTAAAACTTACATAATCAACTATTAAACGCCTTTTTTTTATTAAAAACAACTATATTTTAAAATATGTTATGCAAATTTCCTCTAAAATATCCTAAACACGTCATGATACGCAAAACAAAAATTCCAAACGTCTCAAATGCCACCACCCGTAGAAAAATTATCATCAATATTTATAGCACCAAAGGTTTTGCAGTGGCATTGTCCTCCAAGGATTGTCCCGCTTTTTCCAGGATTCCAAGCGCAATACAAATTCAGAATTGACTGCTTATACGAATGATCAAATGTACTACTGCAAGTCACTTTAAGACGTGACGTTTTTAAACGTCATAAAAAAAATTTTTTAAGGCGACGTGTTTTTTACGTAAACGTAGGATGTATTTTTTGCTCACAGCTACGATATTGTACAAAATTTCCACATAAATTTATGATCTATTTATTGGACATATAAATTAAAATAATGTAGTTTTAGACATCTGAATGCCGTTTTATAGACATATTGAACAGATCACGAAACAAAACCTTTTAGGTCACCCATATAACCGTTCTACTGCTGCGTAAAAAATATTAATCGTTTTATATTTACAACACTTATATCATAAAATATGCTGTGCAAAAATCCGCTAAAATATCCTAAACACGTTATGATACTCAAAAAAAAATCAAAACGTCTCAAATACCACCACCCGCAGAAAAATTCTCATCAATATGTATAGCACCATGGGTATTGCAGTGGCATTGTCTTCCAAGGATTGTCCCGTTTTTTCCCGGGTACTACACCCATTACAAGTTCATAATTGACTGCTTATAAAAATGACATAATGTAATGCAAGTCATTTTAAGACATGACGTTTTGTAGGCGTCATTCGAGAATTTTTAAGGACTTCCACATGGCGTATTTTTTACGTATAATTGCGTTTAATGTATTTTTTATGCACAACTACGATATTATAGTATGTGTGCCCACTACGAATTTCTGATTTATTTATTGTACATATGAGAGAAATAATGTGTGGAATTTTTTAGACGTCTGTATGACGTACGCTTTATCAACGTTTTGAACTGATAGTTTCTAGAAGTTTGTATGACGTTTAATGCATTATGGAATAAATCCTTATAAGTCATCGACGTTTAAACAACGACGTAAAATATATGTAATCAAACTTTAATCGTATTTTTTTTTATTTACAGCAACTATATTATAAAATATGCTGTGCAAATATCTACTAAAATATCCTCAACACGTCATGATACGCAAAAAAAAAATTCCAAACGTCTCAAATACCACCACCCGCAGAAAAATTCTCATCAATATTTATAGCACCAAGGGTTTTGCAGTGGCATTGTCCTCCAAGGATTGTCCCGTTTTTTCCCGGATTCCGCGCCCATTACTAATGCAAGGTGCGTGGGCCAAGAAATGTATCGCTTTCTTAGGGAACGGAAAAAATGGGAAACTGGGAAAAAAATATGAAGAAATGGTATTTTATGATGTATGGTGGGAGAAATGCGAGGGGTAAACGTGTTTTGTCTATGGGATTTACCTGCGGATTTGCTTTCTCTAGGGGATTTATAACCAGCCCTGTATTTAGTTTTGGTAATGTCTCAGAAAAATAAATGGTTAAAGGGAAGTTTCTGAGGAAGTATTTGAGTGATTCGAAAATCCGTTTCGAGAAGATGGTTAAAATTTGGTCGAAGTAGATTATGTAAGGAAAGTAAATTTGGTCGAAGTAGATTATGTAAGGAAAGTAAATTTGGTCGAAGTAGATTATGTAAGGAAAGTAAATTTGGTCGAAGTAGATTATGTAAGGAAAGTAAATTTGGTCGAAGTAGATTATGTAAGGAAAGTAAATTTGGTCGAAGTAGATTATGTAAGGAAAGTAAATTTGGTCGAAGTAGATTATGTAAGGAAAGTATTGGGGTGGTGGTTGTAAAAAAAATTAATGCTAATCCATGGGCATGAATGAAGTAGTAGTGGACTAAGATCAAAAGACGAATAGGAGAGATATATATTCAGAGAATATCTTCCACTTTGCGCATGACACATGAGAAGATTCTTGAAGGAAACAAATTTTTTCTTTGCAACAGTTTATTCTTTTAAAATTAACCTATTTCAGTGTGAACACGTGGGAGAGAAAGATTTTAATGATTTTATAGCTTTTACTGCAGAGTATAGTCTTTCAAAGAAGGATTTTAAATATAATCTTTTATGTTATTTTTCATTCAGGTACAATATAATTACCTCATTACAAAATATAGCATTCCACTGATAGTGTAGAAAGATAATCATAAAATATTTCGGAATATTTTGAAATCTGAACGTTAAGAAAGTTAAAATTGCATGTATCGTTAGTCATTTATACCATAGGATCCTACGTTGCATACGCTCAATATTCAAATGTTTTACTGAATAATTTAAAGTTTTTGTATTGAATATAAATTTGTGATGCTTTACTGAATAATTTTAAGTTTGTATTGAATAAAAATTTGTTATGTTTTACTTGACTATATAAGATTTGTATTGAATAGATCTTTGATTAAGTCATATATAAAAGTTTTGCTTGATAAAATATAATTGTTTAAAATAATTTACTAAAAATTATTTCTATTTAATTTTATTTTCTATGCACTAATTAAAGATAATTTAAATATAACGAAATTAAACATACCTTCAAAAAAACCCATTTTAAAAAAAATAGATTTCCTCAAAATACAGTACTACTTAGTAAACCCAAACCTCATCTACCAATCTAAATATCCACTTTTCCAAAATAATTCACGATATTTCAATAAAATCCCCGTTACCCCGAACACATAAATCCTTATACCTCCTTTATTCCCTTAAAAAAAGTCAAACAAAAATGATGGCTAGGGAATATTATTGCTGAAACAGGGGCCCGGGCCATGCATCAAAGGTCCAGTGCACATTCTCATTTCTTATTAACAAGTGCTTCTGGGAAAAAAATACTCAGTTTTTCCTCAGGCGATAGCTGGCGGGGTATGGGCAGGGGCGGAGCAATTATCGCATTTTTCACTTTCGCGCCACTGAGCACGGCGGCGGGTGATGGAGGTAGCAAGGGCATAAAAGTAGGATGGGAAGGATAGCGAGGAAGAAAATATTGTCGTGGTATTTTAACTTTGGGAAGGGTTTGGATACTTGTTCGTGAAAAAAATATTGCCTAGTTTTGCGACGAGTCTTCCTCTAGAAATTAAATGTTGTGCTTTCTAATTCCAAATTTCAAATTCACTATAGTCACTGAATATTTTGGAATGGATTTTCTTAAAAAACCGTCAGTAATTAATATCTGATTGCGATTCAAACAATATTTAAGAATACAATGCCTATAAAGACAGTTAAGTTAAAATTTGTATAAAATATTTATTTAAACAGAATCAATTAAATTTTTGAATTAAAATAAGATATTTCTTAATATTAATTTTTTTAATCTATGATTTAAAATTAAAGATTTTAATTTGAAACCATAAAATGTCCGTTAGAATAATATAACTCCAAACTTTAGCATATGGTTGTTTATACCATATTTGCGACCGTGATTTGTTAAGAAATTTGTATATTTAAAAAAAATTTAATACAACTTTTAAAATATTTAGAATCAATATTGTAGCATAACTGTGTTCTAAAATAGAAGGCGCCAATACCCTTCGGTAGTAGCTCTAGTGGAGATAATTTAACTAATAATATAAAAACAGTTGCATAATGTTAAACTTTATAAAATTAAGTTTGTAGTATGTAATTAATTTAGTATATTTGTTAATAGACTGTTTCAGGACGGGTGGTGTCACAAAATAATGTTTTCTAGGCTGTAATAGCTAAAAGACTGAGTTAAATGATCAATATTTCTCTCAATGGCTATAATGTAGTAACAACTTCTTAAGAAAAATTCGCACGTTTTTTCTAATTATTTAGGTGAAAAAGTAGGAAGAGGAAAGATTGATGTTTTATACTTCTCTATCAGTACGGTACCAAGCGAAATATCGTACATCTTTATGGATTATTTTTCAAATTATTTATAGAGTAATTGAACTCACTGTATTGGTGTTCATTAAATTTTGTAATATTAAATTACACTCTAGTGTTAATTGGTAATGTGTATCATTTATAGCCATTGCTGTAAACGTGCTGTAAATTACGTTTGCTGTACGTAATTATATTGTATGTAAAATGTTAGGTGCTTGTAATTTTAATTTGATTAAAATTGTTTTTTACTTGATGCTATAAATTTTATAATGATTTGATAAAATGTTCTTGCTGTAAATTAATTTGTAAAATAGTTAAAAATGTTCACGGTCTTTAATTTTATCATATAGATGTAAAATATGTCAGTGCTTAAAATTACATACTAATGAAAAATTTTAACAGTATAGATTTCAAAATATGATTATGTATCCCAAACCCCCAGCTCAAATTAATATCCCACTCAAATGATTCAAGATATTCATATCCGTTACCGAAACATAAATCTATATACATTATTCTTAAAAGTAAAAAAATGGCTAGGAATATTATGCTGAAACAGGCCGGGCATGATAAGTCAGTCACCTTCTATATTAACTTATTACATGGCTAAGTGGAAAAATCCATTTCATGCGTACTGGATGGCAGGCTGGATGAATATCGCATCAAATTTCCAAGTACTGTGCGTCGTTTTAAGGTGTGGAGGTAGTAGTTGGAGAGAGGTGGCTTTGAGTCACCCAAACATGTAAAATTCATTTGAAAAACTATTGTGCAATACACGTTTTGTTTTGGTAACTTCGAGGAAAAAAATATTCGCCTTAGTTTTTGGCGACGAGTCTTCCTCTAGCAAATTAAATGTTTGCCTTTCTTATAATTTCCAAATTTGCAAATATCTTACTATACGTCACTGCATATTACTTTGAAATGGATTTTCTAAAAAAAAACCCGTCAGAAGTAATAAATATCTGATTGCGACTGTCAACATAAAATTTAAGATATTACAATCCTATAAAAACAGGTAATTCGTAAAAGTGTAGTTTTAAATATTTTATTTAAACAGAATCAAATTAAAAAAATTTTAAATATTAAAAAATATATATATTTTTTTGATTAATTTTTTAACATTCCTTTCATTTTAATTAAGAAATTTTAATTGAAACCATAAGTATTTCCGCTTGTAAAACTATAACTCCAACTAAGCATATGGTTTTATTTTACCATACTTTGTGAGCCGCTGATTTGTCTGTAAGAAAATTTTCTTTTCGAAAACAAAACATCTTAAACAACTTTTAAAATATTTTAGACATCAGATATCTGTAGCTTAACTGTGGTTCTAAAATACGACGCCCGTCGCCAATAGCCCTCGTGTAGCTCTAGTGCGACGATAATTCAAACTAAACTAAACTAAACTAAACACAGTAGCATAACTGTTACCAACTTTATACAATTAGAGTTTTTAGTGTATTGGAAATTATTTATATTTTATTTACTCACGGACTGTTTCAGGACCGTCACACAGTAACTAATTTTTCTACGTCTAGCTGTGTTCAAACATGATCAATTTTCTACTCAAAAACGGCTTTACTGTAGTAACAACTTCTTAAAAAGAACCCACGTTTTGTATCCCTATTTTTAGGGAAAAAAAGTAAGAAGGGAAAATGAGGTTTTGATAAACCTTCTCTTCATCCATCAGGATACAGCAGCGAAAATCGTACACTCTTTATTGGGACTTATTTTTCAAGGATTTTTTATAGAGTATCCTGTAACTGCACTGTTTGGTGTCCATTGAAATTTGTATCTATAATTTACCATCTCAGTGTGATGGTAAATATGCTGAAATTCATTTAAATTGCTGTAACGTCTGTAATTCACGTGCTGTATACATAATGATGTAAAATGTTAGGTGCGACGGTAATGTCGGTGCTGTAAATTTACATATATGATGTAAAATGTGTAACGGTGCTGTAAATTTACATATATGATGTAAAATGTGTCACGGTGCTGTAAATTTACATATATGATGTAAAATGTGTCACGGTGCTGTGAATTTACATATATGATGTAAAATGTGTCACGGTGCTGTAAATTTACATATATGATGTAAAATGTATTGTGTGGTATAGGCGAAAATGTTTGCTTCACTCACTGGCAGTGATAGGATGTAATCACCTTCTATGTTTAAATGCTATTGGAGTAAGTTGGGAATCTGCATATCAAGAATACATTAAATTGCTGTAAAACAAACATTACAGCACTGTGATGTGAAATAAACCGCACAACTTTACAACGTTAACTGTTCTTTCGTTTTAAGTTCTGAGTTGTGTACTATTCTGAAGAGGGTGGGCCTCTTGAGTTCCCACCCAAACATGTAAATTTCTATTGAAAAAACTATTTGTGCCAATAACCGACGTTGTTTTCTTGGTGAATCTTCTCATGAGAGCTCGTTTTTCAAAGTCAAAACTGATCACAGACCAACTTTTAAATTTAACTATTACTGAAGTAATTTATCAAACGAGGACTGCACTGAGAAATAAAATTGAACTTAAGACTCTCTCTATTCTCAACTTCATCATTCATTTCCATGGCAAGATATCCGAGAAAAGGGTCAAGGGCAGACAGTCCCAAATCAAGACCAAATATGCAGATGACAAATGCTTGCGTGTCGCTCCAATCCATACATCACAATGAGTTAGAAAACGATTTTTTACCCGGGGCTGGAGCAGACGATATGGGCGAGAATTTCGAACGTGAAATAGAATGAGTCCCATCAGCAGAGACGCGTGGCAATTCGAATCGACAGCGGCCCACTTCACTCCACTTCATTCTCATGAAAGTCTGACATTTATCACTTCATGCAGACGATTTTCCGACGAAAAGGGGGACAGCCAACCAGGCGATTCTTGGCCCTGTCAGCGGATAAGTGATGGATGCCGCTAACTGTAACTGCGACTTTCGAGCATCCTCCCTCCTTCAAAACCGGCTTAACGTGGAATCCAACTGTAGGTCCAATTAGAGTTACTGGATGCCGACTATATTAACATACACTGGAGTTATGACGACATCAGCAAAAATAGATTCCCACTTTCGCTAAGGTCGGTTATCCTCTTCGCTCCTGAAGAACATGTATGGACGTTTGTAGAATTAACTTCACAACCTCCCTTTATAATTTTTCCTAATTCCAACTTTTCTATTATAAATTAGAACGTTTGAGCTTTCCAAAATATAGATGCCGAAAGAAGTGGAAGTAACAAGCAGTTTTCGGAGGTCTGGAAAAAAACCTACACTAAAAGCTTTTCAGCGATGAATTTATAACATATTTTGTATAAAACGAATGTTAGAATGGACTCTTGATTTCAAAAAATTGACAGAGCTTGTTTAGACATTTATTAACCAACAAAAAATGGGTATTTTTCACTCAAAATCTCAAATTCCACTAAATTGACATGTCCCTCAACAAATGTTCAACGTTATTTTTTTATATACTTTTAATTATACTTTCAAATATGTAATGTTTTTTGCTAGAAAGTTATAATAAGTTATAAATTGTTGTTTGATATATTCAGGGAAAATGAGACCGAATAGTCACAGAAAGCCTCCCTCTGTGTTAATTCAATAAGGAAAACTAATTTTCGGAGTTTAATAACTCCAGCTGAATCGAATGTTTTGTAAACGGTTTTTGTAGCATAAATGCAGCAAGTATAAATGATTCTAGAGTTCATATTATTAAAAATAATTTTGTTATCTGTTTAATTAAAAACAGTTTGTGCAGATATAAATGAGAAATGAAGCTGACTGTTGTTTTCTCTTAAATCTGACCGGACATTATGGGATTAGAATTTAGCAACGGGCAATTGGATCATTCCAAAAATATGTAATACCAAACATCAGATGCAGCAGTGGGATTGATATCTAGCCTTGTCCCGTTTTCAAGCAATTACCGAGTCCAGTCCGATAAATATTTATGAAGATTTAAAGAGTAAGTGAAACATGATCGGGGAGTGTTCCATAATGGCGGTGTTTCGCCGGACAAGCGTTGGCTGTCGCGACTTTTAATCAATTTCGGAGAAATGAGTTCGGGATTTGCTTTTTGGACATGCATCCGAAAGCTGTCATCTGGGGGTTACGCTTAAGTGATAATTCATATTTATGTGCATTCGGGAATTTAATATGGTGTTGTATTAAATTTATCTGCGACAGCTTAGGTTCGGTTAGAAATAATGTTGCATTCGGCATTCGCTTGGATATTGATGACTTTTAACGTGTTTTGGAATTACTTTTAAACCAGTAACGATTAAATAACATGAGATAAGGTGTGGGATAGTCTGATTGGTACAGTGTTGGACTGACATTCCATAGAGGCTATCCCAAAGCTTAGGTCTGGGATAGCAATTAGGAGATTGATAGACTAGCATCATTTAGATTGCGAGTTCGAACCATATTGCCGGGAGAATATACTCCACGTGTACTCTAATGATGACTGGTTGTAATAATTCATGTTCATTACTCTATTGGTGATCGTATAGTATAAATAAATAATGAAATAGAGGTTAGTACTTTGCGTCATGATTAAAACTGATTAAGTTATACATCCCAAATTTAAGGATCGAAGTTATTCTGAATGCTCTCCCTCTCTCTCTGAAAAATTAATAAATGAAATAAACAAAGGTTAAATAAGAATATATATACTTTAATGGTTCTGATGGTTCCAAAGATATTTTAACTTTAACGTTAACATACCAAATGTGAAGCACACAGCTTTATACACCTCGTTCTTAACATACCAAACTTAGCAACAAGGGTAAAAAATAAGGTTTTTGACCGTTCAAAAAATCAGTTCATTCTATATCTCAAAGTCTCACGCGGAAAAGCATCTCCACACCCGGACCGCCTTCCCAAAACTTCATTGGTCCAACCCCTGTCACTCGAGGGACACACTCACTCCAATTCGCTCTTGAGCTTCAACACATAACTGGAGAGATGGATTTCTTTCATTGAGAATTTACGATCTGGGAACACGTCAAATTCGGCGATAACCAGACTACGGCATTGTTATACAGCTGTAACCAGTCGTAAAAATGCAGTCTAACCGTCGCCGAAAGGACCACACACGAACAAGAATCACATAGCGACAGCACACTGGTCAACGTTAAAGTCCATCGTTGTCACAAAGTCTTCCAAGTTCCCATACCAAATCAATACCTCTGGAGTTGGCATGCCAAGTCTTTGATCCTCTCCTGTGCCTCAGTCTCTAAATTAGAAAGACGCATTTTCTGCTGGTAGTGCTGCCCTCCTATATCGTGTTGCTCCCGAATAACGAAGAAATAACCTATGGAGAAGGCGTGATAGTGGTTCTGACCTCTTTTGTACCGCACGAGGTAGAAATGAACTTTTAGGCGTCTTTGCTGCTCAGATAGCAAAGATGTCTTAGCCTCCATAAAACCCTTCGTAAACAGAAAGACAGTACAACTGAGCGTTTATAAAACGCTAAGTCCACGTACACTTAACTTTTAATTAAATCAATTACTTCATCTAAGATTCAAAACTCTTTGTCGGACTTACTATTTTCCATCAACCTCATGAATAAAATAAATCTAAGCGTAAGTTTACAAAATCAGCGAATTTAAGCTAAGCCATAACTCATTTTCTTCATAAAGACAGAAAGAGACTTTGCCCTGCAAAATGTTGCTTGAATGTAAATATTATTTTTCACAAAATAAATTCCTTAACTAAATACAGTACATACAAATGCCGAAATTGTTAGAAAAAAACACGTTTATTTAATAAGATTTATAAACGAAGTCAATATAATTATTTTGTTAAGATACTCTTTTAATATACTCAGCTATTTACCAAGTTTTTCAAATTCCCAATAACGCATAATAAGTCAAAGATCTTTTCAAACGAAAAATATTCGTCCTAAGAAACAGACAAGAATAATAATTAATATCCTCGCTTAGAATAATTTTTCAAAGAAAATCTTCTTATAACGTAAAGTTCTCAAAGAACTAACCCGATAACATAAGACATTCCTAATAATTTAATCTTATTAGGACAAAATCTTCAAAGAAATAATATTCCACAGTTCAGCTAAGTTTATAAAGAACTTTCATAATAAGGAATGCTATCACGTATGCGTAATTCAGTTATTCTAGTTTGGTATTGTCAATATATTTATCTAATTTATTGTCATATCATAATTGGTTTAGACGCATTTATATCAGTGCTATTTGCGTATTTGTATCAGTGCTGTTATTATTAGTACATATTTGCATGCTCTACTTAGTATCGTATAATATAAATAACATATTTTCGTAACAATCATGTCATAACGGCAAAAAAAAGTGTTGGAACATGTATCTACTGTTTTAGTATTTACAAAATTTTAGAATAAGAATTATATTATTATTATAGTGAGGTTTTATCAATGAACATTTTAAGGAGGAGTGGGCGCGCTGGACCGCGGGTCTCCAAACTCAAGTGCCGCAGTGTTAAATCCAATGGCGAAAAAACTATTTTTTCTTACACATTTCTCCGACTGTATTGAATATTTTTACAAACGTTTTTTTTTTTTAAATAATAAATGTAGATAACTTACAGGTCTCTATCTTCCCACTTTTTGAAATTGCTTCGAATATTTTATGTAAAATTATTTATAGAAAATTAAAAAAATTATTCGAACCAATTTCAAAAATGGGGAATGCCGGGACCTGTAAGTCAGCTACATTTATCACATTAAAAATCCGCTTGTAAAAATATTCAATACAGCCGGAGAAATGTGGCAGAGAAAATATTTTTTTCTCCATAGGATTAACACTGAGGCACTTTGCTTTGGAGACCCCCGGTCCACCCCCATTTCCCCCTTAACAATTTGGAAACCTAAGTCAGATTCTGTGTAGTCTTTATTCGTTTTCCAATTATCATTGCATACGCGGTCTATATCTTTAAAGTTATTTACCAGCACCGAGTCAACTTGGTCATATGTCCATATAGTATTAGTGATGAATTTACTTGTATATTTTTTCTAAATTTAAGCATGGTGATATGTTGTTATGGGTGGTTAAAAACAGTGAAACCAGTAAACGACTGTTTTTATGGCCGGAAAAAATGTCCACTTACATTCGGAATCATCAAACCAACGCGTCAGAACTAGTAGTGCTACTAGTTAATACATTTTCCATTAACTGAAAATGAAAACGACTAAAATGTGAAAATAAGCATTTACTTTAATTAACTCTATCACCCATTTAAACAAACTAAAAGACCCATACATTGCTTGAAATTCATAAATAGGTCCTCAAAATCTATCTGCTTGTGTGTATAAAAATTCAAAACGGTCCCTGCCTATTCAAAAGGCATGCTTATGAACATAGCATGTAACGAAGCATACTTCCTTGTGTTTGTTCCAAAGCTTCGAGTACATTCACCGTCAACACAGAATGCAATATGTGTTTACATTTAATAGGTAGAATTGACTTGACTTGTGTTTTATTCATTATTCAAACCATTTGAAATTTCAGGCGCTTTATTATAACAAACATTTGGGGTAAACTTCGGCAGTTTTTGTTCTGCGTATTTCCTCCGGTAGAAGTGTCCTGAATCTCTCTGTAGAGAACTCACCCGCTTTTGTTTTGAACTGTGAGCTTTTCCATGTGCTATTTTGACATAGATGTAACTAACAGTCAGCAGGTTGTAGCAAATTACGACCCGTTTCTTGTAAAGTAATTTGGAATTTTTGACGTCTTACTGAGCCGAATGGTCCACAGTGGTCATGTTAAGTCAATTAAATCTTTCACATCGGACAGGATTTTATTGACTTCTTTTTTAAGGAAGAATGGGAGATGATCTCCAAACCGAAGTATTTATGTGTTAATCCAATTGAGAAAGATAATTTTCGAAACCAAACCACTCCGGCTGCATTCAATATTTTTAAAAAGGATTTTTTATCTGCTAAATATAGCTGGCTTACAGACTCTATAGTTCTACTTTTTGAAATTGGTAAGAATATTGTGTTTTAAAATTATTTATTGAACATTTAAAAAAAATCCAATAAAGTTTTTAAAAAAAGTTGTATTTAGAGGCCTTTATTCCAGCTGTATAAATCACATAAAAAAGTTGTATTTAGAGCCATGTAATCCAGCTGTAAAAATCACATAAAGAAATTCGTAAAATTATTATTACTCCCTTCTCGCCAGAACTTTATTCTGTATTATTCTAAATGTTTAAGTAGATTCATTCAAAGAGAGTGAAATGTTCTGAAAGGTGTTTCCATTCCCATAAAATGCCTACTTGGTTTGAAAAAGTTATATAACTGGTATATAACTATATAATTATATATTATTATTATACACAGGAGTATTTTGCTTAGTAAATTATTCTTTCCATTGGATTCATATCGAGAGACTTATAATTTGAGACCCGCTCGCATTCATTCATGAATTGCCCCTACAAATAGAGTTTACATTTTGAGGGACTAGTTGAGTTCTAGTTTTGAGGGACTAGTTGCAAAAATTACATTTTTCGGGGTATAGCCAAGATATAAGGTCTGGTTCGTTCATTAGAGACTTCGTCCAATTGTATTTTCGATCATAAAAAGTCGCTATTCAACCGACGCGACCCTATAACTTATTTATACTTTGGCGAAAGTGAGGGTACTGCAACGAAACCCTCCATTCATTATATTCCTCCATTCAATAATTTCACCAGTTATATAACTTTTTCAAACCAAGTAGGCATTTTACGGGAATAGAAACACCTTTCAGAACATTTCACTCTCTTTGAATGAATCTACTTAAACATTTAGAATAATACAGAATAAAGTTCTGGCGAGAACAGAATTTGTTTTATTTCTGATGGCGCTTTTAGAAACTTCGGCTTCGGCCAAATTAATTAAGGCCTTTCAGAAGCTTTGGCTTCATAAGCAGCTGTTGTTGATGGTGAACAGGTCCTTCGAAAAAGCATTGTTGCTCGTTTCGAATGTTCGAGAATGTTCCTTCGAGAGGTTTCTGTAATGAGGTTCTTTAAAATGGAACCGTGATTTGTTTCTGTTTATCAAGTACATTTGTTCAGAAATTAAAATGTGTTTATTTACATAAATAAATGACTAAAAATAAAATGAAATCACTTTGATGATCAAAACTGTATTCCATTGTGTCAATCAATTATAAACTTCATCACTTAATCACGATTCCAAAATACGTGGACAAACTTAACTTAGTAATCTCTAGACTAGAAATATGGATTTAGAAGAATTCCTAAACCAAATTTACACTGTTAAAAATTCCAGGAACGTTACTTTGAAGTTTTGACCAGCGTTTGTTTATTAGTAATGTTTCATGAACATATCAGTAATTTTCACTCAAAATATTTACCGTTTCCTAAACTATTATACTGCTTGGATTGGCACTTGCCCGGATTCAATCTAACAATTTTTTGGGGGTATGTTCGCTAAACCACTTCAGAACTGCGCAAAAAGCGTAATGGTCATGGTTAATTGTTGAACACAATGAATTATATTGAATTTTCCAAAATGATGTGTGTTAAATGATTTTACTTATGTTTCTGAAAAAACCTAAAATTTCCCAAAAGCGATAAAAACATAAAAAAGCCAGGAACGTTTGCCATATATGAGAGTTAGATTACGATTTCTTTTAAGTGTGTTTTGTAGATATTTCTCCAAAGAACAAATCGTAATATGCCTATGAATTTATACTGTCGTCAAAGGACGCTTATATAATTACTACTTTATTCCAATCATTCTATAAAACGGATTCTTAATGGAAAATAAAATCCCTATAAGACTGGGTCCCCGAGTATACTGGGGCATAAGTGCTCTTTAATTCTGCGTGGTCTAAAGTCCCGTTTCAAGTGTCTACCTCGTGTATTGACAACAGTTCAGTAGCGAGCATTTTGCGGATGTGTTAAGGCTCCCTTTTTAGACAAGAAAAATACAGCCGGGAAGGTTTATGCCTATAACAATAAGTAGCCTGACCTTATTCGTTTCAGTGTATTACATTTGATTTTAAAATTGTCATTAAATATTCATAAATCTTATTTTATTTACGTTCTTTTTATTTGAAAGAACTATAAACAAATAAAACGGGGACTATTTGCACATTTCTTATAGCTAAATAGTTGAACAATAAACTAAACTGTATTGCAAAAAAGCAATACGTCTGGTCACCATTACAAGATTCATAATACGAATTTGCAGCAGACAAATACATAAAACTAAAAACAAATTATATAAACAACATAACGTAAACAACGAGATAGGCTTTGGAGTTAAATTCAATTTTCAAAAACAAAAGTTAACAAAACATTCTTATAAAGAAGCCAGACAAGAAAAAACCTTCAACGCCGACTTTTACGAACAAAAAATAAATCCCTGCAAAAATTCAACGAACTTTTCTTTGCATAATTAAGTCACCTCGGGAGTAAATCAGACTCCCATTCAAGATTTTTATAATTTTTTTGGCGGGAAGCATAATTACATAATTTAATCATAATTTTCCTAGACTATCTCAGCTCCTTTTAAATCATTAAAAAGGAGAAATATGCAAAGGACTCTGCATCAGAGTTGTTTAAATGCATAAAAAAAGATTTTTATGTGTTTGACTTGGCCATATTCGGCGAAACAATGGTGATAATAATTAAATTTTGTATCCTTTAAATAAAATTATATTTTCATTTTAATAATATCTTTTTATGAGATTCTGAGATTTTTTTAATAAGTACACAAATGGTGTTATTTGCTTGTGTTTTCAACCATGGAAAATATTTTTAATTAGAATTAACTCTTATTACTTTTAATTATAGCCCCAAGGTACTTTTAAAATAATAATAAATAATAATTTTTAATACATTATTTCTATTAGCGATCAATAAAAAAATAAAGTGTTCATTATTTGTTCGTAAGATAGCAAAAGTTCTTTCTTATATATATAAATTTATAATTTAGGAAATATATTTTTAGTGACTTTTTCTTAGGCGTAAACTAGTGCGACCAGATTTATTTCAGTTATTAAATTTAAATCATTATTTTTTTTATAAAACTAATATTATTTACGCTGTTTTTGTTTGAAAAACAATAAAAAAAACTAAACGGAAACTTTAAGAGCAATTTTTGTAGCTAGATAGTTGAAGAACAAACTAAGTTCGCTCGTAACAGTTCGCTCGGTCATTATAACTATAAAACTTTATAAATTTAAAACTAAAAATTAAAGATAATATATTTTTCCTTCAAATTCCTCTCATTTTAATGATAATACGATTTTCATATGCTGATAAGTAATTATATAGCAAATCAATACTTTCACATAAGTTACGATTTCAAAACTACCAATGCATTAGGTCCTTGAAATGATCATCCTACTTAACTCCACCCACCAATCATCTTCATAAAAATACGGGACACGGATAGTGAAATCAAGTCATTATATTAGGCACCTCAATATCAGAAATTACTTCACAACACGTATTACAAGTTCTCACAATGAATAACTAGAACGATCACTTTTACATTAACGTCACAGTTACGTCAACTGTTGTCTTAAACCCCACAAACAAACCACCCAGCAGCTAATTCGCCTGAACTAGAACGGTCAGGCCTTAAGTGACGCTACATAAGCGTTAAGCATTGTCTTTCATGCAAACCAACCATTCAAATTGTCCTTTATTTGTAGTTAAACCATAATGAATTAGTTACGACTGAAGCAAAACCAAATTATTTTTAACGAATATATTTTGAATTCTTGAGTTTTAAAAGTTTATGACTTTATAAGTGAAATAAAACTCGCAATTTATCGAATTCCACGTTTCAAAAGACTCGCTCATCGCTTAATATTTCTCGTCTTTCAGAATCCTTTGCCCATCCGCTCTGTAAAAGAACCCAAGTGAAGAAACTTAATCCCGAGACCTTTTTCGAATTTTAAAGGTTCTGGAATCCTCCTTCAAACGAGCATTCAGTTTTTAAGTCTAAAAAAGATCATACTTGTTCGCTGATTTGATAAAGTTGCTTGTGACAATTAGTGAAAATTGGGCGTACTGTAACTCTATGAGGGATAATCAGTTTGGTTGTAATGCAATCTTTAATTTCATTGTGCATGAGATTAATGTTTAAAATTTGAACTGAAATTTTTGAATTAATTTTTTTGTAGCAGACAATTGCAAATGAGTTTTCCACTACTTTCAAGTTTAAAATTAAGCAACATTTTAAATGTGTTTAAAATTATGTGTATTGTTAGAAAACCTGGCAATCAGGTGGCGGGTTTATACATCTGTATCCCTTAGGGTAAAATAATTTTTTTATTGAGGTAATCAAAGTATGTTGCGATCTAGTAAAACTTTGATTAATTTTTGTAAGCACAGTAGTTTTTTCAAGAAAAAAATCTTTTTTGTGATTATTTCAGTTAACAAGTTTATGAGCTTTATTTTATTCCTACAATTTTAAAACAAAAGAGTGAAATCCACTCCTATAGAGGAAGTGCATTTCGGCACGGAAAGGAGTGAAAATTAACTCAGACTGAGTTAAAACCACTCGTTTGTTTTAAGAGTGTACACTCTTAAAACAAACGAGCGGTTTTAACTCAGTCTGAGTTAACACTTCCCCTATAGGAGTGTATTTCACTTTTTTTGCGGAGTGGTTAAAAGAAATAAAAGAAAACAATCTACGTCCTACACTCTTAAAACGAGCGGTTTTAACTCAGTCTGAGTTAATTTTCACTCCTTTCTGGTGCCGAAAATGCACTTCCCCTATAGGAGTGGATTTCACTCTTTTGTTTTAAGAGTTTACAACTGAGTCTCTAAAAAGTCTAAAGTAGCTTACTATTGGAAAACGTTAGATATATTATTCTTTAATTTTTTAGGAAAGAAATTAACTGTGGAATACATGGACTAGTACTGGATACTTTTCTTTTCAATTTGCAGATTTTATGTTAATGGCTTAAGCTGTAAAATACATTCTACTGAATACAAACTTCATTCTTGTTTTCTTTAACTAGATTCTAGTGTCTATAATCAACATTTTTTTTAGTGTAAACTACATTGTGTAACTGTAAACTACACATTATCTGTATACAACATTATATGGGTACAAATTACATTCTATTGATGTTAATGTACATTCTATTGGCTATAAACGACCTTCTATTGGCTATAAACGACCTTCTATTGGCTATAAACGACCTTCTATTGGCTATAAACGACCTTCTATTGGCTATAAACGACCTTCTATTGGCTACAAACTGCGTTCTATTTGCTATAAACTGAATTTCATTTTGTCATAAAAGATAGTTCCAATCTTACCACACCAACGTAGCAACATTTTTTAAAGAAAAAAGTCCTTATCAACTTTAACCTGAGGCAGGAAAGTTCAGGTCAGGTTTTTTTAGTCTTTATACTTTTTTGCTCTAACTACACAATGCCCGCAATTTTCCAGTGAGGTTTTTTTTCTCTTAGTTGCCGTGAAATAGTTGTTTCTGGGAGGAACTCTCCGCTTCTTATCGTCCAGGGCAGCAAATCTTTTACTTTAGGTTCCTCATTTTTCGTCGTCTTTTAAAAGACATTTTTTTCAGCCTTTCAAAGAAAGATGCCTTGATTCGAACTTTTTTGTTGTTGTTGCGTAAAGATCGCTTTTCTATTTACTGGTCGGGGGCTTAAATACAGAGTTTCTTTGTTAAGCCAACGACACTTTGGAGCTACATTAGGCAGTGGAGTGATTGATAACACCAGGAGAGTGCCATTGATAAAGATCATTCATAAAAAAAAAGTTACTATGTCCATTAATGTATCAATGGTGCAATGAAAATAAAATACAATTTTTAATTTCGAATATCAATAAAGTATGCGGACATGTAAAACACCTTAATCATGTTAAATACAATTAATCAATATTTCTGTAATATTTGATCTCTTTTCGTATAGATAAGAAATATTTTATGTTTCTGCTACACTAAAGTTGCAGAGTGGACATTATTAATCCATTAGTTCATTAATAAGATTTTGTAATAGAGCATTACAAAATTAATTTTAGTTTTTTACAATTAATTGTATTTAATGAGTGGCATTAAAGTTGACATTTTCCATTTTTTTCGTTGGCAAAGTATAAAAGTGGGATGCTACATGCAAAAGGAGTACAAATTTTGTTGATATCATTACATTGGATAATTATTTAAGCAACGGTAACAAATAACTTTAAAAAAAACTTCATATATTCCTTGAGAAGCTTGAAATTTAGAGTGACTATTTTACAATGACCCATAACAAGTATTCATCATTCGTAGTTGGCATCCGATTTGTGATCAGAGAGGCATGGGTTAAATACCAGCCTTCACCTACAAATATGCAGCGATTAAAGATTTCTTATTTTATTCATAAATAGTTTCCAAAGTCATAGAAGTTGGAGATTATATTTTGTATAAGCTTATAAGCAACCGAAATAGTTGGTCTGTTAATAAATGAAGTTTTTGAAATTAAGTTTAAAATAGAAACCAGAAGGGTAATTAAAGTCAGGACATAAAAATAACTTTTAATTTAGAGTTCCTATTCATAAGAGATATTAATTATAAATGGCACCCATTTAAAATTTGACAATTAAAGTAACAACCACTATAAACAATTCAAGTCAGAAAATAAATTTGACCATTTAATATATACTTGTAGCAACTTTCGACTTATAGTATCAAACTGTGGATCCAATCAACACAAATACACCAACACTTGGACACTGATAGCCTTTCAACAACTTCTCTTTAACAATAGAAAAAGAAACTAAATTGCAACAAAAAGTAAGTATCTATCAACAAAACGAAACTAAATATCGATAACAAAGCTCACAGCTACGTGCACAACTTTCTCTCTCTAAGAAACTAACAAAACTTTTTTTTTTGTTCACAAAGTCTTCTGAAACTGCTGTTTCGACCGACAGCATTATCCAATGTTTAAGAATTTAATAGAAAAGGGTTTCCAAAAACAATAACAACAACGGCAACAAAAAACATAATCGGACACCCTCCCTGTCGCCGCCGAAAAAGAAAAGAACACTTCCTACCATCTAATCTTCTGTTCGACTGTTTATCAGCTGTGGTGGGCGCCATTTTCTTTTTCGGCCCAAGCGAACAAAGAAAAATCAAAATGGCGGAGTAACGGTAATAAAATTTCATCACACTATAAGCAGGTGTGGGGGTTTTGGAAATTGGTTTTTATTTTCGTTCTTTTTTTGTTTGTTTGTTCTAGACGTCACTATCGTTTGCACTCTGACACAAAAAATGGGCCATTTCGGTCGCCGTATTTTCTTCTGTTCGCGACACGCGACGCCATTTTGTTTTTTAGTTTTTTTTGTGAGTAAGATAGTGGAAGTGTGCGTGCTCTTTTAGTTTGTAAGGATTTTTGGTTCTTCTTACTTACTTTCTTCTAAGATTTTAGAATTGATAAATTAGTTTTAAACACTTTTCAAGAGACATTCTTTTGAGAAAAGAAGACATTCTTTTTACTAAAACATTTACAAGAGTGAGCGCATGCTTGGTGGCATAAAACTTGATTAAAGCACTAATATGTCACGCTGAAACTATTAGTAATATATATGTCCAGTTAAGCTAAATATCTTTTACAAAAATACCTCATTGTCAAATATCTCAGACTCAAATATCTCAATTGTACCTGCATTTAAACATATTTTTAGGAAAACAAACGGTGGAAGATAAATTATAATTATTTATGAGTTTCTGTAGATAATAGAGGCTCCAAAAAGAACAAAGCACGGAAACTGATAATAGAGAAAGCTTAGGAATGTAAACTTAATATAAATATTTTGCAGGAAATAATATTATGTTCTAAAATGACTACTGAAATATTACACATAAATACAAACTTATTAATTTTTTAATAACGTGAATGAACATATTTGAAATATTGAATAATACATATATCCACTACCATTATAAAAATAATCCCAGATACCTACAATAATATGTGAGAATAATAGTAAATACATAAATTTACCAGTTTATTTAAACGATACCATTCTCTTAGAAAAGTAAAACTAAAATTTTTTTTAAAAAAGAATTGTTAAAAAATATGTATTTTCCGATATTTCACTCGGCCCCTGAAGCTAAAAATTTCCAAAGGATCGAAACTTTTTTTTTTTCAAAGTTTAACCTCTACCATTTTGTCTGATACCCCCGAAAATAATAAATCAAGAAACCCTCGTTAATATTTCTCTGTCGTTCTCAAAAAATACCCTTTTTTACCCCAAGCACAGATCGTCCCCAAAAACCGAAATGAATAACATATATCCATAGGGCTTCACCAATATCGGGTAAATTTAAAGTCAGCTTTTGAGCCAATACTTTAACATATATTTGATGTAGTTAGACAAAAATGTATGCATTTTTTAAAATATGAACTCTTTATGTTTGTTTGTAGGTTATTAAGGTATACACTTTCGACAAAATAAATTGTTTTAATTTTAATTGGAAAAATCTGTTTATACATACGGGTTCCGGTAATTATTTCCGGAATTACGGTCCGCATGATCACAATGCCATTGTTTAGTCAATTAGATCTTTCACACGAGACTGAAAATCTGTTCTTATGGCTTATTAAGGATATTTCTCAAATAGTGGCGATTTCTAAAACAATCTGCAGTTTCAATTTACGGCAAGAAATTTTACAATCAATGTCAAAATTTACTGTAATTGCCTCTTGATATAAAATCCGTAGTGAAACCATAAATATGATATTTATTCGCATCATGTATGAAAGTTACAATTGACTTAACATTGTCATTGTGGATCATGCGGAATAAAATCACACGAACCATTTTTGCAAAAACAGGTTTTAATATGCGAAATGGTCCTGATTTGTAAATCAAGTTTAATAAACATAGGTAAACCTCAATTGCAATTTTGTCATTCGAATGCTTTTAAACATGCATTCTATACCTAAAGGCATCGATTTTCTTTTTAATATGAAAGGCCCGGGTAGAAAACACGTTGCCTTTATTTGCATTTTTGAATGGAATCTGGTTTGGGGAAAACCAGATTCTTTTTTTTCGATATTCCGCGCTAAGTAGTTTTGACAGAGTTTTATGCCATATTCAATTATTGTTTGGATACAAATTTCTGCGATGTTTATAATAGGTATTAATAGATTTTAAGTGTTGATGGTTGTGTCTGAGGATCTGAAGTTCGAATGGTCAATCTTTCATCAACTAGTGTCTCATGCTCTTTGTATTTACGATAAAACATACATGAGGTTGACAATTTTAACTTGACATTGATGTTATTCAAACATTTTAACCTGACATTTCAAATGTACATTAAAATATTTAAAGTTTGTTATAGCGCATAGATATAAAATAACTAATGCTCTTACACAAGTAAAATGTGTCAAGAACATCCATAAAGCAAGTGTATTATATATTTTTTTAAAAAACAGCGAGAACTAGAAAGTAATAATGGAGAAATGTAAATTGTATAATATCGATTATTCCCAAACATTGAATTTCAGTTTATGCGGTAGTATCTTATGTGAATCCACAAATAACTTGTATTTTAATTCCCTATTTGCTTTAAACCAGGCAAAACTCCTTTCTGAGTGCACCTGTCAACTTTTTCCGTACTAAGGTCAAGCCAGATCGGACTTTTTACATCAGAAGCTTTTAAATAAGAAAGAAAACTGTTATTCTTGATATTTTTTTTTGTTAGAGGTAGCTACGAAACATTTTTTTGGATGCTTAATAGAGTCGTTTACACAAATATACGCATGTTGCCGAGGGGTTCTGGTGGTTTGAGTTACTGACTTCCAAAAACTTTCATCCTGGGTTTACAATATGAGTCGTGTGGTTGGTGACGGGTCTATTGAACTGCTTCTTCTGAGGTTAACAATTAAATAAGAAAAGTTTCTTGAAAATTGAAAAGAAGTTTCATCTCAAACTAGAAACTTGGAGCACCCCAGGCCTAAATGTTATGAAAGCAGAAAGGGCCCCGCCCAAATATTACCAGAACTCACCACCTAACGTTCACTTGCCTTAAATGTTTCTTAATAAAAGTATATATCTGAATAAAATGTTGCTTAAAACATGTTCAACCCAATTCAGCATTTTTTGTGGGCTGTGCGGAGCTTTCCATGTGTTAGCTGAGGCAATCTGTTGGTGGGAGATGTTGTTTTTGTTGGGGTCTGCTCGCGCGTGAAATAAAACCGGAAAAGGCATGAAAATTGAATTTGAGAAGATTAGTTTATAGTAATGTAAACATGTGGGAAGATTCAAAAAAATCGTTTGGCAGATTTGGAGGGGTTATGGATTTCCCAAAATATAATATTAAACTAGATTGGTTGACTTGAATAGGGCTGTAAGTTGCAGACAGAGCACTACGACTGCTAGTACATTATACTAAAATATGCTAAAGGGTTGTCTTTAATGTCGTAGTGTAATATTAACTTTTCCACGTACGTCTTTGTAATTTGAAAAGAGATGAATCGGTAAAACGACTAAATTATTAAGCATTTATTCTTCTTCTTCCATATTTCTCTACAGTGGAAAGGTATAAAAAGTGGTACAGTGACATTGTTATTGTAACATAATGGCATTGTTATTGTAGCATAATGACATTGTTATTGTAGGATAATGACATAGTTATCTTGATGAGTTAGTAAAAGACCATCAACTTATGAGGAGTCTAGCAGCCAAGGGATACGTGCAGTGTTTATAGTATTGGAGTTAAGTGCACTAAATAGTTGCTCTGGAGTCAAATATTGTTGTGTTAAAGGGATACAAGTGATTCATTTTATATTATTGTCATTGAACAAATGGTTTAGTGAAAGTTCCAATGTCATCTACTTCCCTGAGACCTTGTTCATCTCATTATCAATGTGAAGTCTTCGGCTTATAAGCTCCTCATATATGATACAATACACCTACAAAATGTTAGTGAAATCAAAACTTATTTAATAAAAAATAACATAAATGGTGCCAGTGATGATTCTCCGACTTGAATAATCCTAAATCCTTTTATCCTTTGACTTAAATTTCTATGTTGTTTTTAACTAGATCATATAAATGAAGCTATGCTTAGAACTATATCAATTTAAACCCAGCAAAGTGTTTTCCAAGCACAGGCGATAAATAACATCTCGCGTCACACAGCCCCGAACTGTTGCCACCGGGAAGGGAGAAGAAAATTAATAACTATTACACATTCCAGATCTCCCCTAACGTGCACTCTTAAACTTAATTACAAGCAGCGACAGAGTAATAATTATGCATTCATGGGGTCCGAGCAGCCCCGGTCACAGCTAAGGAAATAAATGGAAGGGATTTTCGAAAAGAAAGAGGTTGCCAAAAAGATTGCGTGAACACGGTTTTTTGAGGATGGTTTGTTTCGTTTTTGTTCTTTCTTTCGAAATCGTATAGTCGTTTATCAACCGGACGCCATTTTTGGTGGGAAAGGACACGAAAAGCGAATCTGTGGGATTTCGGAATGTATTTCACTGGAAAAATATTTTGAAATGCTTAAAATAGACGATGCACTGTTGTGTAGCATTTAAAATGTGATCCATTCTTACTGTTGTGGTTGATTCTCTCTCCCCCCCCCAGAAAAAAAGTTTTGCTACCATTAACTGCCCATTGATTGAAAAAATTATGTTTAAAACAACCTCTGCTTCAAAATTACAACTTATTCACAAAAAATAAACATATTTCCTTTGTAAGTCATTTTTTCTGGTACACTAGCTAACAGTTTTTTTTTTTACAAAAACAAGTTTTAAAAGTAAGTTAGGTAATTAGGTTAAAAACAGCTATAGGTTAAGCATTTTGAAAAATATTATTTTAAAATCGATTTTTTAAACACATTATTAAAGTTGTAACATAGTCAAGGAAGGTAAGATAAACTTATGAGAAACATTTTAAAGATTTATCTCCTGAAAAATAGCACTTTATAATATTGATATGTCCTGAATTAACTTAAAGATTAAACTTCTTAGAAATCGCAATAAAATTAACTGCCTCTTTTCCTTTTATTTTCAGGTATTGATTATATAATTGTGAAGAAATAAAATTTATAAGTAACTCATTATAAATGAAATCTAATTACACCTTTTGTGCGAATTTTATAAGTTGTAAAAGCTTAGTAATGAAGTCAGTGTTTGCTCACATTGGTTTATAAAAGAGCATAAGTGTTAGTGTTTGAGAAATTTTTGCGTCTACGAGCTAAAGCATTTTATCTCAAAACAGAGCTGAAAGGGAATTTCTTAAACAAAAGGTGTCTAGTTTTCTGCAAACCTTGTTGCTAATCTGGTCGCATTTGGCTGACGGTTCTGCAGATTTTCAGTTTTATAAATATATTTATAGTATAGCTTAATTTTTTTTAAAGTTTACATGCGTTGTAAAATAAAGTAAATTTTAGATAAGCTTTTGACATTAACTAATCGACTTTCTAACTTCGGATAAATCTGATTTCAATAAAATATCACTTCATTGAAAGAAAAATACAAAGAAAGACTGATGAGTTACTAAGAATATAACTAACTAAAAAGAAATAAAACTATAAATAGATGAATTGATCGTGCCACCCAACCCGTAAAAAGATTTCGAACGCTAAAAAGAGTTCACAATCAAAAACAGTTCCACAAATACAGACCGATTAAAAAAACATCTATCCATAACCTTCATTTCGTTGCCGCGTTTTGCACCTAGGCGGGTATACAGCGCCCTCTATTAATCTGCGTCAACTTCACCTGGCCGGGCTCACAATCCTCAAAAGATCATTAGTCCCCTCTACGTTTCGTCCTAAGCGAATCTTTCTTTTTTTTCCTTCTCAAAACGAAGAAATAAATGACTTCAACTCTCTTTTCTATAGCTAGAGGGGCCGAAAGGGCAGTGTCTATCTTTTATGGGTTGCTGGGTATAAAAATGTCGCCAACTTAAACGTGGTTTTGCCAAATCTTATAAACTTAAGATAAAATAAGTATTAAAAAAAATTAAAAATCTTGGTTGTCTAATTTCTAAGTCTTTTTGACAAATATCTAAATTTATAATTTTATTATTCCAATTTGCAGATTTAAAGTTAAACTAGATTATGTCAATGAATGGTTTTTTTTTATATAATTCGAAACTTGTTACATACATAACTAAACGCTAACTTACTAAAATGGGAGTTTGGGGTACTAACTGTATCATTATTTACCATAGAACTATTAATAAGTTGAAGTCCACTCTACTTTGGTTAAACTAGCTCTTTACAGTTCCGATGATAAAATAATTAAAACCTATATTTTTGCATATGTAATATTTTTTTACGAAGTAACAATCACACAAACACACAGTAAAAGATACAAATCGCCAAATGTTGAAAACCTGCTACTAAGCCGGATTGGAACGTTTCTAAGTACTTTCTTATTCTTAAGAGTTACAATAATGCAGCTCTTTTGTACAGATTGATCGTTTGTAATTAAAAGAACGCTGAAAGAACAGAAAATGAGAACAAAAAAAAAACGGAAGTACGTAAAATGGAAGAAATTAACAAGCATGAAATTCCAATAATGATGATGACGTGTTTTTCTTAATTTTTTCTCAAGGAAGTACCAATCTAAGATGTCAAGCGATTTAGAGATGGAAAGTCGATTTTCAAATTACTTTATAGCATTGTTAGTGGAAAAGTGACTCGTACATGACTTTAAAGCTTAAATATTCATACTTTCAAGGTATTGATTAATATAATGGGCATGTTTCACATCTTGAGAGGCAAAAGTTCTAGAGGCATTGTTTACAATCTTGGTCCTTCTGCAATACGGTACTTGACAGTATCTCTAAAATACCTTCCAATATTAATTAAACTATAGTTTGAACCCAAATATAACAAACGTATATATTTTTTTGCAAAATAAATATTTAAATAATTAATAAAATCATTTTCAAATGGCTTTTTTTTTCATTGGTACGTCACGTGATCACAAACACGTGACGTCACTAGTATGTATAAACAAACCGGTGTGATGTTTTTTGTTTGTAATTAAACTGATTTTAATATAACTTACTATTAAAATAAGAATTATATAGATAATGGGGGGGGGGAGGTTTTACAGAAGCGGATAGTTCAAATTTGCTTAAAGTAGATTCCAAAATGGTGTTTCAAAGTTTGTTTATAGTTACTAGTGACATCAAAGATAACCACGTGACAGCCACAAAGCTTTTTCGGGAGTGATTTTTCGTCCTAATTTTAAAATTCATTTTTCCCCTTTTTATGGGGTATTTGAAAAAAAGAAAAATACGTGCCTAATATTTTTGGCATAACAATATTTTAAGCCAATAAAATTTTTTAGTCAAGTACCCTATTGCACTTGCTTTGGTATTCGCCCAAGTGAATTTTCTGTGTCTCTTTCTGCTTCGAGAATGTTGTATGCAAACTTATTTTTCAGAAGATCTTAAGCTTCTCTCTGTTCGTAAATCACGTTGAATTGATGTACCATAATTCGCTTACATTATAAGACAGAATAGTATCAAAACAATAGAGTTTTCTTTTTAACACTATTTACGTTTTGGTAATGCTTTGCATAAGTTAATTTTAATCGCATTAAAATCGATGAAGTTTGTCAAATAAAAAGAATAAGAATTAGTTGCACGTAAAGAACTGCAAAATAGAACACAGCAGACAAGAAAATTGCACATTGAAAGTGAAACCGAAACAACTAATGACAACTGGAGAGTTACGTCATCTGAAACAATCCAATTCTTAAATGCATCGGTAAAATATTTAGGCTACAATAAAATGATCCTTACAATTTCGGTATTGGAATGCAAGGGAAATACCAAATATTTTTTTATTCTCTATTTTTTTAGATATTTTCTTTTTATAGGTGTACAGTAAAATATTATAATATTTAGATAATTAATGTTTTCAACCTTCCAATAAAAGTCTGAAAGTTCTTTGAAATAATTAAGTTTTAATAATACATACTAAAAATAATTAATAATATTTTTATTTTTTTTTGTATTTAATAAACGAGAAATCTATTTAATATGTAAAATCAGAAATGAACATTATCCTCTAATATTTTGGTAAGAACAGAATTTTTAACACGTTAGAAATCAATCGAACTACAATATAATGTTAAAATCAAAGAAGTCACATAAATCAGAAAAATCGTTTGTTTTGAAGTGCAATAAATTATTTTTAAGTTTCGCATGTATTCCTTAAAGACATATATTTCTGATAATACTCCCAGTAGGTTAGATGAATATGTAAAATAAATAACAATCAACAATATCTACCTGTCTAAAATGATACTCTTAGATGTTTTCAAATAGATTTTGTTCAATTTATATTTAAGCAAAAATTAAACAATAAAAACTAATTACTAACTTTCTAGCTAACCGGTTATTTAAACAAATCATCATAATTACAAAATAAAATTAATCAGTAACAAAGACATATCCTTCTAATATATTTCTTTTATGTCTGTATTTATCACATCCAAACAAACAACTGAGCTATTATAAATGAAACAAATCACACACATCTTCACAAATAACTAGTATACCACACAAAGAAATCTCAGCAAACGCGTCGCAATTAATAAATAAAATTAAAATAATCCCCGACAGATTTAATCTGCAACGCGGAGAAGAAGTGTTCGACTCTATTAAAATACAAAAATACTCCTATTCCACATCTGGCCTCAAATAGAAACGTCAAAAACGATAAGATAGCGAAACAGTAAACCATGGAAGTTAGAATAAGATACAGATTCTTGGCGAAAAATATTTGAAGCTGTCTGAAAGTCGCCAAGACGATGGGATAGATCCCAAAAATAAACCGTATTGTTCAGGTTCAGTTCTATTTTTGTGCATTTATCATTGTTTAAAAATCTGTATTTTTTTTTCTTCTGCAATTTGCTTGGTATTATCGTCATACAGGTCTATCAAGACGGCAAGACTCTCAAATTATCACTCATAGCTGGACACTCAAATATGTGGCATGGTGTCAGCTGCCTACACTGTTAAAAATTTTGTGCTTGGTTTCACCATATCAAGACCTTTCTTTCACCATGATATTGGTTCCTAGTACCTGCAACGGCTGTGTGGTGAAATGTTTCACCTTTTTTCGGTGTTTGGTTGAACCATTTTTCTGGATTTTGACAGTGTATCTGGGCAGCTGACAGTTTCACAGTTCCTGTAGAGTGTAGACTCTCATGCTTTCTTGGTAGAAACGGTACTTAAAAATTTAAAAATGTAACTTCTTGCCGATGTGAAATGTAGTAAAGGATCTGAACTATTTATATTACAGTAGCACTAAAGATAGAACAACTACTTTAGGAGAATTGTCAGTTTAGAACCTCTGTCAAAATACGAAGCTAACACCAGATCTGAACTCACAATTATGTTCTAATATCCCTCTTCAAACTAGTGTTACTAGGTACTGAGGCATGACAATCTACGCGATACGGAAACCCATTTTAATCAAGATTATCGTCTTGGTAAATGCACCTCACATCTGCATTGGTATAGAAGTCATTTGATTGGCACTGTTTTATGGCGTACGTAAAGGAAGAGTTCAAAGTGTACTGTCCCTTAGCGCATTAATTCAATTCTACACAGAGAAACACAACTTAATACAAAAGGTTTAAACTGTTTTACATCATATTTATTGTTCACTAAGCTTTGCCAAATAATTCGCCAATTCTATCTTAGGGCGTATCACAGAATCAATCAATGCTTCACTCGTCAAGCCTGTATTTACATTTCTATCTATTCAGCCGCACTTTCATTTTGCTCTGACCTCCAACAGCAAGACAGTAAACACTTCCAAGAAAACTCCTAACTCCCTACATCCCCCCCCTCCCCTTCTAACGCTATTCCTTGCACTTTGATACACTCCTTTTCCATGTTCGTCGGCGTTATTTCAATTAAATTTATAAGATCCGAAGTGGCAACATGAAAGTTGTGTTACGTTTGCCGGTGGTTGGAGAATGGAACTGTGGAACAGCGCTGATGGTGAAGATGTATTGGATTGGTGCTATTTTGGAGTAATATAGTTTGGGTTTTTCTGATGTTCACGATTTGGTTCGATTAAAAACAAACTATACCTAAGCTTGAGTGTGAGTGTAGGTTATTAATTCAGCTATCCTTGAGTGACAGGTTATCTGGATACAGAAAGTCAGGAAATTGGATGGATTGACATGAATTTCCTACTTTCATCTTTAGATTTCATTGGTTTGTTTTCAGTGATTAAGGGATTGACACGGTAAGCCAATGGAGAAATTAGTTTGATTCCTGTGGAACTGTTGCCATTCATGGCGTGAAACATGCCCCTTGTTAATACGTAGAAATATGAACACTGGTTCCAACGAATAGAGTACAGTAGGATAATGAAATGTGCGAAGGGGGAGACTTTGACTTTTGTAAATTTGATTTTTGAACGAGAGATTTTTAAATAGAAAATTTAAATTGAACGAAAAAGAGATAAATAGAAAATTATATACTGTATTATAACTATATTTTATTCATTAGCACAGAAAACAAAGTTTTATACAAACTTAATGTTATTTCCTGAACATCATTCTCTAGTAGATAAACAGTTCGTTTTGCACATCAGCAGAAACTGAATAAAAACTAAAACCAAGCTTATACAACAACAAAAAAAATGCAATGCTAAACATTGAGCCATTGATTTCTAACAAATAAATTCGAATCTTCTCTTAGCAAATCTCAATTAACTGCCATACCAACGAAACAAAAGAACAAATGCATTCAAAAAGGAAAACGTTTCCCCTCTCTGCCGCCAGGGGTCCGCTTTTGTCGAGTTAAGTTGAGTTGTCTTTAATTCGATTAACACTAAATGTCAGCAATGGGCCGAATTCTCCGCTTTAATTTGCTTTAATTACTCGCAGCGGCGTGAAATTTCGTTCGAATTATTCAATTATAGTCAGATGGAGTGATACATAGAAGCGAGAGACAAAAGAGGCCTAAATTCATTAGAAAGAGGAATTCGGTTTGAAAGAACAGCAAGTAACATTTAAATGTTTAAAGCCTGGATATCTTTAAGCACCATCATCGTAGCGTCGTCATGATAAGCACGCTGTATTTTTAAATTAGAATCTTTAAATAAACTATTTATACGAATATATCTATGTGATGTATTATGAAAGTGATGGTCGACATTACAATGAACAATGGCCATGCCTACGGTGACGACACAGCTACGTAAAACATTATCTTATGACCCACAACAAACCATCCAGCAGCCAATTCGTCCAAATTAGAACGGCTATGCCCATGGTGACGTCACAGAAACGTCAAACATTGCCTTCTACCATACAGACAAACCATTCTCGGCCCTGTTCAAATTACCTATTTTTCATTAAAAGTAATTGTTTGAAAATACGTCTTACTACCTTTGATATTGACGGTGGATAACAAACATTTTGAGATTAAGTTATGAGGCTGATGCTAAAAATTCAAAGCAACTTTACACCCAATCACACATAACAATTACGGTGATTTTTGTCGTAGAATACTGTTCTGCAAGAAATATGAACGCTATTATTATTAGCAGTGTTTGGCAATAAACTTTACCAAGTACCTGTAAAAATATACGGCTTCGTAATCTGAAAGATTAAATTCTTACTATTTGACCGAAACATGACGATAAAATGAAAATACAGTATTTTCCCGCCACGTTTGAATGCTCCATTTTACTTTGCATTGCCAATGTAATCATGAGGCAGAATTAAATTCTTCAAAAATTATTTTAGAAATTAAATAGTAACCAAGTTATTGCTATAGAGATGAGCGCTTTTCGGAATATTTGATTCAATTGTAAGTTACATTTTTATGAAACCAATTTTACATTAAGTAATCGGGTTCGCGTTTCAGTTTTTGACGAATGAAGTCTACGTAATGTTGCTGGCAATTGTTTCGAATTAGAATGATTAGATAAACAAATCAGGTTTTTTTTCGTTGCGTTATTTAGGGAACTGAAGTGATTTGTTTAATTGGGAAATCAGAGATTATATTATTTTGTTATCAGCGTTTGATACCAAGAAAGAAAGAAATTAAACAAAACACTTTTATTAAAAGAATAATAATATAATTAATAGGTTTTTTTAACATAAATAATATAAATGTGTTACAAAAGTGTTACTTTACATGGAATTTACGGCATTTAATGTAAATTGTTTTAAATGCCATACTAAGCCTTTGGTTTCAGAATATTTTTTTTCAAATACGAAGTTTAAGTTTTTTTAAAATTATAGGTAAATTTACACAAACACAAAGAATTGATAAGGTGTATATATATATTTTTTAGTACGAACTTCGTTAAGCACATAAATATTTTAATTATTAAAAATCAATTGCGTCTTTAAAATTATTCTGGAAACTTTAACAGCTATTTAAAACAACTTTCAACTCGCCAAAATTTAGTTCTCTAATCACTAATGAGTTACTTTAAATCCCAAATACTCCATATTCAAACATCACTAACTATAAACCCCAATACATCCCTTAATATAGCATCCATCGCAATGCATAATAGTTCCGTATATCCTATAAAAACGTAATATCGTACTAGCATCATTCCAGTGTATATGCATAATAGCAATAAAGCCCATAACTGCCATTCATATAACAGTTTTCTGTTATTTATATCGCAGCGGAATGTGTATACGTTTCCCAGCGAGTTACACTACATGCTTAGGACCTCAATATCATAGCTGGAGACATAAAAAAGCTTGCGGATACTAATACTCTAAGAAAAGATGACCAGGATTCGTGGAATAGTACGGACTGAGGATTTTCTGTGGGAGCTATCTAGTTCGCATTTGGAAGGGGTGCCACATTTGGCGAGAAAGTATAGTTTTATGGGGCATAATTTAGTTTTAAAAATGTAATATTTTGGCTGCATATTTCTAACCGCTTTAAACATAGTTCCCCAATTCATATTAAATTTTCTCTAATCTTGTAGATGTATCTATTTCAGGGCAGAAGAATTGAAGAGCTGAAGAACCAGCTAAGTGACAAAAAAGTGAAAACGAGAAAATGGGATATAAAGCTTTTTATTTGCACTTAGATACGTTAAAAACGGCACTTATACATAATACTATTACTTATACATAGCACTATTTTACATAAACTTTATTTTATATTTTCTGTATTTTATTACAAAAAAAAATTTATGCAGTTTGAAAAATATCCAAGCTAAACCTATTCTGAAATAATGAGTAAAAAATATAATACGTCCTTATAGTTTTCATTCCAAATTTTCAATATTTTTGCAGTCGTTGAAAACACATTTTTCTATTTTAATACAAAAAATAAGATATTAAATGATATTCAAAACAATTAATTCACTTAAATATCCCTATTTTCACTATAATGTAAAGTTTGCTTTCTTCTACAAATGTACTACAAAGGTAGAACCAGTTTTACAGATTTACAGATTCTCAGCGTTTGTTTCACTGTACAGTTTGTTCAATAAAAAGGAAACAGCATTGACAGGGGAAGATGTTGGCGAGATGACATTTTAAAAATTTAGTAAACTTTTTAATTAATTGTATCTAAATTAATTGCTTTTAATTTGTTATCACATAAATAAAATGAGTTTCTTGTTACACAAATAGTATTTGTTTTTTTATATAAATATATTTATATATATATATATATATATATATATATATATATATATATATATATATATATATATATATATATATATATATATATATATATATATATATATATATATATATATATATATATATATATATATATATATATATTATATTATATGTATATGTTATATGTATATGTATGTATATGTATATGTATATGTATATGTATATGTATATGTATATGTATATGTATATGTATATGTGTATATGTTATATGTAATATGTATATGGTATATGTGTATATGTGTATATGTGTATATGTGTGTATGTGTGTATGTGTGTATATGTGTATATGTGTATATGTGTATATGTGTATATGTGTGTATGTGTGTATATGTGTATATGTGTATATGTGTATATGTGTATATGTGTATATGTGTATATGTGTGTATATGTGTATGTGTATATGTGTATATGTGTATATGTTATATGTGTATATGTATATATGTTGTATATATGTATATGTATATTATGTATATTATGTATATATATATGTATATATATATGTTATATTGTAATATGTATATATGATTATATTATGTATATGTATATGTATATATATATTTTTGTTCAGCTTAAATTTGTCGAATATATTATTATCTTAAAATTAATATTTATTAATTTGTTAGACAGTTTATATAAATTCATTATTAATTTGTTAGGACACATAATGAACCAATCAAGAGTTTGTTAGTAAATCTTTATATAATTAGTTCCTATTAGTTATTTTTTTTTAAGTAATAACGAATTTATGAGGTTGTTTTAAAAAATCATATTTAACTCTATTTTTCGGTAAAGTGTAGGATTTGTTTTTAACTTTTATGCGTTTTCTTATACAGAATTGATGACTGTATAGACTTTAATTTTGTTTACAATGGGGAATTTAATATCGGTTTATTTTAAGGAAATTAAAGTTTTGGAGAATTTTTTTAAAATTTTTTAACATAATATCATGCACTCGTACAAAAGAGCTTATTAGAGCTTGAGCCCCTTAATAGAAACTTATAATTTTGTCCAGAGGTTCATTTATTTTTTTAAATAAACATATGGTCGACTAGTTTTTTATTGCTGAAGGCGAAGCAAGTACTTTTTCAATCTGGGGGCCTTATGACACATATTCGCCTTTCTTTTGAATTAATTTAGGAAAAATAACTTTACATAGTGTCACTTCATGTGGGAGGTAATGAATTTTTACAAAGCATACCTCTGAATCGTCTGGTGCTATTTTAAAGATGTATGACGTAAGTGATTGACTTTATAAATAATTTTTTGTGTTTTTGTTGACGTTTAATAACATTATTAATTGTTAATTATTTAAGTTTTAAACCTCAACTGCATTAAAACTAATAATTTTAGCACTAACTTCAAACGAAGATTTTTAACGAATCTGCAAATATTTTTTGTTATTTTTCTGAAACAAATATCAAAGTTTCTAATTGTTGTTGCAAAATGTGGTTTATTGATTTTAAACCAAAACATTCATTAAAAAATAGCATTAAAAAGTCTTATTTTCTTTAGCACTCTATGTTTAACATTAAGTGATAAACTATTTATAAGATCATAAAACTCAAAAGATAATAATAATAATAATAATCGTTTCTTTTTTTTTCGAAATCCTCACCGCCAAATTTGCCAACACTCTACGCAATCCCTCAAAACCCCTCAGCAACCCTATAGTATCCGAAAAGCGCCATAACTGCAAACCCCCGCCTACTACCACATCTGAGACCGTTACACTCTATAAATTTGCCGCCGAAATAGCGCCGCAGACCCGTAATGGCGGGTGCTTATCATCCTTTGCTAGGGCTACTGGGAGGTGAGAGAACGATGATGGGATTTGGCTTGGAAAAAAATAGAAATTTCATTAAAATCCGCCAAATGTATGTGGTAAGTACCCAGAAACTGAATGGAAATCATGGGTTGAGTTAGAGTCCATTTTTAAAACCAGTAGAACACGCGACGAAAACAAAGTTAGTATAAGAAATCCAACTATTTTAAGTTTTTTATTATTCTACCTAATTCACTTCATAAGTATTAGTTAGTTTGAAGTAATTCAATGCTATAACTAACACAGAATTGAAGCTTCACAATATTTAAATTAGACTCGTTGTTTATTCATTGAGGATTAGACATTGAAATTGAAATAAAAATCGACAGTTTGTATCGTGTTTAGAAACTTAGAAATGGACATTTGAGAGTTAGTAAAATCTTCCAATATTTTCCTTCACATCTAAACATCAATGTGTAATTTATATTTAATGAATGTTGCTGTGTCACTGCTTAACCTATTAAGGACTATACACGCCCACAATGAATAACTAAAAATTGTCCCATCTTCTATAGTTTGGTTGTCGGTCAAATCTACGGACACAACACAAACTATACCTTCCACCACTAATGATGACATATATCTTACAACACCTTCCCAGGAGGGCCTTATGCTAAACAGACGGATATGGCTAAGGACGTTAACCTTAGCCAAATCCATCTCTTTAGATTTGTTTTGGGCCTACTTTAAAAGCAACCAACAGTTTCACTTGGCAAACCAGTATATTTACTTTAGTTTACAACCAGACAGCATATCCATTTCACTCCAACCACCGCCGTGAAAAGCGCTACAGGTTTCTTTATGGCAAAATAGCACGGATCGCTTGGGATCGGGGCCCGTCTTAAATTCGGATTTTCGCTCAGTGTTCGAGATACCGACGATGAATTGGTAATGATATTCCTGTGGTGAAATACAGCGGGGCCATGCTTCTTTATGGATTTGTGGATTTCAGTAATAAATAAAGTTATCTGTTTCGGTGTTTTGTAGAGCAGGTTGAGGTATTTGAATATTCTAGGTTTCTCTAATAAATAGTTAAGGTTGATGCACAACTAATAAATTGTTAGTGACGTTTGTATGCTTACGTGGAAAACGTTAAATTCTAGACATTGCGATGGCTATGCTTTTTGAGATATTAATGATAAATTGGTCCAAATATAGCCGAATGGGGAACTAGAGGCAATAGGTATTTTAAAGATATGGGGATATTTATAATAAATAAAAATTCACTTTTACACTTTTACAACTAATTCTAATTTAAATGGTTTTATGGATATTTTTAACATGACAATAGCTAGAAATGACAATAAAAATATAAATAATTTGCATATAAAGGTGCAAACATTTTGTAGAAGGGTTCATGTTGGTAAGTTGCGTAATATAAAATTTGCAAAAACCTAATGATCACCTATAATTAAAGCTTACTTTGTTTCAAAAGAGGTGGTTCTCAGTTAAAAAAGAAATTTTGAAAAGAATGTTTGATACACATTCAATGAATGAAAAAGAAATATTTGTCGTTCATATTTTAGAGCAATTGCATTTAATGTACAAAAAGATTAAATTATAAACTTTTTTTGTAATAATTTGTACCATATTTTGTTGTACTTTACCGTTTATATTAAAGTCTGGAAATATTATCTACGCTAAAAAGTTTATATTTGATTTAAAAATTTCAATTCCTTCTATGTATATAAGGTTAGAAGTCCCTGGGTTCCCCCAAATAAAGAACTATTGACAATACTTAAGTTATCACACTTTCTACTGTCCCCTAAACTCACTCCAAGCTTAAACAACGCAAAGAAAAGGTCTCTAAGAACAGTCCTAAAAAAGTCCTCGGAGTTTAAGTGTACGTCTCCTGCTTTTGTTCAAACTCTGTATCGGAGAAAAAAAGAGAGTTCTGTTGACATATCTTCTCGACCAATAGAAATCGAAACTAGGGCCCAAAGGGGCCTTTTTAAAAGCACCCAGATAAGCACTGAGAGATTCCTCAAAAAAGAGGGGAGAAAATAATATTCTTTCCCAAAGAATGAAGTCAGAAAAACGTTAAATTCGGTTCCGAATCTTAACTTAGTTTTGTCAACGTATAACTTGATTTGGAATGGTTTTTTCACAATTGTGCAAGTTGATGTGACATAGATGTAACTGACATTTGACTGATTGTGAAAAAAATGTGTTTTAAAATGAGATTTAAAGGAGCACTTTGATATCGTCGGTCAAATGACTGAACTACGAATGTGTAAATTCTTAGGATTGGCGATTTCTTAAAACGGTGGAATTAGTTTTCCACCTCTGTGTTCTTGCACACTCGTGGTTTTGTTATTTGACCGAATATATATATTTTATTCGTTTTGTATTTCTATAATTACTGACAGTGTACAGATACATTGATTGTCTAAGAACATCAAACTGTTGTGACACACGCATTTGAAAGATGTTTAGCCTAAGGGGTCGCTTATAATTCCGTTAACTAAATAGCGTGTACAGCAAATAGTATACTGGATATTTCTTTTTCAATTTATACTGATATTTAAATTACAGACTTCTGTTGCAATTTTGTCCCAGGAAGACTGCTGACATTTCTTTCAAAACTCCCCCTGCTTGATAATTGTCATATATAACTTCTTTGTTCTCGAAAAGATTTCTACGGAAATATTCTTTATCTTATCACAGTTTTCAAACAATTATATATATTCAAAAGTATGTTTTGTAAGCTATTTTAAGAAATTAGCGCTTATCATTTGTTGATGGTCATGTCAATTTAGTGTGAGAGGAGGTTTTGAACGGTAAAAGTACATTTGTGTTAGTTTTGATATTAATAAGCAAACAAGCTCTGTCAGTTTTTTCTGTGATAAAATAAACAATTTGCTATATCGTTTTTAGCACTACTTCCGAAATCAGCTTAACCAACTTTCTTTATCCCCATCATTTTTTTAATACAATCAATCAGAAGCTTATGTATCTGCACTTTTGGAAATGTTGAAACTTTTAGTTAATAATAGATAGAAAAGTTAATTTTAAGGAAAATTGTAAAATTAAGTTGTGTAGTGAATTTTACAAAATCCTGCGTATTATATGCTCTGAAACGAAGTGGACAAAGAATGCAAATAAAATTATTTCCTTAGTTCAAAGCTTTCTACACAAGCAACCATGGGTTAGTAAAACTTTACCTTGTTATATTTGTTTTAAAGATGGATAGTTAAGGCCAGATACACTTTTTAAAATTCATTTATTTTAAACATTTCCCCTTGCTTTTCCCCAAAAACCTTAAATTTTGGTCATATATTATCATCGTTCTATCATTCCACAATTTTATTGACTTTGATTTAATATTTAAATTAGACTTCATCGTTATCCAAAAATATTATTTGATGAGTATTGTCGATTTTAGAATCTTAGAGGGAACAGATTATATGGACACAAAGCAGCTACTTTTCAGACAAAACGGTTTCGTTAAACTCACGACAACTAAGTTGTAAATTGAAGGGTCTCTTAGTTATAATCACGATTTGTTTGGTCAAGTTAAATTTTTTTTATAAGACGGCAAAAATGTGGACAAAACCATCGAAGATGAAATAATTAGCACGACTCCTCAATCAAGCCTTCTCTATGGTATAAAATGACTTTATACGTTTTTTTCAAACTGAGAGAGCTATTTATATGTCCTTTATTCTCTCAACTTGCGTGATTCGGGCTATTTTTTTCTATTAAAAAGAAAATTCTGTCGGAAAATATTTTATTGGATTTTTTAGTGTTCCCAATCAGCTTTTCCAGCGTGGTTTCCCTTATAAAGGCGTTTTTACCGTTGTTTTTTCTTTGTCTTATTTACTCATATTTTAGTTTTTGTTGTGTCGGTTGTGGCGGTTAACGGTTTTCCTTTTGAATTCGGATCTTTTTCACATAAACTATCGACTTTCTCAATCCCTGTTTGTGGGATTACACCTTCCAAGTTGAAATATCGTTATTTAATACGGAACAATACTGTTTTGTTGATCAAACTTTTCGAATACAGGAAACTCACTAAGGAATATATTTTATTTTCCCAATTTTGGATGCAAAACAGAAAGGTAACTTTTGAGTCGCACGTAAAAGTGTGTTCTATGAAAATTATTTTTCCTGGGTGTCTTTTTTTCTGCACTTTTAAGAAGTTTGTTTTCTAATAAATATTTAGATGAAATTCAGTTTTGTTTTGGTAAAGTAAATAGAATTTTTAATGATGTTTCTTATTATGGAAAATAAATTTTTATCATAAGAATAACTTGAACCCTGATCAGAATGTATTGTTTTATGCATATTTTTAAATTTATGTAAAAAAGTTTATAAAACTATTTTTTAGAAAATAAAGTTTTACAATTTTCTTTTGTTATCTGTTAGGAAACGATTTTTTTATATAGATATAACAATAACCGAAATATTTGTGTGTCAGTTTAAAAAAATCAGAATTTCAAATTTTAGGCGTTTTTTTAGTTAAGACCTGATTATACAATGCTGAGGTTCTTTATATTTATAAAAAAATTATCTGTATTTACAGTAAAATATTATTATTTTTCATGTTTAAAGCTGTCAAAAAGTAATTTCCTAAACAAAGTTATATTTTTTTCACATAAAATAAACAAAAATAGTATCGAAGCCCAACTATACAAATTCAAGCTAGGTTTCCATAGCTTCATTTCAGTATATATCAAATTTCTATTTTTACTATCTCGAAAAGTTAATACTATTTCAAAATTTGTTAATTATATAGAAGAGTTTTGTTTTACTGTAATGCGTTAGAAATTCTTTAATGCAGATAATAAAAAACTATAAATCCATTGTACCATACTTTACAGACAATTCATTTTAACATCTTTAAATTGTAAGCATTTATTTTTTTTCTAATAGTACTGTTCTGCAATTGGTATTTTATGACCCCCCCCCTAGAGTGTGACGTCATTTCAATCAGTTAAAATTATTCTGAAAGTCCTGTATGCTTTGACAACTCTTAAGAAGCTCTGAAAAGATCAATTTTAATACCAACCAATTAAAATAAGTCTACAAGACAGAAAGAGTTACAAGTAATATATAATGCTACCAAACTTAAAAAATCTATAAAGACATAATTCTATGGTGATGTATTACATCAAAATTTCCTCATTGTAAAAAAAAGTTTTTACTTTAAGGACAATATACGTTTTGATTTATTTATTTCAATGAACTTATTAATGAGCATCATATTCACCAAAATAAATACTTTCAGCATAATACCATTCATCAACATCATATCCATAACAATTTTTTTTCATGCAAATTGCTACGTTAACGCATCAAAATACACTGAAATACATAATAAATACAATTATTTTTTAGAAAAATATGCAATGCATTTACCCAAAATGAATCTGTATCAAACAAAACCGAAAAACACAATTTTAAAAGCCCTCTTTAAGCAACTACCAGCAGCTAAGTTTTCTAAAGAACTCATTCAGGGGACGCATTTAGATGGATTTTTTTTCAGAATTTTAATGACATCCGAAGCTCTTAAAAGAATCGATCAGAAGCACACGTCCGATGCATCTGCCCCCGGGCAAGTCTGACAATCCCAACTAAGAATGTCGTGGACTTATTCAGGTACCAATAGGATTCCGCAACGTTTTTCCGTAATCTTTTAGAGAATTTTCATGTGCTGCAGGTAACATAGTGATATCACTTGAACAGGGTTCTAAATTACGAGGCGCAATTGGCTGTGTTAAGGACCGGTCCTAAAAAACTAACCAATTTTATTGCTAGCATCAAATAAACTTTTTACAAAGAACTAACATTCAATAAACATATACAAAAATAATATATTAACTAATTTAGCTTGTAAACAAGATTATACAATTGGGAAACGTTTACGTTTTTTCAACAAAATGACGACCTTCTACATTTAAAAATTTGTAACGGTTACTAAATTTTGCAATTTTTTCTGTACCGCAGGATATACCGTAGTAATGTTATGCCAATTTTGAACCATTTATCAATCGGCAGATTATACGGGTGGGAAAATCGTTGTTACGCACGTCATATTTAAGTAGCATGTAAACGAACCCTTGAACACCCACTTGGCTCGGGTTCCATCTGTAAAATTAAATAACAGCATACTTCAACACCCACAGAGAGCTCATATTCATAGTAATCGAAGCGTCAAAGATAGTAGAGAAAAGTCTAATTGATTTAAGACTCCCATTTTTGTTAAACGCCACATTAAAATCGGCTGAAATGAACTTAATGGTAGTAACTAATATGGTAGAGACATAACATGTGCTAGATTTGTTTAATTTAAGTAATTTCACCGAAGAATTTATAGGTTTAATGGATTTATAAAGTTTCAAAGTTTAATCTCACATAAACTAATATACAACGATGTGAAAATGCATTGCCGCTGTTGCCTGCAGCACCCTATACATTAGAAACGTTCCTAAGGCGCACTGTTCCTAAATTATCAAAAGTGTTTTTTCGTGTTTTTTATTAAGTATGTTTTTGTAAATATTGATACAAAATTTTATAATTTTATCGTAATGAGAAAAAGTTCGTAAACATCTATGTTTTAGCCATTAATAAATTGTAAGAAAAATAAATGATCTATCCTTATTGTCTGAGTTTAATTATTTTAAGTTTGCTTAATACTTGAATGCATAAAGTTTTTGCATGAAATAAGCAAAAGAGCTAATTTTTTTTTACTGGCAATACCACAGATGTAATTAAAAATTTTAGATTACCACTGTTAACGCGTCACATTAAAATCGGCTAAAATGTCCTTAACCAAGGCACAGCATATAAGACAGAAAACTTGCCTATATATTTTTTAAAGTAATTTCACAAACGATTGTATGAGTGTGAAAAAAGTTCAAAGTAACCACTTTATTTTTTTACGCGCACTCCACTTTTTTGTATAAAAAAGAATAGTGTGCTATATAAAGTGTTGTAATGCATTGCTAGGAATATCCCACAATGGACATTGAGTTGGGATCCGCATTTCAACTGCCCGCGAGTAAAAGATCTCTGAGACAGAATGAATCGAATGCAATTTTTCAAAGTTCGATTCACGAAACAACGAGACAAAGTCGAATAGAATGCCTTTCATGGGTTTGATGAGTTTCGGACTAAGTTGTTTTTAAGGAGGATTTAATTTGTTTCGAAACTCGCGGTTGGGAGAATTGTCCCGTTACTTTCGGATTGAGATTTCGGAATCTTGGAGTTTATCAAAGGTTTATTTCTAAATATTCCGTTTGCGGTTTTGTATAAATTAATATTATTTGATAAGGGGCAAGAACGAATTACTTTAATGTAATTCTAATAAAATTTTGGATTTTTATTCTATAAAATATACTTTTTATAATTGCGTGAAAAAAATCCGATTTTTACATTATAATTTTAATATCAGACGCGTGCGAAAAATTATACTTTTTAGAAACAGTGATACAAAATTACTTTTTTTCACCCAAAAGCAGTGAAAAAAAGTACTTTTTTTCACTCTTTTCATAAGATACCAACATTTCAAGTAAAATTTCTATTTCATAATCTTCATAAAATCCAGAAATTTATTGATCTGCTTTATTTATAAATATTATGCGCGTGAATTTTATTATTATTTTTATTTTTGAATCAGTATCCATGTTCAAATGTTTGACTTTAAACTAAAAAATTAGTTTACCTTTTGTAGTTCCAGAGATTTATCGATGCCGATCTGCTTTACGTAAAAAAATTAGCGCGTGGATTATTTTTGAACCAATGAGATTTGATTTTTTTCACGCAATTATAAAAAATAGTGTATGAAACACGTGTGAAAAGTAAACTTTTTAAAACACGTGTCATTATTTCACTCGCTCGTACCTCGCTCGTGAAATAAAATCCACTAGTTTTAAAAAGTGTTACTTTTCACACTTGTTGCATAAATAACTATTGCAATGTTAAAACTGGAACCAATGATACATTTAATTTATTAGCTCGATTATATTTCATTTATTTAAAATTACGTCGAATGCTACAGAAATGTCTAATTATGATAAGCCTAATCCTTTTTATATTAGTGACTAGACCAACATATTAGTAGACTACAAAGCAACCAAATCGAGGCATGGCACGTTTGACATTAATACCCAAAAATTATATCAACCATACTAAATTTGTTGTTTTGTATTAATCAATTTGATTGTTCTGTGCCGGAAATGGTAGAACAAATGTTAATGAATGCACAAAAGAAACTTCCATTTTTGTTTATTTCAAAGCAACACAATTCTGAATAGCGCATCGGCGAATTCAACAAATATATATATTTTCTTCCTGTAACTTCAGATATTTACAAACATATACATAAGTTTGTTAACTTATATATACAGAACATTATATTAACAATATATAAAATATATCTATAAGTTTAAAAACAAATCTCTCATTTTTACTAGTATTTCAATATCAATATATATCAAGAAGGCTCTTACGTTATTTTTAGCATACATGTTTGCATTGAAATTTTGTGTAAGGAAACACATAGAAAACGAAAAGATGAACTTTGAAATGTGCTAAAAGTATATTTTTAGATATATATAAATATGGAACTAGATTTTTTCTAATATCCCTAATATAAATAATAAACATGCTTAATATATGTATAGAAAAATTTTATGTCTTCGCTTCGTGTGTTCGTATGAATATATTTAACTTTTTAAGGCATACAAAATCATGAAATTTTTCTTTAGTTTAGTGTTCTCTTCAAATCATACTTTTAAGGAGTCAAATCCGAAAATGTGTAGTAAAGTTGCATAAATAAACTTAAGACATTGATTAAATTAAAAACAGCATTTTTTTAAATCCAATATCCTGATATTGTACGTTAATTGGATGTATAGTAAAAATAAAAATACACACATAAAAATTTCCACTTACCGCAACCTGTCATTTTAAAGAATTTTTAAGCTGATATAAATTTGGCGTTTTAACACTTTTTTGTAGTAAACGCTTCAACCTTTTCGAATACAGCAATATTAATAGCGTGACCAGGCGAACTACATTTCGCAGCACAGTTTAGTTTGTTATCCAACCATCAATCTATAAAAAGTTTCTTTTAAACGAAAAAAACGTAATTAAAATACGATTTATAAAAATCTAATGACGATTTAATAGTCAAAAAGCTAATTACTGACACAAATCTGGTCAGTCCAAATATAAAACTTACGTTTCTAAAATTGGAAAATACTCTTTAACTCAATTATTCATTTTTGATACATTATAACCTTAAATAACTTCCATTAATAAACCACACTGACACTTCCTAATTTGCAATTTCGATTTTTCTTTCATGAATCTACTTCTTCTGAACTTGTCAGAAAATTTATCCTACATACTTATTACATTGAAAAAATACTGATAAAAATGTAGACAGATGTTTTACATTATCACCTAATTACGGTCAAAGAGTCAGTTGGGAAAAAATACAGATTTTAACATCAAAATTCATTTATAATACTTACCCAGTTATAAATTTAAAACAAGTAGGTTTGTAACAGAATCTGTCACCTCACCCGCTTCCATACAACAGCTGTATTTAACAGGTAAAAAAACGCCAAACACAGCATTAATTCTATATTAAACATTTACATGCTAAATTTGGCTAGTTTCATTTATTTTGTTTCGAAAATTCAATAATTATTACTTACCGTTTGTAAAAATTAATTTATATTTCAAAGAATAAATATGTAATATTCCTCGCTTTTAAATAGAATGAAAACATTCCATATCAACATACAAAGAATCTCGTAGTGAAATATATTTGACGTCATTTCAAACTGATCGATGTCGTAAAAATAAATTTATTTTAATTTATTGTCTAAAAGAATTAAAGTTTCTCGAGAGATTGTTGCGAATGGCAAATGGTGATTTAATACGAATAAAAATAGCTTCTTAAGCTTTTTAAATGAGCATTAAATTTTGCAGTTTTTTATATAATTGAAGTACTTCGAATTCGCATTTTTCTCTGAAATTTTTAATCGAATTCGAATTTTTCTCTGAAATTTTTAATGTATTCTCATTTCGATGCGCTGCATTTTTTGACGTATCGCACTTGTCCGTAGCATTTGTAGTTTGGGCTATGAAAATGGGTGACAGACAGACGGGCTGAACAATTATAAGACCTTTCACTTTTTACGATATAAACGTAGTGTGGAAACTAATATATTAGATTTATGGATACTAAAGTAGTTTTTATACTAAAACTTAGCAACATGTGAACGGTCTGGGTGGATAGATTTTTATATTTTATCTAATCTATGTCGATTTCCATGATTTGCATTAATCCATTAACGGTGACTTTGTGAATACCATTAACACTTTTATTTCCGAATAAATACTCAAAGGGTTTTTGATTTTGTTATTTGTGTAACTTATTTCGATCTTCATAAATTATTCAAGACAACGGTCTTCATTTTTCTTATATTTCGTTTATTTTGATGAAATTAAGCAGAAAGCTCATTTATGAGTGGAAAATTTTCTAGTAAATTTTCGTTAATAAGTTAATGATTTATTATCAATTTAGTGATAAAATTTTTAATATTTAGTTAACCGTGCTAACTTTAATTGCCAAAGCAGTTATGAACCTTCCAGTTTTACAAGAATATCTGGTTAGGTCTTTGAAAATAGTTAAAATGTAATATACATTTAAGATAAGTTATACTAGCATTTGGAATTAGAAACGTAAGTTTATTAAAGTGATTAATTGTGAATACTATTAAAATGTTAACGCTCATAAGTTTGTGTCAGCATGCTAACTTTATCCCTATGTATGATAAAGTGCAACGATTTAAAATTCATAGAAGTGTAATGCAGGTTACAAAATTAATGCATTGGCTTTTATTAAAATATATTGTGTGTATGTTTGGTGCTTCCATTTCGAATTTAGAATTTTCGAATTTCAAGTGACACAAAGTGGACATAGATTATGTTTTCCGGGTTTTTCGGTAATGTTTAGCACAGTTTATTGTAAGTAAAGGCCTTTATTTTAACTTTAACTACACTATTTAACCTTTTACATCTTAACTTAAAGTACCAAATAATTATATGTTTCAGAATGCTAAAGATAAAAACTGTCAAAAATTACTCTTTATTTGATAGATTATCAAAAATATGTGAGAGATAAACAGATAATAGGAAAAAACAGGATTTTTATATTACTTTAAATTGACTGCTTATATTTCCAAATTGTATAAAAACTACTCTTTAAGCTTTCTGAAACCTCTTAAACTTTAAATTTTAATTTATCAAAGTCAAACAGGAAGCCACGGGAAATTCTTGGAGTATGGCAGATTGTGTCCCGACTTTTAAACAATTCGGCGACAATACATATTGGATAGTGTTGAAGCTTGGTGAAGTTAAGTCAGTGCAATAACAGTCACTGAGAACTAAATACGTCACGATTAATTGGAAGCCACATCCCGTTTCTACGTCGTTTTAGTCGGGTAGTTCTCTACTCCGGGCTCGGTTAGCGAGTGGCATTAGAAACAACAACAACAACAACGTCGTTTTAGTGTTTTAACTAAAATAATTATATAAATAAATGTTCAACATCATGTTTAACCCGATATTCAGATTCCTCTGATAGCTTTTCCTATAAAGGTAATCTAATTAAATGAAAATTAAAATTTGGATGTAATTCCCCATTACTGCATAGCTGCTGCATAACCGGGTTGTATTAGTTTTAACCATGAGGGTTTAAAGTACACTCTTAAAACAAAAGAGTGAAATCCACTCCTATAGGGGAAGTGCATTTTTTGCACCGGAAAGGAGTGGACATTAACTCAGACTGAGTTAAAACCGCTCGTTTTAAGAGTGTAGGACGTAGATTGTTTTCTTTTATTTCTTTTACCGACTCCACAAAAAGAGTGAAATCCACTCCTATAAGGGAAGTGCATTTTCGGCACGGAAAGGAGTGGAAATTAACTCAGACTGAGTTAAAACCGATCGTTTGTTTTAAGAGTGTAGTTATAACCAACCCGGTCAATATTATTTTGACACGTTATCAAAATCAATTTTTAACGGTCAGAATTGCGACCCTTCTGCATAACCCGTAACTAAATTGCATCGTTTAATATTCCCATACTTTTAATAACAACAAAGTACCAACTTTCTTGTAACTTAATATCAAACTCCTATCACTCACACCCTAAGCCGCTCTTACAAATTCATCATTGATGAATTATGAACCCAAATAGCCTCCATTAATAGCCAAAATGACACCGCAACTTCTCTTTTCTGACACTTTTACAGGACACCTTCTTTGAAAGTGTCTTGAAACGTATGCACTGCATCAGCATAAATTTGAATAATTAATGGATTATGCTTTTCGGAAATGTTACCGTAATTCTAATTAGCAAAAGTCCAAGGATAGTTAAGAAAAAAAAGATACCCTCGTTAAAATGCATGGCGATGCTTTAAGGTGCATTATGTTAAGAAAGCACTTATATTGTAATTAAACGTAGGCGCAATGTGACGTAATTATTCAAATCTGCTAAAACTATTTTAGACTTGCTGGTGAGTTCTTGGATTTGAACTAACTTTTGTGTGATAAATTTTAATGACTGTAATTATGTGATGATTTGAATGATATGCAAAGTTTAAACTCAGGAATTTTTGAATCTGTATTTGGTAAGTGAGTGGTAGCTTTTAACTTCCACACTACGTTTATAGCATTACAAAAGGAAGCTTTTATAAAGGTTATGGCGGTAGGTCCGTTGGTCTGTCTGTCGGTCACCCACTATCACAGAACGAACCACAAGCCCAACAAACAGTTGGTATACGTAATATTGAAGCAAGAAATCCAATAAGGCTACGATAAATATAGCAAGCACAGACAGACGAACGGATAGATGTACTTATCATTTATATAAGCTTCCACTTTTTACGTTATAAACGTTAGAGTGGAAGCTAAATACGAGGTATACTTTATTGCTGAATATAGAATTTTAATTTTTTTTTTAATTAATTTCATTTTCCCTTAAATATATCTTAGAGTTTACAAATAATTGAATATAAATATCTATACTAAGCCAAGTGAATATGTGCATATTTTAATGTTATCACGTTTTGTGTAATTGCATTTTTTTAAAACTAATACTAAAATATTCTTTTCTGTTTTGCAGGAACTTCATAACATATAAAAGGTGAGTTAAGCTTGATTTATGTTAAACTGTTTCCTATATTGGAATTACAATCACACTTCATTTAAATTAGTCAATATGTGTTTATAATTATGATTTAAAAGCCAAATAATAGCTTTTGGTGTGCTAAATTATGTCTTTTATTTTTGTTTTTAATGCCCAAACTGGTAAATATAATTTGAAATTGAAATAAATTTATATTGGCATTGATTGAACACGTTTTCCATATTTTTTTCAATAATTATTTACTTTAACACTCCTATAATAACTTTAAAAAAATATTTTTTCTGACAGGTAAATAAATTGCCAATTTTTTTTTTATCTCGATCCCTATTCATTACCGAATGTTAAGAAACGCATGGTATATTTTTTTGTTACGTGATAAAATAGTTTAAAAATTATGATTACATTTTATAATTAAATATTATCCAGATAAAAATGTAAGGCCTATCTTCGCTTAAAATCCAAATAAAAAGCTACCTACAAAATCCGATGAACTTTGTTTTTTTAGCAAATTATCTCCCTTCACAAAATCAGTATTCAGAGAACATGTTAATTAGTTTTCACTGAGGTTTTCTAAAAATAGATTAACTTTCTAAATGGGTCTATGGTAGTTGTGCTTAGATAACCTTCAATGCTCTTCATTAGCATAGCTATTGAACACTTGTTTTTTTGTTGGCATTTCAAGGTTTGAGAAAAATAAATCGAAACAGTTTGAATAAACTTAAAAGCTTTTTCTCAGTAGTAATTTTGTTTAATCCTATTCATTCTGTAAATGGTTTGCTGAATTCGCGCAATCACGAATTATAAGACATAACAGAGGTTTACGTTTTCCGTGTTACAATTTACTAGTTACATTTTCTCACTATATAGAGAGCAATTATGTTACAAAAAGGTTGGATTTTTGTCATTCGGAACCAATGTACGTGAATAAATGGCAACGTTCTGTAAATTACGAATAGTTTGAAAAGTATTACTTTTTTGTCAGTAAAACTAAAAAAGTTATTTTTTGCTGGTTATTATGAATTCAAAATCTTAAAAATGCATTAAAAGTCAAAAAATGAATTAAATAACTTACTTTTCTCTTTTACATACTGAAATATGTAACGTTAGTTTCTCATTTAAGAAAAATTACTGTTTTAAAGTAGAAAATGATGGAGGCCATTAAGCATTAATAATTTCCAGTTATAAATATTTTTGATGATATCATAATATAATGAAAATTATCCGCTGCTTCCTTTTTTCAACTAGTTATTTATAGTTAGTCTATAGAATAGTCCTAAAATATTTATTATTATAGTTTACAGTCTGAAAATATGCGACGAATAAAATCGTCTTAAAAAATAAATACAATCTTACAAATGTTATAAAAATCTACAGAAAATTTCGAATTATTTTTTCCTCATATGCATTAATTTTATTATGTGGAACACTATTTTCATAAATAACTATGTTTTTCAAGAATAAGTCCGCAGTGCTAGTTATTGCCCAGTCTCTTTCCTGGCTTGATTCCAAATCCACGTTTAGGCGTCCGAGACTGGAAACGTTCTTATCTTCTACTTTGAGATTCTAGATGTTAATAGGATACCAAGTAAAAAAAGGGTACCAAGAATAAAGAACAATTTTACCACTTACATTAAATGGGTCGAATTCACGTTTCATGGAGGCACTTCGATTTGGTGGTTTGAAAATTCTGTAACTGACGGAATTTATAACCATTAAAATACAGACTATATATTTTTTTTAAAAATCTAGGCTATACACTGTTAAAAATTAGGCACTTTGTTTCACCAAAAATATGGTTCCTAGTAGCTGCAACGGCTGTGTGGTGAAACGTTAAACCATATTTTTGGTATTCGGTTGAACCATTTCTCAGGTTTTCGTTTCCAAATCCCGAAAAATGGTTCAACCAAACACCGAAAAATAGGTGAAACATTTCACCACACAGCCGTTGCAGCTACTAGGAACCAATATCATGGTGAAACCAAGCACAAAATTTTTAACGTTGCATAATGTGGGTTCTATTACCTATTAACGACGATTGAAAAGAAAATATTCCACGCACAAATGATATCCATTGATTAAGTTTAGCTAAATAAACAAAATAGAAGACAAATGAAAAAGATAGTCCTGAAGAACTTGTGTACGTAGGACAAATTAATGTACATGGAAAATTTTGATGAATTTACGTGAAATTTTTTTTTTAAATGTTGACGTACTTTTTCAAGAAATATATGTATTAAAGACGTTCACAAAGACTTCGTTAACGGGTTAATAGCTTCTAACCAAAAATTTCTTTTCGTTCGATTCTATATTAGGTAATAAGTAATGAGCTATATAATCAGCCTCACGATATGTGGCACCCAAAAATAGAGATATACAAGCACTAATTAAGTAGAAAAGGCAACTAAGTATATACTGTTTAGGTACAACAAACTATAAAAAATATTTAATTTGCAAAAAAAATAATGAAATAGCCAATTATGGATTTTAAAAGTTTATATACAACTAAATAATTGGTTTGGCGATTTTTTCCTAAAGAGTATATAGATCTTGAGTAGAAAATGGTTCTAGGTGACAGTTACTTTTACAAGACTACTTGTTTTTAGATAAGAATTTCAGTGAGTATTTAAGTAACAAGAAATTATTATATTTCAGTTCTTGTAGATCTTCCTGTTTAATTCTTTCAAGTTAAACGAAAAAAAAGAGGCTAAAAATTTACATTTTGATAAAAAAAATACTTCAACTAAAATAGGTAATTTAAATAAAACAATTCTTTTAAATAATATGATGATAGTATTTTATAACAAATACACAAGATTACTATTCTTTAGTTAAATCCAAAGAAGAAATTGGGAATATCCATTTTTCCAACTTTTCACATACCTATTTCAAATGTACAACTCCCAGGATTTGCTTGATTAAAAAAACACCCTTATTTGCATAAAAATACAATACATACTTCGCATCAAAATAATTGTTACATTACTGTCAAATCAATACATTAATTTGTCATAGCGCCAACCAAATTGGGAAAAAAATCCAATGTTGACTGTTATTCGGCCCTTTTCTATTCCTTTTAATTTGGACTGTAGTTACCGTTACATTTAAGGTTGTTAGTTAATCCCTGTTTTTTTTTGTAATGGTAAAAGGGAGACTGCTAATTATTATTGTCTTGGTGGTAATGCTATTTAAGGTGGTGTTTAGAGAATGGTCACCCATTTAGAAGTATAAATAGTGATAGAAGTGTCGTGTAAATAAAGTAATTGTTGGATATCCGGTTTTAGCCGGTTTATCCGGGATTTTTTTTTGTCGTTGTGTTCGTAAGACAGTTTTAAAAATATTGCGTAGGGGAACATGTTAAGTTGTTTTTGACGTAAAAATATATAATTGCAATAATTTTGTAATGGTTTAAACTATAACCTCTGCTCTTGAGACCATAATAATAACGACTAGGCATAAATTAATAAATGCACATTACGTTTCTATTTTTATATAACTAAATAATTGTTTATACGATCAGCAAGTAGGATGATTCTTTGAAAATAAATTATGTTTATAAGTTAATTCATTCATTTTTGGTACTTTTCTATTTTGTGGGCCACAAATCTTCCCAAATTGAATCGATAACGACAAACAAAGTTTATTGGCGACAAAACACAATATGCACCGTTAAAAGGACCACAGTATACGTAGTTAGGGTTACTATTGGAAATATACTCCGGTTTGGCTGTGGTTGTACTATTTTGCGACGTTATCGCTTTTAATAGAAAAGTTATCATTGTTTAAATTCGAAAATAACAATGCCACAAATGTAAATTATTTTTTATAACAACGTGCAAAAAAGTTGACTTTTTTATATCCTATTCATTCATAAATCGTTGCGAAAATGACACTTAACGTGCTTACGTCACAAACAAGAAAGTTTACGGTACTTTCGGCACTAGTGCGGTAAAGTAAATGAGAGTATATGATTGGTAGAAAAACAAAATGATGTCATGAATATTTCCATGGAAACTAAATGATGTCATGAAACTCACTTATTTCTATTGGTTCATTACTTTTGCATTTTCTGATATCTCCATGGAAACTACAAGTACTACAAAAAATTTTAAAGGAAATTAAATAAGACAAAAGTAAGAACACAAATTTCACGCCAAACAATACTATTTTGATTCAAAATAGAAATTTTCTTTACAACTGTTCTTTTACTACATTGCATTTTCGAATATCGCCATGGAAACTAAATGATGTCAAGAAAATCACTCATTGGTAGAAATACTTTTTTGCACGTTATTATAAAAAATATTGTAAGCAAGCACGTGCCAAATAATACTTTATTAAGCTCTTGTCATTATTTCACTCGACCTACGGTCTCGTGAAATAAAAGCCACACGCTTAATAAAGTATTATTTTCGGCACTAGTTGCTTAAATAACTAGTAAAGAGGTTGAAATTATAAAGGCGTTTTAATTAGTAATGGATATTTTACAACATGCAGGGCATTAACCAGTAAGCTGCTTACTTAAAATAATAACTACATGTTTAGAAAGTTAATCATTTATATTAACAAAAAAACATATAGAATTTCATTTTTCTTAACAAAACAACCCTTGTCAACAAAATAAGAAAGCTGAAAAAGAAACTTTGATTCAAATTCTAAACCATCTGCCTTGAATATGTTCCGTGATTACATTTTATGCAACGCACACATAAAAACATAATCATTCGTAACACATAAAAACAGTTTCGTCTCTAACTACATTCGCAAGAAATAAACACCGTTTCATATGTTAATACGGTGTTTTTCGTGGCAAACATTTTGAGGGCAATCATCCTAACCTTGGCTTGACCGTATTCTAACTGACGTTTAGTGTAACAATTTCGTTTTATGTTAGTAATTATGTTAGTTATAAAATTTTTCATTTTTCAGAAAAATACTTTCAGAACTATTTTTAAGGATATAGCTCGTGATAAAAACTAGTATTATATTCTATCTCGTTTGGCAGCAGTTACAGCTCTTAATTTAAGTCAACTTTTAATAAAATTAGTCACAGTTAGTTAGAATTTTATCAAATCCAATCAGAGCAAGTATTAACAGTGGGAAATATCAGGTGCGTAATGCACGCTCAACGACTGGGCTTTATGCACGCTTGAAGTTGTTTTAGAATGTCATAAGAAGAAGATTAGTAATTTGGGTATTTCATGTTAGCTCTTTTGTAAATATCAGCGTAAGATTGAAAAACTTGTAACTGGATTTTTTTAAGCTATTTAAGAACTATAATAGCAATTGGATTCATTTATGCAGTTTGTAAATAAGTGTTGTTTACATAAAATACTAGTTTTTTTATTTTTAAATGTCGGAAGTACAATTTGAATTAGAAGAAATTTACCAATTAATAAGCAAAATTTTTGCAACGGCACTTTTTAGAAAAATAGTTCAACTTCTGTTAGAAAATTTCCATTCACATATTTCATTAATATATATATATATATTGGATGCTGTCTTTAATATATTACTATTGGTAACAGCTAAATTAGCTTTAAGTTTTGCTGAAAACGGTAGTTTTCTCTTAAAGAATTTAATTCATTAAATTTTATTTCAAGCACTAGAACTTTAAAGTGAAACATTTTACTTTTTTAAGTAAATTTTACTTTTTTAATGAAAATAAAAAAGTCAAAATTTACTGAATCTTACTATTTTTATTAAAACAGTTATGTAATATGATTAACGTAAATTAGCATTGATATATTGTGTCAAATACCACTGTATAAAACTGATATTATACAGATAAAAACACAAGGCCATGACATCACATTGTAAAATGTTTAAAATAAAATAAACTTTTTTTTGGGTTGGGTACGTTTGTGAATTAGTAAAAATTACTTGTTTAAAAGTTTGAAGTAAAAAAATGTTTTTAAATTATGGTGTGGTTTATGAAACTTCTTTTAATTCGTAGTACGTTTAGAAGAATTAAAGTTGAAATTCTCTTCATATATTAGAACACATTTCAAAGAGAGAAATGGTTGAATATATTTTAAGTTGTTTTAATAATAAGCATTATATGAGAATTAAAACCAAACTTTTTTTAAAAAAAGAGTTGGTATCTTTTTTTATTTTCTTGTAAAACTCACTTTAGAAACAAATATAAAAAAGCTGTCTCCCAGGGGGGGAATTCTTAGAAATCCAGGTGATATTATTGTGGTTCAAATTTATCAAACACTGGGAATTATACTAAAGACAAAAAGGAAAAAAATATTAAAATTGACATGAACGACGGTTAATTGGGTAACAAATGTCAACTTTAAATTCAAATGACAAATTAAAGTTATGAATTTGTTTGGAAAATTTTATTCATATTAATTGACAGCTCAAAAGCTTTGAAAAATCATTAAATTTATAATTTATTTTATTTGTAGATGATCAAAAAATTGCCGAAATTAATAAAATATCTATAAAAATTCCACACTAAAATAGCTTTAAAAGTTATACACATTGCTTGAATTTATCAATTTGTAAACTTCATAACCATATAATATAATTCCCTCGTATTAAATTGAAAGAAAATACGATAAAAATTAAAGTACGACAACATCTAGTTCAGGATTTTTTTTTTATAAGGGAAGTCTGTATGTAAATTATTACTGAAAAATATTAAAAACCTGAATTTAAAATTTAACTTTATTTACTTAACTTAAATTTTAAAGTATTTTTAAAAAATGCAGTCACTAAAAATAAACTGCATTTTTTTAAATATTTCTTTAAAATCTGTTTAAAACACTGATGTAATTACCATTTTTTTAAAATTAAATATGATGTATCAACATATTCCAGCAATATGATATAGACCTCAACGATTGATATAACCCATTAGATTTCCCTAAACTAAGTAATAGATACAGTTATATAAAATCCTAACTCTTCCTCAAAACGTTTGGGATATCTATCGTAAATAAAAATCTATCAAATTCATTAATTAACAGAATATAAATTGTTTGATTTTTAAATTTGAATTTCTTAAGAGCTCCATAACATTTCAAGACATGTAAATAAACAGTAAAACAAAATTCGCTTAATCTTTTAACCCCCTAAGGAACACAGACGAATAAACCAGTCACCTGACTGTCAAGTTTTCCAGCGACACATATAATTTTTACAAATTTATAAATATTATAATTTTACTACGTTTTAAAATTCAAAGTATGCACGAGTCATTTATATCATCTGCAACATAAATATAATTTTAAAAAATACAGAATTAGATTATTCAGTATATTTTTTTTAATTTTAATATCATGAAATGAAAACTAGTTGATACTTCAGCCAACTCGCTTATCGTAAGCGAGCTTTGAAAAATTTTATTTTGAAAGCTAACATTCATCTACTAATATACTAAACTCCTCGGCGCAACAGCCCATTACTGGGCCAAGGCCTGCCGTGCCCATTTCAGCTTTCGTGATCTATGGCTCTGGGATGCTAGGCATATGTCCCGGTAAGGTGGTCAGCCTCACGAGGAACCCCCAGTGTTTAGTTCCCAAGCATGTTTAGTACCCATTTTATCGACGCACTCAAAGGATGACAGGATGGGTCAACCTCGCTCAATACAGGATTCGATCCCCGGACCTGGGGCGTGGCAATGCGAAGCACTACCACTAAGCCACTGGGCCTCCATCTACTAATATACATCTATTAAAACTGAATAAAAAACAATTTTAAAGCTACATATTTTTCAATCTCAGAAAAATCATTTTAAACCAAACAATTTACCATCGCTTTCCTAACTACCTAATAAATGTAAAACCGCCAAAACAACTTCCAAGCCAAGAGCAAGAAGTAAGCATAAAATATAAATGGCAGCCAACTAAAAAATACCGAAAGTGCCACCATAAAAATCAATTACTGGGGGCCTGAAACTAGCCCCAGTAGCGATGTGCTCATAAATTTGGAAATGTAGAAAGTGCTTACTTCTAATTCTACAGAAACTCTGCAGATAATTACAAAAATTGCGCGGGGCTTGTGAAACGTTAATGGTGCTTTCGTAAATGAGGGATTGGATGTGGATACTTTGAAATGTTTGTGAAAAAAAAAGAATTTTGAAATATTTAGTAAGTTTGGAACATGTTTTATTATTGTGTTTCTTATATAATGTATATGAATAGGTTTTTTGGTGTTGATTTTATCTTTGAATTAAATATACTTTGAAACTTTAATGATAGGAAGATAGGTGAATTTGAAAAGTTATTTATTTTTAAACACAACTTTTGCTAGATATATTTTACCTATCAATAATTAAAATAAATTATTATATTTATACAAAACTTTAAAAAATAACAGAAAAAAGCAGACATTCTATATTGTAAAGACTTTAAATATAACTTTTTTCTAAATGAAAATATTTATTAAACCAAATAAAAGATTTAAAAATCACGATGTATAACAATGTCTATAGCCCAAAAATAATTAAATTTCATAAATAAACGAAGGAGTATGAATTAATAAAACATAGAGGTGTACATTAAAGCAGAAAGTTATTGGGAAAACTTAAGTGTTTCTACTCAAATACTCTATATTGTATCATTCCTACATTCTAGGGCTATCATTCCCTTTATATTTGCTTTTAAAACTTAAATGGACAAGTTGCATGAAACGCGAAATTCGGAATATATATATGTTTTTCTGGTAGATTAGAAACTGCAGATTCCGAATATAAGATTAAATATTCACAAATATGTTTAATTTTAGCAAAAAAATACATTTAAAATTTGCCGAAAATGTACGTCACTGAAAACAGCACTGGCGTCAAATTATTGTTAAACAATTGTTTTTGGCGATGTTTCGATATATGTCCGTAATGTTTTAATACACTTTATAAAATAGTAAACCTTACACCTCATTAAAACAAGAAAAAAATATTATTTTTAACCAGTTCCTATCAAAGTTTAAACAGCTTGTTCCAAGTTTGGTTGTTAGTTAAAATACACACACTAGAGCGCGTATGAGCTATTGCATAACTAATGATGACTGTTGGGACTGCTCGGAATAGTCGGGTGAAATCGTTGAACGTTTAAAGAAATTAACTGTAATGAACATGACATGTTTCTGCAAAATAGCAAAACTATTTTAAGAGTTTGCTCTAGTGCGACGATAATTAAAACTAAACTAAACTAAATTTTAAGAGTTTTTGATAAGGATGAAAGCACGTTTCACAGTATCAAAAGCAATACAGTGAAACGTGATAGGAAATAACACACCAAGAACAAAAAATTAAAACATGACGTCATTTGTTATGAAAAGACGTTTAACGGAAGTGACGTATCACTAACATTAAAATTGAATTTAAATATAAATACATCTTAAAAACCAGAAATACTTGAGTCTTAGAGGTTTCTTAATGTGCTTAATAGAATAAAAATGTTTGCGGTAAACGCTGTAATTGTTCATTGACAATATAACAATTTACTTCCCCAAATATGTTGAAGTTATACAAAAAAACCGCAATCAAAACTACGCAATAATCATCAGATTCTAAAATGAGAACTATTCTACAAAAGATATGCTACACAGTATCATTTTAACATGGGTATAGAAAATGATTATTTTGTTTCTCGTTGGAATTTCACGCTATTGTTAAGTGCACGCGCGTTAAAAAGACTCAGCTGCATCGGATAATAATTATTTATAGTTGATTGTTGATGATTATTTTGGAATTTCTCATCGGATATCAATATTTTTGGACACACGGGTAATTTAGTTAAATGTTTGGTCGTTATTGCGTTTGGGAATAATTTGTTTGTACTGCTACACACTAGAATATAAGTGCGTCAACTATATCGATTGGTATTATTACACATGTTATGTAATTTGTAATAATGAATTGAGTTTCAGAACATATGAGTAACGAATGTTAGATTTGCTTTATTTGTTTCGGTTTTGAAATATTTTATTAAAAATGAAAATGTAAGAAATCCAAAAATATCTTCAAAAAAAATAATAATAAATTATTTTTCATAAGTAGCAGTTCTAAAAGGATAAGGAGAAATTATTTTCAATCAAAACATATTATTTCAGAACATATGAGTAACGGATGTTAGGTTAGCTTTATTCGTTTTGGTTTTGAAATATTTTATTAAAAATGAAAATATAAGAAAACCAAAAATATCTTTAAAAAAAAATAATAAATTATTAGCAGTTCTAAAGGATGAGGAGAAATTATTTCCAATCAAAACATATTACTCGTTCGACCTAGTAATAAAATACATTCCTTTTTAGTAGTTCTTTTTTTACTGTTTGTCTTTTAATACTTGATTTCGGAAACTGTTAGGGGAACCTGGGGAGCCTTGGCCATAAGGGAGACTCGGGCCACCTTTTAATATTAATATTTGAAAATGTTTTAGCATTTTCTCAATGGATGGTATTCAAAGCTACTGTTGTCAGCAGACAGCCACCTTAGTTTCATTGGGCTACTTCTTACCAGTGAGGCAAAAATAAAAAAAGAAAGTTTCTTATTTCAAAAAGTAAAAATTTTAGACATAATTTGCAAGATTTTTCCAGACAAACCAATTGAATTAAGTTTAAGTGAGTGATATTTTATAAATATACTGTTATATTAAGGTTTTATTTAAGTTATAAAGTTTGTGCAGTGAAGTAAGATTTAAATCACTATGTGCCATTCTTTAAAAAAAGGCTAGGTAGGGAGGCTTGGCCAACTCTAGCTAAGAGAGCCTTGGTCCAGTGGCCAACCCTCCCTTACATAGAGTGATGTAAGGGAGGGTTGGCCACTGGACCAAGGCTCTCTTAGCTAATTAGTTATGAAAATCTGTAAAAAAAAATTCAAATACATAATTTATAATTACGTATAATAACTTTATGAAGGTAATAGATTGATTATCAATATTTGTACCTGTTTAGAATCAACTAAAAGTAACTTGTCAGTTATAACCAAATATCTAACTTTTTCTGCAAAAACTAAATTATTAATTAAACTATAATAATAATCCTAATTATGTAAAATATATTATCTGAATTTTTTGGGGTGGGGAAGAAAGGGGGCAGATTACAAATCTACTTAGATTTTGACTTTTCCCAGTTTGTGCCGCTAAAATAAAAAAAATTCAAACTAAGGCAGTTATATATTATTTAAAGTGTGTACAAACTGCGTAAAATATATTTAATATATAAATAAAAGAAATTCTTGATATGAACAATTTAAAATTTTTTAATACAGATAAAATTCTATAAAAATGCATTATATAAATATTAATTATCGTAAACAAGATTGAAAATGATTCCAGAGTGTCTAATTATAATATTTTTTACATTTAATGCTTACAAAATAATTTGAAATATTTATTATCGTGCACTTTAAAATTGTGCATTTTTGTATGGGCTAAGCCTCCCTTACCATAGGCCAAGCCTCCCTTCTAAAGGGATGCTTGGCCCCGGTGTCTATGTTTTAGAAAAACCTAAATTTTTAAAAGAAAAAAGGGCATTATTTATATTACACTATTATATCCTTGTTGCCCATACAATTTCTTTAATATTTGCTATCATATGAAATTTTTAGTGTAAAAATCAAATTTATAAAAATAAAATTCTGAAAACATGGCCATGGCTACCCAGGTTTCAATATATATTTATCTATGCGTGTTCGTTAGCATGGTAAATGCAAATTATGCCTTGGTTAAGTGTGATAATATGTGACGCAGTCAAATGCGTGCATTAATATTTGATCAATTTATAATCATTAACAATATTTAATCATGCTACATTATTTATGTTCCAAGTCAACAACATTCCAAGATTCTCACCAAAACCTATATCCTCATTAAATGAATGTTAAATTAATGTCGTTCAAAATCTGCCTTTAGCAACATTAAAAATCTGTGCAATATGGAATTCAATACAACTTTTCTTATAACTCAACTTTATTTAAGATGCGTTTTAAACACATTCTAGACATCCAAACAAACTCCATAAACAACAACTTTCCACCGATTACCCAACCACAACATAAACCGCAAAATATGTTTAAAATTATAATTTAATGTTACTTTATTTACTCATTAATATCCATTATCTTTCCGAAATATCCCCATCGGACCTATAAACTATTTTCCCAACATCACATTGGACACACCAAATTACTCAGTTTGCCTCAAAGCACCTACGAGACGTCAACGTTTAGCGGCAAGAATCCCAGAAGACATTCAAACTTGATCTCGCCAGTTGGCGTCCCAATGGACCAATCAAACTTGAAGGATAGCCTCGTTTTTGGCATTGGCGACCGCCAAACTGTTACTTTGGGGACATTTGTCTTGTGACGTTGGCCATGGATTCAATCTTCTTCTAGATGCTTCCCTCAGGGGGCAATGATGGCGGATTTAAATTGGACATCGAGTTTCCGGGATTTTTGATAATGTATTGGGAATGGTTGTTGTTTGGCGGCCGTTAAGGAATTCAATTACACTGTCTCTTTGTGACGCTATTAAGTTGGAACGCCATGCCTCATGAATGCTCAAAATTAAAAGTCATGAACTGTCTTTGGCAAATCTTGCGACATATACTTATTTTGGCGAATGCGAATTAAAGTATTCGAAAATGACCTATGACTTAAAATCTAAGCATATACCTATACAATCAATCCATACCCGAGTTTTTCTAATTTAACTACTAATTTATGTTTGAGATACTCAAGTCTTAGCTATATATATATATATATATATAACCATAGCATTACCGAACATATTTCACTACCCGTATCCACCAAAAGGTGTCTCAAAGTAAAGACCAAGTTTGCGTTTACTTATTTACTACATACTACTGCATCTATTATATTTGTTGTAATCAGTAGTAATGCAGAAGGTTGCGTGTGCGTGTGCTTCGGACTGCTATATTCGCTTTAAATACTATTTATCTAACTTACTAAAAAGCAAAGAGAGGAACACGTAAAGATATTTCTGCACGGAAGTAGAAGAAGACAGGAAACGGCTCCACTGAGACACCGAATGAAATACACCATGTCCAAATACTAACTTATCACCATAAAATGGCAGAATTTGAAAGCGATGGTTCTCAGTATCCGATTCTTTGACGTGGGTTTGACCGATATGAGGCAACTCTGCTTTGGGTAGCATTTTGTACTATATCCCAGATGCAAAAGTCCCCTAGCTCCATTCGTTCGGGTCGTCTACTTTAGTAATAAACTCTACCAGGCCATTGATCGAGCTATGTTTCTGCTCTCTATAGTAGATGATACCTAGAGTACTCAGTCAAGTGTGGGCAAGGGCATCACATTCAAATATAATGTAATGTAGGAACTGAGAAGGGAGGAGATGCACGGTTTCAATCACAAAACTCAAAAAATTATTTAGATAAACAAACAACTACATGGACCGCAGACCATGGTTTTCGCAGAAAACAACATCTCGCCAAACGACCGCAGCCGTTTGTCCCAGTTTCAGTTCTGACCACGGCCTACTCAACTACTAAGGCCGAGGAAGCTTTCCCAAACAAGCTCGGGGATGGAAATTTTGACGTCATAGTTCCGAATATGAAGACAACCTGTCTCGAAACCTGTTCGGAACCACTCATTCACGGCTGACCACAATTTTAGGGTTCCGAATGCGTCCAAACTAGTTTTTCGGTCTTCGGCACTGGGAACAGTGACTTCAAAATTTCCATCTACGCTCATGTTTAGGAGAGCTTTCGCTGTTGAAGTGCCGTTTTCCATCTAGCTCATGTTAGGAGAGCTTCTGGCCTGTGATTGAGTTGCCGTGTTCGACGCGAAAAGAGTTTTTCCCTATCACATCTGGTAAAAGCGCCATCTATCGGCACTGTACCTCCTTACCACAGTAATGTGTCATTTCCTCGTTGTTACGACATTTCCTGCACCTGAGATCTTTTTGATGCATCGTGTAATCCGCATTCTTGTCTGCATGTTTTGAAATTCACTTGAGGCATGGATGTCCATAGCTTCTTGCAACCAGCCTCAACCATTAGGTTCCACCAACCAGTTCTAATTTCCATTGTGTAGCAAATAATTATCCTGGTTCCCAAATAAGAAAACTACTCACTCCAGCGTGACATACTAAACTCGAAGCTCGTTTTAACTGCCATAGATCTAATCTACTCAGAAAAACAAAGAAAGGCACGTTAAGATATGTAGCCTATATGATTGAAATTTACTTGAGGCTTCATGGATATCCATAGCTAATTAATATCAGCTTCAGCCTTAGGTTCCATATCCTAATCTACCAGTGTGTCGCAAATTATACTCCTGGTCACCAAGTAAAGAGACCATTCACTCTAGTACAACATACTCGACTCAAAGCTCGTTTCAAGCACCATGCATCTAACCTACACGGAAAAAACAAGGCACATAAAGATATTTATACACTGAAGTAGGATATGGCACCACTGCGACACCGAATCCTATACACGATGCCCATACTTATCACAATTTAAACCCTGATACACGATGTTTAACCCATAGCTTTTCCGCAAAAGATGGTCTAATTGCAAAAGCGATGTTCCACACTATTCAAGTCTGTATGTTTGAAATGCATTTGAAGCATGGATGTCCATAGCTTCTTGAAAATAGCTTTGACTATTGGGTTCCATATTCTAATCAGCCATTCTGCACCAATTAGTTGAGTTGAATTACTGTCACATAATAGCTACACGAGGGCTATTGGGACGAGAGTCGTAATTTAGAACCACAGTGAAGTGTCGACTCGACACCTGAGTATATGCACCTAATGCGATTTTAGGAGCGAAATCGTACTCAGCGCCGATACTTTGGAGCATATTTGACGTGAACTCCCTCTACATGGGGTATTATTCTTAAGACTGTTTAGCCGTACAGGCAATTTGCAGGTCGGCAGTTATTTTAGCAATGCACGGGCGCTAACCTTGGAATTATAGCATGCAGGCAAGCATCTCGTCACTTGACCTGGGTCTAAATACGAGGCTTTATGCTGTGTTAAAGTCTAAGAGGGCTAGAAATAGGCAGCTGGAAACGATTACCTTACCTTACCTTACCTAAGGCAAGGCCCGTCCGTGGCCGAGTGGTTAGGGCATCAGCCTAGAGATTCAACCTTCTCAGGAGTGCGGGGGTTCGAATCCCACCTACTGCCAGTCATCCTATAAATCGGATATGTGCTGTAAATAGTAGAAAAATCCTCAATTCACGGATGGGCCCGAGTACACTGGGACAGACGTGCTCGTTAAATCTGTGGAGTCCAAAGTCCCGACGGCGTTAGCGTACGATGTCACTCGAAGTTCCGTTGGGTGCCCGCTCAGGTGTCGACCTCGTGACTTGACCAGGGTTCTAAATTACGAGGCGTTATTGGCTGTGTTAAAGCTCCTAAAGGAGGCTAGAAATAGGCAGCCGGAAACGATTACCTTACCTTACCTAAGGCACGCACCTTACTGACTAGCTTACCAACTTCGTGTATCAAATAAGAGTCCTGGTCCAAAATAGTTATTTATGCAACTAGTGTGAAAAGTAAGGCTTTTTTAAACGAGTGAAATAAATTCACGAGTTTAAAAAAGGCAATTTTCAACGTGTTGTCATACACTATTTTTTATAATAACGTGCAAAAAGAGTATTATTAAATTGGCATTTATTGATTGGCTTATTAATTATTTTATTATCACGTTCAAATGATTTGAAGATTATTATTTATATTAATGATTCTTTTAAAAACCCGTGAAAAAAGTATTTCTTAGATTGTCATTGGAAATAAGACGCCAAATAAAGAATCACGTTCAAATAAAGAATTTACACCAACACAAAGACTCGATAAAATATCACGCTCAAAAGAATTTACACATCAGATGCTCTTATTTACTTTGTCGCACTAGTGCGTAAAAGTAACTTTGAAACACGATTTCGTTTAAAGCATCTCTTTTGCCACGATTATTGATTTGAAAAAGTAAGTTTTTTTGCACGATATTATAAAAATAAACAAACTACTCACTCCAGCATTATATACTCAACTCTAAGCTGCGTTCCAAGTACCATACATCTAACCTACTATAGGGACAAAAGGCAAGCACGTAAATATATTTATACACGGAAGTACGCTACGGCACCACTGGGACACCGATTCTCCTATAATACGTCTTCGCAAACGGAATAACAAAGAAAAATTAGAATAAAATAAACAAAAACAAATAGCAGATGCGAGCAGCCAAGGTGAAAGAACGTATCATCTCGAGCGTCAGTGTCAATTAGTTCCCTCGATTGGCGATATTTTTGGCTCATCTTTCTCGATAGGCCCCAGGGCAATGGCCATTCGTGATTTCGCTCATGAATGGAGTATGCATTGGGAAATGGGCATTCTATCTACCGATAGATCCATTGATAGTGTCTTTGGGAATTGATGAGGATGTTTTTTGTAATAATGTGATGCAAGGTTTAGAAATGATGGATTTTGGGTTGGTCAGCATAATCGCTATGCATAAGATTCTTAAATGAATTGTTTTGAACGTTTTTTTTTTCTAAAAAGATCTTAATAACTTAGGCAAATTCAATTGAATTATATCCAGAAACTTTTCGGCTCTTTTCTGAGGGTATGTTGTCAATTTCATACGCCTGAAAATTGCATAGAATCAGGTCGATTGCATAAGAAGCAAATTACTTTAAAGTTATTAAAATACATCAAAGTATAACCAATTAAATGAATTTTTGATCTGTGAAAAGTATAAACTATGATTTATTTATTTTTTTTATTCTACCAATTTTATTATTTTGCTATAGGCATAGTAAGTGAACGAAAATGCTAAAGAATCTCTTTTCTTATGATAATTTTTTTTATTGGTATGATTCGGAATGACTCTTAGGTGCATTAACTAAATGAATTTGCTTCTTAACATATTAAACTGAAGCTACCGAAAACAGTTTCTGCTGAAATAATAATTGCAATTTCATTAACACTTTTAAAAATTATTAGATTATCTGAAAAATATGAAGGTTTCTAAGTTGCAAATAGCAGAAATCTATTGTAAAGAAGTAACCTAACAACTGTAAAAATTGCTTAAAGCGTCTAATAAATTAACTTTTACTGTCTGTGTACTTCTTTCAGTTAACTGTATCTTAAAATTGCCTTTATCTATTATCAAGAAAACAAACAATCAAGTAAGATAACGATTTTTTTACTTTAAGCCTTTTTTTCAAAACTAATTCCACTACTACAACTACAAACCTTATCTGATGTGTCCACCATCTATTAAACTCTCACACCCTAATACCCCACGACAAGTTGGCAGCACAACATAAAAATAGACAACAAACACCTAGTAATTCAACAAAAGTGTAGGAAATTGCTATCTCTATTTCGGCAACGGCTAATTTGGTGCGAGCGCCATCTATCGTCTAAAAGTAAACGACTGGTCCGATATTGACAGTGACAGGTTTTCTGTTCCTTAAGCCTTCGAACCCTGGTTGACCCTTCTTTAGTACGATAATATCTCTTTTGTCACTGCTCGTTTCGAGGAAGCGTCGAATAAATTGTTCTACTAATCTTGGTCTTTGTCGGTGGGTTTAATATCTCAATGGGGTTTAGGTATGTTTATTAGTTTTAAACTGTTTTTGGTGTATAAAATTAGTGTTGGGAGATAACTTGGCAGCACACAATCTACCCAAAAAAATATAAAACATTACATATTTTCTTAAGCTCTTAATATTTTAAGATTGCAGTTTAATGCTCTATTATCCAATTTCCCTTACGTTAAATAAAATATCAAGCCTCTTACGTTAAATAAGAGATATGAAATATAGAATATATAACTTTTAAAAAGTTCTTTTGACAAAGAGATGGCTAGTAAGTGTTTTTCGTGTGGAGGTTTTTTCCACAAACTGCAAATACACAACAACAATTTTATTAACCTAAAAATGCTGCTGCGAAACATAACTACGAAACGTATAGGCAAATGCAATAGTAATAGTTATTAAAAGCAAATACAAGCATATTTCTAGATAAATCTTAACTTTTATCAATCCATTAAAAATCGCACCAAATGGACAAACCATAAAGAATACTTTTATAACTGAGTTCCGCATTTCTTACCCGAAATAATCTGATAGTTTAAACAACTCATTATATGGAAAATGTAAGCCCTTCCTATATTCTACATTATAAACCTAAACATACTTCAAAAAGCATTCCTCACCATAAATATGCAACCTCACAAACTTAAACTCCACGCCAAACTCTTTGAATTCTAAACAAAACTTTCCCTACAATGCAAAGCTTCTTATAAAATGGCGCCTTTACACTTTACATTGTACACTCTAATGGACTTTTGCCACTCTTCTGAGTCCAGTTCAAAGTTCTTAGTCTGCATTGTTAGCGATAAGTATAACTACCAGACTGCGATAAGGATGAGTTGCTAAGGGATTGCTTTAATTGTCCAGATTTGTGTTGAAATTGTCACAGAGGAAGTTTTGGCAGTGTTTGGTAGAGTAGAAATGGTTGGACGATGGTTAAAGGGAAAACATATTAAAAACAGTTTAAATTATTAATTTTAACAGTTTAAAGATTGAAAAAGTTTAGAAATGTATAGGTTAGAAAATAAGCAAAAATATAAATTTAAATTTTCAATTAAACACAATGCATATAAATACATTATGTGAAGATTTGAAAGTGTGACTGAATAAAACGATGTTATAAAACGGTTTCATTCAATTTCGGAAAAGTCCACATATGTTACTCAGAGCTACATTTGTTAGGTTCCTTTTATTTTTAATGTAATATGCAATTTTATCTAGTTAGTATTTGAATTTTGTGGTAGAGAAATTTTAAAAAACATTTTAAACTACATATGCTAACATTCATAATTCCTTGGTTAATACAGTCCTGCACAAAAGTTTAGACACAGAAGCAATTCATGAAAATATCGATAGTATTCATTAATTCTCACTAAATTCTTTTTAATATATATTGTTAAACTCGTAAGAAAAAAGGGTAACAAAAGACATTCAGAAAAAATTAAATAAAATTGTCTAACATCAACAAGTCGAAATTTTGCAAAATTGCCATGCCTCAAAAGTATAGACACAAATGTAATGTTTATGCAAATTCTTGAGCGAAAGTGACTGTGTTATCAAAGGGGAGTGTCTCAAAGCTGCTATAAAGGGATTGGAATATTTTTTACTGCTTATAATGATGCCTAAGTCAAAGCAATTTTCATTTGCCGAGATTATAAGAATTTGGAAATTAAAAAGCCGAGGTAAATCAGTTTCTGATATTTCACTTGAACTGAACCGATACAAAAGATGTATTTATATAGTTTTAGGCACGTGGTGATGTATACCAGGCAAAAGCAAGGTCTGGAAGAACCAGGGCGACCAGCAAACGAGATGAAAGGCAAATTAGGAAACTTGCTTCAAACAGAAATTGCTCTGCAAACCAGATTAAAACTGAAATTGCCAACAAGGTTTCCCGAGAAACTATACGTAGAAGAATTGTGGCATGTGGATTTAAAACAAAATCTAAACTTAAACGTAAGCCGCGGTTGCAGTCTCATCACAAAGACGCAAGACTAAATGGGCTCAGAAGCACACGTCATATAGGGATAAATGGCTAGAGGTAATCATCAAAAAAATCTTTAGTGATGAAAAACAAAATGGAACCTGGATGGCTCCGACAGGTTTTCTTACTATTGGCATGATCTTCGTAAAGGTCCTGTGACTTAGTTTAGCCGAAGTCAAGGCGGAGGGTCAGTGATGGTTTGGGGAGGATTTTCTGGAAACGACCAGACTTCCTCAGCGTTTACAAAGGGGAAGCAAAACTCTGAAAAATACCAGGAAACCCTCGAGAGTAATTTGTAAATGTTGGGGGGAGTTTTTATGTGGGCATAACTGGAAATTTCAACAAGACAACGCCTCTATCCACACATCCAGCTCAACGAAGGATTGGTTTCGAGCCCAAAAAATCATGGTTCTCGATTGGCTTACATATGGCCCCAACTATTATTCTATAGAAATTGTATGGAGAATTCTTACAAAAGTTGTATATGCCAATGGAAAGCAGTATACCAAAGTTTCTAAACTTAAAGAAGCTATTGAAGCAGCTTGGTAACGATATCAAGCCTGCAACCCTGAAAAAGCTTTGTGCTTTCAATGCAAAAACGTGTTTTGGAATTGATAAAAAACGAGGAAGCTTTATCAACAATTAAAACTTTTCATGTGTTTTCCAAAAATTAAAAAAAAATATTTGTGCCTAAACTTATGTGCAACGGATTTTTGTCATTTTTTCTATCTTTGCGGCTACTTCGCCATATATTTCTTTTTTCATTTTCTAAATTTATATTTTTGAATATAGATGCGCATATGTTTACGTGTAATAAATAATAATTCTCCTCTTTAAATACTAATTTGTAAAACATCATATTTGTGTTGTGTCTAAACTTTTGTGCAGGACTGTACACCCATAATTATGTTTTAAATGCATCGTTGTTCAAACTATGGAGTTAAGTTAAAGTAATAACTGATTCGATGTTTTTTCGAGCAATTAGTAATTTACTAAGATCCAAGGGGGTACTAAGTGTTTTTATAAATATTTTTTTAAAAAATTAAGTCCAGTTACTGTTAATTATAAGTATGAAAAAAATATAATTAAAGATCTTTTCTGTTTCTTCAAACTCATTACTTATTTAGCTACCAGAACTTGTAGAATTTTTCTTATTCCATTTCAATCATACTCAAGTATCAGTAAAAACCCTAACCCATAACTTCCAATCCCATTTACGAAAAAAAGCGAATATAAAACGCACCAAAAACAACCCAAGACACTCCATAAAATATCCAAGGACTTTCAATAAGAATGGACTACACAATAGCAAACCTAAAAGTGGTAAACATTACCACTCCCCAAGTCACGTGGGTCTGACGCATTAACTTGACAGATTTTCCAAACCATAGAAATAATTCGTAATTCTAAACGAGGCATATGCTTTATCCAGCATTTTTTACTGTCTCGGAGAATTGTTTAACAAAACAAGTTAACATATACATCACGGAGCTTCATTAAAAAACCCACTCAAATATAGCTTTCTATTAAAAATATCTGCAGCGATAAAGTAAAAAATGTAGCAACCTCTCCACGACAAATCTGATATTCATCATGGTACCCATCCCATCTTGCCATTTTGCTATAAGATACACGGTATACTTTATTTCTGTCGTTGAAAATATTACCCATAAAAAAACTAAAACTCTAATACTGCAACATCAAAATCTGTTGGCGGGCAAACCCTCAAAAACGTAGCCAAGTGTAAACTCCTCCCCTCCCCCTCCCTCTCCAGAAATTTTGCATGCGCCATTTCACAAGTGAAAACGCAGAAGTGAAACTCTATTTCTAGTATTAATAATTCATTTCGACATGCGAGGGATTTTCTATGCTTCTTATTTTTGTACGTTTGAAGGTATGCTGTTTGTTTTTGGGGGTGCTTTCTTGAAAGAAAATTTTTAATTTTAAAAGGAATAACTGCAACTTATTTCCAAAATCAGTTTTGTGTTGCCATGTTGTAGTTTTATGTGTAAACATATTTTGATAACAAATCTGTAGTATGGCATTTAGCTAATGGTACATGTTGTTATGTTAACTGGTCACTATAAGTATTTTGCATTTCTAATAACATTTCAATTTAAAATATTTTATTTTTATTCAAATTCTTGTAAAAAGATAGTGAGCTTAAAGAACCATCAGAGGGATAAGCAAATCGACTGAAGTGTAAACTTGTTTTCATTTCATGATATTTAAGGTATCCGCCTACGTTCGAGACAATTTTTTTGAAAAACGTTATTTATTAAGCATTTAAACATATTTTTAACACTTATCCCAGGTAGCACAACAATGTTGGCCGACATTGTTGTGCTACTTGGGATATGCATAAAATATAAATAAAAAGTAAAAAATCTAGAATAAAAATTCCTTTTTAATAAATTTTGAGCTATTTTGTTGTTAAATTAGGGAGTAAAACACCATTATGCAAAACCTGATTTCATAAAAACTACTTAAGATAACCAAATTTCCTTTTACTATGTTACAGTGCTAACCCTGTTAAAGGCAATGAACTAAAATGATGGGGAAATCTTGAAAAGGAGAAAAGTTATTGTTCGTCGAAACACAATACTCAGGGTTTTCGTTAAAAATTGCATTTTTTTTAGAATTGTTACTTTGAAAAACCAGCTATAAAAAATTAAATTACATATAGAACCGTATGATTCTAGTTCATTGCCTGTAAAACAGTTTGCTGAATATGCTGGAAATTTTTTTTGAAGATATCTATAAAACTTTTTGTTAAATCATGTTTTGAGTGAAGGTTTGTAAAGCAAAATTTACATTTCTCAGAAATGTGTTCTGAAATTTCTACTCTGCAAACAAACGTGTTTTGAAAAAGTAACCAATCAATCATTTATATTGCCAGATTACTAAATCAAAACTTGATACCAAAGAAACTTAAATAATTTGGCTTTGCTATAACACCTTATAAATAAAAAATTTAATTGAAAAAAAACTAAGAAAAAACAATTACTAATTAAATATAAGCAATTAAAAAGTTAGTTTCGGTTTCGAAATAAGACTTTCGGTTGAATTCGACTACTTATTTCAATTATTAAAATAATCATAATTTCGTTTCTAGATGACGTAAAATTAAACTTCTTACAGGTTTGGAAACTAGAATAATTGGGCTATAAAGCTAAAAAATAAAAAAAATTATTAAATTTCATTAAAAATAGGTATTTTAAAGTAGGCGGATACCTTAAATCAAAAATGTTAACTGAAAATTTAATTTCTGAAATTTGTTAATGTCTCCTCCATGCTTTAAATGTTAAAATTCAATGAAACTAATATATTTGAGTTGCTGGATAACCTGGCAGTGATGTTATGAGTTTATACATCTGTATCCCCCTAAGAGAGTTAAAGCAGGTTACGTTGTGTTAGTTATATAATTTTCTTTAGCTAAGTCATGAATTACATGGTTCATAAAATTGATTATATATGAGTAATTATTGGAAAAGAGTTTAAAACAAATGCTTATAAATTTACAATTTGTCTGTCATCAATATTTTTATTTAAGAAAGAAGTTTGAAAATAAGTATTTTCAAGCAAGAATATTTGCTCAACTCCGTAGTCATTCAACACCAACCATATTTTCGTTATTAGCTTCCACACTACGTTTATAACGTAAAAAGTGGAAGGTATTATAATCGTTCAGTCCTTCTGTCTCTCCGTCACCCACTTTCATAGTCCAAACTACAAATTCTATGGACAAATATGATCCGTCAAAAAATTCAGCGCATCAAAATAAGAATACAATGAAAATTTCAGAGAAGAATTCGAATTCGAAGTACTTCAATTATGTAAAAAACTGCAAAATTTAATGCTCATTTAAAAAGCATAGGAAGCCATTTTTATTAGAATTAAATCACCATTGTCATTCGCAACAATCGCCCGAGAAACTTAATTCTTTTATACAATGAATTAAAACAAATTTATTTTTGCGACATCGATCAGTTTGAAATGACGTCAAATATATTTCACTACGAGATTCTTTGTATGTTGATATGAAATGTTTTTATTCTATTTAAAAGCGAAGAATATTACGTATTTATTCTTTGAAATATTAATTTTTGCAAACGATAAGTAATAATTATTGAATTTTCGAAATAAAATAAATGAAACTAGCCAAATTTAGCATGCAAATGTGTAATATAGAATTAATGCTGTGTTTGGCGCCTTTTTACCTGTTTAACACAACTGTTGTGTGGAAGCGGGTTAAGTGACATATTCTGTTACAAACCTATTTGTTTTAGACATATACTGAAAGTAATAAATTTAACCTTATAGTAACTTATCTTTAAAACAGTCAGTTTATTACATCTTAATAATTATGCCTTAACTTTGATCATTCTGAAGCATATTGAAATGAAACAGAATCTCTAAATCTCGCCCACTACTTAAAATTTATTTAAGACATCCCTAAGTAAAGCATAAGACATACAGTGCCGAAATGTGCACACATTAACACATTAACTAAACTATAAAAGTAAAGTTTGCGATTCGTTTAAAATCTCCTTCTCCGCTTTTCAACGTGACAAATAGCACATTCGTTAAAGAGGGTTTTAATTTTAGAAAGAGAACCCTAAGGTACGTCAGTTTCTGGAAAATCTTTGGAGAACTAACTATTTTCCATTTCGTTAAAACACCCGGTCTTTAGAGTTTACTTAGTTTGAAAGGTTTCTTTTGAATAAAAGCAGTGCTCTAATTCATTAAATTAAATTAGAAGGGTGTCTCAAGATATTTTGGATTGATAAGACTGCGCTTCTAAATTTAAAAGGGTTCTGCAAGGAAATTTTGAAATAATGTTATTCATTTATATCAGAAAGTTTATTTAAATGTAGTTTAGTTTTTTGAAATCTAATGGTTGTAACTATATGGTACTTCTTCAGATGTTAAATGCGTCCGACAGACTCTCACTAAAATCCCTAGCTAGCACGTTTATTGAAACACTTATTAATTAAAAGTGTACTGCTTCCTTCTATATTCTTTTTACGTTTTCGTATATAAAATTATATCATTTTTATGAAAACTGAGGCCTTCTTAAGAAAAATGAAAGACCATATAGCCGCCTAAATGTCATTTGCCTTTTAAAAAATTATATGATCTCGTTTTGAAATTCTCTAGTATTTAGTTTTTTTTAATATATGGCTAAATATTTTAAATACGATGGATAAAATTAATGTTGGATTTTGTTAAGGTTAAGTGTGCTGAAGTAAGTTAAATTATGTGTTTTGCTAAAATAACTTCAGATCAAAGCATGCATTTTCAGTTTGAAACAGTCAAAGGATTTTAGTAAGTTTTTTTTATGTAATGAAAATTTTTTCGCTGATGTTTCCTTCGTCTACTATACAGTTAATAGTTATTTGCTAAAAAAAACATTTTTGGAATTTTACTACGCAGCCCTGTCATAATGTAATAAAGGATTTTAAAAAATGTCTGTCATTTTCTTTTTATTTGGATCATGATAACTCATTAGAGTTGGATATTTTAGCGGATTATACGTAAGTTTAATCCACTTTAATCGTATACTTAAGTATAATGTAGTACTATTTGAGGTGCAGGTGTAGTACTATTCATCAGGTGTAGTACTATTCAATTGCGATGTATCAAGGGCTGCCAAAGAGACAATTTAATACAAACTAAACAATTTGAACTTTTCAACTTCCAGATATTACAAAGTTTGTGATCGAAATAACAGTATGATTTTGATTAATAATGTTAAAAATAAATATAATTAATTTAATGAACTCTCATTACTACCCAATTCTTGCCTATTAAAAACAGATATTTCAAGCAGCCAATAGCATTTATTTGTACCTGAATACTTCGCCTCGTAATCTTGTTATTTTATTCCCCTTCGTTTGTAAAGACTTCAGATTAAGCTAATTTATATTTCTCGTAATCTTGTTATTTTATTCCCCTTCGTTTGTAAAGACTTCAGATTAAGCTAATTTATATTTCTCGTAATCTTGTTATTTTATTCCCCTTCGTTTGTAAAGACTTCAGATTAAGCTAATTTATATTTCTCGTAATCTTGTTATTTTATTCCCCTTCGTTTGTAAAGACTTCAGATTAAGCTAATTTATATTTCTCGTAATCTTGTTATTTTATTCCCCTTCGTTTGTAAAGACTTCAGATTATATATCCAGCTAATTTACATTTCTTCTTCGCTGTTTCAATTTAAAGAGTTGCGAATTAAACTTGATATGTCGTCTGAGTCAAAACAAAAAATGCAGTTCAAAAATGCAAACACTTTATGATATGTCAAATGCATTGTTCAAATAATTTCATCATATAGTTTCTTTTAATTTATGCATTTTTTACATTGTACTGGAGTGCATGATATTTCGTGAATATTAATTTGTTTTTGCAAACAATAACTATACACATTAAAAATATAAAATATAATGTATTCTGTTTATGTAACTAAAGTTATCGAAAATATGTTAGAGAATTATTTAAGAGTAACATATTTGAAAAAATATTTTATAATCTGCATTTAATAATAAAGTTTAAAAAACGTCATTCCTTCGTTTGTAAGATTTCAGATAAGCTAATTATATTTCTCATAATACTTGTTATTTATCCCTTCGTTTGTAAGACTCAATTATATATCCAGGCTAGTTACATTTCTTCTTCGCTGTTTTCAATTTAACGAGTTGGTCCCGAATTAAAACTTGATATGTCGTCCTGTCCAAAACAAAATGCAGTCAAAATGCAAACACTTTTTATGATTGTAAAGCTGTTCAAATAATTTCATTATTATGCTTCTTTAAATTTATCTTTTTACATTGTTAGCTGGGGTGCATGATATTTGTAGAATTTATTTTTTGGCACAATATACTATACACACTTAAAAATTATAAATATAATGTATTCTGTCTTATGTTAACTAGAAGTTATCGAAAAATATGTTAAGAGTAAACTAAATTAAGAGTAACATATTTGAATTAAATTTCTTTATAAATCAGCATTAATAATAATAGGTCAATCGTCATTCCCCTTCGTTTGTAAAGACTTCAGATTAAGCTAATTTATATTTCTCATAATCTTGTTATTTTATTCCCCTTCGTTTGTAAAGACTTCAGATTATATATCCAGCTAATTTACATTTCTTCTTCGATGTTTCAATTTAACGAGTTGCGAATTAAACTTGATATGTCGTCTGAGTCAAAACAAAAAATGCAGTTCAAAAATGCAAACACTTTTTAATGAATTGTCAAAGCCCTGTTCAAATAATTTCATCATATAGTTCTTTAATTTTTCATTTTTTACATTGTTAGCTGGGGTGCATGATATTTCGTAGAATTTATTTTTTTTGGCACAGTATACTATACACATTAAAAATTATAAAATATAATGTTCGTTATGTTAATAGAATATGAAATGCAATCATTTAGACTGTTAAACAAATAACAGGATTATTCTGTTATCGAAAAATATGTTAAGAGTAAACTAAATTAAGAGTAACATATTTGAATTAAAATATTTATAAATAATGCATTTATAATAATAGGTCAAACGTCATTCCCCTTCGTTTGTAAAGACTTCAGATTATATATCCAGCTAATTTTTCATTTCTTCTTCGCTGTTTCAATTTAACGAGTTGTGAATTAAACTGGATACGTCGTTTTAGTCAAAACAAAAAACTGTCGTTTAAAAATACAGTTCAAAAACTGCAATTAGTTTTTAATGAATTGTCAAAGCCCTGGTGCTGTCTGTAAATATGAATAAAAATTTCAAATAATTTCATCATATCTTTTTTTTTAATTTATCATATTTTACATTATTAGCGGGGTGCATGATATTTCGTAGAATTTATTTTTTGGCACAGTATACTGTACACATTAAAAATTATAAAATATAATAGTAATCTGTCTTATGTTAACTAGAAGTTATCGAAAAATGCAGTACAATTTTGATGACTGTTTGAAACAAAATAGACAAGGAATTATTCTTTTTTTTTAATATCTCGTAATACAAAATTAATATCCATCTAAATTAAGAATTAATAATATTCCTGAAACTAAATTAAGAGTAACATACTTGAATTTAAATAATTCGTATAAATAATGTATTTATAATAATAGGTCAAACGTCCATGATTTGACCTATTATTATAAATACATGAAAATATAATAGTAATCTGTCTCATGTTAACTAGAAGTTATCGAAAAATACGTTACAATTTTGATGACTGTTTAAAACACAAGACACAAGGAATGATTTCTTTTTTTAATATCTCGTAATAAAAAAATAATATCCATCTAAATTAAGAACTAATAATATTCCTGAAACTAAATTAAGCCAATTACATAATATAATTACATAAATAAATTTAACCATTACAGTTTATTACTTTGCACCTCTTTCATAATATTCTACGATACCAGATCCAATACCCACTGACATTTATTTAACCATAAAACGAAAATCATATGTACCATTTCTATTCATTTTGTGACATGAATACCAAAACAGCAACATTTATTCCCTACGAGAAACACATAAAAGAGACGAAAACCGCTTCTAAAACTATATAACCAACCATTCTTGTCATTTTCTCGAACGTGACTAAAAAATCCCCATTTTCCCCTAAAGAAAAATCCCTAGAGGGAAAATTCTCATTCCAGAAGATGGCCCGGGATCGAATCGATAATGGATTTCGATGTGTTGTGGTTTGTTACGACTGTAAATAATGTGAATCGATGGTAAATAAAATGAATTTTAATTTTGATGAACCGTAAACGGAAATTCAACGCACCAGATAATGGTGGCAGCTAAAAAAACTCATGAATTCCGGTGTAAGCTTGCATAAAAATTTTTAACTGTAAAGCGTGCAATTTTTTGATCATAGTACTTTCCGTCACCCCGTATTTTCTAAAATCCACACTACAAATTGAATGCCTCGCAAAGTTATTACAGTGAATAGATTTAGCGGCATCGTCTTTTTAAGTATAAACATATTTTAACGGTTATAAATTTTTAATTTTGTAAATAAATTTTTAAAATATATTTAAATTATATTATTTTCTTAAAATCTATGTTTTCGAAATACTTTTAACATTTAAATTTCAAAGATAAGTCTTTGAAATTTATCCAAACTTTTTTTTCTACAAAGTCATTCTCACCAGGTTACCTAGACAGTCTCATTATTTCTTCGCTTGCCCCTTCAACCAAATAAAATTTATGCAATCAAATTTGTAATTACTTGCGTTAATGTATTTAACAACTAAGGTGTAATATTTTAATACGAATAGGCTTGTACAAGAAAATAACTACTACTACTATTACATATATATTCCGGCTTGTGCGCTTGATCAGAGACCCGCTTATGAAGCCTTCGTCTAGTAAGACAGACACAGAAAGAATTTTACTGTCACATAGAAAGGAATATACACCCAGGGCGAAGGCGGGAATTGAACCCGCACCCGTTACAGCACGCAGACAGCTAGCGTAATGGCCCAAACCACTCGGCCATCCCGGCCCGCAGTAAAATAACACATTGAATTTGAACAACGCATTTTATGGACAGAAATAAAGGCTTAATGTGTCTCAAAATTAACCCCAAACCTCTCTATGTAGTAAAAATATTTAATTTTGTACTATTATCTAAGTTATCATATTCCTTAACCAAATGTGTTATTTTAAACATCCTACCGTCTTTTAAATTCCGTTTACATATTCGAAGACTACATCTCCCTTCACCGGCCGGGAATTTGCAGACGAAAAAAATTATATTCGTGAAACTTGAGAGAAAAAGGGATCTGGCTGCTGGAGAGTCCCATTTCGAATTCTTGGAAGAAGAAAAAAAAGATGATTCGAACTCTTAAAACGCCCGTTTTGATGAGAAGTTTATTTTTTGGCATGGGGATAAGCAATAACTGGAATGTCAAAAAGAGAATTTAGATAATCAAGATTTTTTAAGGAATTTATTTCAAAAGTTATTTTATAAGATAATGTGGTAGTAAAATAATGAAATTTAAATGTATTAAGTGAAATAATTGTCCTTTAATAAATAAAATAAGTAAACTGACGAGTTTTAAAATCGAATGATTTCAGTAACATAAAACTATGTAAACATTTAATGTAGTGGAAAGCTTATATTGTAAAAACGCTTCACGATTTCAAAATTCGTCATGCTTTCATCTGTTTAAAACCGTCGCTTATATTACGGTATTTAACCGTTTTGTTAGATTCGCTTCAGTATTTATCCGATTTCTCAAAAACTTGTTTTAAGTGACGTAACTTTGAGGATAAGTTAAAGCAAACAAAATTGTTTCCTTTAGCTTCAATTGTCAAGAGATTCGTGACCTAGTTGGTATGGCGCTGATCACATAAAGTGTTGATTTGAATTTTGCCTGATGCTACGCATTTACGCTATTAAAAAAACGAGTATTTACCGTGAAAAATAAAAAAATAGTCCCTCTTTCAATAATTCGATATTTTTTACGACTTTAATCTGGCAACTCTGTTGCACTTAACGTAAGTTACGGTAACTTATAAGCATAGATATCATAGTGAAAGTATAGATTGTCAGATCACGTGACCTCCAATGCTAACGACGGGACGCACACGGAGACCAGAATAAGAGGCAAATGGTCAGTGTTGCCACCACATTAAGAAAAAAATACTACCAAAAAACATCGTTTAATTCTAAAATTACAAAAAAATACCATAAAAATACTAAAAAAGCGTTCGCGTTTTTTTTTAAGTCACTAAAAAGATTTCAAAATGCAGTAGTATTTTTATAGTATTTTTGTAATTTTAGAATTAAACGGTATTTTTTCGTAGTATTTTCCTCATTAATGTGGTGGCAACACTGGCCATTTGCCCTCTTATTCTGGTCTCCATGCGCGTCCGTCGTTAGCATTGATGTCACGTGATCTGCCAATATAATACTTTAACTATGGTATCTTTGCTTATAAGTAAGAGGTAACGTGAAAGCAGACTGCTTAAAATCGTAAATTTGAAGGAATTTTTTCTTGCAGCGTTGAGATGTTCTCAGCCACAACCCTACGTGTGGTTATTTTTTCGCAATAATTGTTATAGAATTTAACATATTTAATTATAGAGGTTTCTTTTATAGAAAGTAAAAAGAGTGTATTGTTACAATGCAAACACAATTAAATGCATTTCTGTAAACTTATACTCGTCAGGATTATGGGGTCGACATATTGATGTTTATTTGATCCTCACAATTTTGTCCATATTTTTACTTAAAATTTTAATTTGTGCACCCACAAAATGTTTTTAAATGATATCTAAAAATTAAAAAAAATTAACGATAAAAAACTTAGATGTTGTTCAAAGGAAACGTGTTTTTGTTCTTAGTAAATAAACCTACATAATTTCCCCTGCTGATTGCAACTTCAAGCCACCACATCAAACTCAATAAAAAATTGCTTTCATGTCTAATTAATAAAAAAAAGGTGTACACTTATTTTGAACGCATGTCTTACTACTTTGAAATGAAAAATCCTTACAAATCCTCCCGTGTTGATTGCAACTTCAAGAAAAAGAGGCAAAGCCATAGATATAAGAAGAATATAGAGATGCTTGTCGGGGAAAAAAAAGATAAAAACTGGTTTGCCAAGTGAAGCCATTGATTGTTCTGCAGTAAGCCCAAACAAACACTCCCTGTTAAGTGTTTGGCAGTATTCTTCAGTTTTTAATGGGTTACAACATCGTCTTGGCGACTTTCAACTCTATCATAAAAACTATAATTTCAATGCTTTTTTCTTACCTCTGAAGGAAATGACTACCACCTTGTACAAATTCAGATCTCGTATTACAGCCTACTATTGCGCAAATTGTCATTTCTTGATTTTTAATTAATGTTTTTTAAAGAATAAAATGTTGCATTTCAGCATGAACTAACATAGGGTGAAGGGTTTAAGGAGGGATGGGCGCGCTGGACCGCGGGTCTCCAAACTCAATTGCCTCAGTGGTAATCCAATGGCGAAAAAACTATTTTCTCTGCCACATTTCTCCAGCTGTATTGAATATTTTTACAAACGGGTTTTTTTTAATAATAAATGTAGATAACTTACAGGTCTCTATATTCTCACTTTTTAAAATTGCTCCGAATATTTTGTGTAAAATTATTTATTAAAAATTGAAAAAAATATTCGAACCCATTTTAAAAAGTGGTAAGGTCGGGACCTGTAAGTCAGCTACATTTATCACATAAAAAAATCCGTTTGTAAAAATATTCAATACAGCCGGAGAAAAATAGCAGATAAAATATTTTTTCTCCATAGGATTAACACTGATGCACTTTGCTTTGGAGACCCTCAGACCAGCGCGCCCATTCCCCCTTAATTTGCGCTTACTAAGATTGCTTGGCGACTTTCTGACGGCTTCCTTTTGTTTCTCGCCAAGCCTCTTCATCTTCTTCTCAACTCTATGGCCTAAGCCCCTTCGCAAACTCCGGAACCCTGTGTTGAAAAAGCACCACTTCCGCTTCCTTTCGCTGCTGTTTTCATCATTATTCATGTCACAGTGCTCACAGAGAGCCCTCGAAAAACAACAGGAAATCACAGGGCTCAAAACGAAATCCGGATTTCAAGGGACACGCGAAGGGTTTTAATGTTTACTCCTATTTTTTGTCCGGAGAAGTACAGTTTGTTTGTTTGATTTAAGTCGTGTGGCTGATAGAATACTGATACAAAAAAATATATTGTTTTAGATGACTATCTGTTTCGGTTAACCAGCGAATAGGCACTATAAGAGGTATTTTGCACCCGAAAAACCACAAAAGAATGACTTAATTGGTAGTTATTGATTCTAGTTTTTTAATACGGCGGCTTATGAATATCTTGATGTATGTTTTTCTTGTATTTTTATAGAATGTTAATTTGACAACGAAATAAATAATTTTGGAAAACGTAAATACTGGAGAGTTTCTAAATAAAAGCTATGGATAAAAATAAATTTTTCGGATTTATTATAATTTAAATACATTGCATGTCACAGTGCTCACTTAGAGCCCTCGAAAAACAACAGGAAATCACAGGGCTCAAAACGAAATCCGGATTTCAAGGGACACGCGAAGGGTTTTAATGTTTACTCCTATTTTTTGTCCGGAGAAGTACAGTTTGTTTTGTTTGATTTAAGTCGTGTGGCTGATAGAATACTGATACAAAAAAATATATTGTTTTAGATGACTATCTGTTTCGGTTAACCAGCGAATAGGCACTAAGAGGTATTTTGCACCCGAAAAACCACAAAAGAATGACTTAATTGGTAGTTATTGATTCTAGTTTTTTAATACGGTGGTTTATGAATATCTTAATGCACGTTTTTCTTGTATTTTTATAGAATGTTAATTTGACAACGAAATAAATAATTTTGGAAAACGTAAATACTGGAGAGTTTCTAAATAAAAGCTATGGATAAAAATAAATTTTTCGGATTTATTATAATTTAAATACATTGCATGTCACAGTGCTCACTTAGAGCCCTCGAAAAACAACAGGAAATCACAGGGCTCAAAACGAAATCCGGATTTCAAGGGACACGCGAAGGGTTTTAATGTTTACTCCAACTTTTTTTGGGAGAAGTACAGTTGTTTGTGTGTTTGTTTGATCTAAAACATGCGGCTATAGTTAAACTCATAGTTTCCTTGCGCAGAAGCCACGACCATGGGCGGAGCTATAAAACGCGCGGAGCAATCACATGAAGAGGAAATTTCAGCCGTTTCATTTTGTCTTCATCTGATTGATCCGCGCGTTTTATAGCTCCGCCCGTGGTCGTGGCTTCTGTGCAAGGAAACTATGAGATTAACTATAATAGAATACTAATACTTGTAGAAAATAGATTCAACAAAGTCAATTGTTTTGATAACTATGTGTTTTGATTCAAATGTAGCCAGCGAATAAGCTCTATAAGAAGCATTTTACACCCACAAAACAAAAAATAGCTTAAATGACTTATTATGTATTTCTCAATATACGTGGGCCATGAACACCGCGATACACATTGTCTTTGTATAAATATAGAATATTAATTTCGCAACGAAATATATAGTTTAAAATCATTTGTAAAGTTCGAGTCTTTTATTTAATAAAAACAATGTATGAATATAAAAAATTATTATTGCGGATTTAGTTTAATTAAAAACATTTCATGCCCCAGTTCTTGCAAAGGGCACTCGAAATACAATCGAAAGTCACCAGGCTCAAAACAAATATAATGCGTATACTTGAATAATACCGATTCAACAAACAATTTGTTAAACTATTTGTTTTGATTAAAAATATGACCCTTGAATTTATACTATAAAAGGTATTTTACACATAGAACCAAAGAAATTTGCATAATTTATGCCTAGTTTATTTCTATTTCTCATGGGTGGTTTATGAACACATTGACATTTTGTTATTATGCAATTTTAATTTTATAAATAAAATAATTTTTTGAAAAAAATAAATTGTATAAGAAAGTAAATATTTGTTTTGAAAGTGATTTGTAAAAAAGGAGGTTTTTTATTAAAAAAACAACTTTTATCAAATAAAACAATAACGCATTTATATTTACACATTAATTTTAACTGAGTAATTTAACGCCTTAATTTTTTACGGATTTATTTTAATTTTTATTTCACGAAACAGTGTTCGCAAAATTATCCTAAAAAAACATTAAAAAATCACATGATTCAAAACAAAATCTATCAAGGGACGCAAGAAGAATTCTAATGTTTACTCTTTACTTGTTTTATAATTGAAATGGAATTTGTATATTTTACTTATTTATTAAAGTGGTACGACTCATGTGATAAGTAGATATTAAATTCATAAAAAAAAGCCAACAAATAAAGACCAATTGTAGTTGTATTTTTCCAACCATCTGTTTTTCCTTTCAATATGGTTGAATAGCATTTTTTTGTGACTAAAACAAACAGTACGTTGTTACTTATATTTTTATGTAAACAATAAAAAAATATTAAAAAGTGTTGTTTACTATCTAGAAAAGAGATTCATTTTTCAGTTATGTAATAATCAAATTTTAAAATTAAAATTACACAATTTTTTTTAAGAAATTAAATAAATTATATTTTGCATGAAATTTTATAAATATAATTCTAAAATAATTTGTAATGACTAATTTCCTTATTTTTCAAATATTGTTTATTTATTAAAAACGCTTTAATAAAAGTTTAATGGTTTTTTTACAAAATTCTTTATTTTTTAAAATTATTCTTGAGATATTGTTTTGGAAGCCTTGATTAAACAATGTCTTACAAGCACAGATTATGTAGTAAGGTACATTTCGAGTTTTTTCGTCTTCATCAGCAGTTTATATTTATATTGGATTAGTTTAGGTATTGTATAAGGTTTTTATTAAAAAAAAGCACACTGTACTCTAAATTATTTTCAATGCTACACAAACCAAATAATCTTTTAGTGTCACATCTTAAATATTTAATATGAAAAATGTCGTGTTTTATCTTAACAACATTTCAGATTATTCCTTTTCGCATTGATGCCGTTCATTTTTATTTTATTCATTATAATATTGCAGCAATTGATAATCCAAAAATTTACCAATAATTTTTTTTAAAAATATAGCGCTTGGTTTCATCATAATAACGATCCCTAGTAACTGCAACGGTTTTGTGGTGAAAAAATATTACACTACGTTTTTGGAAATCAGTTGAACCATTTTCAGGTTTTGGAAACAAAAAGTAGGTTTGTAACAGAATCTGTCACTTAACCATCTTCCACACAACAGTTGTGTTTAACAGGTAAAAGGCACCAAACACAGCATTAATTCCATATTAAACATTTACATGCTAAATTTGGCTAGTTTCATTTATTTTATTTCAAAAATTCAATAATTATTACTTATTATTTGCGAAAATAATTTTATATTTCAAATAATAAAAATGTAATATTTCCTCGCTTTTAAATAGAATAAAAATATTTCATATCAACATACAAAAAGAATCTCGTAGTGAAACATATTTGACGTCATTTCAAACGGATCGATGTCGCAAAAATAAATTTATTTTAATTTATTGTCTAAAAGAATTAAAGTTTCTCAAGCGATTGTTGCGAATGGCAATGGTGATTTAATTCTAATAAAAATGTATTCCTGTGCTTTTTAAATGAGCATTACATTTTGCAGTTTTTTAAATAATTGAAGTACTTCGAATTATTTTCTGAAATTTTTAATGTATTCTAATTTCTATGCGCTAAATGTTTTGACGTATCACACTTGTCCGTAGCATTTGTAGTTTGGGCTATGAAAGAGGGTGACAGACAGACGGACAGACAGATAGACGGACAGACAGACGGACTGAACGATTATAATACATTCCCCTTCTTACGTTATAAACGTAATGTGGAAACTAAAATCTGAGAAATGGCTCAGTCGAAAGCCGAAGATATGGTGAAACATTTCACCACAATGCTGTTGTAGCTACTAAGACCCTAATAGTGAAACCAAGCAATAAACTTTAGCACTTTGTTAAACTTTATTCTTTTAATGTTGATATTGAAGCAATTAAAAAAAAACCACAAATTTTGCTTCTATTTCTACATATTCAAACAAACCTTACTTACAAGATCCCAATTTACCCCATCCCAAACTATGTAAAAGTACCTTCTTTGAATTATATCCCCAAAAAGCCCGTCACAACAGCCTAGTGAAAGTAGTGCTTTCGTAAGTGTTAGGGGGACATTTACACAAGTGTGCATACAAGACATACTGCAGACACGTTAAATCAAAATGCAAATGCTCTTTATAGAGGCACTTAATTCAGTGACTGCACAAAGTTGTGGGAACTGCATTAGCATATAACGGGCCCTGAAACTTCACCAATAGAAAACCCCTTGGGGCTTGATATTATAAAGTGGTACCCGTTACGTGGATATAAAGTGGTTTCATAAAGGTTTAACTGTAAACTGGCGATTTTAAGATTTTTTCGTTTGATAGTTTTGCTAAATATACGCATCTTTTAACTCTAGAACTACGAATCGGGGTAGATATTCAGACGAGGTAGGTTTGTATTTCTAGGTTAAAATTAAATTTTCATATTTCCGAAACTACTCCTCAAAACTCTCTTTGGCATAAAAAAGCTTTCTAGGTTCAAATTAAACTTTCATATTTCCGAAACTACTCCTCAAAACTCTCTTTGGTATAAAAAAAGCACACGTTTAATGCAATAAATTCACAACGATTTTACAAGCAAAAAATTGCAGGAGTTAATATTGTTATTTAAAGGTAGAAATATAGGTTTGTATTCCTAACGTAAATATAAAAAATGCATTCATTAAAAGTTTGTTGATTTTAAAATTATTCTCAAACTACTATTTATAAAAATGCATCCTGTTTATTATTAAAGATTATTTCCATTAACTAGAAAAGATTGATCCACTTATCCACTTTTTTACAATTCTTGTAAATATTTCTTTCGTAAGCTTAGCTCACTAAATTCCTCCATTAGATGAATATTACACTTAATAAAAAAGTAAAAAAATATTTTTTTAAAAAATTATAGAAAAACTTAGTTGGGATTTCAATCGAAGGTAATCAATCAGTACATTTACAAAATAATATACTATAATTAAAATATAAAACTGGATTATTTCGTATTTAATTCAATAAAAAATAAAGCAAAAGATTAAAGCTTATTGGACATTTTCATTAAAAAAAATACTTCAATTTTGTAAGAGCTTTATACGTGTCTGTGCAGTTTTTTTATTTAAAATGTTCTAGGTATTTATAGATATATAATACAAATATCAAATTTAATTTGTGAAAATATTATCTGAAGCAATTTTGTCCAACTATACTAATGAAAAGTAAAAGTAACTTGAATGCATAGAAGCAACTTCAACTTTGTGATTCAGAAATGTGGCTCATAACTGTGGTTTTTAACTAGGGGGTTTCTATACAAGACACGTACTAAGTTACAAGGGGCCCTCTATTTCCATGGGAATACTGTCTGCTGAAAAGTTTTAGGGTATAAGAAAGGGTTGTAAGGTGTTAATGGATTATTTATTCAGCGCGTAGATTACTAAATTTAGTAACCTTGAACAATTTTCCTCATTGTATAATAAACAGGCCGAAAAAACATTTATTTTTATTGACTGTCTTAGTCAGATGTATAAAAACATTACCATACTTTTCATTCAATGCTCTGTCCGATATAACAATGTTTCAAAATAGCAATGTGGATGGTAAAAACATCTAATTTACTGTCACAATGCGATGGTACTATAGTTTGTTTTCATATTGTTTTGGACACAACGAACTGATAAATTATATTGGAAAACTATTTGCTGGATTTTATGGGCGCAACAGCCCATTACTGGGCCAAAACCTGCCGTGCCCTTTTAAGCTTTCGTGACCTAGGGCTCTGGGGTGCTAGGCATATGTCCCGGTAAGGCGGTCAGCCTCACGCGAAACCCCCAGTGTTTAGTTCCCAAGCATGCTTGGTACCCATTTTATGGACCCACTCAAGGGATGAAAGGATGGGTCAACCTCGCCCAATCCGGGATTTGATCCCCAGACCTGGTGGCGAGGGAATGCGAAGCACTACCAGTAAGCCACTGGGCCTCAATTAATTAACGTTAAATTTAATCAATCTAAATAACGTTCAGTTCAAATAATTCATTCATAACGTATTATTTCAAATTTATATAACATGTGTCAAAAATGTTTGTTGCTCTTTTCAACACGTAATTCGTCACATGGTCGTAGGTAAAATTTTATGCCGTTCTTGAAACCCTAGTGTTCATCTCCGAGCATAAAAGGGCCCGTATGGCCAAGTGGTTTGGACCATTACGCTATCAGTCTGCGCGATGTAACTGGTGCGGGTTCGATTCCCGCCTTCGCCCCGGGTGTACTTCCTTTCTCTGTGACAGTAACAATTCTTTCTGTGTCTGTCTTACTTGACGAAGGCTTCATAAGCGGGTCTCTGATCAAGCACACAAGCCGGAATATATATGTACCTACCCCCAACCCCCCAAGCATAAAATATCCGCATCAAAAACATACACTTCCAGTCATAAAAATATACCCTCACCTGAAAAATCCATATTCAAATGCAACCCTACACTTAAAATAAAGAACCTCATAAACAGGTTATTCATACCAATGAAAATTAGCCCTCTACAAGTTTCCCTCGCCTCATAACCCACTTTACCGTAGGTACCTTTTCATTAAAGCCACTACTTTAATTCTCTTTCTGTACCTCTTAAAGAAAATGAGAGGTTTTAGAGGGGAAAAAACTCAAAACGTGCTTGGAAATCTATTTACTTAGAGCCTGCTCTGCATCATTAAATTCAGTAAATATTTTTATAAATGCAAATGAGTCATGTAAAAATATATTTAAGGTTCGTAGCATGAGGATTGTGAGTTTAAGTTTTTGTTTTATTTAATAATAGGCCTTTTTTAATGAATTCTTGCATTTTTGTTTTGATTAAAAGCAGCTGTGATATAGGGATCGCCGGTCTAGGTTTGGCATTTTTGTTATTAATTTTTTTAACTATTTTTTAATATTGAACAAATATAGTGTATTAAATGAAAGTTACAATCCATAGATACAAGTATCTATAATGATAAAAAGGTAGTTTTGTAGCATAAACTGTATTTTAGAGCTGCTTCTTCTCCACACAAAATTCGTACATAAAAAAAATGCCAAACACAGCCTTTAGTTCCATATAAAATGTTTACACGTCATATTAATAAACTAATTTTCATCGAAAATTCAATAATTATTAGTTATAATTTGCCAAATTTATTCGTATTTCCAAGGATAAGTAAATTGCTCTCACTTAAAAAGAAGATGCAATCTTTTCATACCAATATACAACTTTGGAACTATCTATCAACTACAAAACATAACTAAAACATCTTAAAAAACATCGCCTAAAGGAATAATTAGTAATTAAAATGTCATTATTCATTGAAAAATGCCTAAATGTAAATGGATAATTCGGTCTGCTTTTTAAAATATAAAAAAATACCTTGAATATAAGATTTCTTAATAAAAATAAATATTATATCTTCCTAGTCCAAAAAATATTGCCTACAAAATTCCATTTTTTAAACATCACCCAAAAGGCACAAAAAAATTATAATATAAAACATTAATATCACGGAAATTCCAATAAGGTTTGTTTTGTAACTAATAATACTACATCCTCATTTTAAAATGCGCGTCATACAACGCATATTACAAATCTACTTTTCAAAACGCATCAAATATGTAAGAGATTTGAATTTAATGTTACTCTCCAAGCCACCCCTCAAGCAAATAAGTGAAAACTCGAAGAATGGCGCATACATATGCAATCTGTCCACGCCTGTGCACTCTGCTTTTTTTTTTGCATCCGTCTCAAAAGATGGAATTTTTTTGTTGATCTTATGGGAAATCAGAGCGCGAATATTCGTTCATAAAGGCGTTTTTCAATCTTCTTGCTTTTATAATATGCATGCTGTGAGATAGGTTTAATTATTTTTCAAGTAGATTTTTTTTTCGTGAGGATTATTTTTTTGTGTCACCTATACGCTATTTATGAATATAACTAGAATGTGTGTAACGCATTACACGACTTTCACAATTACTACTCAATAAAAAATGTAAGAGTAAAAATAAATACGAGGGCTCTTTTTTTTTCAACCTCCAACGGGCTGTAACAAAAAGACGGGTCAAAATACAAAAAAAGATTTTTTTACCAAAAGTAATGTACAATACTGCTTATTTCTCCACATAATCATCTTGGCGATTAAGGCATTTGTTATACGTGTAAACAAGCTTTGAAATACTCTCTTCATAAAATGTAGCCGCCAATGATTGGGAGGGAGATGTGACGGTTTCGTTTATAAAAATTAAAATTGGAAGCTTTACGTCAATTTTTTTCTGTCCTCCAAGTCCATAATTCAATTATGGTGAACCTTTGAGTTTCCCTAAACACTTGGTCAACTCGCTGAACAATACCGCCTGTAGCGACAGACTTGCTTCCTTGGTCTCCTTCTTCATGCATCAGTATTGTTCATATTCATTTTCAACATCAGTATTGTTCAGCGAGTTGACCAATTGTTTAGGGAAACTCGAAGTTTTACCATAAGTGAATTATTGATAAGCATAATGGCTTGTATTGTAGCGCTTCCAAATTGACGTGGAGCTCAAAGAAACCGTCACAACTCCCTTCACATCATTGGCGGCTACATTTTATGAAGAGGGTATTTTAAAGCTTGTTTACAAATATGACAAATGCTTCAATCGTCAAGGTGAATATATGGAGAAATAAGCAGTATTGTACTTTACTTTTGCTAAAAAAAATCTTTTTTGTATCTTGACCCGCCTTTTTGTTACAGCCCATCGGAGGTTGAAAAAAAATAGCCCTCGTACATTTAAGGGTATTTATATAAAATATAGGGTAATTTCAATAACTGTTCCTATAATTTAAACGCGGATAAACGACGAGGCCAACACTTCATATGTCATATAACTCGACAATTCTGTGATATTATACACTGCGTAAGGACTTTGGGACAAGTCAGATGTAACGTTCATCACAGTCACGTTTACAGCAGAATTATTTTTTGGGGGATTTTTTTTTGTCTAGTAAGATCCATTTATAAGATGACTGTGACAAGAACAGTATGATGTTGAGTATCATGTTGTTAAATAATTCTTTTAATACTTGTTTCATTATCCCCCGCTTTAATTGACCTCAATTCAAAATGACAAAATCAGACCCAAATACTTCACGTGCAGCAATAATTGGACATTAATTAAACAAACTAAATAATGAAAAATTCAATCAACAAGAATGCATTTTACCTTACCGAATTGCAACCCTTGTCGAACCTTCAGATAATTTTGTAATCCAATCTCAAATCCCTTTGCAAACAAGCAACACTCAACGCAGACCCCCATTTTCCCAAAATTCGAAAGAGATACTTTATACCCCCTAAAAATGAGAAGGTGGGGAGAGCAGGAACTCAAACAACTCAACTCAAACGGAGAAAATAAAATACGATTTTAAATAAGGGATTCAAAGCAAATCTTATTTTATAATAGCAGTTCTTTGATGTTTAGAATTTGTTTTTTTATGCAGGAGTTATTTCTGTGATTCTTTTTTAACCACGGTTAAGTGACGTCACTCTGACATCCCAGTGGTTACAGCAGTGGCACAACCAGCGACATCGTACGCAGAGTCAAGACATAATACCAAGGCGACATATTTGATTTACGCTAGTCCCCTCTATTAGGAGACAAGCGCAATCTGTTTATAATATGGCAGTGTCAAAGACTATCTTTCCAAAGACCTGTACTTAAAAAAATATTTGTTATTTACCAGCATGAGGTCATGGTGAAAAAAAAATGTTTACCTATTGTGCTGTACATTTACATTCCACGTAAAACTCATTAAAATTCAGCCATCTCCCAAAAAAAATGTTTGGTTCGCTAAGCAGAGATTGGAAGATAGGGTATGGTATCTATTTTGTTTGAACGCTATGGGCGAATCGAAGGTGGCTGATTCTGTTTGTTTGAGGACTAGAAGACAATGTTTGAAGTAGCTGTGCTGTTAACAGAGGCGTGACCCTTTAGTTTGGACAAAATAGAAGCTGGGGAGGGGGGGGGGGGGGGTCTTTGAGGAGTTTAAGACAACGTTTGACGTAGCTGTGACGTCACCGTAAGTATAGTCGTTCTGGTCGACATGCGACTCGATATGCCATGATGTACTCCAAAATTACGACACCTGTCACAAATAGCTCTCTTGTAGCCGTAATGTGACGGAAACTCACAACTAAACACTATCAACAACAGTTTCTTGTAAAACTCATAGTACAGCACTGTGGTATAAATAGCAACAGCAAATTGTTGTGTAAACGTCTGAAGTACAGTCCCTGGACAAATTATTAGACGCACTGCAAGATTTCATGTATCAATCAATGATGAACAAAATACCTTCAGAAGGACATTTGTGTTCTTAAATTTAAGCTATTGAATAGAAAATACTATCTGCTATACTTAATACATGTATCGACAGCTTTTTTAATGATATGGTATTCTTTGGTATGTTTTCATCATTATATAAAAAAATACAGTGCGTCTAATAATTAGTCCAGGGACTGTATAACACTTTACCAATTTGCCTCTTAACGGGATTAAAGAACAAAGAGAGAAGTATCATAACAATATTTTCTTTTCCTTCCCTATTCCAAAACCCACCTTAGCGCTGTAAGACAATAAAGCAGTCACCTTATGGGAACACCAGGGCCTGTTTTCATAGACAGGGGTCATTAGAAGCACAGGGCTTACGGATCTTACATGCGTTAGGGCGTCGCTTGCATTGCATCTCATTTGGTGAGTACTTGTGCTCAAATGCAGTGGAAGAAAGGGAATAAGATTACTCAGTGAGGAAATGGGAATGAAAGAAATAAGGATCTTATTGTTTGGGTGGAATAAAATAGAAATTGTGCGTTTTGGGGATGCAAAAATTTTTAAGGGTTTTGGATCGAATAAACAATCATTGTTTGAGTAATAATCCGCAATATGTTCACTGTGCTTATATTGAGCTTTTGCGAAGGTAGATAGATTTTAAAAATATTTCCGTTAGCATGTTTTTAAATATTATGTCAATAAAAAATAAAATCTCGGATTTCGGGAGTTTGGTAAAATTTAATGATGGATTGTTTTTTAGCATTTATTTTATGACAGCGTTTTATACCGACATTTCAATGGTTAAGTATAAGAACTATTTACTAATAATTTACTATTTTAACTATATCTCTAAATAAATGATCCATTGTGAGAATGCCTACCTTTTTTGAGTTTTCCATTCACTTAAGTATTAAAAAATGTATTATAATTTCTAGGTCCAGGTATGAAAGCTCCATTTGACCTAACAGTGCTACTTTAAATCTTGCAGTACCGTAAGTGCGGAAAATTACCGGAATTTTCGCAGTGTAACATAACTAATCATTAACAAGATTAAGTTATTTTATGTTTTAATATGATTTAATTGCGAAAAGTTAAACATTTTTTTAGTCCCATTTCTAAATTTTCGTGATTAGAAAAAGCAACTTTCAAATTTCATTAGTAAAACTGTTAAAGTTGAAAGCTGTATACTTAAGGATGACAAATATCGTATCTTAAATACAAAATTTTCGCTTTCTCGTTTCCAGGTTGTAAGAGGTTTAACAGAAACTACCTTTCTGCAGATCTTACTGGTTTCCAACTTTCATTTGTAATGTATGCTCAACCCAGTTCTCCCTATTGATTGTTGATAGATTTAATAACATCAGGCTCTTTAAACACTCTACAGATCTCAGAATTAATATCTACTGAAAACACCGTTCTACTGAAAACACCGAATAACCGGTACAAATTACGTTACAATAAAATGAGTAATTTTTTAATTAATAACAAAGAAAGTTTATTTTTAAAATAAACAACATCCTCAGTTTCTCATATAATTAATAGACTGTTGCAACGGAGTATTTGAAAGCTCGCCTTTAATTAAACACTGCGAAACCGTTTTCTGCAAACTGTATCCGATTTGTAGAAAATATCATTAATTGAAAACTATTCTATCCTTTCAAAGAAAATTAATTAAACACCTGGCGGTTAAACCTATGATAAGTTGTGGAAGTGTTCCTTTTTTTAGAGAGAGAGAGAAAGAAGTCACATAATACTTGAATTGCTAATTGTAAATAGGGAATAGAATCACAAGGATATTTCCACTCACTCTTCTTCTTTCATTAAGTTGTTCAAAGAAAGAAGCGTAGTGGAAAAACCTGCCGTATACTTGTTCCCATTTAGCGATGTTTAAAAGACTAATACTGTGGGTATGAATTAAACAATTCGGCTTCTTTGCTGAAATTTAATGAATTTGATTTCTATGCAACATGTAACAACTGTTTCCCTGCTTACCTTCTTGGAAATTTTCCTGAAAGTCTGTAAAATAAATTTAAAGCCTAGAGAAATATTGCTTTAACTCTTTATGTTGATTACTTCTTTTTATAGCCAATGATTTTTTATTAACTTGTGTTGCGATTGAGGTACTTCAAGGTTTCACTTTAAGCCTTAATTCGTTAACTTTATTTCAAACATTTAATCTAAAAGAAAGGCAACAGTAATTCTGATTTGTAACTGTAGACTTTGTAAAAATATCTGCATTTAAATACTCAAAATTTAACAAAATTATATTTCGGTTCCAATTCAGACTTTGTCATAACAAAAAGTGTCTCCATTTCTTCCGCAAATATAACAGCATATTTCAAATACTTTCAAAAACTATTTTTAACAATTAGCAAACATTATATAAACATTTAACAATTAAACATGATAATTTGGAATAATGCTCTTCAAAAAGTTTGATTCTTGTTATCTAAAAAATCCTCAAGAATAAGGTAACTTTTAATATTTATATGATAACTAAATACCTAAAAAATTCATACTTATTTAAATCAATCAAATTAACTGGTTCTTTTTTCTTATACCTAGGTTTTTCTGATATCGCATGCTTTCAACAGAACGCGATTTTAATGCAGAAGTAAAAGTAACACTTGTAACATTTTAAAATAGTTTCAAATTACCAACATCGAAAGTAACAATTTACCAAACAAGTAAATTGCCAAACATCGAAAGTGAAAATGTGTTACTTATTTTTCTGAAATAAGGAGCTGAGCTAATTATCACAGAAATATACAGTGAGAGGCGTTTTTATTTTGACCACCTGATAGTTTTATGCAAATACAATCCTCAGTTTTATGCAATATCTAATAATTCAAGCTGGTAGAGGTCATATTATGGTTTGAGGGATGATTTCTTGGGTATTGTTTAGGTCCTTTGATTCCTGTTGAACAATGTCTGTATGTCCGAAGGGTATTTAAGTAGGCAAAAGATGGTCAAATATTATATTGAGGGGTGGTCGTAATAATTTGGCCACTAAGTGTAAGCTATTAAATGAAAAACAAGTAAAAATTTGTATCTTACATGGATCTATAGAAAGTCTCTGTAGAAATCTATAAGAACATAAACATTAAAGTTAAGAGAGAAATAAATACTAATATAATATTTCTTAATTAAATCAATTTATCGACCCCCCCCCCCCTTTTCGATCCTCTGACACTCAACAGTAAACGCTTTTACACGTACCCTGCCCCCACCTTAGGTTTGCATGAAAAAAAATTTATTCAAATAGTCGAACTCTTCAGAACAAAACGGACTTCCTTTCATCTACTTTTTTGGACCGACACTGTTAAACTAATCTCCAATTAGGACAACTCCTTTCCACCGAAATATAAATTACACATTTTCACTCAAGGAGTTCAATTTTGTTTGGTATTTCATCAATTACATGGAACTATTTATTCGAATATAAAATATAACGTTCTATGTTGAATTTGAAAGATTGAAAAACATTAGCAATGAAATACTTCTTAATTAAATCATTTGTTGACGCTCCCCATCCGATCCCCAAGCTCTCAACAGCACGCCCACTTACTCGTAGCCTGCTCCCACCTTTGGTATGCTTGCTTCAAAAGAAAATGTATGCAAATAGTCAAACTCTTCAGCACAAAAGGACTTCCTTTCAGCTACTCTTTTCCGTGCGCATTGTCTTAGAGAAAGGTAAAGCAGGCTTTTCTAATTGAAGGGAAAACTAAGACCAAAAATTTTCCGTGACTAAACCCTTTCCGGAAGCTTTTCGCAGCGTTCCCTGGAGAAATCTCAGAGCTCTTCCACGTGTAGGGGAAAAGGGGTAATGGAGCATGGATCCTATAATTGGCGATACATTGCCTGGTTGATAGATTAATTTTTTTATGCCTCATGCCGAATGTAACTTAAAGATCTGCTTTCAGAGTGCAGTACTTAATAATTTTCAACAATGAACGGTGGTTTAAGATGACCAATATAATTCATGAGATAAAAAGTGATAAATATTTGTTATAAGCTAAAGATTGAGAATTAAAACCTGCACTCTTAAAACAAACGAGTGGTTTTAACTCAGTCTGAGTTAATTTACACTCCTTTCCGTGCCGAAAATGCACTTCTCCTATGGGAGTGGATTTCACTCTTTTTGCGGAGTAGGTAAAAGAAATAAAAGAAAACAATCTACGTCCTACACTCTTAAAACGAGCGGTTTTAACTCAGTCTGAGTTAATTTCCACTCCTTTCCGGTGCCGAAAATGAACTTCCCCTATAGGAGTAGATTTCACACTTTTGTTTTAAGAGTGTAGGTTTCGTTAAATTAATGTCTCAATAACTGAATTTCATTCTATGGGAGTCACCTATCAATTTGACAATCTGCATATCTACGTTAGATTTTGCTTAATTTATAAGAAAGTGACACAGGTATTAATAATCAGCATAATTTTTCTTGATTTAAATTAAATTTTAAGGGATATTTACAGGCAATGCCATGAAAAAATGGCAATATATGTTCATGTATTGCGCTGTGTGCGTGTTGTACGTGTGTATTTTAAATTTAAACTAACAAATAATATTCTGATGACACTCATGAATAGTTGATACGTGCATACAAAATTTTTATATGTGAAATGTATTTTTCTTAGTGTTCAATAGAGCAACCCCCAAAACGTTGAATAAACCGTAGCAGCATGAACATTATATTTTGGTTTATAAATAATTCCATTATTCCCAAAAATAATTATTATCTTGACAATTACTTGTGTTCAATTTAACGAATTGATTATCTATCAACACTCATCAGTAATCATCACATTTATCTTAAATTTGGCGACATGCCTGGTCACAAAAACAACAGTCACAAACCAGATGAACGTTTCGTATCAATATGACAATTGAGTTTAGTAATAGAATAATTCCTATTTTTCAAACAAATTCGTATCTTTGAATTAGTTAAGTTCAATTTAACTCATCAGGCATCGACAATCTTCGGAGTTTAGTCACACTAGACCACGGCACACTCAACTACTAAGGCCGAAGAAGCTTTCGCAAACAAGCTTGTGGACGGAAATTTTGACGTCATAGTTCGGAGTGACGTTGTTCCGAAGATGAAGACAACCTGTCTCAAAACCTGTTCGGAACCACTCGTTCACGGCTGACCACAATTTTAGGGTTCCGAATGCGTCCGAACTAGTTTCTTGATATTCGGCACTGGGAACAGTGACGTCAATATTTCCGTCTACGCTCATGTTTGAGAGAGCTTCTCTGGGGCCTTGTTATTGAAGTTGACCGTGCTCATAGCTCATTTCAAATCAGAAGAATATATCAATTTGCTCGAACATGACGGATATCAACACTTCACAGAGAGCTTCCATGGCATTAAAGTTGAGCAGGCCATATCTTAATACATAGTAAATGAAAAATCTGGCGACAAGCTTGGCGTCAAACACAACAACCCTACAAACCAGGTGAATGTTTCTTATCAACGCTATCCTTCGAAAAGAGAGCGAAACTGCTTGAGAGATTTTATCTTTCCCAATTAAGATGCGAGAGTTTGTTTCAAGAGTTGATGGATTAACTCCGGGAGAACTGATAGGAGAATGATTGGTTCAAGAGAGAATTCACGAATTTGCATTAACATGGCAGGCGGGAGTTTTATTTTTTAGGGTCCCTTCAGGAGTTGCTTGTGTCAGTTATCTTTTGGAGAGGGTTTCAGATAAGTTGGATTATATCTGGAAAAAGGGATGGCTATTGAATGATGTAAAGAAGTTAGTCGGGTAGTACTTGAATAAATATAAACTTCTAGTAGTTAACAAAACAAAGTTCGTTTATTTATTAATATAACTTCCCTTTAAATATGTTTATAACTAAGGCATGAGTTTAAAAAGCATCGAAAATTTACTAAATGTGAAAACATACCTACTTTTTTATAAATTTTTCATGAAAAAGTTTCAAATCACTTATATATAAAAATAAGTGCTACTTTAACCCTTTTTTAAACGTGAGATTTCTATTCCAACGTATTATCATGTAACTCTACGAAAGACTATTCGCGCACATGTACAGTCCTGGACAATTAGACGCAATGTATGTTTTGTAGTATTTTTATGTTTCTTAAAAGTTTTTATGCAATAATGATATATATTTAAACTCTAATTATTGATTTTTATTTAAGAGAATTGTTGTAGACTACATATTTGTATTTATACAAATAGGTAGGTACAATATCCCCCGGTAATTAATATTTTACATGAAATCTTGCAGTGCGTTTAATAATTTGTCCAGGGACTATTATTACGTGTGCGCGAAAAAATTTCAAAATGATAGTTTATATATTTCTGAAATTCCAATTGGAGCTAGAAAAAGTTTTCTAAGAAGTCTTCACAAAGAAGGTTTTTTTGATTCGCAGGTCAGTTTTGTTAAAGGCCATGAACATGCCTGGAAATTTCGGGCTTCTATATTTTTTTCTCGATCCAGTTCTTGATGATGACTTCATGTCGAGGCAGATGATAAATATCTCTGTTTTGATAGGTCGGAACTTTGGGAATTATTTTTTAGTTTTTTCTTCTTCTGATTGAAAAGAAAATGAATGAGGTCAGAATTTTAGTAATTGCATTTCGCTTTAGTTAATTAATGTAAATAATTCCATTGCTATATTTTCCTAAATACATTAAAATATTGATGATTAATAGTAAAATAAATTTAATTTATTTGAGTTAAGTTTAGTTTTAAGTTAGTTTTTGATTAATCAGTTTTTTACATTATTCAACACCATTTAATTATAAAATTAGTATTATTTAAAAAAAAATAAGACCAGCTTTAATATAACGATTAATTTTGGAAATTTTTATATTTCCACGATCTTATTTTCTGTAATACAAAAACTAGTTAACATTTATCAACGTTTACGTTTTAACACTATGTACTATATCTAAAACTATAAAATAATTTTTAGAGAGCAAATTAAAATAGAGCATATACACCTATGGCATAATTATCATCTAAAAAAACGCTTCGAATATCCAAAACTCATTGCGCGAAATTACTTAAAAAATAAGTCGACGAAATTCCTATTTATTAAAGAACTATATAATCGATTACTATATTATGAAAGATGAGATATAAATATAAAAACGCAAAAATTCTGAAAAGAAAAAATCGAAAAGTCGAAGTGTTAATTGCATCTTCGGTGATTTTAATATAGATCAGAAATCTCGGCTGATTTTCGTTCCTTTCACTACCATATTTTCTTTTTTAATTATTTACTTTACTTTTTATTTATTTATTTGAAGAGTGAAAGCCGACATTAGCTGCGAAAAGAAATCTTTCATAAGTTCTTCATTTTTATTTTACATTCGATTTTTGGTGTTTTTTTTTAATTTTGGCATCGATGAAGAATCGTCTAAGAATAAAAATAAAAAGGCAGCTTAGAATTTAGAACTCTTTAAAAAATGAATCAATTTCAGTCAAACTTACGAATAAATAATTAAGTCTTTTCAGCTAGTAAAAGAAAAAAGGTTGCAAAAAAAACACCCGCCGGGAATTATTTGTAACCTGATAAAAGTATCAAATGTTGTGAAAAGTATCCTATTAGATGGTATAAATATGACTTATAATTTAAAGTATTTTATTTGAGATAAAATGTCGAAAATAGTTTTTGATAATGAAATTCTTCAGTAACCATGCTATTTTCTTTATGATATGTTTTGAGGAATAATATTTTGCTGTCAGATACTAAAAGGCATTTATCCAAAAATATTAAATGAAACATTTAAAATTTGCATTTTTTAAGCTTTTGAAAATCTTTGCTTGCATTATCGAAAGAAAGCTGTAATCGAATTATTTTTACGGATAAGAATTTTAGAATAAAAATTTCATTTTCTTTGAATTCTAAAATTTCTGAATATTGTCTACATGTCTTAGAATTTCTCTTTTTCATTTACTTTAATACGTTTTTTTGTGAAAGAAACGGTAAAAATATTTTTATACAAGAATCAATGCAGACGTTTTTGTTTATTTGTACAAAAGAACTGCGTTTAGCTAAATTGTACAAATGAGCCATTCATTTATTATTAAAAAAAAGTGTTTTTCTTTGTATAACGGCATTCAAAAGTTTCTTATTAAGTATTTTCAGTTATCATTGTCAATATATATATATAAATATCTGCTATGTGTAGAGAAAAATTTCTAATTCATTATTTTGTTTGTGCTCTGTGAGTTGAAATATCTGCTATGTAGAGAAAAATTTCTAATTCATTCTTTTGTTTGTGCTCTGTGAGTTGAAAACTAAACTTATTAATGAATTCGTGATTTTTGTTCTTTATTGATACAAATGCTTTAAATTGAGTATTTTCCGCTATTGTATTCGAAAAAATGAATTAAAGTTTTTTCTTATAGAATTTACAGTATCCAAACTACAGCGACATCTATGGCCTTCTAAAAACAAAGATTTGATGCAGAAGAACTATAGGTCAATGTTTAAAGAATTTGTACAATACAGCGAAAAATAAGATTCGGAGAAAGTTTGATATCAATACGGTTGAGGACTGCTTATTACTTGAATATACTTCTAAAACTTCTGGATATTTTATCTATATAATTGAAGGGATTGTTTTCAGTTTGGCTAGGTAGTTGAAATTACACATAAAATCATTTAAAGATTTACAAAAATCCAAACTACAGCGACATCTATGGCCTTCTAAAAACAAAGATTTGATGCAGAAGAACTATAGGTCAATGTTTAAAGAATTTGTACAATACAGCAAAAAATAAGATTCGGAGAAAGTTTGATATCAGTACGGTTGAGGACTGCTTATTACTTGAATATACTTCTAAAACTTCTGGATATTTTATCTATATAATTGAAGGGATTGTTTTCAGTTTGGCTAGGTAGTTGAAATTACACATAAAATCATTTAAAGATTTACAAAAATCCAAACTACAGCGACATCTATGGCCTTCTAAAAACAAAGATTTGATGCAGAAGAACTATAGATCAATGTTTAAAGAATTTGTACAATACAGCAAAAAATAAGATTCGGAGAAAGTTTGATATCAGTACGGTTGAGGACTGCTTATTACTTGAATATACTTCTAAAACTTCTGGATATTTTATCTATATAATTGAAGGGATTGTTTTCAGTTTGGCTAGGTAGTTGAAATTACACATAAAATCATTTAAAGATTTACAAAAATCCAAACTACAGCGACATCTATGGCCTTCTAAAAACAAAGATTTGATGCAGAAGAACTATAGATCAATGTTTAAAGAATTTGTACAATACAGCAAAAATAAGATTCGGAGAAAGTTTGATATCATACGGTTGAGGACTGCTTATTACTTGAATATACTTCTAAAACTTCTGGATATTTTATCTATATAATTGAAGGGATTGTTTTCAGTTTGGCTAGGTAGTTGAAATTACACATAAAATCATTTAAAGATTTACAAAAATCCAAACTACAGCGACATCTATGGCCTTCTAAAAACAAAGATTTGATGCAGAAGAACTATAGATCAATGTTTAAAGAATTTGTACAATACAGCAAAAAATAAGATTCGGAGAAAGTTTGATATCAGTACGGTTGAGGACTGCTTATTACTTGAATATACTTCTAAAACTTCTGGATATTTTATCTATATAATTGAAGGGATTGTTTTCAGTTTGGCTAGGTAGTGGAAATTACACATAAAATCATTTAAAGATTTACAAAAATTCAAACTACAGCGACATCTATGGCCTTCTAAAAACAAAGATTTGATGCAGAAGAACTATAGATCAATGTTTAAAGAATTTGTACAATACAGCAAAAAATAAGATTCGGAGAAAGTTTGATATCAGTACGGTTGAGGACTGCTTATTACTTGAATATACTTCTAAAACTTCTGGATATTTTATCTATATAATTGAAGGGATTGTTTTCAGTTTGGCTAGGTAGTTGAAATTACACATAAAATCATTTAAAGATTTACAAAAATTCCAAACTACAGCGACATCTATGGCCTTCTAAAATCAAAGATTTGATGCAGAAGAACTATAGATCATGTTTAAAGAATTTGTACAATACAGCAAAAAATAAGATTCGGAGAAAGTTTGATATCAGTACGGTTGAAGACTGCTTATTACTTGAATATACTTCTAAAACTTCTGGATATTTTATCTATATAATTGAAAGGATTGTTTTCAGTTTGGCTAGTAGTTTACATAAATTACACATAAAATCATTTAAAGATTTACATAAATGTAGAATTTACTAATAATTTATTACTACTTAGTACAATGAACATATTTGATTTACGACACGATTTTTTAAGATCTAAAAACTAGATTTGATATTGGCTTTTCAAAAGCTTTTTTAAAACCTCCCCATGCACACTCCAACTTATTTCACAATCCCCCTTTCATTTATTTTATTTTCTAGTCACATACTCGAAGGGAAGTACATTTTTTAGCACTCATACTTCTTTATTCTCCTGTATCTCGAAATTTTCTCACGGCGTCAAAAGAAACGCACGACCAAATGAACGGAATAAAAAACGTAAAACCACGATGTGAGTCTTCTATATAATAAATGTTGAAGTAGAAACTGTATATTCTTTAGTTAGTACACTGTTAAAAATTTGGTGCTAGGTTTCACCATGATATTGGTTGGTTTCACCATGATATTGGTTCCTAGTAGCTGCAACGGCTGAATGGTGAAATGTTTCACCTTTTTTTCGGTGTTTGGTTGAACCATTTTTCTGGATTTGGAAACAAAAACCTGAGAAATGGTTCAACCGAATACCAAAAATATGGTGGAACGTTTCACCATTCAGCCGTTGCAGCTACTAGGAACCAATATCATGGTGAAACCAAGCACAAAATTTTTAACAGTGTACGTTTAAAATAAAAATTGAATGTCTTTGTCCATGACTACAAAAAAAATGTTTTCTTACGTTTAATGTTAAGGGATCGATGAGAGAATTAGGATATTTATAAGTCAAAAATACTTGAGATGCAAATTTGAGAGTGACCATTAAAATAAATATTTAAACATTTATTCACAATAAATTATTGATTAGACGTAAAAACATTATTTTTGATTTAACTTTAACTAATTGTCGTGAATTAATTTACGTTGATAGCTATTACGTCGAAATGTGCTGACTCATTTTTTTGAATACTATAAAAGTGTAGTTTTTTTGTGTTATCGAAAATAACACCCAGAAAAAAAGCTCTTTTTATATCTTTATTGTGGCATTTATTATAGTTTTTTTAAGTGCAACTTATTTAACATCAATGTAGCTAAACTTTCCATGACTCTAACTCCACAAATATTGAGCAACTATTTACGAAATTTGGTACTTCGTGTTAAAATTACCCATCTATTGAAATATTATCTCAAATTTGGCTAAGTCTCTTCGAATTTTCCTAAGTTGGTGCTCATTTTAATATGTAGACGATCTGTTATAAAAAAATTTAATACCAAAAATCAAGTTGACTTGTTTTTTTATTTGTTCTAAAATAACATCTCTCTAGAAATCTTGTAATCATTAAAAGCCAGAATACAATAGGAGAATCGTTTTTCTTTTCCGTAGTTGTATTACACGTCTCTTCAGACATATTCAGGAGATACTTAATGGACAGTTGCATGAAACGCGAAATTCATATATATGTGTTTTTCTGGTACATTAGAAGCGCAGATCCGATGTAGGTAAATCAAAATATGTTAATTTCACAAAAATGCATTTGAAATTTGCAAAATGTAGTCATGAAAACATCTGACGTCAACTGTTATGTTTTGAGTCATCAATTTAAAATATAACCTTACAATTCTGCGAAACTCATTAAAGAAGACATATTTTTTGAACCAGTCATATCAGGAAGTAAAACTTGTTCAAGTTTGGTTGTATTAAATAAACTAGACGTATGGTATTGCAAACATTACTTGATCTGATTGACAGTGATAAATCGCTCAACGTTTAAAAAATTAACTGATGAACATGACATGTTTCTGTAAAATAGCATGCTTTTTAAGTTGAAAGGATGAACACGTTTCACAGTTTCAACGATACAGTGAAACGATACGAAATAACACCAAGAACAAAAAGCACCGTGACGTCATCTGTTATGCTAGAGAGGTTTAAATGAGTGACGTATCATTACTTAAAAATGAATTTAAAAATAATACATCTTAAACGAAATACTGAATTTTAGAGGTTTTTTTTTATATGCTTAATCAATAATAGTTTGTGGAACGCTGTAATTGTCCATTGTCATAGAACACCTCTAGTATTGCCCAGTCTAACTATAGACGTCATCGCAGTGAAAAAGGTGACCCTGAAACATATTTTTTTAATTAAATGAGTAAAGTAAAACTACACTTTGAAAACCATGGATTTAGTTGTATCTCTAGAAAAATGCAAACCAACAACTTCGAACATTAACGTTAATTGAAAATACCGACTATTAAAAAACAATACTAGACCCTATTTTATTTTAAAGAACGTCCCACCCCTCCCTTCACACCATCCAGAGAGACCCTTAGTTGTCATAGAAAACCTCCCACAGAAAAAGACACCTTCCATCATTTATAGAAGAAGGCTGCGACGCAGACCCGTGCGCAGCGCCCTCTCTAGGGAAATCCCCCGGATTTGTCTCCTGGAAGTGAGTGATCCCCTCGCGGGACGCATCTTTGGGATAAAAACGGGAGAAACGGGAAAAGAACCGGGATATACCTGGAGTTTCTTTCTATTTTCTGGATAGAGGAGTTGGTTTGGAAAAGTGGTAGGGGACACAACTGGTTTTGTAAGTTAAAGGTTAATGATAAAGTTTGTTGTTGTGTCCGTGAATATCACACAGAATATTATTGCACCAAAGAGGTTAGACTTGTTTGTACACAAATAAGGACGATAAGAAGCAAAGAGAATGCAACAATTTATTGGAAAGACAAATATATGTTTTCTTGACAAACAGTATTTAAACCTTGGACCAACTGGTTAGTTTGTAGTGCATGATATCCACAATCTAGGTAAGCGGCCATGGAGTTATACAAGTCGAATCACTAATTTGACTTCATGTCAAAGAATCAATTGACTTCATGAAATTTGAGTCAGAAGTGGTCTTCATGTATACGAGTGGGTCATATGACTTGACTTTAGGTTTATGAAATTTGCCACTTCATATTTATGATTCATCTGATTTCATACACAGGATTTACATAATCCTGTTTAAGAGCCTCATGACTTCACGTATATATACGTAATATAGTTTCTTATATGTGAGTCATATGACCCTACGCATACGTTTACTTAGTACATTGATTATGTGTCTGACTTCATTATACGACTTCGTGGATATATCAAGCTATCACTATATTAACTTTAGTATGTGACTACATGTTGAAGACTTCGACGTTGGAGTCTTTGAATGGATTTCACATGCGCAATGGGTAACCTTGCAACATTCACCTTAGGTTTATGAATTTGCCACTTCATATTTATGATTCATCTGATTTCATACACAGGATTTACCTAATCCTGATTAAGAGCCTTATGACTTCACGTATATATACGTAATATGGTTTCTTATATGTGAGTCCTATGACCCTACGCATACGTTTACTTGGTTCATTGATTATGTGTCTGACTTCATTATACGACTGTGGATATATCAAGCTATCAGTATATTAACTTTAGTATGTGACTACATGTTGAAGACTTCGCCGATAAGAGTCTTATGACTTAATGAATGGGAATTTCTCTACATGCAACAACTGGGTAACCTTTGCAAATCATTCACCCTTATAATTGCTACTTATAATTTTAGAGCCAACATTTGAATAATAATTACACAAAACAAAATCTTCAGTAACGTTTTCTTCGATAGTTGAATTTTGGTTCCTAGTTGTTCTAGTAAAAATGGCAAAAATTGTAAAAAAGCAAGATATTGCGATTTCAAAATTACTTAATTACTTAATGCTAATTACTAATTACTTAATGCTTAATTACTTATTACTTAAAGCTATATGACTAAATGCATTGGGACCAACTCTTCTTCTTAAAAGATAGGCTGGAGAACCCAGTCGATAAAGCGGCTAAAAGGTCCGACGAGTACTACACCCTTATAGATGGATTGGGGGTTAAATATGATTCCAAGTCCTGACTCTGCGTACGATATCAGTGCTAAAAATTTGCCTTAAGTTCTTATTCTGGTGTCGGCTTGTCATTTGACTGTGGTTCTAAATTATGAAGCCCATCGTAAACAGCCATTATCTTTCTCAAGTGCGACGATAATTCAACTTAACCATAACCACACTGTAAAAAAACCTGTTGTCTTTAAAGTTAAATACCATATTTTTTACAGTTAAAAACTGTTATTTAGAAAAACAGTTTATAACTGTTGTTATCTTCGTTACCATGACGTCACACTGACAACCCACGTCAGCACAAATACCAATACTAGCCCTCGCGACCGAGTAATTACTTGTCGTAGACGGTTCAGTATTGGGCTCGCACGCAAGAGGTTCCTGGACCAAAACCGGGCCCTGTCCATACCTCTTCCAGGAACCTCTTACTCGCCCATCTCGCCTCGCCTCACCTCTAACTCGCCCAACTCTATCCCATACTCGGTAGCGAGGGCTAGTATTGGGTATTTTATTTTAGCAGGGAGAAACTGTTAAATTAACAGGGAAAACTATTAAGTTACAATTACAGTTTTAATGTGAAAAAAATTACAGTTTTAAACTGTAAAAAAACAGTTATTAACTGGCGTCCCTTTTGGCAGTTTTTAACTGTAAAAATAACAGGGTTTTTTTTACAATGCACGCCGGTTCCCGTAATCTTTTGCCACATTTTCTGTTCCGCCGGATCCACTGTGGTAATATTGTCAAATGAAGTTTTCACATTTGACAGGAAAAACGTACTTAACCTAGTCGCCCATAGCCCTCGTATAGTTAAGTGCGACGATCTTTCAGCTCAACTCTTACAGGATAACATTTTGTTAAACCATCTCTTCATGATGTATTTGCCTGAATTCTTTTGTTCCTTTCTATTCCTGATGATGGGGTCTCTCTTTTTTTTCGTGCCGTTCCATTGCCTTATCCTGCAAATATGCTGTTCGCTATTCCTGCGATCTTCTTTTACGCGATCTTTTGATGTTAATTCTTATTTCGATGAGGAGTTGCTGATTTTTTTTTTCTCGTTCTCGTTTTATTTGGGAAGAATATTGCCAAAAGAGTGTGAGATAAAAGGTTAGAGTTAATGGAGCTGATAGGTTTTTATGCTATCCTACTTTATTGCGTGTTAGTTAATACAGATCGAAAGCATTGGTAGTAGGTTAAGGGGTCTAACAATCATGGTATAATGCAGAAAACGGCATATCAAAGGTCGATTTTCGTTTCAACTATATATATATTACGTAAGAAATTTACACGAATGCGGCCTACCTTTTTTTGAAAGTATATATCTTTGTCATTAGATAACACATTGAAAAATAGAATATATGTTTTTTTCTGTTTTTATAAATCAGTTATCTAGATTTTTACTTTTATTTAAAAAATAAAAAATGTCATTTTATTACTTAAACAAATTTTTCTAGCATGTTTTACGAAATCCCCCCCCCCCCCCATTTATAAACTATTTTATAATAGCTTTGCAAATGAAAATTATCATTTTGATAGTTTTTTCAGAGTAATAATGTGAACAGTTTGAAAGTAGTATGAAGTATATTGAACAATTATTTACGTATATCGATAATTTAGGGCGGAATGAAATTGTATGTTTTTGATTTTTAAATAAGGTACACTTCTAAATAAATAATTTATAAAACATGAAAAAAATTAATTAATTATTTCTGTGAGTTATACTATGACAAACATTTCAAGAAAAACTAGCCCCATTTGTGTACATTTCTTAATAAATTTATTGGGTTGAATTGGAAATCGACTTTTGATGTACCGTGTACCGTTTCTAAATTATTCAAATATCCTGACACCCCTAAGCATAAGAGTATGACGTACTTAGATAAATGAAAGTTAGAAATGGTGGACTAAATCTTGTTTATTAAGGTAACAGGGAACAAAACGACCGCTCAAAATATCGAATTTTTATTTCAACTTTAGTTACTGAATCGTGCCTTTACGAAAAAACTTCTATGATACACATTTGAATATGGGGCTCGAGTTTGCAAATTTGGTAGTTAATTTCAATATTACTATGTTGCCAGCTTTAAATGTCATTTTTCCAAAACACCAATTTTCAACCTTAAGGTACACTTTTCTCTTTTTCTATTTTACTAAAAGGGTTGAAATTTTCTGTGATGTCGTATACATGTATATTTAACACAGTGAACCAAAAATACTCCAAAAATATATTAAGTGAGTAAAAATAAGATGATTTTTCTAATTTAAGAAATGCGCAAAATTTCTATTTATATTAATAACTTAAAATTATGAATGCTTTATCGTCAAACTCTTGAGGTTCATTGCGTTGAATAGACTTTTTTGATTTCTATAAAAAAATTATTTTCAGAAACACGCAATAGTTGTGCTGGAAAGTGTACCTAAAAGCTAAAAATCGATGTTTTAAAATAATGACGTATGAAGTTGGAAGCAAAGTTATATTGAAATTAACTACCAAATTTGGGAAGTCCAACACCATGTTCAGGTGCGTATTATATAAAAAATTTCTTAAATATTCATTTCAGTGATTGAAAGTTAAAATGAAAATTTGATATTTTGAAGCTTCGATATATTCCCTCTCCCCTTAATTTATAATACTTTATGAAGTACCTATTTGTCAATTAGTTCATTCACCTATGTAATACAATATGGATACACTTAGATTATTTAGAGTTGAAGGAAGTTGAACACAAGACTTAATTTAATTAGTAAATCTTTTGATCATCCTAACTTGGTACGGAATCAATGTTTCAATTGCTACGTAACGTGTATTTGAATTAAATTGAGCTTAATCAATCGATCGTAAAAATACTTTGATCATTTAGAGTTGAGAAGAATTGCCTTTACCTTTTTAATTATTTGAATCTTTTATTGCAATGAGTATTATACAAATACGTTAAAACTGTTCACAATTAAATTAAAACGAAAATAGCTCGTTTGTTTTAAAGTAATATTGACCACTAATATTCTGCACAAAAGTATAACATTGTTTCTCCATATTATGCCCTAAATTTCGTCAGAAAAGAAAAGTATTAAATACATCATTCATATCATTTCAAATTTTATTATCATTTTTATTATTTACCGTTCTATCTAATTTGAAATTCATAAAATATGATCATGCATTTAATTAATATAACTAAAAATCAATATTCTACGTCATGATAAAAATCGTTATTTATCATTTTTATTATTTACCGTTCTATCTAATTTGAAATTCATTAAAGATGATCATGAATTTAATTAATATAACTAAAAATCAATATTCTATGTCATGATAAAAATAGTTATCATCCTAAGGTGTCATAACTCCTAACTATTCTCGACAGTTTTATTAAATATTCATATTTTAATTACAGTCACATATTTCAATTATTGATTACTATTTTGTTTTAAACTAATTAAAACCAAATCTAGTTTCGTTACATACTTAAGAGAGCATGAAAGACTTTGCTGCATTGGTGTGACAAAATGGTACAACGAAATAAATGTAGTAGGGTCATTTGATATTAACTTCCACTAACGTAGGCAGAATAGTGATACAATTGGCAGACAGAACTTAACTGAACGTACGGAGGCTTGAGCAATGATTTCAAAATGAGTAAACAGTGTGTTGAAGCAAGTAAGAAAGATATTCAAATGTTGTGATATATTAGAAAAAGTATCACTTCTAAATCTAAGGAGATTATTTTGCCATTGTATAGGGGATTGGTAAGGCCACGAATATGCTGTTCAGTATTGGTCTCCCTTCCTCAGAAAAGATATAAAGTTGCTTGAAAAAGTTCAGCATAGGGCTACAAAAATGATTAAGGTTCTATCTGGTATCGACTATGATAACAGATTAAGATCTTTAAACATGTATTCCCTGGAAAATAGGTGAGATAGGGGTGATTTAATTCAGTTATTCAAGTTCATTAAAACAGGGAGACATGAGGGCTTAGGTTTTGACCTTAAATAGCCGGACCAGAGGACATGATCAGAAATGAATAAATCATGCTTTAGATGGGAGGTAAAGAAAACATTATTTTTACATAGAAGTTGTCAATGAGTGGATGCTTTACCAGATTATTGTGTATTCGAAGAGAGTAGAAGATTTTAAGAAGAATCTTGATAGTCATTGGAAACTGGTAAATTATTAGATTTATTTTGGACCAACCTTGCTGGGCCTCTGGCCTGTTGTTGGTCGACAATTTTTGTATTTGCATTTGTATTAGCTAAGAGGGCATTAAATGTACGATTCGAACGGGACGGAGCAGGGTTTGTTTGAGGGATATAAGACACTGCTTGACGTGGCAAATGTGGCAACACTGTAGGAATGGTCATTATAGATTCGACGAATTAGATGCCGGGTGTTTTGTGTGTTTTGTTTGTGGGATCATAGATAAAGTTTGACGTCACTGTAGGCATTGAGTGAATGTAAAGGAAGTAAAATAATAGTTTGTGAACTAAATAATAGTGAGAAAGGTAGATAGGGGAAGGTACCATGATGAAAGGCAGAATTTGCAAGAGCTTTTTTTTTACTTTTGGCTTCTTATTGGCGTTGTTTTCGTAAACACAAAACATTTTACTGTTGGAGCGCAATGAATTTGTTAAAACGAACTCCTCTGGTCATGGCCTATTCAAATTTAAGACCACACAAGCTGTTCGGGGCGTCACACGTCTGGTTCGTAGTGTCGGCTTTTCCAAAGAAAAGCTATTCGCCCACAACCAACTATACTTTTCAGGTTTCAAACAGGTTTCGTTCCTCTCTTTGGGAAAAGCCGACAACTCGAACCAGACGGATAGTGTGACTTCACAGAGATATTTTCTGACCTTACCAGTTAGGTCGGCCGTTCCACGGGGCATACAATTTTTTTTGCCTTATTGTAAATTACAATTTCTTCAAACCCAAACAACGACTTGTAGTTTCTAAGCAACATCTTGAAGATTGTTCAAAAGTTCTAGGGTTTTGCCCCCAAGCGTTCTGGTAATTACAATTCATTGATTTTATAATGAATCCCTCCGAAAGAATTTTAATCCTTTTCAGCGAAGAATGTCGTCATGTAATTAGTTTAGAGACAGAATAAACACTTCAGATCTTTTAAAAGTGTAAGCAAAAACTGGAGGGAAAATATCGGACGTCCTGGTTATGGAAAGTGACGCGCCAGCGATGTTCATTTAATTGGCGAATCTTTTAAGTGGTTAATTTGGGATATTTAAGGGAAAAATAAGAGTTGTTTATTAAGGAATTATTTTATTTGGTAATTGAAAATCGGTATATCGTTAATTTGTTTATAAATATGGTACTTAAATTAAAAACGGATACTTGAAGAAAATTAAAGCATTCGTTAAAAAGAAGTTTTGGTTTAGAAAAGAGCAATCTCTATCTATCTGGATGTTTATCTTTCTCTCTCCTCTTTCTCTGTATCTGAATGGTTGTATCCTTCTTTCAGTGTGTGTCTATATATTTATGTGTCTATCTACGTGAGGACATAACAAGTAGTTTTGTAACAGAATCTGTCACTTAACCCGCTTCCACCCAAAAGTTGTATTTAACAGGTAAAAAGTCGCCAAACACAGCATTAATTCTATATAGAACATTTACATGCTAAATTTGGCTAGTTTCTTTTATTTTATTTCGAAAATTCAATAATTTACTTATCGTTTGTAAAAATTAATTTACATTTCAAAGAATAAATATGTAATATTCCTCGCTTTTAAATACAATGAAAACGTTTCATATCAACATACAAAGAATCTCGTAGTGAAATATATTTGACGTCATTTCAAACTGATCGAGTCGCAAAAATAAATTTATTTTAATTTATTGTCTAAAAGAATTAAAGTTTCTCGAGCGATTGTTGCGAATGGCAATGGTGATTTAATTCTAATAAAAATAGTTTCTTATGCTTTTTATATGAGCATTAAATTTTGCAGTTTTTTAAATAATTGAAGTACTTCGAATTCGAATTCTTTTCTGAAATTTTCAATGTATTATAATTTCGATGCGCTGAATTTTTTGACGTATCTCACTTGTCCGTAGCATTTGTAGTTTGGGCTATGAAAGTGGGTGACGGACAGACAGACGAACTGAACGATTATAATACCTTCCACTTGTTACGTTGTAAACGTAGTGTGGAAGCTAAAACCTATCGCAAACAAATATTAAAAACGTTGGTTTTAGTTCTATTATATTTAAAGAAAGAGGCGATATAATCTACATCAATTTTAATAAATGTAGTTTTTTAAGTACATTTCGCTTAAAAACTTAAATATATTATCAAAGCTTTTAAGATAAACAGAAACGATTAAAAATTCTTAGTTGATCAAGATTTTAGGTTGTTTTTTATATAGGCCCTGCAAAAAATCTGCACCAATTATATATGTCATAAAAATTACTATTTTTAAATTTAATTTTACCTATTTTACTAATTTTATGCATAACTAAATCTACAAAACTAAACATAAACTTACACCACTAAAACTAATAAAGTAAGAGAACAAGTTATTTTATTATATAAACTAAAACTTTAAAAACTTTATTTTTTACATGTAAAAAATACAACAACAAAATATGTTAAATGTTCCACCCCACACACCACAAAAAAAGTAATATTGTTTTCTAATTTAGAGTTAAAAAACATATTTCAATATCGCCCTGCATCATACCTCTCCTTAGCATAACAAAAAAATGAACATCGTAAAAGCAAGAAAATATTTAAAAAATATTCAGCAAACATGAAACAAATGATTTGCAATGCTAAAGCATCCAGAAATTTATTTCATCTTATTTTATGGAACAAAGTTTCCAGGTTCATAAATAAAAATGAAAATCTATTTCTATTTTGTTTGGCAACAGCAAACCGTCCCTCAAGATTTCAATCTGTTTAGTCTCCCCTCGCTTACATCGAGTATTTTTGAATGACATTCGAAAAGGTATGGTAGAATTCTGCCTGTTGTGCCTTTTTAGTTATCTTTTTATCTTTCCAGATGTTTTTTTTATCTATTTTGTTTTTTTAAGCATTGCCATATTTTCCGTTTGTTTTCAGTAGCGTTTTTATGCCGATTAAGGAATACGATTTGTTTATAAAAAAACATTCGTTACTTTTTAAGGTATTTTATGACTGTTTATAATAAATTTGTGAAATTTTATTTTACATTGAAAAGTACCACACAATTTTTAATAAAATGTATTTATTGTGTTTCTATGAGAACTAAATTTGAGGGAAAATTGTTGTTTAAGAGAAACTCAAATATAATTATTCTAAAGTCGCAGATTATGAATTTGTTTTATATTCCATTTTGTCTAAACCTCTTATTCTGTTTATCTTTCATTTGCATCAAATACTTATTAAAATCTAATCTTTAAATTACTGCTTTATTATCCTTTTGTAATATACATAAATTTTATTGTTAACTGGTAATTACTTTTAACCTATTAAATTATTTTCAAAACTTTCAATTTTGTATCAACTCAACATCATAAAACGACAATTCTAATAAATTATACTCCCCAAAAAATATGGCATATATTTTCATTGCAGTTAAAATCACTGAAACGACCACATTTGCACAACCCCAGTTTTTAAAACCTTCTTTATAAACCATAACACTAAATAAAAGAGCAGGATTATTATTCGCATTAATGGCCCAAGTCCGTTTCAATTTTTATTTTGCTAAAAATTAATTTTAAATTCCATCATTAGACACTTATTTTTTTTTATCCTACTAAAAGATTAGTCTGTTATTTCAAGTTAGGGTCCATATACATTTAAGGAAATGTTCCAAATGCATTTTTATATTAAAGTTTTTAGATTAATCGGTGGTAAAATTATGTAAAAGTTTTGACCGAATCAAATGGAAAAAAATGATAATCATTGTTAAATAAGTCATTGAAATAAAGGTAAAGTCGTGGCTACAGTCAATACTGATAAAATTAATATCGAGCCGTGTTCCATAGAAATGACTACAGCGTAGGATAAAAACATGGTGAAAATGTATAGTAAGATACGAGTAGAGGTTGTTAGAGATGTCATCTATAATATATATTTTTCCCTTGTGGTTCTAAATTGCAACCAATTGTGTCGCCAATAGCCCTCGCGTAGCTCTAGTACAACGATAATTCAACCTAACCTGTTTTCCACTGTTATAATTCAGATGGCTTTGAAGTTCGGGTAATGGTAATGTAATCGTTTCCGGCTGCCTATTTCTAGCCTCCTTCAGGAGCTTTAACACAGCCAATAACGCCTCGTAATTTAGAACCCTGGTCAAGTGACGAGGTCGACACCTGAGCGGGCACCCAACGGAACTTCGAGCGACATCGTACGCTAACGCCGTCGGGACTTTGGACTCCACAGATTTAACGAGCACGTCTGTCCCTGTATTGAAGTTCGGAAAAATAACCTTATGCATGTAAGTATAATACCCGCCACCCTTATTTGTTACACTTTAGGGATGGAACCGGTATTTGAAAAACCAGTTTTTCTGAAAAACTGCCATCCCTAACGTGTTCTAATTTGGTTGGCGGCGAGTATAATACATTCTATTGTTTTATTTATTTATTTTTAAATATACTTCATTTGAAAAGTTAACATTAACGTTAAATATCACGTTTTGCGATATAAATTTAGTCCACTTGTAATCTGAACCCTATTTCTATTTAAAAACCCCAAACCCTGTCTTCATTATAAAAATGGCGGGGAAGAACCGCTTGGCGATGGAAATTGAATTCTTATCTCGAATCAAGTCATAAAAAGGCGCCAATTCCGATCAAGCAGACTTCGTCGTGTCGGTAGAATAATTAAAGATTCTCAATGCTTATTATTCCTCTTATCAAATACCGCGACATTTTTGACAAAATGGAACAAGATTATGCTATTCTGATAGTATAATTCCATTTTTTTTATTCCATGGAATGAAACGAATATTTAAAAAAAAGAATAATGGAGCGTTGGGAGAAAAAAAGGAGCCAATTTCGTTAAATTATCTCCTCTGAGGATCTAAATTAGCTGGAAGGTTTAGCTAAGCTCCGTAAGGATTGCTGTCATTATTTTCGTATTGTTATGAAGATTTTGCGGGATTTTTTTTAATCTTTATGATCGGGTTATCATACAGAGGTTCTGATTGCCATTTTCGAATATGAAGTGTTATTTTTCAATTAAGTTATTTAAATAAGTTAAAGGGAAAAAATGAGTTGTGGAATTGAGAATTTTGAATTAACAGAATTTTAAACCGTGTGAAAGTTTACATGTACTACGAAACTCTAAATGGAAGAACGTAAAAGGAAAAACCGGGATTTTATGTGGGAAATATTTGGTCCACACCGACGTTGCCTCAGATTTTAAGTGTCAATTTCAACTATATGGTTTTACAACACAAAACAAAATCTTTTCATATAAGTTCATTTCAAATGGTGTACTTGACTTTTTAAGATACCTGATGTTGATTGACTTGTAAAGTTTAAATAATCAAAATTTCCTTTTCTTCCCCACTATTGCAATAAAGATAAAATTACATCAGACTAAAAAACGTTTTAAGAGGTTGACCAAGTTGTTTTTTTATTTAGTTTACACTACCGAAAGAGGAATCACTCCTTGTATGAGTAACACTTTCACGAAAGTAATTAATCAAATTAAAACTCTTCAAATTTCAGCTTAATAAATTTGATTTATTACTTGAAAGTTTATAACAATCTTTTTACATAAAGATGTAATCTTGAATGTTCGATTTCCATTTATAGGTTTATTCAAAATAAAGTTATTAAGTTCTCATAACTGCAAAGTAGCTAGTAGAATTACGAAATTGACTACTTTTACATTATTGAACAATTTGGAGTGTAATATAAGTTTACTAGAAAAAATATTTTCTTTTTTAAATACAGAAATCTACTTTTTAATCTAACTAATTAACAAAAAATATAAAAATCAAGTTTTGAGACTTAACAAATGCACCAACACGTATAAGAAAACTAAAATAAATTATTTATTAAGTTTTCAGTCGCTGCAACATTCGTACCATATTCGTAAAAACTGCAATAACTCACCCCCCCCTAGTTCATTCTGCGCCTGAATTCTCACTAACTTTCAAATATATCTTAGCAATAGAATGTTTTTATACCCCACTCTTTTCCCCTCACGTATTCCCCTCCCCGATAATCCAACCACCCTTTTCTGAATATCATATTTCACCTACCACCGCGCGTGGCTGTTTTTGTTTCCTGTCAGATGTGTATACTATTATCATGAAACAGGATATCCTTCTTTTAAAACATGTCAATTTTTACTCAATAAAACTATTTTCACCGAGTATCAACGTTGTCTCTTTCAAGTATGTTCATTTTTTAGTTAGCTAAGGCTATTAGTTATTATTTGGTTGCGTTTGGTGCCTATTCAGTTGTCGACTCGTCACTTGACTAAACCAAACTAAACTCCTCGGCGGAACAGCCCGTTAGAAGGTCAAGGCCTGCCGTGACCATTCCACCTTACGTGACCAAGGTGCTAGGCATATGTCCCGGTAAGATTGTTAGCCTCACACGGGACCCCCAGTGTTTAGTTCCCAAGCAACCTTGGTAGTCATTTTATCGACCCACTTAAGAGATGAAAGGCTGAGTCAATCTCGTCCAGTCCTGGACTCGATCCCCGGAACGGTAGCGTAGCAATGCGAAGCATTACCACTAGGCCACTGGGCCTCCGTCACTTATGACTGTAGTTCTAAATTACGACTCCCGTCACCAACTAGCCCCGTGTAGCACGACGATAATTCAAGCTAACCTAACCTAACCATAATTACTTGAATTCAAATCTAGATATAAGTATAATTATACACATTAGTTCAAAATATATGTGAAATATATAGCCTTAATAAAATAAGACTTCAATTTATTCAATGTCAAAAATATTTAAAAGAAACCCTTATAACCATTGTCCCAAGCATTAGGACTAATTACCCACACTCAAAATAATTAAAAACACTAAAAAAAATTCATTCTTATTTCGGACACCCCGAAAAAGGGGAAAAAAATCTCCGAAATTCCCTTTCATAAACGAATCATCACAATTGGAATGGGCAGCGAAGTGTTTCTTCAAGCGCAATTAGCGATTAATATTTTCACTTTCCTCCTTTTAAAACTCTCACTCGAGTTAAAGGAAATCAATTTTTCAAGTTGCAAGATGGGGACAAATTCCAATAACGGGGAATGATGAAAAAAATGGCGTCCTTATTTGGCGCTTTTATCAATGCATCTTGAGAAGTTATTTCTAATTATGTCTCGCTAGATTTTTTGAAAAGAAGAGATCGAAATGGTGAGGTAAGGAATCGAGTTAGGATGATTGAGAAAGGGTTGTTGTTCTTGTTTACCTGTTGTTGGAAACGGTTATTTCATTTACTTTTTTAAAAATAGATGGCATAGACTATGTTTATAAGTAATTTTGACATTTTGTTACTACTTCATTTGTAGATAAGTAAAACGCCTCCACAACGATAAGAACTAAGGCTTGTGTCAGATGACGTATTTCCTTCAGTTTTCATTCCACGTTTTCCGTTGATTGGTGTGCTCCGATTGGTGCTCAGTTCCTACGTGACATTGATTCATCAACCTTATATCCGCTAGAATTAACTAGTGGGAACTAGTTTTAACTAAGACCATTATTTAAAACTAGTTTCCACTAGCTAAAATCAGTCATCCATCAGTCATCATCATCCATCAATCCCCAGCTAATTCTGCTTTTAGAGAAATAGATTAGTTCAAACTAGATTGAACTATAAAAAAACTTATTACTCTATTAGATAAAACTAGAATTAACTGAAAATAACGCGATTTGGGATAATAGGTTTGGTTTAGTTTAGTTATTCGAATTATTGATGAAATGCAATGAAGGCGTTATGGTTATTGGAAGACTCCTTTAAGAACAGTACTATGCGGGGTTTTTTTAAGGACTACATTGTCGTAATACGATTATAAAATTCCTCTTTTCAAACATTTAATAATGGATTCATGTTTAAATAATGAAGCAAAGTGGAAGATCTTAAATTTCGTCAACAACAAACAAATCTTTTTAAGTTTACGTATTGCCACTTCTATTTAAAGAAATTAACGTTCACAATAATTTAAAAGTCAAGCATTTGCAGTTATTTCGACTTTTATCTGAAACATGTCAGATAATTCTAGTTTTTGCTAATTACAACTAGTTTTAACCAATGTAATTGGTCAAAACTAATATTTGCTAGGGAGGTCTAGTTGTAGCTAGTGGAAACTATAGTTTTAACTAATGGCCTCAGTTAATACTAGTTCTCACTAGTTAATTCTAGCTTAAATTTATGTTACCATAGAAGACCTTAAACATGCCCTTTAGTTAAAGTGGCACGATCAATATTTTGAATGTATATTGTCGTACAATATACCAAAAGCAGACTTGTAGTGTACTTTGTAGTTTTAATTGTTTATTGCTACAATTTTTGCACATTCGTTAGTAAAGGAAAAGTACATTTCTATATTTTCGATGGTTCAAATGTTTAACTGAATTTAAAATAATTAAAAACAAAACGCATTTCTAAATATTACGTTTCAAGTTCTTTTTTTTGTTCGTAGAGTTTGCGGAGGGTCGAAATATCGATCCAAATAGAATAAATACTATCAATGCGACGATTTCAGCTCTCTTTTTGATTTTTTTTCTTGCAAAATCTAAGTTTTGATTCTAACTCCCTAAACGATTTCGATTACAATAATAAAACAACAAAGCCTTCGACTTGTTAGAGAAATAGTAAATTCATGTCACTTTCGGTTATGATGCGACACATTTTATTGTGTGGTTACAGAAATAATTTATTTGTGTTGATAACAGTTGAAGGACAACAAACATTACGTTGTTCTAACATCAATAATTAATCTGTTTTGTTTAGTTATAAAACAACACAATTTACATCGTGCTTACAAAAATGCATGCGTATAACCAAACAAATTAGTCACTCCGAAGAAAGAACTGTTTAGAAAATTATCAGTTCCACACAAAAAGCCTTCTTTTAAAACATTTATCTTCCAGTTTCAATTTTAATAAGCGACAATCGAATACTTTATGCATTGATTTCGATGCCAGCTTGCCAAACTTTTTTTTCACCATCAAGTGTTTTTAATACTTTTTCTTTTAATATTTGATTTGTATTTTAGCGAGATCGTTAGCGGAGAATAAAATGCAAGATATTTTCTTCAACTTTTGGGAGTCATTTGTCTAAGAGGGTTTCGCATGTTTTGTGCTCGAGGAGTAAGTTTCATGAATGTTTTTTTTTTTGAATTTTAATGACATGTAATAAACGGCAGAAGAAATATGGATAATCAAAGTTTTGAAACTGTGGAAGTGTTTTTTGAATTCTTTTTTCATTTCAAAGTTTCTTCAACTAAAAGTAATGCACAAGGGTTTAATTTTTCTTTGCAGCACACAAATATTTCTTTAAAAAATCCGAAGCATAAATTCAGTTTAAATTTATATTTGTAGTCGTCTTATTTTCGATTATCGTTGTATATTTAAGTTACTGGACTTCATTAATGGTTGTTTAAAAAAACATTTATGAGGCCCGTCCGTGGCCGAGTGGTCAGGGCATCAGCCCAGAGATTCAACCTTCTCAGGAGTGCGGGGGTTCGAATCCCACCTACTGCCAGTCATCCTATAAATCGGATCCGTGCTGGAAATAGTAGAAAAATCCTCATCACGGATGGGCCCGAGTACACAGGGACAGACGTGCTCGTTAAATCTGTGGAGTCCAAAGTCCCGACGGCGTTAGCGTACGATGTCGCTCGAAGTTCCGTTGGGTTCCCGCTCAGGTGTCGACCTCGTCACTTGATCAGGGTTCTAAATTACGAGGCGTTATTGGCTGTGTTAAAGCTCCTGAAGGAGGCTAGAAATAGGCAGCCGGAAACGATTACCTTACCTTACCTAAAACATTTATAGATCAGATTCTCTAATCAATGAATAACGCATTATAAACAACTTGTCAATGAAAAGCAATAACTTTTCTAAACTTACTTTTTTGGTAAACACCCTCCAAAACAAGTAAAAAACACATACAGTCCCTGGACAAATTATTAGATGCACTGCAAGATGTCATGTAAAATATTAATTACAGGGTGATATTGTACCGTTTTCTTATTTTAAATTGATTTGTTTTTTATTTTTATATTATCCAATCAATTACCGATTTATTTGACATAAATAAAACAGCATTAATTTAGGAAAGCATAAGTTTATTAAATTTTAAAGAAAAGTGAAATTAATGTTAGTAAAAGTCAATATTTAGTTGAGCCACCTTTAGCCGCTATCAACGCTTTAATTCTGCGCGGCATGCTATCAATGTAAGACTGTACTGTCTCCTGCATTTGAGGATGATGATTCTCCACACATAAATATAATCTTATAATAAATAATTAATATAAAATAATCGTAATCATAATTATCTTAAAATAAATACAAATATGTAGTCTACAACAATTATTCCCATGTCATGGGGACATGTCTAAATTGTGGAGGTGGCGATAGATGGAAGCATCTGTCTTATATGTGTGTGTATGTCATGTCCGTCCTTCTTGACGATGGTTTATAAGCGGGTCTTTGTGACCAAGCACACAAGCCTGAAAATATATGTCTACCAACCAACCAACAATTATTTTAAATAAAAATCAATACTAGTGTAGTTTAAATATACCAATATTGTATACAAACTCTTAAGAAACATAAAATTACTAAAAAAAAATACAGTGTGTCTAATAATTTGTCCAGGGACTGTAATCTCCATTTCTTCATTTTTTATCCCATTGCAATACTATTCTTATATTCCTATTAAATTATTTCCATAAATAAACTTATGTTTTATTCTGGGTAATTGAAGGTAAATATATACCATTCTGAATTTATTTTTCAAATACATTTTGATTTGAATACTTAAAATTAATTTTTCACTCATAATCTACTAAATAGAAGTTGAAAGTCTATTATAAGATAAATGATTCAAGAATGCAGTGAACAACAATAGATCACACTCTCTCTATTTATATTTCCGAAATCCCTTAATTCCGCCCAAAAAGTTTAAAGTCCCTATTCCTAAATCCATTATGAATATCGCATCAATACTTATATCCCCACCGAAATATTCACATTTCTCAAAAATAAAAATAATCACATTTCAAAATATATATATAAAAAAAATTACAAAGGTGTCATGAAATCTCAAAACCCTTCAAAATCCAACTTAAAAACTAACTGAAAAATAGTAAAAAAGAATAAAAAATGAAGCACAAAAAATAAAGAAGCATAAAAAAATAAGGAATGAAGCATAAGGAATCGGTTAAAAGGTTTTCCGGCAACGTGTCATGATACGCTCAATATGCGGCCGATCAGATTTTCAGATATTTTAAATAAGTCGATGGGGATTTTTGATTCGGTACAGGGAATTCTACTTTGAAAAATATCCCTACTTGAAGCGTTGAAAGGGAAAAGATCTGATAATGCGGTATTGGAGAATTTTCTAGAAATTCTTCGAGAATGGGTGTTGAATATGTGACGGAATTTCCTGGAATTCCATATTAAATTCTGTAATACATTGTGATATTAAATAATGAATTACTGAAGCTTTTTGAATCTTGTACAAAATGTAACTTTTAAATGTTAAATGTGCTAATGGTGTTTAAACTGCTAAAACTTAGGTGAAAAAAAGATTAAAGGGGACACACACAAAACAAAACATATAAGAATATTGTAAAATTTGTTAAATGTACAGCATAATACCAACATTTCAAGAAGTGTACCAAACTCACCAAATTTGATGAACAGTGTAAAAATTGATTTTCCGTCAATGGACATGTTTCAGGTCTTGAGTGGCAACAGAAATACTCAATAAAAATAAAATCTTTCTCTGGCCTCTATTGGTAAATCAATGCTTTGAGGGAACAATGCACCAATCGGAGTGCCGATCGAAGGAAGTGCACGAATGAAAGCTGGAAGGAACTACGCAAACTGAAATAAAACAATTGTTTTTGTAACTTTGTTTTACAAGGTTAACTGTGGTTCATCAAACCACATTACCTAAACCCTATTTTTTTGTCTCTGTTTAACTAATGATAACTCTGTAACTGATTTAAAGGTACAAAATTTGCCAACTACAACATTGATAATAATGTTTTATGATTGGGCTAGAATTACCACATTTGACGATATAAAAAAAAGACTTCCTGAACCATAAATATAGAGCAAGAAATTTTAAAAAGTGTAATATTTCTTCCTTTTTAAAATGTCAATAGTTATTTTCTACTTTACAAAAGACAACTTTTATCAATTTTATTTGTTTAATGCACTTAATTTCTCTTTATACTACGTTTCAAAATTCGAATCATAAAACATATCTACTAGTTTATTTGAATAAATTTATATAAAAAAAATTATATGTATGATAGAGAACAATACACATGTTTATTAAACAAATAAATTATATTATTTCTAAACAATATTTCATAACAAAGTGGAAATGAAATACTTTAGTACCTACTGTACACTTTATCATTGCAATTTATTCATTACATAATATACATTTTTTTATTCAAGGTATTAAAAAAATTTGTAAGCTATTTCTATGTAGTAGATAATGTAATAACTTATAATATATTCAAACAATTGAAAACAAAGTGAAACTAAATGTGCGTTATTTCAAATATTAATTAGTGTTGTAAATAATTTTTTTATTAAATAAACAGTGATTATTTGTTTTACAATTTAGTAAATTGTTTCAATTCTATATATATTTCATTTGTTTATGCGACTAAGATTAAAACTTTTTAATTATTAACACAATTATGTTAAAAAGGTAATAGTTAAATTTTATATGAACCAGTCCTAAATTATTTTATTAGCAGTATAATTAGTTAATATCCGGTATTTGATAAAAGTATTTCTTTTTAAATTTCTTTTTGTTAATCTTTTGAATAATTTAATTTCAAACTAAGTAATTTTTTTAATAATAACTGTTGTAGGTATTTTTTAATTTAAGTAGTTTTGAAATTCTTTATAATTAGTTATTTTTAATTTGGAGAAATTTATGCAGAATAATTTCAAGTACAAATTAAAGTTCACATAAAAACAAATGCTATTATGACTATTTTTTGGGCCTATTTTTAAAAAATAAATTATTTCATTAAATACGAACTCCCAATAATGTATTACAGACACTGAAATTAAATTTAAATATCCACCCTTGAAACTACTTAATATGCAATTAGATAATGTGAAGGCAGCAAAAGTCCATCATTACATTACCCATTAAGCATTTCTTTGATGTATTCTTTTAAATGCTTTTTTCAAATACTTATTTTACATTTATAATTTACAAATCTAAGGGAATATCTTAACCCAGGATGTGAAAATGAAATTTCAAAAGATATATTCGTTACTAAGAAAAAAACCCTTCAAATCTGTACGTGTAACGACTTCAAGAACATTAAATCCGCATTAAAATCTTCGTTAAGAACGCCTCCAAAAAATAATTCCCTAAGATATAAATTAAATGCAGGAAGTGTTTCGTGTAAGGAAGGGGAGGGGGAAGTAATTGCTAACGAAATTGCAGAAAATTATCGCCGAAAGAAAATATTTAAGTGCCATAAAGATTTGAAGCGAAATTCGATTAGGCCTAAAAGAGTTCTTTTAAAAGCAAGATTACCTCCGTGCGACTGGCAACAATCCAGCGAGACGATCGTCGCGCCACCTGGCTGCGATGATTAAATTAACTCACAATGTATAGAGATGATTTCCGAAACAAACTGTGGCGGAAATTATGCTCTGTTCTACCATAATTTAATTAATTTCGCTCCTCTTTTTTTTTCAGATTTTCTTGAAATGAATTAATAAGGAGAGAGTGTTTTGTGGTTGATCACTTAGTTCGAATGTGTATGAATTATTAAATATTGCGTTTAAAATCTAATTATGTTTAAAGTTGGTGTAAAATTATTGGATAACAATGGGGATTGAGGCAAAGTCGTAGATATTTCATTCCCAATGTTAATTCTTATTTAAAATGAAAATTAGATAACGCTAATGCAATTAAATTTTTATTGTAATATTTATTTGAATAAGTGATGAATATTTTTAATGCTTTATAATTATTAGTGTTTAAATGTTTGTATTCATTTATTCCGAATACTAATTCTCTTATAACTTAGGAATGAATTAAACCTTTTAGCATGTAAGAGTTTGAAAAGCAGGCATGTGAATTATTTTCTTGAATATAAGGCTTAATTGTTTTTTGTAATTTTATTTTACTTAAATAGGAAACAATAGCACTAAAACATTCAATAAAGCATACATTAGTTAAATTACCAATTTTCTGAAAAAAAAATTTAGTAAAATGTAGTGGAGTTAAAAGCAATGATCAAAATATTGACTTTGATCATTTTATGATATTTCTTAATTTATTTAGTTTCTTTTATAAATGCAATGCCTCAGAAAAGGTATTTGCATTTTTAATCGAAATTGAAATTAAAATATCGAATAAATATAGGTTTGGCTGTTAAAAGCTATGTGTTACGTTTTCCTAAATTTGATATTAGATTTATATAACCATTTAATTATACTTCGTTTTTGTGTATTTAATTTTATTTCTTTATTGAAGTCAATTTAACAGTGTTACAAAAAAGTAATATAAAAATCTTTAATGTAATAAATTTAATATTAAAGTTAGTATCTGAAGTCCAGTAAATGTCGCGCATCACCAGTGAATATTTAAAATATTTTCCATGCAAATTAAAAATATTTTTAAAAAAATTAACATGACTTTCTAGATCCATTATTAATCACTCTTAAGGTATCGGTTCACGTTGAAAATGTAATTTCGAAAAAAATTGATATATTTTTTACTTTTTCATATTATTACTTAGGTTTTCGTGTGTCTAAAACTGTCATTATTTTAATTGTGCCGCAAGTAGAACGAATACGTAGTGATTAATTTAGTAAAGATCAGTAGCATTAGAATCACCCAGATGGTGAAACCTTAAATAAGTTTTTCTCGCATTTCAGTTTTTCAATAAATATCTTCATTTGGAAACAGATAACTCAAAAAGTTATTGAGGAATTTTAAAATTTCTTTTTTCTACTAATTTAAGAAATTGTAATCTAGGGAATATACCTAAAAAACTTGGAAGAAATATTTTTTTATTATGTTTTGACCTATTAATCATTATTACACGCCGTAAAAAATGTTGAAAATCAGACTTTTCGACTGCTAATAAAAATTTTATTTTTATATAAAATCTTTTGAATTTAAGTATAGTGCCTAGACATAAGTTCACAGTTTAACTTGGTGGTTTTATTTTCTTAATTGTTCGAATAGTTTTTTTTCTAGCCTAATTGAAGTTTTTAACAAAAAAACTACCAAAGCATTTATAAAATTACCATATTTAAAAAAATGTGGCATGTATTCCAAATTTTACTTGCTATATATAGTTATTTCTTTCACATACACACAAAAATACTACCAAAGTTGTTTTCTAGTTCATATTTTTTAAAAAGTGCTCCGCAAGTGCACGGATACCTTTAATTGAAAATATTTTTTAGCATAATTAATTATGGAAAAGAATATTTAGCATTGTTTTGAAGTAATTCTACAAACATTAACACATTAACTTGTGCAGAGAAGTGTATTAGATGAGTTTTTTTATGTATTTTATATTTTATTTTCTACTCCTGAGAGAACTTTAAGAAATGTTCAATTGTTAAAAACGAAACTATAATTTTTCTCTGACAAAGAAAATTGCAAATGATAAACTATTTTGTAAAATACAATTAAATACGCAAGTATTTTTTATATAATTCACTAACTAATAGACAACTTTCCAAAATCTTCTCGAGCAAGTAAATTTAAAAACCATTTTAAAAAGAAAAAAAAAACTTTAAAGCACAAACCCAACTCGCTTATAAATTACGCAGCCAAAAATACTTGACAGAAATTTGATTTTAAACGTTTGAGCCAAGAACCCTTCTTCGGCTAAGCTTTTGTGCAAAGTCAGTCATCCAAATTTTGTAGATTCAAATCTAATTTTATATGGATTTTAAAAAATTTCCTCTTCAAGATGAAATACAAAAGAGTTCAGTTCCGTTCCAATGCTTCCATTCAAGTAAAAACTCTTTTTATTGAATGCTGTTTTCTTCAAGGATTTTAGTTTAAGTTTTCTTCTTCTTCTTCCATTTTCTTCACGGACACAGATTGGTGCTCCTTGGACACCTGCCATATTTTTCCTGTTTTTATTTTGTTCTTCTTGGAATTTTGTTTGTTTTTGGGAGTCGTTAAGAGTATTTTTTTCCGGGACATTGAAATACTTCATATTACATTGTTCTACGTTTTTTAATATGATGTTGTTTTTTTATACTAAATATTTTAATTTTTATTGTTGTTGTGTATAAAAAGCATAATATGTAGGTTATTTCTACATAGGTTTTTATTTGTAGTTGTTCTGGTGTCTATGAATATAATAAACAATGAATAAAATAATTATAATGACTAAATTCGCTTTGAGCAATCGCCATAAAATAATATAAAACAAAATATGTAGGTTATTTTTATAGGTTTTTTATTTGTGGTTGTTCTGGTACTCATGTATACAATAAACAATGAAAAACGGAATTACAGTGACTAAATTGGCATTGAGCAGGCGCGATTTTCAAGAAATACTTAATCTGTCGTCAGGCAGGTCCTACGAGATACTAGGTACTAGAGACTTCATATCACATTGTTCTAAGTTTTTTAATATTATTTTTTAGCCTACTTTTCTTTTTTTAATTCGAAAGAATTAAAAAAATGAAAAAGTAGGTATTGACATGCGGTCGATGTCCGTCTGTCTGTCTGTCTGTCCGTCTGTCCGTCCGTACCCCCTTCCAAAATCGGTTCTAATCATCGGATCTTAAAAATTCTTTTTTGTTAGAAAGCTATAACCTCAGATACCCAACTTTCATACTTTTTGTCCGTCTGTCTGTACGTCCGGACGGACATAAATCTACTATCTGTCGGCGAATTTCCCATTGAATTAGCATTGAAATTCAATTTTGAGTCATTTAAATCACTGTAGGTATTGAAATGCGGTTGATGTCCAACTGTATGTCTGTCCATCTGTCTGTCTGTTCGTATGTATGTCTGTTCGTATGTCTGTCCGTCTGTCCGTCCGTACCCCCCTTCCAAAATCGGTTCTAATCATCGGATCTTAAAAATTCTTTTTTTGTTAGAAAGCTATAACCTCAGATACCCAACTTTCATACTTTTTGTCCGTCTGTCTGTACGTCCGGACGGACATAAATCTACTATCTGTCGGCGAATTTCCCATTGAATTAGCATCGAAATTCAATTTTGAGTCATTTAAATCACTGTAGGTATTGAAATGCGGTTGATGTCCAACTGTATGTCTGTCCATCTGTCTGTCTGTTCGTATGTATGTCTGTTCGTATGTCTGTCCGTCTGTCTGTCCGCCTGTCTGTCCGTTTGTCTGTCTGTCTGTACCCCCCTTCCAAAATCGATTCTAATTATCGGATCTTAAAAATTCTTTTTTTGTTAGAAAGCTATGACCTCAGATACCCAACTTTCATACTTTTTGTCCATCTGTCTGTACGTACGGACGGACATAAATCTACTATATGTCGGCGAATTTCCCATTGAATTAGCATTGAAATTCAATTTTGAGTAATTTAAATCACTGTAGGTATTGAAATGCGGTTGATGTCCAACTGTCTGTCTGTCCATCTGTCTGTCTGTTCGTATGTCTGTCTGTTCGTATGTCTGTTCGTATGTCTGTTCGTATGTCTGTCCGCCTGTCTGTCCGTTTGTCTGTCTGTCTGTACCTCCCTTCCAAAATCGGTTCTAATCATCGGATCTTAAAAATTCTTTTTTTGTTAGAAAGCTATGACCTCAGATACCCAACTTTCATACTTTTTGTCCGTCTGTCTGTACGTCCGGACGGACATAAATCTACTATCTGTCTGCGAATTTCCCATTGAATTAGCATTGAAATTCAATTTTGAGTCATTTAAGTCACTGTAGGTATTGAAATGCGGTTGATGTCCATCTGTCTGTCTGTTCGTATGTCTGTCTGTCTTTCCGTCTGTCTGTCCGTCCGTCTGTCTGTCTGTCCGTACCCCCCCCCCTTCCAAAATCGGTTCTATCCATCGGATCTTAAAAATTCTTTTTTTGTTAGAAAGCTATGGCCTCAGATACCCAACTTTCATACTTTTTGTCCGTCTGTCTGTACGTCCGGACGGACATAAATCTACTATCTGTTGGCGAATTTCCCATTGAATTAGCATTGAAATTCAATTTTGAGTCATTTAAATCACTGTAGGTATTGAAATGCGGTTGATGTCCATCTGTCTGTCTGTTCTTATGTCTGTCTTTCCGTCTGTCTGTCTGTCCGTCTGTCTGTCTGTCCGTACCCCCCTTCCAAAATCGGTTCTATCCATCGGATCTTAAAAATTCTTTTTTTGTTAGAAAGCTATGACCTCAGATACCCAACTTTCATACTTTTTGTCCGTCTGTCTATCTGTACGTCCGGACGGACATAAATCTACTATCTGTCGGCGAATTTCCCATTGAATTAGCATTGAAATTCAATTTTGAGTCATTTAAATCACTGTTGCCAAATCAACAATGGCATGAGAAACTTTATTTATTTAAACATATTTGAAGCAAAATAATATTTTCATGAATCAGTTTGGAATGACGTCATAAAATGTAGCACAATTTGATTCTTTGATTATTCATTAATTATCTGACAAGAAAGCGGCAAGGCATACTTTTGCATGCAATTATGCTAAGTTTTAATTTACATTTCTTATTTTTTTTAATGCAGTTTGGAGTTTCATTACTTTTGTTATTAATAAATATTTAATTATTCCTCGAACTACAAATAAATCGCGAGCAGATGATAAATAATGTTTAATTGATTTGCGAAATAATAATAAGGAAAATAGTTGATTTTGGCTTTTAGAAGTTTAAATTATTAGCTGGATGCTGTGTTTCGATTTTTTTTTCTAATATGTATAAATCTAGTGTAGAAACGGCTGTTGATGATATTTACTGTTAGAAACCTAGTTTTTTCCCGATTAGAACTTCAGTAAGTATTTAAGTAACAGAAAAGTAGGCTATTTTAGTTCTTTATGAACTTCTTGTTTTTCTTAAATATTTGAATTATTTTTATTGTTTCGAATAAAAAACATAATGTTTAGGTTATTTCTATAGGTTTTTTTTATTTGTTGTTCTGGTATCCATGATGGATACAATACACAATGAAGAAAAGGAATTATAGAGACTAAATTCGCATTGAGGGTACAAGGGACTAGTGTACCGAGTTTTAAAGAGTCGAATTTCAGGGCTATGTCAATAAAGACATATTGGAGTAGTATAGTTAAACTCATAGTTAAACTCATAGCACAGAAGCCACGACCACGGGCGGAGCTATAAAACGCGCGGAGCAATCATATTAAGACAAAATAAAACGGCTGAAATTCCCTCTTCATCTGATTGCTCCTCGCGTTTTATAGCTCCGCTCACGGTCGTGGCTTCTGTGCAAGGAAACTATGAGTTTAACTATACAATACTCATTCCCTGTGTTGTCCTATGTTTACTAAATTTGCTAAGACAGCTGGGTATTCAAAGATGAGGGATTTTATTTATAAAACATAATGTATGAACTTATTAACGATGATTGTCAAGAAAATATCCCATTCTAAAAAATGCTTTGTATTTAAGTGTATCTGAATAAACAAAAAAAGACAAATGTAGAACATAGTACTGAGCAGTTTATGTTTTACAAATCGTCAAATTACGTTTTACACGAAAAAGGAATTTTTAAAACTTAAAGTGAATGTTTTTATTTGGTAAAGAAAGTATTAATGGTATTCATAAATATGTCGTTAATGGGTAAAATTTCATCACACTTGCACCCACTGTAAAATTGTTTGCTAAAATTGTTCATGCATACTTTATATATATAGTGAACATAATTAATATAAGTATCATTACACAAATTAATCAGCATGACAACTAATCAATTATTAACATTACTTTTTTACCTAAGTCTGCATAACTTTAAGGATATAAATTTTATATGTTTAATTTATTACTAAATTTTTCAACATAACTCATACGATTCCTAAAATATCAGTTGTGAAAGATAAATATTTTAGCCTATTTTCTTTTTTCCTTATTTTACCTACACTGCTAAAAAATATCTCTAAGTGTATTTTTCCCAGTAAACAGTTTGCTAAAGTTGCTTTATATTATACCAATAAATAAAATTAAGATTTAAGAATTCAAAAAGCTCAAATTTTAGAATGATATACTGTTTATTATCACCTAAATGTAATTGAAGTTTTAACTTAATACGGCTGTAAAGAAAAGTAATATACTGGTCCGAATCTTTCAAAACATAACAGAAGTACATAATAGAATTTTGTTTTTAACACTATTCTATATATTACATTCTCTAAAAGATAATATTCTTTAATTAAACAAAAATTTGGAGCTATGAAATTACACCATACCTCTTCAATAAATTACGGTTTTGCGTGGGCAATATATTGCACTAACACATTACAATATCAGATCAAAACTTGTCCCCAAAATAAATAATAAATCACACGAATTAGTAAGCATCGTATAAATTTTTAATACTAAATTATATTTTATACCTCCAAATAGCCACAACGATAAATTATTCACAACAAAATTACCTTCTACAAACATAACTCAATCTATCAAAAATGGATTAGCCCCCAACAAACCGCATACAGTGAGGGAAAACAGCAACATCATAAACTTAAAATCCAAACAATTTCTGGTAAGCGAACTATTTCAGGGCGAAGCATTATTTTTGAGATCTTGTTTCAACAGTGGTTTAGATCCAGTGAAGTTTATTTCTAAAATGCAGTTTGGTTATAATTAAAGTTATGCTCTACAATGACTAGAAAAAGAGTAATAAAAGTAAATTTCACATGAGGAACAGTGGAGTAAGGTATTTTTGTTTGAAGAAATAATTATAAAAGCATTAACCAAAAGTCTTGTTGTAAAGAAGCAAGAAGTCCCGAATTTTAGAAAAATTTTCCTTATTCAGCATAATTCTATTGCTTCATTTTTTAACAATTTAACTCTTTTTTTTATTCGAAAGAATTTTTAAAAGATGAAAATATAGTTGTTGATGTGGTGGAGATTTTTGATCTGCCTCTACCTTCAAATTCTGTTCTTACTTCTGAATCTAAATATTTTTTGTTTGAAAGGTTTTGCTATTCTATCAAAGAACTATATATTTTTTATCCTATTTTATAAATCTATCTGTACGTCCGTATTTTTGTCCATCCACTCGTACATCCCTATCAACGGTCTGTTTTTAAAAGAAGTTTTTTTTAAGTTACAAAAAGTCCTATATAAGGTCAAAGCCCCATTTTAACGTGAAAGCTCTGTAATAGTAGAGAGCAGAAAATGAGTATTTTAAATATATCTAAGGCTAAAAAACACAAAAAAGAAATAGATTATACATATTTTTAGATTCTCTTTTAGAAACACAAAATATGTACTTCGTGTGTACTTCGTGTCTCTTTTAGAAACACAAAATATGTTTTCGTCGTGTTACAAAAACACTGTATGGCTTTTAAGGACCGTATGATCATTATTCCCACACTTATAGTTTCGGAGATCTTTCCATGCGTATACTGTAAAATTTATTACTACCTTACTCCATAAAACTAGTGGCAGAATATGTCTCCATCTTCATCTAGCAACGTTAAACCATAGAATATTGGTAAGATTTAAGCTTACTCCCTGTTTGTGGTGTAACTTTACGTCATAAATTTGGTGTAACGTTAATCCATTAATTTGGTGTAACGTTACTCCATTAATTTGGTGAAACGTTACACCATTAATTTGGTGTAACGTTACTCCATTAATTTGTTATAACCTTACTCCATAAAACTGGTGGCAGAATATGCTGTATTCAACTTCATGTAGCAACATTAAACCATTAACTACTAGGAATCTTCAAGCTTACTCTATTTTATTGTGTAACGTTACATCATAAATTTCGTGTGACGTTACTTCATAAAATTGGTGAAACGTTACTCCATAAATTAAGTGTATCGTCACTCCAAAAAGCTGGGGACAGCGCATGTTGTCACCAGTTTTCTGAAGTACCTTTGCACCAAATGTTTAGAGTGTATTCAAGAAACCTTATTTATAAAATGTTATTAAGTAGTTAATGTTGTTACGTGGGAATTTGTAAAACCTACAGAGAATAGCTTTTCCGATTTATTATTTTCTCATACAAAGAAAATTATATGCTTCTATTTCCCTAAAGATAGTTTCCACCAGCTTAATGGAGTAATATTATGCAATTTAAAATTTTGGTGAATGCCGAATGATTGCACCGGTATCCTGGAACTTTCGAGATTCCGCCACCATTTGGAGAGCTGATTTACCTTTTGTGCTGTTTATCAAACTTGTGATTGTACCACAAAATTGGTAAATTCACGCTCTAAATAGTAGTGACAACTAAAAAATACTAGTATTTCGGTGCAATCATGTAGCAATATTTTTAACAGGGTACATACACTCTTAAAACAAAAGAGTGAAAATCACTCCTATAGGGGAAGTGCATTTTCGGCATCGGAAAGGAGTGGAAATTAACTCAGACTTAAAACCGCTCGTTTTAAGAGTGTAGGACGTAGATTGTTTTCTTTTATTTCTTTTACCCACTCCGCAAAAAGAGTGAAATCCACTCCTATAGAGGAAGTGCATTTTCATTACGGAAAGGAGTGGAAATTAACTCAGACTGAGTTAAAACCGCTCGTTTGTTTTAAGAGTGTAAAATGAAACAAAAGTTGTACAATGAACCCCTGCAGTTTTCGTTCCGACGTATTTCCCATACATATTTATTCAACCATATTTGGACCACTATTGAAATGATATCCCGACTATGTATGGCTCACTTAATTTACAAAACACTAATGACCATACCCCAGCTACCGAAAACGTCATTATATTCCGCCAAATTAAAGTGTCGCTGTGTATGGCGAAAAGTTTGGGAAATTTTCGCTACAAAATGTTGGCGGAGTTTTTAAAATAATGCAAAAATGGACTTTTGTTGTGTCTCTTGGCGAAAAAGCTCGTTAAAACCGTAATGTCATTTATCATGGTGGCAGTGAGGAAAGATTGAGTGGATTTTCGAAAATTATCGATCGAGGCTTTAACTATTGATATCGAAAATGAATTTATTTTGGGAGCTCTGCTGTCAGTAACTGAATTTTATATTTACATAGAAATAGGTTCGGTTTTTTTATTAATATGTTTATTAAAGTTGCATGGTATTTTTAAAAAAGAACTTGTTTTTTTGGTTGTTTCAGATGACGTAACTCTCCAGATATCGTTCTTTGCCTTCCATGTTTTCATTGGTTGTTTCGCTTTGACTCTTAATACACAGTTTCTTTCACTGTTAAAAATTTGGTGCTAGGTTTCACCATGATATTGGTTGTTTCACCATGATATTGGTTCCTAGTAACTGCAACGGCTGAATGGTGAAATGTTTCACCTTTTTTTCGGTGCTTGGTTGAACCATTTTTCTGGATTAGGAAACAAAAACCTGAGAAATGGTTCAACCGAATACCAAAAATATGGTGGAACGTTTCACCATTCAGCCGTTGCAGCTACTAGGAACCAATATCATGGTGAAACTAAGCACACATTTTTTAACAGTTATCTTCATTGTTATATTACAGCTCTTTTCGTGCAACTTGTTTTTATTCCTGCAATAAAACTTTATTGTTTTTATTTCGATTAAAATTTTCTAAAGTGTACGTTTTAAGGATATTTACTCTGCCCCCCCAATACTTAAAGATACGTTTTTTTTATCCCCTCTCTTATATAATCCCTTGAAAATGTGGCTCTTCCATCCAGTAGTAGTTGCATAACGAGCTGACTGTGACTATGGACATGCATGTCTGTAATAGGGACAGGTGGTTCCTTATATGGACACTTGTAATTTTTTTTATTTACTGTTTAAATCAAACCAGACTAATTACAAGGTCACTAATTTTAATGATGATAGCAAATAGTCCAGGGATTGTCATCACAAATTTTTAAAGTCCTGTGTCATGGGGGTGAAAAAATTTAATTTACCTTAGAATGTCCATATTTGGTACAAGTACAGTAGCAAACCAAAAATATAGAATTATCAAAATGGAGGTATTCGTCTTTCAGACATCAAATATAGCTACTTGAAATATTTAAAAAATAGGTTTAATTGAAGAAATAGCCTCGAATATAAAATGTATTTTCTGTAATGGTTGTTGTTCAAGTTTTTTTTATTTTAGTATAATTAAAAAAACAGTCAGAAAGCAAACGCGTACAAAAATATGTTTTATAAATTAATTTTTTTTTATAGAAATAGTCCATATATGTAGCTCTTTTTTAACGTGATTAGTTTTAGTTTTAGTGTGAATTATCGTCGCACTAGAGCTACAGAGGGCTTTTGGCGACGGGCGTCGTATTTTAGAAACACAGTCAAGTAACGAGCCGACACCTGAGTAGGCACCCAACGCAACCGTTAAGGCCGACATCGTACGCAGCGTTAGGACTTTGAAGGATATTTAACGTGCACTCCCCCCACACGGGGTATTATTTGTCGGACATTTTGGCTGCACATGCCGTTTATAGGTCGGCAGTTATTTTGGCGAAGCCCGGACCCGAACCTGGGACCTTCCGCATGCAAGGCGAATGCCTAACCGACTGGGCTCCCCAACCCCTAGTGTCATTAGTAGTAAAATAATCGAACAAATCAATAATATAAGAAAGGCAACAAGTGAACTTTTTTTCGTTAAATTCTAAAATGATATTTCAATTCATCAGTACTACAAATAAGACAAAAATGGCGACCGAATTTAGTCGATCGAAATCGCCACGACCACTTTTAAGTAACAAACGCATTTCAAAGTTATTTACTCGAACTCAATCTCGTCGTAATGGGTTCCTTTTTTTCTCAACATTCATTTCCATTTTCACAGTTCATATAACGAAATGGCTTCTCAAATGATGAATTTACGACATGATTGAAAATTGGCGAATAAATTCAAAATGGCGGATTGCAACTCGAATATGTTTCAAATTGGTCTTTTTCTTTACGTTCGACTTTTTGTTTTCCTTTCAACTTTCAGCTCATTCCTCCTTTTTTTTCCTTTCAATTTTCTATTCATTCGTACTTTTTTTTCTTTTTGAAATTGCTATTATCGTTATACAAAACCGCTATTATTGTTTTCGAGACGAAATGGCTTTTTATTCGAAAAGAATGTGGCTAATGTTTTTTTTTTGCAGGGTTTTACAGACATGAAGGTTTTTTCCCCTATTAAGAAAGTTTTTGGTTTTTTTTTCTTATAAAAATTTCATCGCGATTTATCAAATAGGAATTTTTATTTTTCGTGAAACGGGAGTAGTAAATGCCTTTCTCCCCTTTCTCTCTGATAAAGAATTTGTTTTTCAAATTTACAGAGATATTTTATCAAATTAAATTATTATTAAAATGCGGTTTATTGATATGCAAATTGATTTTGTGAAACAAAAATCCTGTTAACGGTAAAAAATATGTTAGCATTTGAAATTAAACCATAGAATGGATGTTACCATTATTCTCCACTTTATTTTTAGTTATTCACCGTGAATCATTTCAAATTTTAATGTTGTTGTTTTTTTTCAAAACGTATGAAACCAAAATTGAAAAGGAGGTATTTAAAAAGAATTTAATTCAAGGTTCAGATAGTTACAACTAAAACAGTCGAAACTGTACCGTCGAAATTTATATAACACATACTTTCAAATTAAACGGAGTGATAACTCTTCTGAAGATTGACTTATTAAAGCATAAAGATATATGAAAACAAATATCTTTTAAGGGACCACAAAACCCCAAAACTTATTTTCGGTATATTTAGCTATAGATTAAGAATCAATTTTCTTTTTAACGCAACGAAATATTTATTAAAAGAAAAAAATACATTTGAAACAAATGTTTTTTTAATGATTAAACTATATTTTTTAAGTGTTTCCTTCAACACACTAATGTTTCTACTGTTTTGAGATTATTCATTATTTTTTTTCAAAATCATGTCCTTAAACATGTGTCCACTACACTGGGGATAGACTTTTAGCCAAAAAAAATATTAAAGATTAATCTAAAAAAAGGGTAACGAAAAACTTTTTCTAAGTTAACAATAAAAATGTTTATATAAAAAAAACTAAACACAATATATCTTATTTACACCCAGTTTGTTTCAAAATATCAAAAGGATGTTAATACACACTGTAGAAACTGGAACTGTGTCACACCTACAGTGACGTCATTGTTACGTCAGCATCGTCTTCTTTCCTACAAACAAACCATCTGACAGCTACAGTCCCTGGACAAATTATTAGACGCACTGCAAGATTTCATGTATCAATCAATGATGAACTAAATACCTTTAGAAGGACATTTGTGTTCCTAAACTTAAGCTATTGAATAGAAAATACTATCGGCTATACTTAATACATATATCGACATCTTTTTTAATGATATGACATTCTTTGGTATGTTTTCATCATTACTAATAAAATACTGTGCGTCTAATAATTTGTCCAGAGACTGTAATTCATTTAAACTACAACGGTCACGTCTACAGTGACGCCACAGTAACGTCAAACACATTTTTAAGCTTTTTCCCCACAAACCACGTTAAGCCCCGTTCGAATTATCTCTTTAACAGATCCTCACCAAGAGCAACATCACGCCATCGCTATAAAGTGTAAAAGCAACACTACAAACATTGTAATCATAACCTTCCCTTCCAAACTTTCCCTTGAAGATTACACTCCTCAAAACTCAAGAAACAACCTGGCGAAATTAAAATATTTATGAACCCTAAAAACATAAGCATCCCATATTCGCATAGGGTTAAGAGGAAGATGGAGATGTTGCCGAGTAAAAACCAATACAAAAACCAGTTCACCAAGTGAAGCCATTGATCGCTTTGAAGTAAGCCTAAACAAACCCTCTCGGCGACGTATTTAGCGCTATTCTACAGTGGAGTGTTTGTATAGGCTTACTGCATTGACTTGGCGATTTCTGACTCTGTAATAAAAAACTATAACTAAAACGCATTTTTTTTTTACCTGAGAAGCCACCTTTTGTCGATTTAAATCTCGTGCTAAAGCCTACTACTGCGCAAACAGTAATTTTTTTTTTAAATCAAGTGCGTATTAATTATAAAAGGATGCGTTTTATATTGAACTAATGTTGAGTGAGTGCCTGCCCTGATCTTCCATAAGTCATAGGGCCTCCAAATTTTAGGGGCCCCAAATTTCAGTGATTTTCATGTTAAAATGACCATAAATCTTTTGTAAACTGCGTCACTTTGTGTCTCCACATTATTTTTAATACTAGGAAATAAAGCATTGAAATACGCAAGCTCAGAAAAATGAGTTAAATTAACGATAATTTAAACATTTTAAGCTCTTGGCTCTTGATTTTCATTCAAACATTGAATGAAAATTGTTTGACCATTGACCATTATGTGTGCAATCATACATAGAAATTTCCTTAAATTGCCTTCAAACTTTTCTGTGCCTAGTTATCCAAGATCAGGACCTGGTGAGAACAATTTGTTTGGCTTACTAGGGTTTCTTAAGGGGGACCAGACCCCCCTCCCCAAAAAAAAATGCCTTTTTAATGTGTTTAGAGTTTTTTAAACTATTCAATCTTAGATTTACAACGATATCTTAAAATAAAAGTTTCAAGTACTGGAAGTATTTTTATTATTTTTTTTAAATGTTGTTTAGGTAAAATTCCCATGTTTCATAGGTAAGAAACCATTATTGTTTACTGTTAAACGCTTATATCTCAAACCTTACTTTTTCATTTTGCGTGTACCTTTTTCTCAGAATCTGCTCTAAGTATCATCCTGAATGTGTAAAAATATCATCAAAATGTACAACAGATTCTGAGAAAAAGGTATATAAAAAAGGTCATTTTAACATGGACTTCAATGGAGGGCTCCGGTCCCCCATAACGTTTTTTGGAGGGGGGGGTAGATAAATATATGTATTCCGGCTTGTGTGCTTGATCAGAGACCCGCTTATGAAGCCTTCGTCAAGTAAGGCAGACACAGAAAGAATTTTTACTGCCACAGAGAAAGGAAGTACACCCAGGGCGAAGGCGGGAATCGAACCCGCACCCGTTACAGCGCGCAGACTGCTAGCGTAATGGTCCAAACCACTCGGCCATCCTGGCCCCCACGATTTTCTGACAACAGCTTCACTTTATTTCTTTGCAAGCATCTCCATATTCTTCCTAACTCCGTGCTTAAAACACCAGGGCATCCCATAATCGCCATAAACACGCTTCCCCAGACAGAAGCCTATTTCACAACCTCCCCCCAAAACTTGGCCCAACACGACACGTGCAAGTACCTTGAATTATTCAAGCAAAGTGCCTTATTTTGCAAATTATTTAAAAGCGGGGTTTGGGGCTAATTCGATTGTGGCCATCTTTTTTTACTGGTTTGCAGCTATGTGGATTGCCAGCGTGGATGTTTTATTTATTTACTGACGTGAGAATCTCTACGCTAGTGCTGGAAATCGCTGCGGTTCGTTGGATTGGAAAGATTGTAACCGATAGTAGAATTATTTTGATTTGAATTCAACGGGAGCTACTCCCTTTTTCAACTCATTTCAATTTTTTGACCTAGATAACTTTATGTCCACTCTCCAGGTGGCCAAACTTCAAAAAACATTAGGCTATTTACGATATTGCACAGTCAACCTTTTAACGATTGAAACACAAAACTGAAATTTTTAATTGACTATCTTCTCGCCATTACACATTAATAATAAATCCTAATAAAATAAGCATTTAAATTAAAATCAGATATAATGACAGGAAATATTAACATTAGACTGTTTTTATTCACATAAGTAAAAATATATATTAAATTTTTTTTTGCTATTTTACGCGATGAATATTTGCTGGAAGCTCTCAAAGAAAAGTAGATAAAAAAAATAAGAACTACAATGATTTTCAAAAGGGAGAAAAAAAATTTGTCTACCAAAAGAACATCTAATATATGATAATTATCAGGACCATAACAAGTATAAAGGTCGTATTTGATATTTAATCCTCTGGTGACTATTTGAAATTACGTATTTTGTATGCATTTTGATATAAAAGTCAGCTGCAAGGCTGTCACACCAATACCTTAAAAATATTTGACGTGGCTTTTAGCAGAAGTAGTGTTGGGGCAAAGGCTTTGGTTTAATAAGTAAAGGGGGCTAACGGGGTTTCTTGGTTTATGGTGTGGACTTTTCCGGAATCTGATCTGTTGAATGGTATTCGGAGATATTAGCCTTTACTTTGGAAGGGGCTGTTAACATATTGCAAATTATTACATTGCAGTTTGCATAATGAACTATTGGTCATACAAAAATTAAAATAAATCATTTAGTAACTAGGAAAATAGTACAGGGGATATATAATATTAATTATCTTACAATGATAAATATTAGAAATTGGAGATATTAGCCTTTACTTTGGAAGGGGCGTTATCATATTGCAAGTTATTACATTGCAGTTGCATAATGAGCTATTTATCATACAAAATCGAAATAAATAATTAAATAAGTATTAGAATAATAAATGAAATATATAATATTTATTATCTTACTAGGATAAATAATAAATTTCGGAAATATCAGCCTTTGTCTTGGGAGGGGGGCGTAAACGTATTGAAATAGTTTGCAAAATTTTGCATTACAGTAGCATGATTGGCAATTGTTCGAATAAAAGCTCACATGAAAGCTTAAAAAACCTAGATGGATGTTTACTTAATTTATTTATAAGCGCTTGAATGCTTTTCGAAAGATTTTTCCCCCCATTTTTAGACTAGTGTCGACACCTTTTGATAAACTGAGATAGTTGTTCATATTAATTTAATAACCGGATGTGATAATTTGCTTTCAAAAATTCGTTTTGTTGTCTGTCATTATTTTCATACCTGGTAGAAAAATTCGGATATTTTCCTTTTCGCAGTCAAAAATCTCACCAAACGAAATTTTTGGCAACAAACGAAATTTTTTGGCGACGAAACACAATCTACAAAGTACACTCTTAAAACAAACGAGCGGTTTTAACTCAGTCTGAGTTAATTTCCACTCCTTTCCGTGCCGAAAATGCACTTCCCCTATAGAAGTGGATTTCATTCTTTTTGCGGAGTGGGTAAAAGAAATAAAAGAAAACAATCTACGTCCTACACTCTTAAAACGAGCGGTTTTAACTCAGTCTAAGTTAATTTCCACTCCTTTCCGGTGCCGAAAATGAATTTCCCCTATATGAGTGGATTTCAATCTTTTGTTTTAAAAGTGTAAAAGGTTATCATTGGAAGCTTTCCGTAGCGGCCGTAGTACATTTTGGTAAGTTTAACGCTTGAACCCACGAAATGGAAAACTACTAAGAAAATCCTATATTTTAAGGACAGATATTAGTGTTTCAAAAATAATGCATTAAGTCTGTGGAACTGACTCTTTTGTGATTCTAGATATCAAAATATAAATCGTATATTAAATTAAAGTTAACTGTCGATTATCTTTCTTCCACAGGTCTAACCGCTGTTCCGATGTCGGTGGTTCGATCCCCGGTAGTCACCAATCACCACCCTGATGGCACACCTCGGTTTTAAGCGCGACCCCAGCTTCGGGGAGCTCAAGACCCCCCACCAGAGGGAGCCACCCTCCCCGGATCTCAGGGTGCCCCCCAACCTGCTGGCTCAGGGTAAGGGCTTGAACTCAGTACCTCAAAATTATCAAAAATTTAATATTTAGGTTCAGTAGAACCTCGATTATCCGTCCCTCTTTTATCCGGCACTCTCTGTTAACCGACCGTCCCTAAGCCAAATCAAAAATTTCTAAAATAAGACAATTCTACTTTGTTCACAAGAAAAAACGGGCTCAGACATCTACGGCGATTTTAAAGTGAGCAATCTTTGGCGATGCTGAAATTAGCAAACTTCCGCGATTCAAAAATCGGGAATCTCCAGCGATTCTGAAATTTAGATTCTCCGGTGATTCTTAAATCGGGAGAGTCCAGCGTTTATATGAAATCGGGAAACTGCGTTTATTTAAATAAAGAAAACTTTGGAAACTCAAAAAAGTAAAAGCTAATTTCTGTCATTTTTGAAAAAATCCCGGATTTATCTAAAGTCGTGAGACTACAAGTGATATCTCTAGATACAATGAAACAAAAAAATAAGCACTTTTCCCAGAACTCCTCCCACACTTTAAAAACAAAAGAGTGAAATCCACTCCTATAGGGGAAGTGCATTTTCGGCACGGAAAGGAGTGAAAATTAACTCAGAATCAGTTAAAACCACTCGTTTATTTTAAGAGTGCAGGTATTTAAAAACAAAATAAGAATGGAAATTCAAAATAGGGTTTTAGAACTTTCCTTTAGCCAGAAAGTTTCAATTTCAAAGATAACTAAATACTAAAATTCAATGTTTACAACTGCAAAACCAGCAAGGATTTCGTACGTTAGCGAATTTCAGGTCAGCGGACTTTCGGTGGTCTTCTGTTTTCTGTTTTAATAAGTTTTGTTTTACTATTTAATGAAAATTCTCTGTTATCCGGAATTTTCGATTATCCGATCTACCTTCGGTCTCAATTAGGTAGGATAATTGAGGTTCTACTTTATTTTGTTGAGTAATTATTTGGAAACAGTGCTGTAAAGTCTTAAAAGTGTACCTTAATTTTTAAAAAAAAAGAGTTATGAGGCATTTTCTTGCTAATCTTACAAAAAAAAATTAAAAAATTAAAAACTTTCTAGAATACACAACTTTATATTAAACTTCAATTGAATCATACACTCTTAAAACAAACGAGCGGTTTTAACTCAGTCTGAGTTAATTTCCACTCCTTTCCGTGCCGGTTCCCTTATAGGATAGATTCTCTTTTTTTTGGATGGGAAAAAGTGCAAGTCTAAGTCTACACTTTTTAAAAAGAGTTTTAAGCATTTTATTCAATCTTCCGTTACAAAATACAACTTTCCTTAGGAATGAACACTTTATATTTTAAGAGTGTAGTCTCATACAGTAAGATTCTTAGGCTGACTTATACATGTAAGCACCCTATTTCAAAGTTAAATATATCAGCAACAAATATAGATAGATGGATGAGACAAACTCCACGTAATAGAAAGGCATAGATCTTTTTTACGCAACTTTTTTAAAATTAGTACAAAAAAATTCCAATAGGGATATATGCGAATAGGCGTCTTCAGCAACCCCTCGTTATATCGCGCTTCCTGGGAGACAAGCATGAAACCGCGATATAACCGAATGCGCGATATAACGAGCGACTTGGTATAAATATTATACTTTTGATGCATTTATAGTATCAAAATAGTTTTTAAACTTATGCACAGTATGTAATTGAAAGATAAAACTAAATAAATTTAAATAATATAACTATGTACTCTAAAAAAAGAAACAAAAATTAGAAAGGACTTATTATTATTATTTACTATACACATTATTGCACATACATACTAGACACATTTCACTCATTTTATATTTAAAAATCCATCTAAAGTTGGCTGTATTTGATTTTTCTCATAAAACCTGTTTTCCGGAAATATCAAAGGACGGAAGTTTATTATTTATTTTAAGGAAAGTACACATTGAAAAAAAACCAGGGGAAAAAATTGGGAGACATGATATACAAGGCGCGATATATCCGAATGCGCGATGTAACGAGGAGCGATATAGCGAGGGGTTACTGTAGAAGTAAATTGCAATTCCATAAATTAATTAAATCGAAATGCAATATAATCTACACTGTTAAAAATTTTGTGCTAGGTTTCACCATGATATTGGTTCCTACCGGGTGGCCCAGCGGGTAGTGTTTGAAACAAATGAAAAAATAAAAATAAATAAGAGACATGAGAAGAATTTAATGACGTTTATTGAATGGACATATTGGGCAATTTATGATAAAGAGGTTCGAAGTGCCCGCCATCTTTAACAAGGACAGCAGTTAGGCGGTTCTTGAATACAACCATACTACATACTCCTTACAAATACCTTCCTCCTTCCTCCATACTCCTTTTGTTTGACCAATTCTTTTTGTGGGAAGCTTTTTTTTTAAACTTTTGTGTGAAGTTCCACAAAAAGAATTGGCCAACCAAAAGGAGTATGGCAGGAGTATGGAGTAAGGTATGAAGGAAGGTATGGGAAGGTGTATGGAGTATGGTTGGATTCGAGAACCGCCTAACTGCTGTCCTTGTTAAATATGGCGGGCACTTCGAACCTCTTTATCAATAATTGCCCAATATGTCCATTCAATAAACGTCATTAAATTCTTCTCATGTCTCTTATTTGTTTTTATTTTTTAATTTGTTTCAAACACTACCCGCTGGGCCAACCGGTAGTAGGTGCTACGGCTGAATGGTGAAATGTTTCACCTTTTTTTCGGTGTTTGGTTGAACCATTTTTCTGGATTTGGAAACAAAAACCTGAGAAATTGTTCAACCGAATACCAAAAATATGGTGGAACGTTTCACCATTCAGCCGTTGCAGCTACTAGGAACCAATATCATGGTGAAACCAAGCACACAATTTTTAACAGTGTATAGTATATGCGTCATTACATTCAAAGATATATGTTCTATAAATATAATGGGAAAATGAACACCATGTCCCATTTAAGGAATATAGTGTCCCATCGCATTTTATTTTAAGATTGGTAAAATAAACACTCGGTGTTTTAAAAATCACATAATGGAAATTTACATTGGAAATATTACTTAATATTTAATATTCACATATCGCATTTAATACTTAAGGATCAAAGTAAAATATTTCTGTAACACTTTTACAACTAGTTTAGAGTATATTCCGCTTACGACATGTGTTGCTCTTCTACAATATTCCAGGCAAATATATTTTAGTACTCTTTAAATAAATTTCTGTTTATCCAATTACAATCACTTAAAAGAGATGCAAATAATATGCGGAATCCATTTGTTTAATCAAAATCAGCGAGAGACAAAACGCGGTTTCGTTTGCGAAAGACGATGATACTTATACATTCCGTGAAAGATTTTTGAAACTTTGAATAAATTGACGAAAATTTAAAGTATATATATATACAAATCCTTTTAAAATGTTGCACTTTGCTAAATAAACATTGTTTAGCAAGTTGCTTTAAGTGAGAATATCTTTAAAATACGAGTTTTAATAAAATTGGTTTATCTTTGGTTATATATTTATAACGGTTTTCCAAAAAATGTTTAATCTGTCATTTCATTGTATTTGCATAAATCAAAATTTATAGATACAAGTATTATATAAACTAGTTTGGTTGAATTCCCGCATGAATTCTTGTTCAGATGAATCGATATTTAATACGGAAAGATTTTGTCAACACCTAAAGATGCGAGCTTCTTATTCTTAAATTTGTATCTGAATCGTGTGAATGAATGTTTATAAAAACCCAATTTTTTTTCTAAAAAATTAGTTATAGTAAAATTGAAACCACTCTAAATCGCATTATTTAACAAAAAAACTTAAATTAAAACTAGCCACCTGTTTTGCAAAATTGTATTGCTACGTGCCGTTTTCTTAGTACACAATAAATAATTAACGAAACACTTTGTGGTTCATAATATGACGCCATTCCAATCATTGATTTGTGTGACAAAATATTTTTCCTTAAAATATTCACTTTAAATAAAGTTTCTCAAGGTAATGCTTAGGTGGCAACAACGATTTAAATATATAAAATTAAATGTCAATGCTATTTAAATGGTATATCACCGGCGGACAGGTAGAGATGTCCATCCAAATATACATACAGGCGGAGAAAAAATAAAAGATAGAACGTTTTATGGTTCCTTACTTTCTGCCATACCTCTCTAATGAAATAAAATATTTTTTTTTATAATAGCACGGATAGAACCGAATTTGGAAATAGGGTACAAACGGGAATCTTCAACAATTCATTACCTACCTTTCCATTTTTTTTTTTAATTTGAATTAATGGAAAAGGAAATTAGGCTAAAAAGGTGGTATAATTTGGGAAAAAGAGTTTAAAGATAAAACAAACATTCGAAATTAATAATACAAACATTCGAATGAGATAAATATCTTTTTACATAACATACATTCTCGAAAAACGTTTATCCAAAAAATAGCTAAATTAAGGAGAACAATCAGAGCTATTTTTTTCTTTGATTAATTATCCATTCCGATATCCATCAATACCAAACATTGAACATTCACGCGAAAAGATACTCTACATTCTAAAAAATCACCCTATAAAACGATACCTGATACCTAAAAAACACCAGAAACAAAAAAAAAAAGTAATGGATTTCAATGATTTTAGATACCACAGGGGACACATTAGGGTGCCACTCCGATATTTCTATCCTGGGTCAAAATCATCGGATCATCGCCAAAAGACGCCTTCCTTGGCGAAAAAAAAATTGGAAAAACAAACACATCCATCCCAGTTTGAAGAATGCAATGAATAAAAAGTAATCGAGGACAAAAGAAGATGGCCGAGGCCCCCTTGGGCCCCATTTGTATTTATTTCTTGGGCCCCGCTTCGCGATTGGCGGGAATAAACGACCTTGGGACGATGTGGACCAACGGGATAGTTTGTCACGGGATGTTTGATGTCGTTTTTGCCGAAGTCTGTCCGATTGTCTGATTGGATGTATTTTTGTTCTAGTCATTGCCGAAATTGTAATTTATGCTTGGCTATGGTTTAATGATTATAATAATCAATATATAATATAATAAACGGCCGTTAACTTGACAAAATTAACTTCAAATAAATGATATAAATTTTTAATTTTTTTTAATTAAAAAACTTAATTTTAATTCTAAAGGATTGATTCCACGGTGCCTATCCCCGCGGACACAAACAGATTTTAAAACGACTAATTAGTTCGCAAAAAAATTTAAGAAGTAATAAAAGACCTACCAGCCTTCATAAACGCTATCCGTGACGGCGTGAATAAAGATCATGGAATCAAGGATTAACTTTTCAACGATAAGAAAAAAAATCGTTAAATTTCTCATTTATCAAAAGTTTTTATATCACAATGGAAATAATAAATTATTGTGACAAAATTTATTTATTCTCTTTACTTGAACAAAAGTACCAAAAAATTCGGCCATGTTAGGGTTAGCCGGACGCCATGTTAGTCTTCTCTTTCAAAATCAATGGACTGACCATTCAATTGTGTACCGAAATGAAAATGTTGAAACTGCATAAAATGGAAGTCCCTTGTATCCCATCTTTCCATTCTTTTTTTAAAAAAGAGAACTCCTCGAAAAGGCAATTTAAAAGAGGAAAAAGAAGTGAAAAAGAAGACTGAGTATAAACTAAGAGGAAATTGGTCTAGTCCGTGTCAATCAAGCTTCGCAAACATGGGAGAATAGTTTTCTGTTTGTTCTGTGTTTGGCGGGAAAACTAGTTGTGAAGTCTGAGTTCGGAGCACAATGAGTCTGTTCTTTCAGTTGCTAATGTGACATTTAAAGATTTATGTGTTTGACTCTTTTTTTTTACTTTTAACCGTGGCTGTCAGCTTGTTTGAAATGGGTCCTGTTGAATAATGTATTCAAAGTGGTCGAATGCATTGTTGAGGGTTTCGTAAGTTGAGGGACTGTTTATGAAACAACGTAGAGTGACAGTATTCGCATTTAAAAACGATTTCCTTTGTTGAAGGACTATTCGGTATTTCACTGCAGAAAAAGATTTCGGTTAAATATTTAAGAAAAAAGTTCTACACCATATGCTTCTAATAATCCAGCTCTCGCAGTGTGGAGGCTGGAGAACTGATATTAGAATATCGCCTTCCAATGTCAATTGAGGATTACAGTAGAAAACCCCTTCATTGACAAGGAATCTGTCCTTATTGAGATCTGCTTGGCGAGATATTGTGATCGTAAACCGGTTTCTCCCGTGGTTCTTCTTTCGTCACCTCGTTCAAGCGTCAGAATATTGTTGAATATCGATTACAGAGATATTAAACCCGTGCGTAGCATGATAAGAACAAAACATGTTTTGTCACACCAGTTTAGGCGATGACTCGCTATCACCTCCGCTTCGCTAAGCAGACCTGAAGCAGACATATTTCTAAGCAATGGAGGGGTCCTTCCCCTGTACTCTTCAATTAGTTCGATATTCTACCACCAATTTGGCACCCCGTTCCTGATAAGATAGATCACCCGCTTTTCTTCGAAAGGGCCCAGGTGCGTCGCCATTTAATTAAACAAATAAGTGCTGATTAAAAGAATCCATGGGCTTTTCCGAGTACCCTACCACAGGCTTGCTAGTTAAATGTGCAGATTATAAACTATCTAAGAGGTTGGTGTATAATTTCCCTCGGGGTTCAGTTAGATGGTGGTTTAGTTGTTTACTTCTTCACTTGAACTAAACACGCTTTAAAATCATCACGGGACATACTCTATCACTTACATTTGTTCAAGGAGAAAAGGTGTACCACATGTACTTTTAAAAATTCGGCACTTTGTTTCACCAAAAATATGGTTCCTAGTAGCTGCAACGACTGTGTGGTGAAACGTTAAACCATATTTTTAGTATTTGGTTGAACCATTTCTCAGGTCTTTGTTTACAAATCCAGAAATATGGTTCAACCGAACACCGAAAAAAAGGTGAAACATTTCACCACACAGCCGTTGCAGCTACTAGGAACCAATATCATGGTGAAACCAAGCACAAAATTTTTAACAGTGTGTGTGCCTCAAGTACAATACCCACCAAGATTCTCCGGACCATCTGCTCTCCAGTGTGGATTTGGAGAAGAGTGACCTTTGCACTGGTTCGAGACATTTTGGGGCCTAACTTTCTTTTGGACTTAGTCTAGACTTGATCTATATAAAATGGAATAAGAAACAACAAGGGGGTCTAGAAATAGGCATTCGAAAACTCTCTAGCACCAAATCAAACTACACTCTAAAAACAAAAGAGTGAAATCCACTCCTATAGAGGAAGTGCATTTTCGGCACCGGAAAGGAGTGGAAATTAACTCAGACTGAGTTAAAACCACTCGTTTTTAAGAGTGTAGGACGCAGATTGTTTTCTTTTATTTCTTTTACCCACTCCGCAAAAAGAGTGAAATCCACTCCTATAGGGGAAGTGTATTTTCGGTACGGAAAGGAGTGGAAATTAACTCAGACTGAGTTAAAACCGCTCGTTTGTTTTTTTAAGAGTAGCTACAGACTCTACCATTACATATAAGGTATAAGCAAAAAGAGTAAACCAGCTACCCAACCAACCTTTACCATTATTTTCATTAACTATCGTTATCTTCTCCTCAACTGGTTCCTTCAATAATGTCCTCCCAAAACGATAAGATAAGAGAAAATCGAACACTCTTGAATCATTCGAAACCCACCCTTCTTCATCAAAGCTGACAAATGGTCTTCTTCCAAACAATCTAAAATTAAATCTGATGAGTCCTTAGCCCCCCCTTTAAATGTTCTCGGGGTTAATTTCTACTCCGATTTATCACCAGATTCTTTGGTGTTTAAAATGACCCACTTACACAAGAGGATTCTATGGTCTCTAAAAGGAAAGGGTATTGTCGGAGGTTCTTAAATATATGCATTAATTTGACAACAGTGCAATGAAATTTAAGGACATTGCAGTAGGAAGATAAATCTTCTAAAGAATCTTCTAATATAGATACAAACCCAACTTACCACTGACAAATCGTAAGGTGACTTAACATATTTTAATTCGAATTAGCAATTTCAAATTGAATTGGGTAAATTTGTAGCTACCTGAGATGAGTATATTGAGAATCTTTGAGTTGTAGTACCGCAATTCAAAGATTTATCCTGCACATAAAAATTTGTTTGGAAGTTATATGTTAAGATATTAAACGACAATTAACAAGAAAATGTGCACGCATATATGAGCTTTCTGCAAAACTTATCTGAATAAAAAAATATATAAAACAAATGAAGAACATAGTCCTAAACAATTAAGGTAAATAAATTAAGTTACACGAAAAGCGAATTTAAAAACTTTAAATTTACGTAATTATTTGAAAATCATTGTAATAATGGTATTCAAAAGGTCGTTGTTAATGGTTTAAGTTTATAGTCGGCCCTTATTACCTGAATTTAGCTCAAATTTTGAGGTTGGTCTTTTTCCCAAAACAATTGTGCCAAACTGTAGTAGTATGCTTAATTTCAGACATTTTCGGGGGGGGGGGGGATTTTTTACGCAGCTAAAAGTTGTTTACCATTAAACCACTGTAATTAATTTTTTCTTATACATGCAATACAAAAGATTTTCTCTTTTGAAAGGATACAAATATTTTGTCTTGATAAAAACGCAAATATAATTTTCGCTAAAAGATATGATAGCACAATACACACGCAACGACTTTTTCCACAAACACCGTCGTGTGTGCAAGCGCTCATTGACTTTACACATTTGCTACGTGTGTAGCCAGCCCATCAAGTACAGCTTTTTCTAACCACCAAAGCCTACTCCCAACTCATTGACAATCTCCTATTGTTTTCTACGCTGATGGTTTTCTACTAATTTCCTTTTCCAAGGCCAATTTGTTGTCAAATCTCAAGAAGATCTGCATTAACAAACAATGAGCTCAGTTACCATTGAAATCGAATTCAGTTGAGATATTGATTTAAGATAATTTTGGGATATAAAATAGACCATTAAATAATAAGGGAAAATATATATTCTTAGTCTATAATTTTACAAATTTTAGAAATTTATATTTCCAAAATTGGATTTATAATCCAAAATCAATAAATTTTAAATGCAGTTTTATGTATCTTTGATGTAAATGAGTTTTGTGAATTGCTGTTTGTTAACGAATCATTCAGATGTGTCTGGTATTCTACACTTTATATTTATTGACATCAATCGTATTAATCACCAACAAATTGTGTCCAAAATAATGTCAGTGAGAGTAAATTTATATTTTCATAGACAAGATATATTTAACAATGTTACTAATAACAATTTTAGACTGCATTCTATTAATATTAAAATTTATGTTTCGTGGAAAAAGCTGGATGGAATATTTAAAACTTTCACCCAATGTTTACATATTAAACATTAGAAATATTTATGGAAAGTGGAAACTTTTCTTGCGTCATTCAAAAATATATAGTTTTTTTTAGTTTGAACGGTAAAGGTTTAATTTCACCACCACTGTCCTCATGAGCTTATATGGCACACTTGATTGGTAGGTTAACCTGTCCTGATACCAACTAACCAATCAGCCATCGTAAAAACCATGAATGCGTGGACTTGGACCGTAGTATCAATCATTAAGGGTTAAAAGATTTCTGGTGAAAATTTACTTATTTCAGTGGATAAACTTACTAATAAGAGTTATTTAGATCAAGGGGTATACCACACTTAGTAATGAAATATATCATCTATGTCTTGATCTTTTTTTTGCAATCGTTGTAATTAATTATCTTTTTCAGATCATCATTCCACAGTTGGGTATCCACATTGTGAAGAAGACCATATCAATCACAACGCTGACAGGTAAGATATACAATTTAGATTTTAGCGGCTTAGTGGCTGAGAAGTATTACGTGTCCGCCTCATAAGCCCAAGTTTGCGGGTTCAAGCCCCGGCTGATTCGTCAGATTTTCTGGATGGGAAAATCTTGGGCACGCATATCACATGATTATGTGGCATATAAAAGATCCCTTGAGTAGTGTACCCTTTTGGTTTGGGTTCTCGCAAAATTAAATCTCGGCATACTTTAACATCCACAAAGAGCTCAGGTTCATTGCAATCTGAACTTCAAAATCGGTAGCGAGAGCCGTCTAGATGGTGAAACAAACAAATGGCTCTCAGTTCTGGGAAATATGCCGAGTCTGAAAGGCTTGATCACCAATAAAGCAGAACCGTCGGGGAATTTTTTTTAAGATTTTTACTTTCAATTATCTATTAGTAATTTTTCATGAAAAATGATGTTACACAAATCAACAGAATCCGATATTTTACAAGACAAAAATATTGATTAAAAGTATAATGGGGTAAATTATCATACACAATAATGAACAATATTTGAATCAGTGAATATAAAAGGGTCAGGTCCATTATAAAATTTCCCACTAAGCTTCCTAATTTTACCATAATAAATAAAGAAGAAGCGTGTACGTTTTTTTTAAGTGGACTTGGGCGATTTTAATGTTTAACAATTCAATCGGAAATCAAAGCGTAACTTACGAGCGTCGACACGAAACGTCCTTGCTTCTTCATCGAAGATATCTTGAAAAGAGGTTAAATTCAGAAGAGGAATGGAGTTGGACAGAAGTCGTATTCTAAGGTGGGTCAGAGAGGTGCCGCTGTGCGGAGTCATGTTTTAAAAACTTAATAAAGAGAAAACATACAATTAGTAATCATTAAAATCAAAATACTTTTAAAAGTGAGATCAGAAAGATTAATGTGGCGGCAATGTAATAGAATTCATACATACAAAGATGCAAGGTTATGAAAGAATAGTCAGGTGTTGACGTGTCGAATTCTCATGTAGGTCATAATTACCAATATCGTGATAGATCGTCCTTGGACGCTTGAACTTCGGTTCAACAACAGGGTAGTAGTCTACGATCTGTTTGTGGTTTTCAAAAACGCGGTTATGTCAAGACATGTTGTAATTGTGTGAATCTGTGTCTATATATAGCAATTCATTTTTAAAAAATTCATATTTTTATATTTTCTAGGTATCACGTGACGTACCCCACGGCGTCGCTGACCAATCGTGGCATGCTTCGTCGTCCCATGTCCACCAACCAGTTCGCCCATTCCCACTTCCAGCTGCGCAAGTCCAACGCGCGGCAATGTAGCTGGAAATGCACAGCCCTGGCTTTCATATTCGTCACAGTGGCGCTCACAGCTGCGCTAACCTTCTTTCTAAGTGAGTACATATCTTCAGTACAACAGTGCTAGAAGTGTGGGCAGAACCTGACCATCGCGTAGGCCTACAAGGCCCACGATTCCCAAAACTGGCTGTAAAACTTAAATTAATCATACATTTAAGATTTCTATAAATTTAAGCACCCTGATTTTTTTTTAAATATTATATTTGATGAAGGAACTTACTTCCAAAAGTCATAACTTAGGAATATGTATAATAAGTAACAAAATCGTTTTTAAAAGGGCCCCAAAATTTGTCCGGGTATAGTCATGGTCGGGCCTTGAGTGTGGATATAGAGACTAGCCGAGGCCTCACTTTTTCAGAAAATGGCCATGCGCCCACTCACTTCCTATAACACTAAAAATCATCCCTCCATTTCTCTTGTTTTCCTTAATGTTTTCCACTTTTAACAAAAGGAAACAAGAATTTTTTTAATTAATTTTCGTCCCATGTCCACAATAAATCAGTTAGCAAATTCCCATTTCCAGCTGCGCAAGTCCAATGCGCGGCAATGCAGCTAGCTGGAAATGCACCGCCCTGGCTTTCATATTCGTCACAGTTGGCGCTAACAGCAGCGCTAACCTTCTTTCTAAGTGAGTATATCTATTTTCAGTTGGAGGCTAGAAATAGACAGCCGGAAGCGTTCAACTTAACCTTACCTAATCATATAATCAGACAAATAGGAAAAACACGGGGTTGGAAAAATGGTAACTCTTTCCTATAGTACATGGTAATGAGAAATGGTAACCCACCGCTTTAAAAAAAACAATTCCCAAGATTTCGACACTTTTGTGGTTTTGTTATTTTCAGACATTATGGTCACTGTTCAAATGAATGTAGTACATATTCACTACTCCAAAATATCGATTTTATTAGAATCGTCCAATTTACTTTCGCTTGAATTGCACGTATACTTAAAACTGAACCGAAGGATAAAACATCTATCAACATAGGACAGTGAGGTCAAACCATATAACTCATCTAATGTAAGGTTAGCAAGATATAATTGTCAGGCTTAAAATTTTGGTTGTAACCATTGCAATTTTTAGATTTATTCCTGCAGGACAATTTAAATAAAATTGTATGCATTATAATGTTTTCTTTTCAGTATTGTTGTCTCCAACGTGGCAACAGGATGCCAACCATGCCTGTCCTCTTATAGAAGACGTTGATCTAGTAGTAGAATCCTCTAAAACAAAAGGTAAGTACCTAGCTTTCAAAATAAATAGTAACGCTTTAAAATATCGCTAGATAAAATCAGCACCGAAAAAACATTAGACAGAAAACCGTTGTTCATCTAAATTCTAAAAGTTTTCATTTTTTGAAATTTCAAAATTTAGAAAATATGTAATTACGACATTTCACAGCAACAAACTAAACAATGTCTGAGTAAAATTAACTATAATTACTAATAAATTGCTATCCGAAGAAAGAGAGAAAAACATTTTGTACGAGAAAAGACAATCAATGATTGGTTTTCATTACCATTGCAATGTTATGTCACAGACAATATTGTGTTATTGACAATAATTGGTCTGCAATGTATTTGCTAGCATTGTTTTTCTGCGAAACCTAGCTGAAACAACCTTAAATGTTATTTTATATCTTCCAAATCAATGTGTGCTTCAAATAACAACAATACTCGTGATTTACAATACATACACTCTTAAAACAAAAGAGTGAAATTCACTCCTACAGGAGAAGTGCATTTTCGGCACCGGAAAGGAGTGGAAATTAACTCAGACTGATTTAAAACCGCTCGTTTTAAGAGTGTAGGACGCAGATTGTTTTCTTTTATTTCTTTTACCCACTCCGAAAAAGAGTGAAATTTACTCCTATAGGAGAAGTGCATTTTCGGCACGAAAAGGAGTGGAAATTAACTCAGACTGAGTTAAAACCGCTCGTTTGTTTTAAGAGTGTATACTTCCCATATTACACACACAACATCCATCATTTTCAAAAACAATTGCCCATATTTGCGAATGACTAATTTGCGTGACATTTTAAGCATTTAAATTAGATTAAAAAATAAACAAATCAGCTTTTCATAAAATTCATGAAAAATTAACCCTCTGAAAGATACAGGCGTACAAACTCGTCACCTGACTGGCAAAATTTGCAGCAACACATTTGAATTTTATTTATAAATTTACCAAATTTTAAATTGGAAGTATGGAGGAGTCATTTATATTCATCTGCTACAGAACTATAATACTAAAAAATTTAAAGAAATAAAAATAATTTAGATTTTTTTTTTAATTTTAGTATCCTGTAGTAAAAACAAATTACTTAAATAAGCCACTTCTGAAATTTAAATTTTAATAATCTATATTGTTTGTCCCCTATACAGCCACAGAACCTCCTTCATCCTCCATAAGTAAGTCCAGAGACCAACCTTCATCGTCAACACCCACGTCCCTTTCTTTCTCAGAACTGACCATCGGTCGAAGGGCCGAATTCAGGGTCGGCCCGTACTCTCATTGGATGTCCCAACTGAGGCAGAGGGCCCCTTCGTTGGTCAGGTTTAACTACACTCTGCCACTAGGGGCCCGTCTGGGGGTCTTCGGTAGAAGGGGGCAATTGCCCACTCACACGAGGTACGGATTCCTGGAGATACTCACGACGGACGGGGCCAAAGTTCTCCGGACGGAAAAGGTGAGAAATAACACTTTATTATGCGTGTCATAATGAACCCTTTGTGTCAAAATAAGTATGACTTCCCCCATTACTTTAAAGCTGTCATCAGTGATTAAAGATCAGCTAGTTAAAAAAAAATCCTGTTTCACTAAATGTAAACATTTAATAAACATTAATGTGTCTCCCTAACCAGTTATCAATTTCTTCAGTTCGCGATGAATACTCCGACTCTGAACAATTTACTGAATCAAATAATATGTCTGCAAGAAACTACTTATGTGAATGTTGTGACTTGCATGTCCCATTTTTTCTGAACTTCTGGGATCTCATTAAACTACATAAAGATTAGTTTGGATTGCGTTTTGGCTGGTAGACATATATATTCAGGTTTGTGTGCTTGGTCAGCGACCCGCTTATAAACCTTCGTCAAGTAAGACAGACACAACAGACAACACATAAGTGGATCCATCTAATTTTTAGAGACAGAGGCCAACTAGAGGATCCCCAGAATTGGCTTGTCACCCCCAGAGGTATTGATTTGGTATGGGAACTTAGAGGACTTTTTGGACCCAACAGGATTTAACGAGCACGTACTCCGCATATACTCGGTAGGTCTTCAGTGGTACCGGGACTCGATCGCAGGACCTTCCGATCCGAGACCGAGACGCTGACCACTATGGACTCACTACGGCCCGGATTGCGTTTTAATAAGCACATACTCCGAAGAAGCTTACCCAGTCTTTCAACTAACTATCATCGTCAAAGAGACGATCAACCAACAACAATGATCCATCGTTATGGCTATGGCAATGCTGCCGTGGCCAGGTAAACTGCAGCAATCGCAACAATGAGTTGTACCTTTTTTTTTATCTGAAATTTAAAAAAATCCAGTATGTTTTCTTAAATATTAGACTTATTGAGTGCTTGCAACAATGGTCCAAGTCATTATGGAAGTTAGTTACTGCAGTTTACCTGCCCACGGCAGAATGCTATGAGCGCTTTACCAACCGCGACGCGCACAAAGCATCCTCGTTTGAAGGCTCTCAACCAGTATTTCTCATGTGTAGCTCTAAAGTGACTTTATATAAACCAAACCTATATCCGAATATAATACGAACAATACCTCAAAATTGCTTATCATCCCAATGCCCTTTCCAAAGTCAATAAAGCCTTCTGTCGAAACACACAAAAGCAGTTTTCTCGGGATCCAATCTTAAAGAACAAACAAAGAAACACTGTCGCAATAAAACACAGAAAAGGAATGAAACCCAATTTTGGGTCCAACCGACATGCTTGTTGTTTAAACCGTTTTTCCAATCAAACCAGCTGCTTTTTCTCTTATTTTTTTTTCGCTTTTAAAAGGAACTGCGACAAAAACCAAGATGGCCGCTCTTGCCATGGAAAAAGGAAAGTTTATTGCCCTTGACGGCAACAAACACAACAAAGTTTTTTTTTACGATTATGGGATTATTGGGTGTGGTCTCTGTGTACAAAGGGGGAGATATTGGAGGCGATGGTGTTTTCCAAAGCTGTTTAAGAAATCGAAAAGTGTCATTTGGTATGTGATGGTTTCATTTTAATAGTGGCTTATTGCGAGAGTGGTACAGAACGTTTAATAACCACTTAACATGAACAATCCTTATTATTAACAATTTAGGGTTAAAATATTTTTAACATAGATTTTGGCATAGGCTCATTGAGTCACAAATTCAAGCATATTTTGAGGGGACTCCAAAATCGATGGAATTACCAATTTTTGTGTTGTCTTTAAATAATCTAATATGTTTCCCAAAGTTTGAAAGCAATTGAATAAATATTTGTACATAAAAGTATTTTATTTACAAATATTTTATTTTTTAAGTAGCTTTTATTTTTTTTAAAAATAAAATTAGGGATTGAATTGTAAAAATATTTGATTAAAATCTCTGTTTTAGACCATTTTACAACAATGTATAAGAAAAATATTTATCTCAATTAAAAAAAAAATTGTTTAACAATTACCGAGTCCCCTCAATATAGCGTACGAATAAGTGCCTATTAAGAGGTTCTCGGATCAAAAGTTTTCTACACTTCCATTTTATAAATGATGGTGAAATAAAACAAAACATCTTAAAATCCCTTTTATGTTGGCATATATGCATATACGGCATTAGAAGCCTTTCAAGCAAATTTCCGATCAGCCGTTTATTTTTTACAGGTAAAAAATGTCAAAAGTAATGATTGTAAGGCGATTCTTGTCATAGAGAAATCAATTGAATAAAACGTAGTACTGATATACGGCATTAGAATTACAATTTTAAAAGAATTTTAAACATGTTTAAAAATACATTGTTAAAAATAATTAAATTAAGTTATATCAACTTTAGCACCTTACATTTAAAGCAACTTACAATGAGCATCTTATAATGAGAAAAAAATTAAGTGTTACAGTCTTTAATACATTAATAGTTGACACAATATATGAAGGAGTTAATGAAATTCTATTAAACGCCAAAGAACAGATACAAACATAAATTAAATTCAACATCAAAGAAGGATAGCTAATGTAACTAAGACAATATTTTTTACTATTTTATTAAATGTTGACGTTTTAACTTGAATATATTTTCAAAAAAGTCATTTCATTTTTTAAAGCTTTAATGTATACTAATTACCTTAATGTATGAACTTTTCCCGAAATAAACTAATTTTATAATAATCTAGTTTGCAATATTCAAAAACAAACAACAAAAAAAACTTTAAATAATTACGCTTCCAAGAACAAATATTTAGTTTTAATAAAGAATGCATTATTTAAAATATAATCTCTGTCTCCTTTTTTATATGCAAATTTCCACATTATCTTCTCAACATCTTCCTTAGGCGCTCGCCAAACCATATCACGGCATCAAATTTAATGCCAAAACTAATACACGATGCGAAAATAATAAACAAGTTAGGCTCTGTAATCGAAAGCACTTTTAAGGGAAAGCAATTTTTTAATCAAATATTTACACTATCGACGAAATATTCTGTGATGGAATAAAGAAGACATGGGAAAGAAGAAATAAAAATAACAATTTTCTTTCTTGATTACCAGTTTCGTTGGGATATTGGTTTGGGTATTTTCTGAATTATGTGTATCTTGTTCTAAACTTTGCGGAATAATACTTTGAATTTCATTTTCGATATAAGAATGCAAACATAATTTTGTCTATTTTTTAGAAACTTTTTGGTGTGAATATTAAAAAAATGTTAATATTATAACAAAATTTATTTTGTTTATAAAAAATCATTTTGTAAAGTAATGAAGTGTATTTTAATGTGCATGGATTTCGATAAATATTCATTAGCTACAAATTATTATTAATTATTTTAAACAATATTGCGTCGCTTTTTTAGAAAGTCATTGATATTAATTTAAATAAATTTAGTATTATAATAAAGTGTATTTAACTCATAAAGAATAATTATGTGAGATAATGAAGTTTTTTCCTTAGATGTGTATGCAATTGGATAAATATTAATTAATTGCAAAAGTCTAACATCCTACTTAGTCAAATGTATCTGTAGCAATAAATTATTCCTTATTTTTTAATTAATTCATTATGAACAAATTATATAATGTAAAAAATAATATTTAAGAAGAACATAACTAGTTGTCTAGTACGCATCAAGTTATCTTGTAAACGCTATCTTTAATTTACAAGAAGCAATGCAAAATGTAAAAAAAAGTTTAAGATTGTCAACTATGTATCTGTTAATACTAAATTTGAACTAATAAGAATAATGGCGGTGAACTTTATGATGGTGACGTCAGAGGTACGCTTAATAAAAAATATCCAATTATCAAATAGTTATGTTATAGAGCGTGGTTTGTTTATGAGATAGAAGACAATTTTGACGTCACCGGAGGACGACCTCTCAAGTTAAGACGCATTAACTGAAGGCGTTTGTTTGCGGGGTTAAAACAATGTTTAGAGTAGCTATGACTTCACTGAAGTGTGTTGAAGCAAGTAAGAAAGCAATCGAATGTTAGGATATATTAAAAAAGTGTCCTTATAAATCTAAGGAGATCATGGGCCGGATGCGAGTTGTTTGCATAGCAGACCATTACGCTAGCAGTCTGCGCGCAGTAACGGGTCGGGTCGATTCCCGCCTTCGACTGGGGTACTTGTTCTCTGTGACAGTAAAAAATTCTTTTGGTTGTCTTACTTGACGAAGACTTATAAGCGGGTCTCTGATCAAGCACACAAGCCGGAATATATATGTACCATCCCTAAATCTAAGGAGATCATTTTGCCATTGTATAGGGGATTGGTATGGTAAGGCCACATCTGGAATATGCTGTTCAGTTTTGGTCTCCCTTCCTCAGAAAAGATATAGAGTTGCTTGAAAAAGTTCAGCATAGGGCTACAAAAATTATTAAGGGTCTATCTGGTATCGATTATGATAACAGATTAAGATCTTTAAACATGTATTCCTTGGAAAATAGGAGAGCTAGGGGTGATTTAATTCAGTTATTCAAGTTCATGAAACAGGGAGACATGGAGGGCTTAGGTTTTACCTTAAATAGCCGGACCAGAGGACATGAACAGAAATTGAATAAATCATGCTAAATATAGAGTTGTCAATGAGTGGAATGCTTTATCAGAATATGTGGTGAATTCGAAGAGAGTAGAAGATTTTAAGAAGAATCTTGTGGAAACTGATAAAGTATAAGATTTATTTTGAACCAACCTTGCTGGGCCTCTGGCCTGTTGTTGGTCGACAATTTTTGTATTTGTATTTGCAGGCGTGGCCTTTCCAATTGCCATTCACATTCGAACCAATTAAAACTTTGTTGTTCTTGAGGGGATTCATGGAGTAAACAACGCAGATTATTCGAGCAAATAGTTTATTTGTTGGTACAAATTTACATGTTTCGGCTAGACTCAAAACGTCGTTCAGACTCTTCACGACTGTTAGATTGTGTTGTATGTCTTTCTGATGAAGGCGAGCGTTTTCAGTATCGCCAAAACATGTAAATTTGTACCAACAGATAAGCTTTTGCCAGTAATCTGCGTTGTTTACTCCATGAATCCTCACACGTACACTGTTAAAAATTTGGTGCTAGGTTTCACCATGATATTGGATGGTTTCACCATGATATTGGTTCCAAGTAGCTGCAACGGATGAATGGTGAAATGTTTCACCTTTTTTTCGGTGTTTGGTTGAACCATTTTTCTGGATTTGGAAACAAAAACCTGAGAAATGGTTCAACCGAATACCAATAATATGGTGGAACGTTTCACCATTCAGCCAAGCACAAAAACCAAGGTGAAAAAGCACAAACCAGGTGAAACCAAGCACAAAATTTTTAACAGTGTATCTTGCGCAAAAGTTGAAGATATTTTCTGCATATTTGTTGTTTGTATTTCAGCGCCTGTACAGCGTTGAGTTTGTCCAGTTTCTGGAGCGTGGACTGTGGTACCTTTCTGCCTACAATGACGGCGACCAAACACTAGAAGTTTCATTTATCACTCAGACGACAGGTTAGAAAAGTGGTTTATGATATTTTTTATTATTAGAAAAGTGTCGATTTAAGGTTTTTTTTAAATTACCAACTTGTCTGTTAAAAAGTATTTTGGGACAAAGCCAAACTAAAGTGTGAAAACCCGATAACAAGTGGTTACGTGAAAACAACCCTTTGGTACAGCTGTTTTCAATGTAAATTCAATAAATTAGAAAAGCTTGCTTATAATGCAATTTATAAATTGATGTTAAACTCATTTGCTTTCGGAGTTTTTCTTTATACTTTTGTAATTTATATATACCTAAATAATTATAATTAATAATTAATATAAAATTAGAAAATGTGTAACGAATGTTTAATATATGTATTTTAACAGTTAAAATACACGTTATTTTTAGGACGATTCTTAGGTTGGAAAGTGGGAACGAAACTTGAAATTGTTTTAAAACCTAATAGAAACTACATATTTAAATATATAGTTCAAATTTCAAATGGTGCTTATTTCTTTTTCAGATGTTTTTAAACGAAACTAGTAAATTCATGCATAATTTGTTATACATTTGCTCAGTATAATCATTCATCCGAAACTTATTAACTACTACACATCTCAATCAAAATTGACGAATCCCCATTCATTGCAATTACTATACAAAGCCCCTCACAAACTTTTGCAAATCACAAAAAATACCAAAGACTTACTTTAGAAACAAAACATCAGCATTATCCTTAACGATCGGCCCATCTTTCCTAATTATCAACTTCTAACTAATCAAAAGAACTGTTTGCGAAGTTGATGATGATTCATTTGCACTAAGTCAAATGAGCTCTTATACTTAGAGATCGAGGCGAAAGAAAAGTCACAAGACAGTTTTTTATGCCGTGTTAAGGATTACGTATTCTTTGAAAGTTCACAACTTAAAAAATAGTTTTTTTGTGACTTAATCATTCTCTTATTTGTTTTCTTTGATTTGAGAACATTAACGTTTTTGTTATATAAGTGTTATTGACATGTGTGCTTTGAACAAAAGATTTGCTCAGTTGTAACCATTAAATCGATATATAAGAACTAGTTGAAAAAAAGATTTCTGGTGACTTTATTTAATTCCGAAAACTAGTAAAGGCTTCTTTAGTCATGACATTTTTACTTTTTTAACTATTACTGCATAAAACTATTTTACATATAAATAAAAATGCTTCATATAGTTATATTACTTTAAAATGTGTAAAATAGCTGTTACTGTCATGTTGCCATGTGTTTTGTAACAATACGCGATAAAAAAAAACATTTCAAATTTGGGGCGACAGACGAACGGATATCCCAACTATGTTATTACTTACTTTCAATCCAGTTCCAACATTTTTGCCGATTTTCCTTCTTAAATTCAAAGGAATTGAATAAAATATATTGAATTAAAAGAATATCAACATTTAAAAACATTTCAAATTTGGGGCGACAGACGAACGGATATCCCAACTATGTTATTACTTACTTTCAATCCAGTTCCAACATTTTTGCCGATTTTCCTTCTTAAATTCAAAGGAATTGAATAAAATATATTGAATTAAAAGAATATCAACATTTAAAAACATTTCAAATTTGGGGCGACAGACGAACGGATATCCCAACTATGTCATTACTTACTTTCATTCCAGTTCTAAGATTTTTGCCGATTTTCCTTCTTAAATTCAAAGGAATTGAATAAAATATATTGAATTAAAAGAATATCAACATTTAAAAACATTTCAAATTTGGGGCGACAGACGAACGGATATCCCAACTATGTCATTACTTACTTTCAATCCAGTTCTAAGATTTTTGCCGATTTTCCTTCTTAAATTCAAAGGAATTGAATAAAATATATTGAATTAAAAGAATATCAACATTTAAAAACATTTCAAATTTGGGGCGACAGACGAACGGATATCCCAACTATGTTATTACTTACTTTCAATCCAGTTCCAACATTTTTGCCGATTTTCCTTCTTTTAATTCAAAGGAATTGAATAAAATCTTTTGAATTAAAAGAATCAAAATAGGCTAAAAATACTGATTCGTGTTACAGGTTGAATAAATGTGCTTCATTTTTCTCGCAGATGAAAACAGTCTGACGTGTCCGTACGACTGCCACGGCCATGGAAGGTGTGTTATGGGGAATTGCGTGTGCAGTCCTGATTTTGCTGGAGACTCTTGCGCCTACCGTAAGTTCTTAGTAAAACACTCCAACACTGTAAAAATACCCGTACAATTTAGAAGTTTATACTGGCTTCATACTGTAAAAGCAAAATATGTTATAAAATCGAAACTTTATTCTATTATCTTACTGTGATTCGTGTCCGATAACAATTTCAAACTTGGAATGTTAAATTATGTACGCATAATTGCTGTGTTGTTTTATAACAGTTTAAGAGCTTAGTGGAAGAACGTGCTAAGTGACATTTTTGAAAAAATTTAGATTTTTATATTAATGAACATATTAATAACTTCTTTACCGATAACAAGTTTCCCTTTTTCATAAACTTTAAGTTTTAGTAATTTTTTTACTGTTTGCAAATGCCGTTTTCAACAGATCTGAGTACAAACTAAAAACTTTGAAGCACATTTTCTCGTTTTCACCTTTTTGTCACTTAGCACGTTCTTCCACTAAGCTCTTCAGTTGTGATCGAAGGCAAATTTCGAATGCGTCACTGGTCATGATTTAAAATGTATGAACACTGTAAACGTGTTTGTAAATCCCTAAAATTTAAACCTGTACCTGCAGAACCAAGTATTTTTTTTTCCATTAAACATTTGCAATTCCATTTATTTGATTGTTGTAAGATGATGATAAACTTTTCTTTTTTTTTTTAAACATGTTTTAAAGATATATTTCAAGCAGTGAAGTGTCTTAAAGATTAACTAATGTAACAAAAGTACGTTTTATTTTCAAAAAAGTTTCACTTTATACGTTAGTGTATCGAAAAGATAAGCGCAACTTTTCGTGTTGGCTCAGATCGCTCGTCTTCCTAATGATTAATTTACTGTCTTTGAACTTACTTTATTTAATTTTTTAATTGATTGTTATTTTTAATGCTCTAATATACGTATTACATTTGCATAAACTTTTTAAAAACAAGAAGTTCTTAAAGAACTAAATTAGCCTACTTTCCTGTTACTTAAATACTTAATGAAATTCTAATCGGGAAACAACCAGGTTCATAACAGTAAATATCATCAACAATCGTTTATACACTAGATTTACACACATTAGAAAAAAAAATCGCTAAACACAGCATCCAGCTATAATTTAAACTTCTAAAAGCCAAAATCAACTATTTTCCTTAATATTCTTTCACAAATAACTTAATATTATTTATCGTCTGCTCGATTTATTTGTAGTTCGCAGAATAATTACATATTTATTAATAACAAAAATAATGAAACTACTCCAAACTGCGTTAAAAAAATAAATGTAAATTAAAACTAAGCAAAAAATATGCCTCGCCGCTTTCTTGGTAAACAATTAATGAACAATCAAAGAATCACATTGTACTACATTTTATGACGTAATTCCAAAATGATTAATCAAAAAATTATTTTGCTTCAAATATTTTTAAATAAAGTTTCTCATGCTATTATTGTGATTTGGCAACACTGATTTAAATGACTCAAAATTGAATTACAATGCTAATTCAATGGGAAATTCGCCGACATATAGTAGATTTATGTCCGTTCGGATGTACAGACAGGCAGACAAAAAGTATGAAAGTCGGGTCTCTGAGGTCATAGCTTTCTAACAAAAAAAAGAATTTTTAAGATCCGAATGATAGAACCGATTTTGGAAGGGGGTACGGACGGACAGACAGACGGACATCGACCGCATGTTAACCCTTTCAGTCCCAGTGATGCCATTTTGCCTCTTCATGTTTCTGATCATAATTAAAATAAAATAATAGGGCTGACATCTATTGGGATTAATAAAAAATATTTTCTAATAGAAAAAAGTTCGAAGAATCGAATGATGTGCTTTTTGGCTCTAGACGATCAGAAAAGAATTTCTAAAATGATGATGCCAAATTCTCATTGGGACTGAAAGGGTTAATACCTACTTTTTCATTTTTTTAATTCTTTCGAATTAAAAAAAGAAAATAGGCTAAAAATCACACACAAAAGCAGTCAACACGCTTACCCACATCACGTCATCTACATTTACACCGATGGCAAAACATCAAATTTTGCTCAGTTTTCTTTCAAGATTAACTCGTATAAATACACTGCGTCCAAGATATCACGGATCAAATTTCTTTCTTCAAGTAAAGCATTGACATCTCCTGGCTCTTACCCAGGAAGATATTGTGACTTTCATCCAAGCCAAGCGATGTCTCTTGCATGTATGAATTTCCCTTTGGAAGGGATATTCTTCGTTTTTCATCGTTATTTATACTTTGTAATTGATATCCCTATTCATGAAATGAATGCCATTTTGTAAAAACTTTCCATTTGCACGATTGTTTTGGAAAAAATAGGGTTGAAAAGCTATGCTTACAGCAAAAATATTGAAACTGATACATTTTGTTGCAGAAAATAGATGCCTTCCTAAATGTCAGTTCCATATGTGAAAAGAGTTATTTTCAATCTTGCTGAAACTTCAAAATTTCAATATTTCATTTCTTTTAGCTTTTTGAGAGATTTTCATCAGAAAAGGAAAATATAGATTTTTTTCTCAAAAGCTTATGTATCAATTTAGTGAAGAACTATGCTCATATTTTTCACGTTTATTATAGTTTCCACTTTAATAAAGTTTCATTGAATTTTTTTTGGCAGTCGTTATGTGGCTACAACTATACCCAAATTAACGAATTGCAAAGAATGTTACTAAATATAGTATATGGAATTTTAGTTAAGTAACTGTATTTAATTGAAGCTTTACTTGATCTATAACTATAACAAAGCCGAATTCATACATACATGTTTTTGAACTGCGGTAACTAGTTAATAAATTTATATTATATATTATTTTTATAGGAAACAAATGCTATTGTAAGGCTTATTATAACTTCCAACTAAATTTTTGAAATTGTAATTTCGTGAAGCAATACAAACTATTGTCAACTTTCTACTGAAATCTCTCACCACAACACAACTAAGATTAACACTCTCGGCCAAATCAAACTACTGTTAGACTGGGAAACGCATATTCGTTATATCTGTGGAGCTGTAAGTCCGCTGAGTATGATATTGCTTTAAGGTTGCGTTGAATACCAACTACAGTGTCATCGTCGTTACTTGCCATCGGCACTTGCTCCAAATTATAAGGCCCGTCCATAATAACTCTCGTGTGTCTTGTGAGACGTTCAAGTTATTTCTTCCAAACTAAATAACTAAAGAAATAAATGCAGAGCTGTCAACACTCTGGATTTAACCCGGTAATCTCAGTTTTTGGCTTCCACACTACGTTTATAATGTAAAAAGTGAAAAAATTTTTAATCGTTCAGTCCGTCTGTCTGTCTGTTTGTCTGTCCGTCGGTCACCCACTTTTATGACCCAAACTACAAATGCTACGGCCTCGTGTAGCTCTAGTGCGACGATAATTCAAACTAAACCTAAACCTAAACAAATGCTACGGACAAGTGTGATACGATAAAAATTCAGCGCATCGAAATTAGAATACATTGAAAATTTCAGAAAAGAATTCGAATTCGAAGTACTTCAATTATGTAAAAAACTGCAAAATTGAATGCTTATTTAAAAAGCATAGGAAGCCATTTGTATTAGAATTAAATCACTATTGCCATTCGCAAAAGTGATTTGCCTCGCTTCATTTAAAAGCGAGGAATATTACATATTTATTCTTTGAAATATAAATTAATTTTTGCAAACGATAAGTAATAATTATTGAATTTTCGAAATAAAATAAATGAAACTAGCCAAATTTAGCATGCAAATGTTTAATATTGAATATTAATGCTGTGTTTGTTGCCTTTTTACCTGTTAAACACAACTGTTGTGTGGAAGCGGGTTAAGTGACAAATTCTGTTACAAGCCTACGTGTTTCATTTCTTTTTCTTAATGTCCGTGTCATCTGCATAAATTTCCGGATTATCGAAGGTGGAAAACATGAATTTTTTTCTTGGCTCCTGGAATCCGAAAAATGGTTATAACTGAGTTGGTTGGTAGACATATATATTCAGTTTTGTGTGCTTGGTCAGAGACCCGCTTATAAACCTTCGTCAAGTAAGACAGACACACAGACAACACACACACATAAGTGGATCCATCTAATTTTTAGAGACAGAGGCCAACTAGAGGATCCCCAGAATTGGCTTGTCACCATAACTGAGTTAAATCTAGAGCCCTGGCAGGTTGGTTGGTTGAATGATCGTCGCGCTAGAGCCACAGTTGGTAGCTCTGAAAATACAATTAACGTGTATAACGCGTGTAACGAAATATAAATTCACGTGTGTTTATTTTTTCTAGGAATCTGCCCTGTGTTATGCAGCAACCGTGGCGAGTACCTTGGAGGGGAGTGCGTGTGCACAGCCGGGTGGAAGGGTAAGGAGTGCCAGCTGCGTGAGTACGAGTGCGAGCGGGTCGACTGCCACGGACACGGAGAGTGCCACGAGGGGGCGTGCAGGTGCTTCCCGGGGTATAAAGGCGCACACTGCGAGACAGGTGAGAAAGGAATACTTGTAGTTTATAGTAATTTGTAATAAATCTAATATTCTGTAATAAGTGATTGTGTAAATTATAATACTTTTGAAATAATTGGAAATGATTTATTTTACTTTTTTTTATTGGGAGTATTTATCTGACTGAAATTTTTTTTAAAAAAACTGAACATTTATTTTGAGGCGTGGTGACCGGTGTTGTTGTTGAGAAGAGTGGTGAATTATCAGAAGGTTTTTAAAGACATTTAATTAGACTAACCACAGCACTAAACTACATAAAAGAAAATAACAAGTAAATATGGTTCAGAACATCACAGGTCCTTTTAGCTTGAAAGTCGTAGCAAAAGTGATGTCTTGTTCGGTTCGAATCTCACTGGGAATGAATTTGTCCCGCCTTTATGATGCAGGGATTGGTTAAAAGAATATATAAGAATTTATATTATTGGGTGAGAAATTTGATTGACAGAACTTTAGTTTTAGTTCGTAATTTTGAAGGATTCGGGTGCAAAGAGAAGAACCGTGGGCAAAAGTTTTACTTTCCAAAATGGGGCTCAAAATGGGGTGCCGAAACAAAGAAAGTTAATAGAAGTTAAATTAAATAATATTCACCACAATTTCATTAGTTATTAACGGTAAATTATTTAGCTTACAATTAAGTAGAAGATTGCAAGTTACAATTTGATATAACTCGCCAGAACGCTCGTGCTATTCGTAGAGAGACAGCATTTAGTTCATGTTATTTACCAAAGCGCTAGCACGTCGTAAAATTGTCGGATGAAACTGTAGTATGTGCTTAACTGGAAGGGCGGTTGAATCTCTGGGAGGAAGCGGCCGGCTTCCCGGAAAATTAGGAAACGCACTTTTAGCATAAGTTATCGATCTATATTATATTTCCACTTAAACTACACTCTAAAAAAAGAGTAGTCTCTATAGAGAAGGCTTTGACCGGAGGAGTGGAAATTAACCAACTGTTAAACTCGTTTGTTTTAAGAGTTACCTTACCCACACTAACCAAGAATGATTAAAAAAAAGTTATTGAAGGTTAATTAAGTAATTGCATTTAATCGAAACTTTGATTGATTTACTATAATAAAAAAAATACCCAAACCTTACAAAACGTCACAAACGCCTGGTCACCTTATCAAAGTACTACCATTAAAGAATTGACGAATCATCACAAAATATGTCGCTTTCTGTAGGCAAGACAATGATTATTGTTCCGGAAACATATGTTTGAACATTCGATTGTAATGAGACAGCCCTGGGGGTTATGGATATCTTATGGGACTGTAATGATGGAATGTTGTTTCTGTAGGAATACGACCTTTGAAGTGTGTATGGATATTTAGATTATTATTTGAGATATTAATGTTGGCGGACCTTTAGCTTTGTTATAGTTTCTTCGTTTCAAAAGTATTTGAAGCAAAATTTTAAGAACTTATTGCCACGTGTGTATAATTTATTATTGTCCAGTTTTGAACGTACTTTGTATTAAATCAAAGTACTTAATTAAGTACTTGACTTATCTCAATTTATTGTTCAAATTAAGATAAATTTCGTACATAATGTTTAATTAATATGTTATTATAGAACTTGGTCGATTTTATTTCAATTTAATGTTTTAATACACTTTATTGAACTACATAATTTGTGCACAGATTAATTATACCATCTTCATGCTCATTGCGTAAAGCATATTAAAATCTTATCTAGTTACAATATGTTTTTGTTCAACCTAAGAATACGTCCAAGGGCAGAAAGGCACAGTAATCTCTATGCACATAATAAAGATACAAGGACCTTTCCAAATCCGTCGGAAACAGAGAAGTGTCCATGTTCATGAGACATGGCAAAGTTGTGTCATAAGGTCACATGGAAATGCTTTATTGATTTATTGGTCAGTAAGGCTGGCTAAGGGTTGAAGGTTAATTTGGGAAAATCTAGAATAAATTGTTAGGGACATAAAGTTAGGGACGTTTGAAAGGAGTGTAGAGGGGTTTGTTTGTGGGGTAGACAGCAATGCTTGACGTACATGTGGCGTTACTGTAAGCTTCGTCATTCTAATCCTGGCGAATTAGCTGCCGGGTGGATTATTTGTGGGGTGTAAGAAAACAATTGACGTAGCTGTGACGTCACCGTAGGCGAATTAGGGCGTTATCCATAGTTAGGTATATAACGTTAATTAAAATATACAATTTGAACGGGCAGAGCGTTGTTTGTGGGGTAGAAAACAATGTTTGATGTAGTTGCAACGTCACAATAGGCGTAGTGATTTTAATGTGGACGAATTAAAGGTTGGTTTGTTTGTAAGGTTTAAGACAACATTTAACGTGGATGGAACGTCACAGTAGGAATGAATCTACGTTTAGACAATTGGTGGCTGGCCTTGCAATTACTAAATCAGTCCAGAATAATTTAAATGAATTAAATAGGCGGTTTCATTTTTGTTTTGATTGAACGTTGTTTAAAAAAAGTTTTAGAGGAGTAAATATGTTAAAAATGGTTCATGCAAAATAAATTGAGCTAATTAGGTATTCTTGAAATGCATACAGGTAAGCAGATGTACGTCCGGAAGTACAGGCAGACGGACAAAAAGTGTAAAAGATGGGGTTTTCATACCTTTCTAACAAAAAAGGAATTTTTAAGTATATAACGAGAACCGAATTTATAAGAGGTGTACAGACGAACATCGCCACCATATCATCAGTACTTACTTTCCATTTTTTATTAATTCTTTCGGGTTCCATTTCTAAGCCAAAAATAATAATCATGTCTCTATATTCTTAAAAATATTTTCTTCCAGTGGACTGCCTGGATCCTGACTGCTCCGATCATGGAGTGTGCGTGTCCGGCCTGTGTGTCTGCAGGAAAGGTTGGAAGGGAAACAGTTGCGCCGATCAGGACACAGACGCGCTGAGATGTCTGCCGGACTGTTCGGGACACGGACAGTTCGACCTTGAAGTTCAGAAGTGCGTCTGCGATGAACAGTGGACGGGTCCGGACTGCTCACAGGGTTAGTGTTATATTTGTAGTAATCCGCTGCACATGCAACTTTAAATATAATCCACGCTAGATGGCGCTGATTTACTACTGCGTTATTACCAGTCATTCAAATTGTAACAATTGTTGTATTAAATAAGTCGAGGGAACTTGGAAGTTTGTGAGGGACAGTGGACCGGTCCGGACTGCTCACAGAGTTAGTGCTGTCTTAGTAGTAATCCGCTGCACACGCAACTTTAAATATAATCCGCGCTAGATGGCGCTGATTTACTACTGCGTTATTACCAATCATTCAAATTGTAACAATTGTTGTATTAAATAAGTCGAGGGAACTTGGAAGTTTGTGAGGGACAGTGGACCGGTCCGGACTGCTCACAGAGTTAGTGCTGTCTTAGTAGTAATCCGCTTCACACGCAACTTTAAATATAATCCACGCTAGATGGCGCTGATTTACTACTGCGTTATTACCAATCATTCAAATTGTAACAATTGTTGTATTAAATAAGTCGAGGGAACTTGGAAGTTTGTGAGGGACAGTGGACAGGTCCTGACTGCTCACACAGTTAGTGCTGTATTTGCAGAGATTCGCCACACACGTAATCTAAAATAACAACCACGCTAGATGGCGCTGATTTACAACTGCGTTAGTACCAATCATCTAGATTATAACAAATACTGTTGTATATAAGTCGAAGGAACTTGGTCTTTATCTTTATGTAACTTTTGGTGGATAAGGGTTGTTGTAATATATCTGTAAATACTACATCTTATTAAGAAATAAACAACTTATAAACAAAGTATGGCCCGAGGCCAACGGATGGAAGTAGTATGGTTAAAAAAAATGGAGATTTTACATGCAGCAAACAGGAACAAAGCATCGAAGATCTAAAAGAAGGTGCAAATATACACAAAAACACATACAAATAAAAAAAAATACGCAAGAAAATAGCTTTTGATAAAAGTATAGTAAACGTTAAGAATACTATTTTTATGAAAATTGAAAACTTTGAAAGGCAGTTTACGTTCCATTTATCCAGTTAATATTAAAGACTATTTCTTTCTGACCCACATAATGAGCACTTAAGAATAATATGTTTCACATTAAGATCCTACTTTTTTATACTTACAAAATGTAGAAGATGCACGAAATTAAAATTATTGAGGAAGGCTTTCAAGTTATAATGAATAGGCATGGGAAGTTTATCATAGATATTATGTGCTAACAGGGTCAGATATATCATCCGGGATATCACATAACTGCATTTTAACAATCGCGAAAATTGTAAACATTTCCAAACCTAACGCAGGATTAATACTCATTAAAACAACCGAAATAGCCATAATTCCGACCAAAACATACATCCATTTCAATCCCCCCCTCTTTCAATTCAGAACCCGAAGTTCCACTCATTCCGTAGCAATCCCAAAGGATCAATCAATCCTTGATCCCTGATAGCAATTCCCGATCTGCCCCGCTGCGTACAAACAAATGGAGTATCGGTGTACGCTGCTTAGTACGGCTGTTTGTAGCTGGCATTGCTCGCTGGCACAAATCGATGGAGGTCATTTTGCGGGGCCGTGCCATTAACACAGCTGGCATACATTGTTGCCGAAGATGGATTGAAAGGTAACTGGTGATGGAATAAGGGGCCGATGGATTGAGAATACGGGTTGGATCATTTCAAAGTAATCTGAAACGGGTGTATACTCTTTACAAATGGCATAATAATGCTTAATATTTGTTTGCATCTCCATAAAATCTTAGTTGGTCTTAGAGTCAGTAAACTAAAAATGAAATAGTTCAATGGTCATGGAGATTGTTTTACACATCACATAAAAATATGATGATGATTATAAAATGTATTCTTTCAAAGTAATCTGAAACGGGGTGTATACTCTTTACAAAAATAGCCATAATCCTGATTATTATTTGTTGGCATCACCATAAAATCATAGTTGATCTTAGCTAATTGTACGTACAGTCCCTGGACAAAATATTAGACGCACTGCATTTTTTTAGTAATGATGAAAACATACCAAAGAATGCCAAATAATTAAAAAAAGATATCGATATATGTATTAAGTATAGCAGATAGTATTTTCTATTCAATAGCCTAAGTTTAGGAACACAAATGTCCTTCTAAAGGTATTTTCTTCATCATTGATTGATACATGAAATCTTGCAGTTCGTCTAATAATTTGTCCAGGGACTGTAAACTAAAAATAAAATTGTCCATTAGTCTTAGAGATTGTTTTCTCTTTCACAATGTTAAACTATTAAAAATAGATGGTTTACGTTCTGTTGCTTTCTATTTGCTATAGACACATCTGGCATTTTTGTAGAAGATGGATTGAAAGGTAACTGTGTGATGGAATAAGGGCCGATATGCCAGTTTTTTGTATGTCATGAGAACATGGGATGATTATAAGTTGGACCTTTTAAAAGAATCTCAAACGGGTGTATACTCTTTAGTGTATATTCTTTACAAATAGCATTGTCTTACTTATTATTTGTTTGCAACACCATAAAATCATAGTTTATCTCAACGCTTATAAACTAAAATAAAATTGTTCAACCCTAACAGCCATGTGACGAGTATGTGACGAAAAGCGATATCACATACAAGTCAATAACGATCGCTGTGATATCACATTCAAAGTCACTTTTTGTCACATAGAAGTTGAATGTCCGCTTTTGTTACGTTTCTTCTACGTAACATGGATATCGATGATATCGCAGCAATGTCGCATTTTGACTGGGATTTAGATGACATCACTGCGATATCACATACAAGTCGCAATATGATGCCACTGCAAGATCGCATAGTGACATCCCTTTGATATCGCATACCAGTCACATTGTGACGGCGACTTACGCGATATCACTGTGATGTCACATACTTGTCACATTGCGACTGTGACCTAGAGTGACAAAAAATTACGTTGCAGCGACGTAACTGTGACAAACCTGGCTGTTAGGGAACTGTCATGGAGATTGTTTAATATATCACGTGATAATATGGGGGTGTTTATGAGTTGGCTTTCAAAGTAATCTGAAACGCGTGTATAGCTTTACATATAGCATAATCCTACTTGTTATAAGTTTGCATCAACATAAAATCATAGTTGGTCTAAGCGTAAATAAAGAAATAATAAAAATTTTCATGTGTCACAGAGATTGTTTTATACATAACAATTTTACGAAATTAAAAAGATGTGAACCACATTTAAAGGATATATAGATTGTAGTTTTAAATATTATGAAACAAATATAGAATAGCTTATATATTTAGAATTTGTACTATAAATTTGTGTTTGACTATCTCTAATTAACTTATAAATAAACAACTTTTGTCTTTATAAATCAACAGCCTATCCATTTTTACTGGAGGTTTTATACATAGTACATCTTTGTAGTTGAACTATTATGTCATCATGTTTATATATGTCCACTGATGGTGCAATTAAATTCATACATTGATCGTAGCACATTAACTCCTTCGCATTACGAACTTGATTTACTGTTTGTTACAACAATAATAATAATTACAAACTATCAACCAGTTCAGTAAGTTCCAAAACATAATCCCAAAACAATCGCCCTAATTTCTAAACCCCTTCAATTCCAAACCAACGACATTCATTCCTTTTCCCGCCAAAAAAGGAAAAAACCCTTTCTTTGTGTCGCAAAACTTTCACCATCAAGCGATCCCCTGATTAAAAAATCGAATCCTCTTGAAAAATCTCGAAGAGTTCAGCGTTTTCCAATATGCCTCTTGGAAACCTCTTCCTCCAAGGAGGTAAGGAGCAAGATGGAGATGCTGATTCGTCAAACACTAATGCGAAACAAGGTTACAAGTTGAAGCCATTTATTTCTTCAATTATAGGCCCAAATAGACAATTGGCTGGTTTTTTGGTGACGCTTTTTGAAGGCAACCTATCTGAGATATAACAAGTCCTGGTGCTTAGAACAAAACAACTAAGTTACTATTTAAATTTTAGATATTATTCTAATGTGCATTCAGAAAATGTCTCCTGATTTGGATTGCCAGTCCCATCTACGTATGCAATCTTTGACAACACGCTATCTATCAAAGTATAGTGGTTTCCCACACACGCATATGCCACCTCAAAATAGCATCCATGCTAGATGGCTTGATTTATATCTGCATTACTACCAGTCAGCTAGATTATAGTATATTTTGAAGTATATAAGATCAAGTTCAACATATCGAAGCAATTTGGTCTTCGTCTTCAGGTACCTTTTGGTGGGGCCGTGGATAGCCTAGTGATTAAGGCCTTGTTCTCGGAATTGGAAGGTCCCGCGATCGAGTCCCGATATCACTGAAACCACCGAGTATATGCGGAGTACGTGCTCATTAAATCTGTGGGTCCGAAAGTCTGTGGGCGTCATGGCGCAGTTTCCCACGGGTACAGGTCCCTGGAGACTATTTCCTCCCCTTCAGGGATATCTCTAAATTGTGGAGGTGGCGATAGATGGCAGCATCTGTCACTTATGTGTGTTGTGTGTGTCTGTCTACTTGACGAAGGTTTATAAGCGGGTCTCTGACCTAGCACACAAACCTGAATATATGTCTACCAACCAACCAACCTTTTGGTGAACAAGGGTTATTGTAATATCTTTGGAAACACTACACAATTATTACTTCATTTTATATGCATTTTTTTTCCAGACATGAAAATATTAGTAAGAAAATAAATGTAAAAGGAAAAGATGATATGGATACTTAATAATTATTTTTTTTAAGATTTAATATTTTTTTTTATACTAGAGTTGACATTTGCCGGTAAAGTATTGCCATCCATGTGAAATACCTCTTATTATAGTATAGTATGTTTAGACTTGTCGATTTTCAGACAAAACCTAACGTTCTTTCTCGCCAATCTCCATCTTACCTCCAAAGAGGTTTCCCTCAGATCGATTGCCCCTAAAAGTGGGGGAACGCCTCCCCCCTCCACCTTCTGTCCATTAACATATGAGCCCTAATGATCGTCCACCTGCAAAGTATTCAGAGCTCCATGGAAAAGGTTCCATTTCGAACAAAAGACGTGCTAACGAATGCTGATGCTTGGTCTGCCTTTGTTGGGATGGGGGCGTGGTTTTTGGAAGAACGGGTGGTATGGTGTTTTGTTATTTTTAATTAAGGGATTGCAGTTAGGGATTTGATGGTTATCATAGTATATTTATCCGTACAATGACTTTCCTACAAGGCATAATGCGCCCTGTATCATTCAGTTGGATGCAAGGAATATTGTGTCCCATACTTTGTACACTCTTAAAACAAACGAGCGGTTTTAACTCAGTCTGAGTAAATTTCCACTCCTTTCCGTGCCGAAAATGCACTTCTCCTATAAGAGTGAATTTCACTCTTTTTCGGAGTGGGTTAAAGAAATAAAAGAAAACAATCTGCGTCCTACACTCTCAAAACGAGCGGTTTTAACTCAGTCTGAGTTAATTTCCACTCCTTTCCGGTGCCGAAAATGCACTTCTCCTATAGGAGTGAATTTCACTCTTTTGTTTTAAGAGTGTATCATAGTGATTTCCCAAAATGGTGTACCACTAAGGTTCTTTTTTTTACGTTTGCGTCATCTGCTAATTCGTATATTACTGTGTTAATTTAGTATAGTTCTATGTTCTATAGCATCGCTCTAGGCTATTTTTTCCCTTAGGAGGTAAAATAAAAAGAAAGAAGTTTTACAGACGCCCAACTATTTTTTGATATTGCTAATGAATAAGCGACTAAAAATAGAACAATATCTTACCTTTAAAGTTTTGCCTTTAAGAATAACCACTTTATTCAATAATTTGTTTTTAAATCCTCTTTCTCTGAACATCTATAAATTCCCTGAGTTCTTAAATAAACATATATTCGTTTTTTAAAATAAAAAAAAACGCAGCAGGAAAAAAAATTTCGTGTTTTCAACGAATTATTCCATTTTGACTTATTGTCCATACAATATGACCCAAACAGTTATATATACTGTTTAATTTTTATAGATGCTTACCTCCATATAAAACCATAAAAGTTAATCGAACAACTTAATTATGAATCCTCAACATTGTACGAAACAAAAATTAAGCTGTATATACAGTCCCTGGACAAATTATTAGACGCACTGCAAGATTTCGTGTATCAATCAATGATGAACAAAATACCTTTAGACGGACATTTGTGTTCCTAAACTTAAGCTATTGAATAGAAAATACTATCTGCTATACTTAATACATATATTGACATCTTTTTTAATGATATGGCATTCTTTGGTATGTTTTCATCACTACTAAAAAAAATATAGTGCGTCTAATAATTTGTCAAGGGACTGTATACGTAATGAAAAAAAAAAGAATAATCTTATTGCTCTAAAAAATAAGCTGAAAATAACATTGTTTTATTATTTTGCATCCTTTACTATTCTATTTTCGGAATTTTAGCAAACAAGATTGAGATGGCGGACTCTCTAGCCGTGGTCTTAAGATTGCATAGACCATTTTGGTCTGGATATTAAAGTCGTGGGGTAAATGGGGCGTGGTGAGTGTTTCGGGTACAAACAGGGAGTAATTTGAAGATCAGCATTTGGTATTATTTCACTATGTATGAGGAAAAATGGCGTGTCAGTAAAATAATAAGTTTTCAGTAGAACCGTCTGAAAGCAGCTTTTTCGTTGTATTTCATTGAATAAAATTAAAATATACTGCTCAAAACAATTAGGGAAAAACTTTGTGTACTTTTATCAACCCTTTCAGTTCCAACGTTTTTATTTTTATTCTAAAAATCTAAAATTTGTGAAATAGATTCATTATGCATCTAGAATGAAATGGTAAAAAACAGGGGGAAAAAACTTAATTTTTTAACTACAATTTAAGGGGGGGGGGGATTGGAATCATAACTTTTGAATGAATTATAACAAAAATTTTTTAAAATCTTTATTTGTTAAAAAAAAAGTTAAAATCAATTTATAAACATCTAAGAATGCAAGCGTGAAGAATTTAGGGTCAATTTATTTCATAAAATTTTTTGGGAGTGAATTTTATTTTACCATGTTTTTCACATTTTCATTTAATTAAAACAAACATTATTTAATTCTTCAAAAGACATGATTCTTCCATCTAACTATAAATAAGTGCGAGCTCAACTTAGTGAGAAAAAAATCGCAAGCTGATGATTCCAAATGGAATCATTGGGGGTGAAAGGGTTTAAACCATGCATTCCCCTAATTCTTTTGAGCAGTGTATCTGCTAACCGTATCCCTAACTCAAGTAATGTTCAATTTAAGATTTGCTTCAATCGCTAGATCTTCAATTTTTTTAATGTTTAGTATTTTTAATTCCGAAAATCATATTTTCCCCATACACTACTCTTGCAGTGTAATATTATATAAAGGGGACTTATTGAGTAAATGAAACGAAATAGTTTGTGGCTGATACAGAATTTCATTAAAATAATTTACGAAATAATATTCTCTGAAATGTGGAATTGGGTAGAATAAATTGAGTGAACTAATTCGTAAAGTTAATGTTGGGCTGCTGTTAGGATTTGTCTTTAGTAAATGATGATTTAGTATTGTGAAATAGTTTGGAAATAAATAACGCTATAGTAAACGAAATAGTTTGTGGCTGATACAGAATTTCATTAAAATAATTTACGAAATAATATTCTCTGAAATGTGGAATTGGGTAGAATAAATTGAGTGAACTAATTCGTAAAGTTAATGTTGGGCTGCTGTTAGGATTTGTCTTTAGTAAATGGATTTAGTATTGTGAAATAGTTTGGAAATAAATAACGCTATAGTAAACGAAATAGTTTGTGGCTGATACAGAATTTCATTAAAATAATTTACGAAATAATATTCTCTGAAATGTGGAATTGGGTAGAATAAATTGAGTGAACTAATTCGTAAAGTTAATGTTGGGCTGCTGTTAGGATTTGTCTTTAGTAAATGATGATTTAGTATTGTGAAATAGTTTGGAAATAAATAACGCTATAGTAAACGAAATAGTTTGTGGCTGATATAGAATTTCATTAAAAAATTTACGAAATAATATTCTCTGAAATGTGGAATTGGGTAGAATAAATTGAGTGAACTAATTCGTAAAGTTAATGTTAGACTGCTGTTAGGATTTGTCTTTAGTTAATGATGATTTAGTTGGAATGGTTCTGAAATTAAGCTTGCAAAATTATTGCAAAATTTACTAGATGTTAATGTTTTTGAGGTATTGTTAAATAACTAATACTGCTGCAAAATTGTTTCTCAAAGTGTACGTAAGTGTTACATTGTACGAAAAAGCCCATATTCTATGAACGGCAATAAATGACAATGAAAATGACTAGGGAATATTTGTCTAAATGAAGTTCAGTTTATTCTTTTTTTCTAATATATATCGCTACATTTGTGACCTATGTTGTGGTTTTCCAAAATCACTACTATAAAAATAATGTTGAAATGAACAATAAAATGACAATGCATAATACTTTAATCTATTCATTCTAAACCAATGACATTGTCAGGGGTATTCATTTTGTTACATTATAACTCTTTAAGGGGGAATGGGCGCGCTGGATAGGGGTCTCCAAATCAAAGTGCCTCAGTGTTAATCCTATGGTGAAAAAATATTTTCTCTGCCACATTTCTTCGGTTGTATTGAATAGTGTTATAAGCGGATTTTTTTATGTGAAAAATGTAGCTGACTTACAGATCCCTACCTTCCCACTTTTTGAAATGGGTTCGAATATTTTTTTTAAAATTTTCAATAAATAATTTTACACAAAATATTCGAAGCAATTTCAAAAAGTGGGAAGATAGAGACCTGTAAGTTATCTACATTTATTATTTAAAAAAAAAACGTTTGTAAAAATATTTAATACAGCCGGAGAAATGTGGCAGAGAAAATATTTTTTTCGCTATTGGACTAACACTGAGGCATTTGAGTTTGGAGACCCGCGGTCCAGCGTGCCCATTCCCCCTTAACGGCGATTAACAATAAATGTCACCATGCGAAAATAAGCAATGTGCTGTTTTTCCAGAAAAAACTGCCAAAAAAGTACCGTAATATTTACAGAGATGATCTGTTTATTTTATACGGACAATTTGTAATTTTAAAGCGAGTCCTGCGCTATCCGGCCTAAGCTGTTTCAGTACACACAGTTTAAACAAACAGTTAAAATAGTAGTTCGCTTGCATTCTAGTTATCTTTTACCCAATTTAAAAAAAATATTTTTACTTTAAACAGTATATTTTTACAGCAAAAACACTGTTGAAAGAGGGAAAAGAGTATTCTCTGCAAATATATTTTTTCTGTAAAATAAACAGACATTCTTTACAGATAATTTCTGTCTTTTCAGAGAAGTGTGACCTTGACTGCGGTTTGCAAGGTCACTGCGAGAACGGCCAGTGCATCTGCCTGCAGGGTTGGTCAGGTCCAAAATGTGACCAGCGTCAGTGCGACCCGCGGTGCCAGGACAACGGTCAGTGCCGGAATGGAACATGCCTATGTATACAGGGATGGAACGGGAAACACTGTACCATAGGTAAAATCTCTTTTCATCAGTATTGGTTTTTCCTAAACATAATCAATGATCGCAACTGTTATGAATGCAATGTTGTAAAATGTAAATATTTTGATAAATTAATTGCACGTGTATTATATTTCATTAGCTAAAAAGATGCGGCATTTCATGACCACATTTCAAAATTGTGATGTCTATCGGCATTAGTTACATTCTAGCTTTAGTGTGACTTAACTATTTATTTTAGTACACTGGTAAAAAAAATGTATGCTTGGTTTCGCTAAAATAACGATTCCTAGTAGCTGCAATAACCTGTGTGGAGAAATGTATTACCATATTCACGGTATTCGGTTGAACAGTGTACAAATACATAATCATTTCTCCGGTCTAGTTTTTTAATTGAAAACATATACAAATTAATATGTATACATCCCCTAGTTTTTTTCTAGATTAGAGCAACTTTAACATAAAAAAACCTCAACCAGAATTATGTAAGTCACAAATTATTAGACGCACTGCAAGATTTCATGTAAAATATTAATTACCGGGTGATATTGTACCGTTTTATTATTTTAAATTGATTTGTTTTTTATTTTTATATTATCCAACCAATTACCAATTTATTTGACATAAATAAAACCGCAATTATTTAGAAAAGCATAAGTTTATTAAGTTTCAAAGAAAAGTGAAATTAATGTTAGTAAAAGTCAATATTTAGTTGAGCCACCTTTAACCGCTATCAAAGCTTTAATTCTGCGCGGCATGCTCAATGCAAGAGTGTACTGTCTCCTGCATTTGAGGATGACGATTCCACAAATAAATAATTTTATAATGAATAATTAATATAAATTAATCTTAATCATAATTAATCATAATATTTTATAATAATATTTTAAAATAAATACAAATATGTAGTCTACAACAATTCTTTTTTTAAAAAATCAATAATATTGTAGTTTAAATATACCATTATTGCATAAAAACTCTTAAGAAACATAAAATTACTAAAAAAATACAGTGCGTCTAATAATTTGTCCAGGGACTGTATGTTACAAATTTGATACAAAAAGGAATATTTCTTAAAACCTCCATATATTTTAACCATTAAAGACGATTGAAAAAAAAATGTATCAAACGCAAATGATTTTTCTGCTTAAATTTAACTAAACAAACAAAAGTATAAGACAATTAAAGTCCACAGTCCTGAACAATTTATACATAGCAAATTAAGCATACATAGCGTAAAGTCATTGCCCAAGTCTCTGATGTATAAGTTAGGACGGATCTAATGAGACACGGTGGACAAGAAGTGACATGCGGACTATATTCACAAAGTCGTCGTTAATGTGCTGCTAACACATTGTAATTGTGTGTGTTGCAGAGGGCTGCCCGTCCAACTGCCACTCCCACGGGGAATGCGTGGTGGGCGAGGAGGACGAGTGGGCGTGCTTCTGCGATCAGCACTGGGACGGACACGACTGCTCCGTCCCGCTCGAGAGGAAGTGCGACGACCAGCAGGACAACGACAACGGTAAGACGCGTGTCCTTATCTTACAATCCAGTTTTTTCTGATGTCCTTAAGCTTTTTTTTATTAAGTCATGGCATACTCAACTTTAAGGCCAAAGAAGGTCTTTGCGACGTCATGCTATCCGTCCGGTTCGGATTGTTGGATGTTCTGAAGAAAAGTAGGAAATCGTTCATGTGCCTCTCTCTCTGACTATACTTTTCAGGTTACGAACATGTTTCGTTCTTCTCTTTAGGAACAGCGGAAAAACGAATCCGACGGATAAGATGTCACAGAGAGTTTATCTTGCCATATTAGTTGAGTTATTATAATGTCGATTGTGGTCGGGACCCAGTGCTTAGAAAATGTCAATGTAGATTTATATGGATGGTGTTTTCTGTGGCATGATGTGAGTATTGCGTGTGTGAATGTGATATCACATGCTACCTAAAAACACCGTCCTTAGCTTTGGGCATTAAAAGGGACGTAAACTGTTCATAACTTGTAAAAGAACATATCATTATCTGTTTTCAACGTGGTACAGATTCCCCAATCGCTGCATGATAAAAAATTTATTTTCTTCCAGCATTTATGCTGTCATTCCAGATAGATATGAAACAAGTCCAGTAATTACTTCACTAAACTACTGAATTACTGAAATAAGTCCACAATTTACTTTATAACCCGTCTCCCAACCGGTATGGTGGTTATGACTCTCGCTTTTTAAGTAAGTGTATCCTGAATAAGGCATGGATGTATCTTCGGGGACAGAAGTCCGCCTGAAACCGATTTCAGTCTCGAAAGGAAAGCAACACACCTGTTCTTGTTCCAGTTTCATAGTCTTTTTTAGTATATATGTACACTCTTAAAACAAAAGAGTGAAATTCACTCCTATAGGGAAGTGCATTTCGCAACGAACAGAGTGGATTAATCAGACTGAGTTATAACGCTCGTTTTAAGAGTGTATCTGACTAGCATGTATTTGTATTTCTTACCGCATGAATCCTCCTAAGAAGCGCATTTCGCAACGAAAGAAGTGAATAACTCAGACTGAGTTTAAACTCTTTTAGTTATGTACTCTTAACAAGAGTGTTCTAGAGTTTTTGAATTCTCAGACTGTTAAACGTCTTGTTAAAGACTAATGATGTTTCGACTTTTTCATATACACTGAAATGTTACATATTGCAGTGGCACGTCTAATACCACCTGTCGTTGAACCATCTGTTTTGTCAAATAAAAGGTCACCACACGAAAGCGAACTTTACATTCACGGCAGCATAAACAATATCATGGCTGTAACAACCAATATAGGTTGAACCTCAGTCCTTTTTACTGTATGTACTGTTTGTCTTGACTGTCTATTCATATACATCTCAAACAAGGGAACACGCCAAATCAACAACATCTTTATATATAACCCAATTTTACTCCACTTTTCTTCAGATGGCCTGGTGGACTGTGCGGACAGCGAATGCTGCCACGTGGACCGCTGTCGCAATCACACTCTGTGCGAGAAAGCGGCCGATCCTCTTGATGTCCTCTTGAGAAAGCAACCACCAGCCATCACAGCCTCTTTCTTCGAGAGGATGCAGTTCTTGGTCGAGGAAGAATCGCTGAGGAACGGGAGGAAGGTGGCTTCCAATGGAAGGTAGGAATCATCCATATCCATCCAATTGAACGATGTAGACCAAGTTAAATGAAACCCATTACACTTAGGCTGTAGTTCACCAAGTCAGACAGTAAATAGAAATCTATGTTTCAGCAGAACATATTTATTAAATATCAACTAACACATTAACTAAAAATTAACTTAATTTTAATGGAACCCATTGCATTTAGCATGTGGTTCCCCAATGACAGTAAAAAAATAGCAAACATTTGTAAATCACTACAAAACTAAATAACTTAATTAATACCAATTCTGTGTCAAATGCAACAGTATCAATTATCTTCAAGACTATTATTATATGAACTAACAAATTTACAGAAATAAACTTAAAATTTAAATGGAACCCATTGCTTTTAGCATGTGGTTCACTAAGTCATACACTAAAAAGAACATTATGTTTCAACAAAACATTTATATATCAACTAACAAATTACCTGAAATAAACATAATTTAAATGGAACTCATTGCTTTTGGCCTGTGGTTCACCAAGGCAGACAGTAAATAGAAAATTATATTTCAACAAAACATATTTATTAAATATCAACTGACAAATTTACTGAAATAAAGTTAACTTCTATTATGATGAATTCAATGCAACATAACTTAAAAAGGCGGCCTCGGCGCACAACACAATCAATAAAAATAAACCCAAAAAAGGGAGTGTACGCTTAACACGGAAGCGTTTGCCGCATTTATAAAAAAACACAGGTTAAAGGTGGCTACGATAAAGTCACAGTTAGGAACAAGTTCATATCACAGTCAGCAGTTAATTGGCATACCACAAGCACAATACTAAACCTACAGTACTTTGTTATAGTGTAATTTTTATGAAAAAAAGATATGCTGTTCGAAATTAAGTTCTGAACTACTCGCAAAAATAATATTGTCATGTTTTGTGCTTGAAACATTAAAAATACTACACCGCAAAATATTTGATAGGTTTCACCAATTAAAAAATGGTTCCTAGTAGCTGCAAAGACTGTGAGGGGAAATGTTTCATCATCTTTTTTAGCATTTGTTCGAACTATTTTTTTGGATTTGGAAACAAAACCTGAAAAATGGCAAATACAAAAATTATGGTGAAACATTTTCTCAACCATTGCAACAACTAGAAATCATTATTTTTGAGAAAGTTAGTGCCAAATTTTTAAAGGTAACAGGGAACAAAACGGACACTCAAAATATCGAATTTTTATTTAAACTTTAGTTACTGAATCGTGCCTTTAGTAAAAAACTTCTATGACGCACATTTGAATATTGGGTTGGAGTTTGCAAATTTGGTAATTAATTTCAGTATAACTTAGATGCCAACTTTCAATGTCATTATTCTGAAACACCAATTTTCAGACTTAAGGTACACTTTTCTCTTTTTGTATTTTACTAGAAGGGTTGACATTTTCTGTGATGTCGTATACATGTCTATTTAACACAGTGAACCAAAAATATTCAAAAAAAATATTAAGTGAGTAAAAATAGGACGATTTTTCTAATTTAAGAAATGCACAAAATTTCTATTTAGGTTAATAACTTAAAATTATGAATGTTTTATCGTCAAACTTGAGGTTCATTGCGTTAAATGGACTTTTTTTATTTCTATAAAAATTATTTTCAGATACACGCAATAGTTGTGCTGGAAAGTGTACCTAAAAGCTAAAAAATCGGTGTTTTAAAATAATGATATATGAAGCTGGAAACAAAGTTATATTAAAATTAAATACCAAATTTGCGAACTCCAACTCCATATTCAGATGCGTATTATATAAAATGTTTCGTAAATATTCATTTTAGTGATTGAAAGTTAAAACGAAAATTTGATATTTTGAAGCGTCGCCGTCGTTTTGTTCCCTGTCCCCTTAACAGTATAGCAGTTTTTAACCTGTTACATAAATTCTGACTCAAATACTAATTATCTGTTAAAAAAAGTATCTTAAATAAATTAACGTTAAAAACGGATTTTCGTTTAAGCTCTTTATATAATTGTTAAAAACAATTATAAACTCCCCCTAAACACCATCCTCCAATTCCAATATCACTCATCTTTTTCGACAATCATTAACATTCGCATTCACTTAAACCCTACAATAAATTATTAAGGGTCGCTTGGAATCCCTTATTTCACAGCAAGTCTACCGGAACATCACGGACAATTAATAATTTACGACGAAAACCCATTGATGCAATTCGTTCCGTTATTTTGAAAGAACTGTAACATGTTTGTGAAAAGTTTTTTTTTGTATACATTACATCGACCCAAAACATTCAATAAGAATGTGAAAATGATTAAAAACTATTTTATTGGCTTGTCGTATATTAGTTGCGTTAAGGCTACAAGTGTACTGAAATATGTCACGTATTTTTGGACTGATAATTTAGCATTATAAGAAAGCCAAAACACTCCCTATGTATTTTGATCATTTTGAATAAAGGAAATTAGAAAATATCAATCAAAAAACGCAATTAAATCGCAATTTTTGTGTCATTTTTAGTACGTGCAAATTAATCTAAGTAATGGGCATATTTCTTATGATGTCACGCTCTGCATACTGCGATATCATTGGTTAATTTATTTTCTTTGACAAAGTGTTCAAAACAAGCCAAATAAACGAATTTTAAATTTAATTAAAAGTTTAAAGTTGCTTAATAATGATTTACTTTTTATTTTTTATTACTATACTATGGGTATGGGTTAATTTTATTTTTTTAAGTATTAAAACTATGATTTTTTTTTCTTAATAAACGTTTCCAATATTTGGTAGCAATCTGCATTAAAATCCCAGTTCATCAATTACACTCTTAAAACAAACGATCGGTTTTAACTCAGTCTGAGTTAATTTACACTCCTTTCCGTGCCGAAAATGCCTTTCCCCTATAGGAGTGAATTTCACTCTTTTTGCGGAGTGGGTAAAAGAAATAAAAGAAAACAATCTACGTCCTACACTCTTAAAACGAGCAGTTTTAACTCAGTCTGAGTTAATTTCCACTCCTTTCCGGTGCCGAAAATGCACTTCCCCTATAGGAGTGGATTTCACTCTTTTGTTTTAAGAGTGTAGGGCTAATAGTCAACAGCATTGTTCTCAAGCACAGTTTACACAAAATAACCAAAAATATCAATAACGTTTATGTCAAACTATTATTTCAATTCCACCTCAGTCGTTTTATAGATGCTTATTGCAGTGAACACTGCTATTATTGTTATGCGCTGTTATTACTTCCACAGTATGGATCAATGTAACAATGCTGTTATATCAGCAAAATGATGCACTGTAATCAATGAAAGAGTTTTTTTCATGTGCTGATTATGATGTATAGCCAGGACCAGCATTTACAAAGCAATCAGTCAGGAAAATGAGTTTTTGCTGTCTATAACAATTACAGATGCTCTTTTTTTATTATGCTTGAAAGCTCCCGATATTGTGATGAAATGAGGGGTTTTTTTTAGTATGAGTTAAATGATTGGTTCCCTTAAAGTTTTTGGTGTTTCACTTTTTTATCCAAATATTTAAGCAATTAATATTTTTGGATAGCGTATATGTTAAGTATTTACAGATTTTTGAATTGAAATGTATTGAATAAAGTTTTTTAGATCATATATTTTTATTTTATTAAAATACTAGCAAATAAATACCCGTTCTTCGCACGGACTAAAAGAATATCAAATCGAACCAAGTATATGTGTCATTTGATTTGCTATAGGATAATAAACTTTGCCTTTGTTCCCGTTTATTATAAAGAATGAAATCCCGTTACTTATATTGCTTTAAAATTTCAAAATAAAAATACATCACTATAAAATACACATCCTCATATCACAAAAATCTTCCTCAATATGAACTTACTGTCATCGCGATTTTCCTGATAAAGTCACTTAAATTATAAAATTTCGAAGCGAGATGATAAAGTTATAGAAAAATGCACTTAGAAAGCTTAAAAGTACACTTGGACTTCTTAAGAAACTGTTCATATAGTTAAATAAAAAAACAATAATTTTCCCCTTACAAATGCTAAATTTCCATTTCAATTTGAAATGGAAGTTTAAAATTCAAACGGATTTTTTATTGGTAATATTCCATCTAGTGCATGATAATATTTATATATTTTTTTTTATTTTCTAATAGTTTTTTGCAATTAAAAGATTTCACAAAACTTAGTTTCAATGATAATTTTTTATATTATTATTATTATACAAATGCCAGCCTGATGGTTGGCCACTAGGCCATTAGGCTTAATTTTTATTGTATAAACTTGTGGGTGCTTTAGTGCTACTCCAAACACGAAGAAAAAAATGCATATTTCATAAAATAAAGCATTAAAATTCTTTCATGTGATGTATGTGAAAGTTTATGTATCTTTTATAATTATGTTTTTTTCAACTATTTTAAAACATATAAAATATGTTTAAGAGATTACAAAAATATGTAAAATTATATTTGTCTTTAAAATTTAATAATTTTGAAACTTTTTTTCAGCATGTTTTGGAATCGATATAAGAAAAGGTTGGTAAACATTTTCCTACTTCAATTCGGAAAAATAAACTTAATTTCTATGCATTTATTCATCAATGTTTTGAGATAGGAACGAAAGAAATTCAATGTTTTATACAATTTATATGCTTATGTTGCATGTAAAGTTATTTTAATCTTGTAATATCTATTCGTAAACACCGAAACGAAATTTTTGAAATAAATCTGAATAACGGTTTTGGAATTTTTTTTTCTCTTAAAGGCTTTTTTGGAAATATCATATTTGCTTTGAAGCAAAAGTACTCGTATAATGTATAGAGAATTATTTATTAATAGTATTGCATATGCTCTATAATTAAATTCTTTATCATTTTTATGCAACGTTGCAAATTTTGTATTAATTATAAACTGACTTTAATTTTTTTCGCTAATATTGGATGTAAACCTGGAAAGGAAAAATTAAGTTTAGCTAAAATAAATATGTTTTATATGAGCCTATTTAATTTTGTTCTTCAATGTTATTTGCATTTTTATAATAATGAAATGTCTTGTAAATCGCACATTCACTCAAACAATAAAAAAACAAACACTTGATTCTATTAAAGGCGAGGGAAAAAATATGTTATTAAAAAATCTGTTGAAATTATCAGCAATACTGTCGAGTTTTTAAATTTTAGATTATTTATTTTGAATAAGGTAAATTTTATTTACGAAAATAAATCTGAAAGATTCTTTGAAGAAAGAAAAAAATAGTATCAAAAATTTCGACAATATCATAATATTGAATTAAAACCGGTTACACCGATAACTGCTTTCAATTACGTATTTAATATGCGTTGTACGATAACATTTTACAAGCAACCAATTGTAATATAGTGTTCATTTGTTTCCCACTTAAAAGTTTACATAAATATTATTTTTATTTAAAAAAACGCCGAATATTTAAACGTGGTTTAAGCAATGACTCAACTGAAAAAAAAATGTATTTCGTTTTTTTTTAATTGAAGCGGAAGAGAATTTTCTCTATGTAATAAAACACTTATACATATATAATTAATATTATGAATATGATCAATTTCAGTTTCACGAATGTAATTAGTTTAAATTTTAAGAATATAAGCATTCTAGGGAAGATAATTTTTTCACGTAATAAAACATATACAATTTAAAAATGTCTGAATATGAAAATTTTCAGTTTGAAGTTCACCTAAATTTATTAAATTACTAAATTTTAAGAATATCACAATTATTATCTTAATTTAATTCGGTTGTTTATATTTCAGCCGCACGAGCGTGATTCGTGGTCAAGTAGTCGGACCATCGGGCAGTGGTGTGGTCGGAGTCAGGGTCGGGATAGACCCCACGACTAAAACAGGATCCATTCTGACACAAGAAACAGGATGGTGAGTAAAGTTCTTTATCTGATTTTTTTTTCTTACAAAAAAATCTCTTTTCGCAAGTGTCATAGCAGAAAAAATGAAGATACATAAAATTAATACACAGTATTCTTACATTACTTACACGAAAAAATCCTATTAGCATATAATAATTTACGATCACTTTCTAAATAAAATTGGTATCGCAATCTCTGAATGGTTGAAGATGTAGAAAACTTCCAATACTAAAAATGTATTAGGTAGTAAATAGGTTTGGTTAGAAGTTATCTAAAATGACTTTGTTTTGAGCGCTTTAATCCAAAAATGATGAAATATCCTTATTTACTATTAGTTTTTGACATCTAAAAACCTCTCGTGTTCCCTTGACAAATAAAACATGCAAACTGCTAGTTTTTCTGAAAAGGCTTACCAAAAACATTCTTCGAATCACTGAAGATAATATTTTTTGTGTTGTGACATTATAAAAGAATATGTAAATTACCTTATTTTAAAAATGCAAATATTTTATGCATAAAACAAAAATTTCCAATTTCATATTAGTTTAGAACTTCTCTAAATTTACAAGAGCTTCTCAAACTTTTTAAAGTGAGTTAAAAATAAATTCATCAAACATTCTTCGGGTAAACCAACGAACCTTCGGTTCGCCAACTTTATTGGAAAAAACTCGGCAATCCTAACAACCACCGCAAGACTTTGTTATACTTAAAAAAAATAAACTCGGTTTGACGTCACTCAAAAATAAAATTCATAAATATATATTATCGTTTGCGACCACAAGTTTGTGTCAGGTCGTATGGCATCGACTGTCAAAAAACTTTTTTTTATTTCATTTTTTTTTCAGGGTCCATTTTATTTTTGTTTTTTGAAACTTAAGTGAAGCGATTCGACCAGTTTTGCCAGTCGCTTAGGTTTCGTTGGTTGATTGACACTATCAATGATTGCCTAGGACGGAGAATTTAACCGATGCTTACGTCCTATGATTACCTAAGTACTTTTAGTTATGGGATATTCTAGGACGTTGGTTTATTTTGCAGTGCTCGGTCCCGGCTTTTTTTTATTAATGTTATGTAACAAAGTTACTGGAAACCTGTCAAGGTTGATATTAGTCCAGGTTACAGCTTTTTGAAGTGATATTGATAAAATCTGTCACGTAGTTGTGTACTTTGTTTTAGTGAATAATTTCTTCACTATACACATTACAAAATCTTATACATTGTATATTTTTATGATTAAAATACTAGCAAACAAAAATGTAAATTTGTGTACTTGCAAATCCTTATACGAAATTGCAGGGTTTCCCGAGTTTAATTTATTTGTTAAGTATGTTGAAGAATCATTCGTTATTCAGAATTTTTCGTAGAAGGCTAGCTTCCAGTCATCCTACTAATATAATATATACTGGGAATCAGTACATATTCTTTTGAGAATTTTTGAACTGCTCAAAAAATGTTTCTGAAATACTCGGGAACTTTTCTGAAATTTACGTACATCGTATAGCTTCCCAATATTTTCAATGTTTTTTTTCCAGTTCATCTATCAAACTAATGATCAACTTCAAATATTTTTATTTCTCAATCAGGTTTGATCTCCTGGTCAACGGTGGTGGAGCCGTCAAGCTACACCTTCAGCGAGAACCATTCCTCCCCGCAACCGTAACTGTCACCGTCCCTTGGAACGAAATCGTAGTGGTGGACAAAATCGTCCTCCAGCTACCGGGCGTTCGGAAAAAGTCGCCCAAGAAGGACGATTTGGACGAGGCGAAGGCGACTGTTTGTGACGATCACGATTACGACGCCATGAAGCCGGTAGTTTTGGCGACTTGGAAACACGGTTTCCAAGGAGGATGTCCTGAGAGATCGTCGGTGTTGGCTGAGTCACAGGTTTGTTGATGAATTACAATGATACAATAGTAATTTTGAATAATTTTTTTAAATAAAGATAGTAATGTTTTGGTACTTTTTGGTATTTTTTTCATTTCGCGGGCGCAAATATCGCCAAATGGAATTTTTTGTAACAAACAGAATGTTTTGGTGACAAAACACACTATACGCAGTTAAAAGACCACAGTATATTCAATTAAAGGACAACAGTATGCACAGTTAAAGAACAAAATAATATAAAAAACCTCAGGATAGTTCAAAATGTGAGTCATTTAAAAAATAACAATTTACTGATTTTATAAAAAAAACTTACAGAAATTCAAAATGCATATCCTTACCTGCTGACAGTCTCTAAAACCCTGAGCAAATAATTTTTATTAGTTTCAATATAATCATCGGAATTTCCAAAGTTTAGGTAATGTTATTATACCAAACAATTGCACACACCCTGCAGAGGTTTTTATTGCTTTATTTTTCATTATTACAATTGAATTGACGCAGAAAAGCAAACAACACTGTAGTCCTGTAAAAGTTGTTTTGTTATTACATATTGATTTAACACAGAGAAAACAAACAACAGTTTGGCCCTGTACTTAAACTTACAGAAATTCAAAATGCATATCCTTACCTGCTGACAGTCTCTAAAACCCTGAGCAAATAATTTTTATTAGTTTCAATATAATCATCGGAATTTCCGAAGTTTAGGTAATGTTATTATACCAAACAATTGCACACATCCTGCAGAGGTTTTTATTGCTTTATTTTTCATTATTACAATTGAATTGACGCAGAAAAGCAAACAACACTGTAGTCCTGTAAAAGTTGTTTTGTTATTACATATTGATTTAACACGGAGAAAACAAACAACAGTGTGGCCCTGTAGAAGTTGTTTTGTTATTACAAACGTTTAACTACAGTGAAGCAAACATTCAGGACTTATTTTTAATTTATTTTAAATTCATTTTTACATTTTTTTAAACAATTTTTATCTAATTTTATTAGTTTAAAATATAGTTAAATAATTTGAAGACTTATATAAAAAATTATTCACTTAAGATTAGATTCATTCACACTAGATTCACATTAGATTCACTTAAGCAATTTTCAATAACAAATCAAAAAATTAATTTTTAAAACTGTGTACTGTTTGTAATTCTTAATATCGTAGACAATTTTTCTAAAATAACACAAAATACCGAACACAATATCGAGTGTTTTAATAATTAATTTTAGTAAATTTTAATTTTTTTTAATTGAGCCGAAGTTCTTTTAAAGCTTTTATCACGGTCAATGCACTTTAATTTTTTTATTTTGAAAAAATGGGGGTGTAACATTGCACGAATATCAATTACCACTAACTAAATTAATACAATTAAAAGTAATAACATACGGAAAAGAGATAATTTCAATGCTTGGAAACCAAAGAAGTTCTGCTACTTCTACCATTTGCACGTGCGTGATTTTCTCGAAAACCTTAAGGAGACGCGGTACCCAAAATTTAGGGCTGCCCATAAAATAATTAAACATGCTCGAATGCTGTGAGCTAAGGATATTGCAAAAAAAAAAGGATTCTTTTATAATGGTGGAGGTTTATTGAAAATGATATAGTGGTTTGGTAAAATGGTTTTTGAAATTTTATGTTGATTTTTTGAACTTTTAATTTTTTCGGCTTGTGAATGGTTAAAGCCCTAATGCTTTTAGGTAAATTAATGTAGAGCTCCAGAATCTTTGTCCTGTATTGAGGCGTATACTATTAACAAAAGTTAGTATGGGATAAGGTCTAGTGTGAATAGTTATTTTTTTTAAATGAAGAAGTTGAAAATTCACAAAAAATCTTATTTTTGGGCAAATTTTTATACATAAAGCTACATAACTGTTATTGTTTAACTTTTAGCTCAATATCCATACCAACTTTTATTAAGAGATGTTGTGGGAACATTTTGAAAAAAATCTATTAAAAATTCTTTAAATAGTAGGAGAAGTAGCGTTTTGAAAAAACGTTAAAAAAAATTTTAAATTTTAATTTTTCAAAAAAAATTATTTTCAATATTTATTATTTTTACGCATATGTTTATTGAATGTTAGTTCTTTGTAAAACTAGTTTAATTTGGATGCTAGCTATAAAAATACTGTATTTAGGTTTATGGGTTCCGCGTCCCCAATAAGACAACCGACAGGTATTGAGAACTCGTGTACAAAATGTGCCCATAGCTCTTTTATTCCGAGATGTCAAGTGGTTTCAGACAGACAAGGGACCGATGTTCAAAAACCCCTTTTTTAGAATCAATACCCCCCCCCCCCCCCTCCAAGCGTGTAGATAACGCAAAATCTCCATTTCAGATTTTCGACCTGATCGCGACACTTTCATTGCCTCATATTTCCCATTAGGTAATTCCGAGTTAAGTAAAAAATAAATGTTAAGCCACAGTTTTAATGTTATTTTGTTTTTACCATGCCCACGGCGAACACAAAAACACTTTTTTTTTAAAAATAGTTACCTAAAACCATGGAAAGGAATGAAAATAATATAGTTTTAAATAAAACAAGAAGTTCATAAAGAACTAAAATAGCCTACTTTCCCGTTACTTAAATACTTACTGAAGTTCTAATCGGGAAAAAACTAGGTTTCTAACAGTAAATATCATCAACAGCCGTTTCTACACTAGATTTATACATATTAGAAAAAAAATCGAAACACAGCATCCAGCTAATAATTTAAACTTCTAAAAGCCAAAATCAACTATTTTCCTTAATATTATTTCGCAAATCAATTAAACATTATTTATCGTCTGCTCGCGATTTATTTGTAGTTCGAGGAATAATTAAATATTTATTAATAACAAAAGTAATGAAACTCCAAACTGCATTAAAAAAATAAGAAATGTAAATTAAAACTTAGCATAATTGTATGCAAAAGTATGCCTTGCCGCTTTCTTGTTAGATAATTAATGAATAATCAAGGAATCAAATTGTGCTACATTTTATGACGTCATTCCAAACTGATTCATGAAAATATTATTTTGCTTCAAATATGTTTAAATAAATAAAGTTTCTCATGCCATTGTTGATTTGGCAACAGTGATTTAAATGACTCAAAATTGAATTTCAATGCTAATTCAATGGGAAATTCGCCGACAGATAGTAGATTTATGTCCGTCCGGACGTACAGACAGACGGACAAAAAGTATGAAAGTTGGGTATCTGAGGTCATAGCTTTCTAACAAAAAAAGAATTTTTAAGATCCGATGGATAGAACCGATTTTGGAAGGGGGGGGTACGGACAGACAGACAGACGGACGGACAGACAGACGGAAAGACAGACAGACATACGAACAGACAGACAGATGGACATCAACCGCATTTCAATACCTACAGTGACTTAAATGACTCAAAATTGAATTTCAATGCTAATTCAATGGGAAATTCGCCGACAGATAGTAGATTTATGTCCGTCCGTACGTACAGACAGACGGACAAAAAGTATGAAAGTTGGGTATCTGAGGTCATAGCTTTCTAACAAAAAAGAATTTTTAAGATCCGATGATTAGAACCGATTTTGGAAGGGGGGTACAGACAGACAGACAAACGGACAGACAGGCGGACAGACAGACGGACAGACATACGAACAGACAGACAGATGGACAGACAGACAGTTGGACATCAACCGCATTTCAATACCTACAGTGACACTTAAATGACTCAAAATTGAATTTCAATGCTAATTCAATGGGAAATTCGCCGACAGATAGTAGATTTATGTCCGTCCGGACGTACAGACAGACGGACAAAAAGTATGAAAGTTGGGTATCTGAGGTTATAGCTTTCTAACAAAAAAAGAATTTTTAAGATCCGATGATTAGAACCGATTTTGGAAGGGGGGTACGGACAGACGGACAGACGGACAGACGGACAGACGGACATCGACCGCATGTCAATACCTACTTTTTCATTTTTTTAATTCTTTCGAATTAAAAAAAGAAAAGTAGGCTAAAAAGGACCCAGCAACAGTTTTATACTCCCAAATGCAATCACAGGCGAACACAAAGGACGTGACCCCCACATAAGAAATCTCAGCATCGAGCAGTAACCCCATAAAATAAAGGGCAAAATCACATCAAAATCCTATCTGGACTCGGCTCTGAATTGGTTGGTGACAGTTGTAAATGGTAGTTTTATCCATACTAAGCCCATTATTTATTTGTAATGATTAAAATATCCGTGTTATTACATTAAAAAATTTATTTATACATTATGATTTTAATTCTTTAAGAATCATAGTGCAATTTTTTTCACTTCATTTATTATTTATTATTACAAGAATGTTTTTTAAATTTGTACAATAAAGCCTGTGAAGCAGTAGTATATTTTTTATTTTCATAAAAGTAAATCGAGCAATTATTTTCTTGGACTTGGTATATTACTTTATTGTCCTCTTACCCCCAAATAATATGGAATGAAAATTTAACAATTAAACTTTGGTATAAAAAAAATTATTTTGAAGTTTTTATTTCGTTTTTGCATAACTGGGCTCTTGAAATAATATTAGCGGTGCCACATGTACCATATAGGAACATTTATGAAAAAAAATATGAATTAATTTTAGCTTCCACATTACGTTTATAAAGTAAAAAGTGGAAGGTATTATAATCGTTCAGTCCGTCTGTCCGTCACCCACTTTCATATCCCAAACTACAAATGCTACGGACAAGTGTGATACGTCAAAAAAATTCAGCGCATCGAAATTAGAATACATTGAAAATTTTAGAAAAGAATTCGAATTCGAAGTACTTCCATTATTTAAAAAACTGCAAAATTTAATGCTCATTTAAAAAGCATAGAAAGCCATTTTTATTAGAATTAAATCACCATCACCATTGGCAACAATCGCTCGAGAAACTTTGATTCTTTTGGACAATAAATTAAAATAAATTTATTTTTGCGACATCGATCAGTTTGAAATGACGTCAAATATATTTCACTGCGAGATTCTTTGTATGTGGATATGAAATGTTTTCATCCTATTTAAAAGCGAGGAATATTACATATTTATTCTTTGAAATATAAATTAATTTTTGCAAACGATAAGTAATAATTATTGAATTTTCGAAATAAAATAAATGAAACTAGCCAAGTTTAGCATGTAAACGTTTAATATAGAATATCAATGCTGTGTTTGTCGCCTTTTTACCTGTTAAATACAACTGTTGTGTGGAAGCGGGTTAAGTGACATATTCTGTTACAAACCTACTTGTTTATTTTAGGATTCCCTCTCTCATGTCTCCAATACTATCTTTCAAATAAATTGGGGGTGGCGAGTTCAGTTGGTAAGGTGCCAACCTTACTAAATGTCTCAGGTCTAGATTAGAGCATTGCCAAAGTAACTGCAGACCCATAAACAGTCTGTGCAGCAGCTAAAAAGTCAGATGAATAATGATAACTCCATGTAGAGGGAGTGCACGTTAAGGGGGAATGGGTACGCTGGACCGCGAGTCTCCAAACTCAAGTGCCTCAGTGTTAATACAATGACGAAAAAAATATTTTCTCTGGCACATTTCTCCGGCTGTATTGAATATTACAACAAACGTTTTTTTTAAATAATAAATCTAGATAACTTACAGGTCTCTATCTTCAAACTTTTTGAAATTGCTTCGAATATTTTGTGTAAAATTATTTATTGAAAATTAAAAAAAAAAAATATTCGAACTAATTTCAAAAAGTGGGAAGGTCGGGACCTGTAAGTCAGCTACATTTATCACATAAAAAAATCTACTTGTAAGAATATTCAATACAGCCGGAGAAATGTGGCAGAGAAAATTTTTTTTTCGCCATAGGATTAACACTGATGCACTTTGCTTTGGAGACCCCCGGTCCAGCGCGCCCATTCCTCCTTAAAGATGCTTCTTTGTCTCGACGCTGCGTGCGATGCCGTCGTTAACAGTTGCGTTGTTTGCTTAAACAGGTGTATGCCCGTCACTTGACTGTAGCTCTAAATTATGACGCCCTAAACGAACAGTTAATCGGCTTATTAATCTATAATAATAAAAGAAAGTCTGTGTGTGTGTGTTTGTTTGTTTTCGGATCGTAAAAGACATACTTATACTGCCCTCAGAAATTCGAAATTTTTAAGATAGATTCCCTTTAATACTATCGTGTGCACCTGAGGCTTAGTTTTTTCATATTTGTTTTATTTTTAGAGAAAATTCGGATTTTCTGAAAAAAATACACCACTTTCGCTCAAATCCGATCATTTTTTCTCTTTCCTGATGCCATCGGCTGAAAAAATTAAATAAAACTTTTAACGAAAACATTTAAAATTCAAAATGTTTATTTTATTCTTTTGCCATTACTTTCAGAAACTAAATTCATTATTTGAAAAATAATTGACATGTTTCAAGTGAAGTAATTCCGCCAGTCTTTATTCCCGGATTTTATTGTAGGTTTATTTGATGATTTTTTAATTGATTTTTCTGTTGACTGCATGTATGCATATTTAAGCAATAAATGTATATAGTTAAGCTATTACTGAACTATGATGGTTAATAAAAGCCATCGCACTAGAGCTATTGGTGTTTTATGTCTTTATTTTTTCGCCAAATACGTTGCCAAACTCGCCAAATTATTAACTAAAATTTGCCAAATAGACAATTTCTTTTATAAATAATTTATAAGCTGGTCGGTTGTTCGAAGGTCATTTTGTTAGAGCTGTATAATGGGTGTGGGTAGCTATATCTATTTTCTCGCCAAATTATTTCCCAAATAGCGCCAAATGAGCTAAAAGGTTTTATGTATTTATGAGGGAATTGTGATGACATTTATGAGTGCATTTTATAGCGCATTTTTCATTTTGGAATTTTAAGGCAATGAAATGGGATTTTATAATTTATAACGAGCGGAAACAATGATAAGTTTATGATCCTATAACAGGGTATATGGTACACATATTTGGAATCTATTTCATATTTTTTTATTCCGTGCGAAGAACGGGTATAAATTTGCTAGTTTGTTATAAAGAAAAAGTCCTGAGTATCGTCAGTTAAATATTGACCATCTGACGCTAAGACCCAACTTTTTCCGCATTTTTTACATCAGTCTTTCGTACCTTAAATTTTACAATAATTTAATTTTTATTCATAATGTTCTTTTTTACATGGAAATGTTTTTAAAAGACCATCTTTTTCGAAAATAAACCTAATTCTTATTTTTACAAATAAATATTTTAATTGAAATGAATTTAATTTAACATTTCTGCAGTGAAAATAATCATACATATTTGCCCATTTTTAGGCCTTTTGTGAGGTAAATAAATTATTGCCAATTACAACTCTTACCAACCAGTGACGAGACCTGAAGACGTTTTTGTAGTGTCCATAAATTCGTCTCTATACGGGATTTGATTTGCTTCCCAGAGACTTTTTACAATTGGATTCTTTCGAGCCGAAAATAAAACGGTCAGCAATAAGAGATATCTTCAGGAGAAAGACAATGAAATGGAAGTATTTCATAAAAACCGGGGCAGGAACTAAATTTTATTTCTCCAAAGTGCCCTTTCAGCGTCCCTTTGATGATATCAGATTGCAGGGAGTTTTGAGTTGTCTTTTACTTTAGGGTTTATTGAGAGGTTTAAGCTGGAAGGGTCGGTTGATTAATTCGGTTGAATTACTTGGAAATAGATATATGTTTTTGTAACGGAGAAAATACCGTTATATTTAGACATTTGAAATTGTTTTAGTTACACAGCGTATTTCTAAGAGTAATTCTCGGGGTAAATGTCACTAGATTTATCGAATTTCTGTTTACCCTTTCCGTCGCCGTCAGTTAACACATTTAGAGTGGAAGCGCAAAATGCAATTCTAACAAGCACACACGTAAGTTCGGTTCATTTTTGTCTCCAACTATTGGGGAGAATAGAAAGAATGCGTCATAAATTTAATATGTCATGCACGTACTATGTGTCATTTACTTTTAAAGCAAGCAATCTTTTTCCAACTACAGTCCCTAGGCAAATTATTAGACGCACTGTATTTTTTTAGTAATGATGAAATCATACCAAAGAATGCCATATCATTAAAAAAGATGTCGATATATGTATTAAGTATAGCAGATAGTATTTTCTATTCAATAGCTTAAGATTAGGAACACAAATGTCCTTCTAAAGGTATTTTGTTCACCATTGATTGATACATAAAATCTTGCAGTGCGTTGGAAGCAGACGAAATACGTATTCAAACTTATAGGAATGACTCCAGAAAATAACTCTTTTCTACAAAAGATTCAACTTTCAGCAAATGTTCAGAAAAATATTGTAAATAATAAGAAGTAAAAACTGAAAAATCGATATTTTGGCCAATTTTTGGGTACCGCATCCCCTTAACTAGATTACTGGTAGAAATTTAAAGTATCATCTGCTGGCTATATTTTCTGTAGGCTTCCTACAAATTCTAATACGTATCTTTTTATACAGATGATTCAGACGAACTATTAATGTAACCTCTAATCTTACCTATAATACCACACTTACCAGTCACATTTTTAACATTTCAGGTCATCCAAGAGAGCCTTCCCATTCCAAGCACAGATCTCCACCTCGTCTACCACAGCAGCCGAGCAGCTGGATACCTGTCCACGATACAGCTGCAGCTGACTCCGGACTCGATACCGGCGAGCCTTCGACTTATCCACCTGCGGATATCCATCGAGGGGATACTGTTCGAGAAAGTGTTCGAAGCGGATCCCGCTATCAAGTATACCTATGCGTGGAACAGGAGGAATGTCTACAGGCAGAAAGTGTATGGAGTTGCTACTGCTACTGGTGAGCAGTGTTAGAAATTCATCAAACAAATTGAAGCGCAATCTCTGCGATTAACCCAAAAAACAAATGCAGAATATCTAGGCGCATTTGTTAGAAAAAAATTTTACATAAATATTTTCTATTACATTAAAGCTATGTTTATTAAACATAAAAACCATTTTTTTACTACAAATATACTACTTGTGCAGTAGCATCATGTGTGTACTTGTTTTCTTTTCGATTGTGGAGTCTGTAGAGTGGAATGTATTTTTGGGGGGCTGGAGGGGAGCATTTGTTATTCCGTAGTATTTTTTTCCCAGTAGGATTTTATTTTTCCAATTTTTTTTAAAAATGGAAATAGTGTATATTTTCCATTCTTAAACCGAGTCGCGACAACTGCGACTAAATTAATTTTATGGTCGCAAAACAAAAAAAATTGGTCGCATTTTGCGACTTGCGTCCGGGAATTTCGAACCCTGGTGGTGAGTACATGTCATCAGCTGTTTCTTTTCTTTGATAATCGGGAAACTGTTTTTAAATGTACCTAAGATGCAATCTTGAACGGTTATGTTTCACTTATGTATAAATAAAAGATACTAAAAGTTTTCCCTGATTTTATTTAACTCCTTCCTTTTTGCCTAAGTGGTTGGTTGGTAGGTACACATATATATTCCGGTTTGTGTGCTTGGTCAGAGACCCTCTTATAATCATTCGCCAACAGGGCCGGATTTAAAGATTTGCCGCTTGTAGGCTACGATTGATTTGCCTGCCGCCCCTGTCACAATATTCTCCGCTTTCAGGGAAAGGTAGCTGGTTAGCTGCAAAATAGGGTGGTATGTGCTGTTTAAAATAGATACACATATTAGAATCATCTATGTACCGTTACACGCTAAATCGAAAGCAAAATAGGCGATTTTTTTTAAACTGTTCGACTATTTTTCTTTCAACTTCGAAATCTGGGAGGAGGGGTGCAATTGCCCTCGCAGCTACCATGTTTGCTACGAAATATTCTTATTATATATACGTTTACGGTTTACGCATTAATAGAAATTATTTGTTTTCTTTCTTAAAAAATATTCGTATCTTTATAATAATATTTTTATGCCGAATGCTGCTTTAATGGGTCGTAAAATTTGCCGCCCCGAAAAATTCGCCGCTCTAGGCTACAGCCTACTTAGCCTATTTAGAAATCCGGCCATGTTCGCCAACGCTCCCGTGATATGTATGGATTGCGTGTGTTCAGTAGTGACGCTCCAATAAGATTAAAACTAGCTTAAATACTTCCAATGAAACGCCAATGGTTGGGGTGTCCAGTAAGACACACGGCAAAATAATATCCAATAAAGCGTTTTTATAACCCGTTTTCTTGAAAATTTTCCGACCGTTAAGAAGCTAAACGTTGAAAAACTGTGCTTTACAAATTCTAGGATATTTTCGAAAACAGTGATAATTAACCTTTGAAATATTAGTTATTAAGTGAAACATTGAAATATTTTAGTTTTTAGAGCTACATGATGAATTTTTTAAAAACAAAAACTTCAAAAATCCTCTGTAAATTAGTCTTTCAAAAAACAATATTCCTTATTCTTAGACATTTCTCATCAAATATGTAAAAACGCGTGCCCATCGATCTGCTCCAAACCCCTATAAAAATGGATGAATATCTAATTTCAGTTTAAAATAATCATACAGAAATCAAAATAAACAACATTTTGCCCTCTAAAGTATATAAAAACCTTAAGTTTTACAAATAATTTTAAAGGCACTATTTTTCAAAATCACATTTCCAAAAAACTTTTATAGAACTTAAATACTGACATATAAAGGATATTTAATCGAATTATAATTACACAATTATAACGAAAGCAATCTCTTTAAGTAATTATTTAAATTAAATAGAAATACATTGCATGAATCAGATGGATCTCAAAAATATTAGGACAAAAATTAAAATTAATATCATCATACAATACAACAAATAATAACATTAGCAATCATTAAAACTTAATTTACAATGCACTAAGCAGATACGAAGCATCGAAATCCTAATAAATCCTTCAGAAATAACTAGATTGGAAACGAAAGTTGCATCTATGGACAAGATAAATAGACGCACATTCTTGGTGCGAAGCCAAACACAAGCAATCGCATTTGTTGCACTGCTGTCAAATGTAAAATAACCCCGGGTCTGTGCTTATCCTGGCATTTGCACATTTAATAGATGGCTCGAACTTTCGATGGCATTTCGGGGTTAATTTTTCACTTTGTCAAAGGCGATTCGAGAGTGACTTTTACTGTAACTAATAAATGACGGGTATTAGGGTGGCATTTGGTAGTATCGTATTATAAATTGAGACGTTTATTTCTGAAATCAGTGAAGTGAAGATCACTTGAACAGTTTCTGAAATAAACGATACATAAACTATAACGTAACTATTACACAAACCGTTCTTATCTATTCCTACTGTTTTTGTTTTTTTTGGAATAAAAACAGTCGACATTGACTGTCTTATTTCGGGGTAAATTTTTCACTTTGTCAAAAGCGATTCGAAAGTGACTTTTACTGTAACTAATAAATGACGGGTATTAGGGAGGCGTTTGGAAGTATCGTATTATAAATTGAGACGTTTATTTCTAAAAGTCAGTGAAGTGCAAATCACTTGAATGGTTTCTGAAATAAACTATACATAAACTATAAAGTAACTATTATACACAAACCGTTCTTATCTATTTCAACTGGGTTTTTTTGGACTAAAAACACTCGACCTTGACTGTCTTGGCTTCCTAAAGACATTGACGGCATTTGGGGTTAATTTTTCACTTTGTCAAAGGCGATTCGAGAGTGACTTTTACTGTAACTAATAAATGACGGGTATTAGGGTGGCGTTTGGAAGTATCGTATTATAAATTGGGACGTTTATTTCTAAAAGTCAGTGAAGTGCAGATCACTTGAATGGTTTCTGAAATAAACGATACATAAACTATAACGTAACTATTATACACAAACCGTTCTTATCTATTTCTACTGGGTTTTTTTTTTGACTAAAAACACTCGACCGTCTTGGCTTCCTAAAGACACTGACGGCATTTGGGGTTAATTTTTCACTTTGTCAAAGGCGATTCGAGAGTGACTTTTACTGTAACTAATAAATGACGGGTATTAGGGTGGCGTTTGGAAGTATCGTATTATAAATTGACACGTTTTTATTTCGAAAAGTCAGTGAAGTGCATATCACTTGAACGGTTCCTGAAATAAACAATACATAAACTATAACGTAACTATTAAACACAAACCGTTCTTATCTATTTCTACTGGGGTTTTTTTTACTAAAAACAGTCGACCTTGACTGTCTTGGATTCCTAAAGACACTGACGGCATTTGGGGTTAATTTTTCACTTTGTCAAAGGCGATTCGAGAGTGACTTTTACTGTAACTAATAAATGACGGGTATTAGGGTGGCGTTTGGAAGTATCGTATTATAAATTGGGACGTTTATTTCTAAAAGTCAGTGAAGTGCAGATCACTTGAATGGTTTCTGAAATAAATGATACATAAACTATAACGTAACTATTATACACAAACCGTTCTTATCTATTTCTACTGGGTTTTTTTGGACTAAAAACACTCGACCTTGACTGTCTTGGCTTCCTAAAGACACTGACGGCATTTGGGGTTAATTTTTCACTTTGTCAAAGGCGATTCGAGAGTGACTTTTACTGTAACTAATAAATGACGGGTATTAGGGTGGCGTTTGGAAGTATCGTATTATAAATTGACACGTTTTTATTTCGAAAAGTCAGTGAAGTGCATATCACTTGAACGGTTCCTGAAATAATTTCGAAAAGTCAGTGAAGTGCATATCACTTGAACGGTTCCTGAAATAAACAATACATAAACTATAACGTAACTATTAAACACAAACCGTTCTTATCTATTTCTACTGGGGTTTTTTTTTACTAAAAACAGTCGACCTTGACTGTCCTGGATTCCTAAAGACACTGACGGCATTTGGGGTTAATTTTTCACTTTGTCAAAGGCGATTCGAGAGTGACTTTTACTGTAACTAATAAATGACGGGTATTAGGGTGGCGTTTGGAAGTATCGTATTATAAATTGGGACGTTTATTTCTAAAAGTCAGTGAAGTGCAGATCACTTGAATGGTTTCTGAAATAAACGATACATAAACTATAACGTAACTATTATACACAAACCGTTCTTATCTATTTCTACTGTTTTTTGACTGTCTAGTATCGTATTGAAGTATCGTATTATAAATTGAGACGTTTTTATTTCGAAAATCGGTGAAGTGCAAATCTCTTGAATGGTTTTATAACCTAATGCAACTATTGCGAAAATAGTTTCTTATCTATCCCTACTATTTTTAAGGACTAAAGACCGTCGACTTCGCTGTCGATGTCATTTAATATCGCGCATGCTAGCTATCTAGGTATGATTAATGTGTCATATATTAATTTCGTAAAGATGGTTGTTTGCCTTTGTATCAGATATAGAAACACACGCTATTTTATGTTGTTGTTAAAGTGGGCCCCCAGGGCATAGCCTTGAAGGCAAAAGGGGTGCAGTAGCTTCCATTGGCATTTTGAGCATCCATCTGTTTTATGTAACATTTAGCTCAAGTCTTAACCTTAACCTTAGTAACTCTTTATGTATGTACCTTTTAGCTCATTTGGCGCCTTTTTGGTAAGGATTTCCGAGAAAAGAGATATAGCAACAATGTATTTTTTCAGAATATTCGAATTTTCTCTAAAAATAGAACATTTTGAGCTCTGAAAGTTCAAAATCTGTAACTTAAGTATGAACTACACATTTGTGCCAAGTTATGAGTCAAACAAATGTCTAGTTTATGAGTCTATTAGAGGCATACACACAAACACACAAAACTTCATTTTATTCTTATAAATTTCGACCCTGTACGACGCCAAAAATAAAGCAGTATGGTGCGGACATTGATCAATCACTGTAAAATGCCAGATTTCTGCACACACAAAAAAAGGTTTCTAGGCTTTTCTACACCCTGCACCATCATAGGAAAAAAAATTACATTTTTTTTTCTTAAGTAAACGGTGCAGTTTACCTTAACAAAGCGCCCAATAACCAAATTTTGAATTTGTTTCTTTTTTCACGGTTCTTCTTATTTAAAAAAAACCGATAACAAGGACAATTTTTCGTTGTTTTGCAGATTAAATGTATCATTTATTTCAAAATCCAGCCAAGTGATTTGCACTTCACTGTTTTTAAATGACACAACATTCAATTGCGTGTCCTATATAGTACTACGCCGGAATCTCAGTGATATTATTAATTTTAGATTTTAATAATTATTTTTAAAATAAATAGTAATAAATATTCATTAATTGCAATGATAGTCATTAATAATTATTATTATGTGCATTAGTTATTGTAAGTTAGTCATTAATTACAACATCATATTTTTGAAAATAAATAGTCACCAACTATACCCTTGTTCGAAACTCCATAGAACTTCAATTTGATGTGTAGTAAAAAATATTTCAAATTTCGTCAATCGAAAAGTCGTTTATTCTAAATCGTATATAAGTACTACCACGGAATCTCAGTGATATTATTAATTTTAGATTTCAATTATTATTTTGAAAATACATAGTAATAAATATTCCTTAATTACAATAAAAGTCATTAATAATTATCATTATGTAGATTAGTTATTGTAATTTAGTCATTGATTACAACACTATTTTTTTTAAAATAAATTGTCACCAACTATACCCTTGTGCGAAACTCCATAGAACTTAAATTTGATGTGTAATAAAAAATATTTCAAATTTCGTCAATCGAAAAGTCGTTTATTCTAAATCATATATAAGTACTACGACGGGATCTCAGTGATATAATTAATTTTAGATTTTAATAATTATTTTGAAAATAAATAGTGATAAATATTCATTAATTACAATAATAGGCATTATCATTATGTGCATTAGTTATTGTAATTTAGTCATTAATTGCAACATAATTTTTTTGAAAATAAATAGTCACCAACTATATACCCTTGTACGAAACTCCATAGAACTAAGTATGTAAATTTTTCAGTTAGAGAATGACATCATACTAAAAGTTTAATTGCATAATGCATACTTAAACTTTATTTTTATTAACTAAATATGCTCAGTAATAGAACCTAAAGCAAAATTTATTCTCAATAATTTATTACACTCGTTTCATTTTGAAGTTTCCTATTACTTGCTTTCAAAAATGAAAATAAAATTGGCCCTTAGAAATTTTCTTCTCCCAATACATCACATAAATATAAGCATTCAGTACTTGAACGTTCCTATTGAATTTCTATCAATTCAAAATGGACCGGAATTTGGAGCTCATTCACTCACAAGGAACAAAACTGATCGCGCCAAGTGTTTTTTGCACGTATATTGTATAGTTGGATTAAGAATAAAAAACGAAATAATATATTTCATTAGTTCTTAAGAAAATACAGAAGATTTTGGTTTAACTTGAATTATCGTCGCACTAGAGCTACACGAGGGCAATTGGCGACGGGCGTCATATTTTAGAACCACAGTCAAGTGACGAGCCGACACCTGAGTAGGCACCCAACGCATCCGTTAAGAGCGACATCGTACGCAACGTTAGGACTTTGAAGGATATTTAACGTGCACTCCCTCCACACGGGGTATTATTCGTCGGTCATTTTTGGCTGCACGGGCCGTTTATAGGTCTTCAGTTATTTTGGCGATGCCCGGACCCGAACCTGAGACCTTCCTCATGCTAGGCGAATGCCTAACCGACTGGGCTCCCAAGCCCGAAAATACGGAATAATTATCATATTTGTTAAAAGCACTTTTAAGCTTTAAAAATATATATTAAAGTATTTGGCAAATAATCTTCAAATAGGGTTTTTAAACAATTTAAAACATCGTTGAATATTTGTCAAGTAGTAATTGAGTAGAATTTATCACATTACCAGTTCTAATTTAAATTTCCCCAAACAAATTACGCACTTTGCTTTATTTAAATGTAATGAATATTCTAAGAGTTTCGTATATTTTACCTGAATTTCTTATGTCGACGATTTACAATTTATAAATTTATAATATTCATCGATTTTTATTGTTTGACTTTAATTTAATGACAGTGCATAGATCTAAAATAATGTATTAAAATTAGCATTTTGATATCAAACTTTTATAAAACCTTGAACACAAAAGATTACAATGTATTCAGAATTGTTGTATTGAAATGTTAGTAGAATAAATATTCGATTTTAAAAGGCATCAAAACGAAAACACTAAGTAACTGAAGATTAAATAGATCAAGAACTCATTCAAAAATTAGGATTTCAGAATCTGTTCTGGAAATTGAAATCTGTCCATTTTAAAAAGAACTACAATAGACCACAACTATTTTTCGAACAAAAACATTCCATAAAAAGTTACATTTCTGTATCCTCTTCTTTTACTCCGCCATTAATGGCTGTCATTTGATACGTTTTTCAAGAAATAGGCCAAGTGGAGTTTATTCATCTTCATTGATGGTCTCATCAACTATAAGTAGGCGAACAATGCCAAGAAATATTCCCTCGCCAAGTGTACTTGGCGAAATTGTTCGTTTTTAGTTGAACTCTTTGAAATAAGTAGTTCGCACCATTTAGTATGGGGAAGTTTGAGCTATTTTGTTATGAGTTACGAAAATCTGTTGAAATAATGACAGTAATATTTTGTTGAAAACAAAATAAAGAGTTTTGATTTTCGTATTGATGTGGTGTTAGAATATAATTTTATCATGTTCGAGTTGGATATTTCGCAAAAATATATATATATTTGGTGTGAATCAAAAGGCATTAAAGTTTAAGTAAAAAGCATTTTACGGTAAAAGTTTTTCGAAAATACTGGTTAGAAACTTCTCCCTAGTTAAATTTTGCACTTAAAACAGTCCTTATTATTGTAAAATAATTATTAAACTTACAAAACACCAAGAACTTTCTAAAATAAATAAGATATATGCTCAAATAGGTTTTGCGAATAACTTTATTATCAATACTCATTAAAATGAATACATTTTTAATCATAAAAAGATTGTAGGAAACCAATATTCTAACAAAATACCACAATCAATATATTTCACTTTGGAATCAATTGAATAATTCTTTCAATCAAAACCTATCGCAAAACCACAGAAAAAAAAAACTACTTGCCGAAATACATTAGTATAAGTGCAATTGTATAGAAATGATTATATGAATCGTAAACATACCACTTTTCACTCGAAAAAATTCTATTTGATCGAATCAAAACGCCCAAGAGGACAATGCAAACTCAGACCTAACTGTCAATATTTCGTTTCTTGGTGTGACAAGTATGGCGGCTAGGGCCCCATATCTGCCCAATCGACATTTTACAAGTCGGACTGTGTAATTAGGCTAAAAGCATTCTAGACGAAAAGTGTTTTCAATGCTTTTTTCGTCTGTTCTGTATTTGTTCTTAAGGTGGTTTCTAAGACTATCTTTTGTGAAAGACAGAAATATTGAAATAGTAAAATAAATTTTTAGGAATTTTTCGTTGTGGTTTATTGAGATTTTTTGGCTTGATTTTTTGGGGAGACTTTTTTAGTGGTTATTGATTTATATGTAAAAAGATAGAATGTATGAAAAGGTTCACATTTATGGATTCTTTGTAAAAGTTTCTACGATCGTAATTTTATAAACTTATATTCCAAACGGCACTGTAATAGTGTAAAAAATAGTTTGTATACCATTAAGTTCCTCTTATTCTACGACTTAGTTTTAAAAAAATTAAATATTTCAATAAACAAAACTTTTATATAGATCGCAATGACCCTCTAAATTTTTGTGTGAACCCATTTTTTATATCCATAAAATAGTTCCCGTTTACGAACAAAACTGTCTATTGCTTGCTAATTGTTAGAAGTATAATTCTAATGGTATTTAAAGGACAGAACAAGTATTAACTAACTGCAAAACATGGGATTGGTTTCACCAATATAATAGTTCCTAGTAACTGCAAATTGAGTGTGGTGAAATTTTTCACCATATATACGGTATTCGTTTGAAAAATTTATCAAGTTTTTGTTTCCAAAGCCTGAAAAAGGGTTCAACCAAATACCGAAATATGATGCTAATACCATAGAGTGAAACCAAGCACATATTTTTTAACAGTGTGGGCATCATTTGTGTAGCAACAGAAATAACTACCGTACATCAGAAAAATTACAGATTAGGAACGTATATCCTCAATGAAATTTTCTCAATTATTTCACTGTATTTGCTAAACGATTGAGGGGACACAGTACAGCTGGGGAAAAAAAACGATCCACCCTTCATATTTCGGCTGCTATTGGTCAAGGAATTTTGTGCAAGGTGTCATTTTTCAGGAAATAGCGTAAGGAATTAAGAACTGGCAACCAAAATTGTATAAGGGGTCGTCTACATATTAAAATGAGTACCAACTTTGAAAATTCCAATGGCAACACCCAATTTTTTTTACATAAAAATATTCGGCAACTTCAAAATACCCCAGGTATAAAAAAGAATAATTCATTTTGCATTATTTGCTGAGATATTAAAGCATTAATTTTCAATTCGTTTGGGGGAAATCTCCAAATTGATAAAGGTAATATTTAGGGTGCTTTTTCGAAACGACAATCTAGCAAAAGGTTTACCATAATCTCGCCAAAAGATGCTAGAATTAAACCTTCTTCCCTAATATTGTGATTTTTTTTATGTTTTTTACCTTTTTTTTAAATTTTGGATTTTAAAATTCAGAAATAAAATAAATGGTAGACGAGAAAAAGTTTTAATTTTAAATTAAGTCACATATACGATTATTTATAACGAACAGATTTTCAAATGCAATTAGTTACAATCAGATAGACAAACATAATTATTACATTTATGTTTTACATTTTATGCAAATTTTTGTTTCATTCATATTGCTACAAAAGGTTGGTTTAAAATTCGGCACACTGGGTCTGGGACATATCCCGACAGCCGAAATCCCGACAAACCAAAATTCCGACAAGCCGAAATCCCGAATGGGTCTAAATCCCGAAAACAGATTTTTGTCCATTTCTCGATTTTTTTTAAATATTAGAGATTATTTAGTTATTTAGTCAGTTATTTAATCAGTTAGTTAGTCAGTTAGTTAGTCAGTCAGTTAGTTAGCCAGTCAGTTAGTTAGCCAGTCAGTTAGTTAGTCAGTCAGTAAGTTAGTCAGTCAGTCAGTAAATCGGTCAGTTAATTAATCAGTCAGTTAATTAGTCAGTTAGTTAATCAGTCAGTTAGTTAGTCAGTCAGTCCGTTAGTTAGTCCGTTAGTTAGTCCGTTAGTCAGTCAGTCAGTTAGTCAGTTAGTCAGTCCGTTAGTTAGTAAGTCAGTCAGTCAGTTAGTTAGTCAGTCAGTCAATTAATCACTCCGTTAGTTAGTCACTCCTTTAGTTAGTCCAGACTGACTAACTTAGTCTAACTGACTTTCAATTAGTTAGTCAGTGAACTGACTGACTCACTGACTAACTAATTGACTGACTGGCTAACTGACTGACTGACTAACTTACTGACTGACTAACTTGCTGACTGACTAACTTACTGACTGACTAACTTACTGACTGACTAATTTACGGACTGACTAACTTACGGACTGACTAACTAACGGACTGACTAATTAACTGACCGACTAACTAACCGACTGACTAACTAACCGACTGACTAATTAACTGACCGACTAACTAACCGACTGACTAACTAACCGACTGACTGACTAACTAACGGACTGACTGACTGACTAAATAACTAAATAAATAAGTAATCTCTAATAATTAAAAAATATCGAGGAAATAACATATTATTGGAAATTTTAGAATAAAATAATTATAAATAATATTGGAAATAACATACATTCAAAAACATAGTAATCGATTTAATTTAATGTTAATTATACAAACAAAATACATTGTATGCACTTGAAACAAGAAAAGATTTTTAGACATTTGACAGACATCAATAATTTGAATAAACATTTACCAAAAACGCTTTTCAACCACCAAACGATAATGCAAATTAGGATCCAATTTGCTAAGTAATTTTTTACTCGGTCCCTAAAATTCGTTTCTTTCAGTATTTTTACAATAACTCGGCAAATAATTGTTGTTGAATTAAAAATTCGGGATTTTGGTTCTACTTGATCTACTTTATCGATTTATGTAAAAAAAATTTGGGGTTGCTATTCATAATTTTTTTTCTTATTTAAATTTAAATAATAAAATAATAATAACTATAATAAAATAAACTTGTGTGATTTGTTTTTGGAAGATTATGAAGTATATAATGAAAAAAAATTGTTGGTTTAATTCATTTTATTTGTGGAGGTATAAATAAAAGTTTGTGAAACTTTTTTAACATTATGGGCCTTCAACTTCGAATGCTTATATCTCAACAAATAATGCAAATTAATAAAAAAAATTTTGGATCTGGGTATTTTGAAGATGATAAACATTTTTATATAAAAAAAATTGGGTGTTGCAATTGGAATTTTCAAAGTTGGTACTCATTTTAATATGTAGACGACCCCTTATACAATTTTGGTTGCCAGTCCTGAATTCCTTACGTTATTTCCTGAAAAATGACACCTTTCACAAAATTCCCTGATCAATAGCAGCCGAAAAACGAAGGGTGGATCTGGGTTTTTTTCCCCAGCTGTACCTCAAAAACGGCAAAAATTGCGATTTTTTTTATTTGCTAAAATTAAAGTTTGGAATCTTCATAATAAGTCTACCAAGTTTCAAAAGTATAGCTATATTTTAAAAAGAGTTATTCCACTTTTTATGCGGAAAGGTAGGATAAAAATGCAAACGAATGAAAACTTTATACGCGTTTTTCTCGGTGTTCATTTTTCCTTGATGACAAGGTTTTCAAAACGCTAAGGTTTCTTTAATTACTTATAAAAGTCTAAGGAATTTTGTATGCAGTCTGTCAAATATGTTGACATTAAGAATTGGTATCAAATTTGTTTTAAAAAGTAATACTTTTTTATTAAAAAAAAATACTAAAGTCGAAATTTTCCAAATATGCTAAAAAAAATTGGGATTTTCTAGATAAATATTTTTTATGAAACAATTAAAGAAGATAAATCAAATTTGGATACCAATTCTTATGTAAAACAGTTTAAAGTACATAAGGAACAAAAAGGGTTAAAATATTTGTATTTAAAAAAGCCTTAGCATTTTAAAAAGTTTTTAAAAATTTAATTTTTTTTAAATAACTTAAAACTTAAAATAATTTTTAATTTTTTTTGTCATAAATTGTTTTTAAATATAGTTTGAACTAATAAAACACCTTTTTTATAGTAAATATGTCAAAATTAAAAAAAAAAATTGAAAGTGGTACCTTGTCCCCTTATCGTTTTTCTTTTTGATTTTTCAGTGTATGTGGGATATGAATACAGTTCCTGCTCCAAGACCATTTGGGAAGTGCAGACGACCCAAGTCAGCGGACACGACATGAGCGTGTCGGACATCGGGGGGTGGAATTTAGACATTCACCACAAGTACAACTTCCACGAAGGTACAGTGAAGTAGTTTTTAGCTTCCAGACCACGTTTATAACGTAAAAAGTGGAAGGTTTTATAATCGTTCAGTCCGTCCGTCACCCACTTTCACATAACGAACCGTAAGTCTCACAAACAAGCAGGATACGTCATTTTGAAGCAAAAATTTAGATTATTCTACATTCCAAATTTTATTAAAAATTTTAAATTAGAAGTTTATTTAAAATTTAAATAGCTAAAAATTTAATCTACATTGAAATAACATGCAAATTCCATTTTTATTCAATATTTTCATTGTTGCCATTTCGTTAAACGTACGAGAAACTTTATTTAAAATAAAAATAAAAACTTTTCAAAGAATATTTATTTTTGTGATATAATTCAGTTTGAATTGTTGTAATATCACAATAGCGTTCTTTTGATGGTTCATTGTATATGTATGAAGAAAGATGCATAGAGAATTCTAACTTGGCATACAAAAATATGCAACGTTTCGTTTTTAATTTTAAAGCATCAATTGTACTAATTATATATTTTTTGAACTGTAAATTAATTTAACAAACGATAAATAACTAAATTTTGTGAAGAAATGTAAATGAGAAATTGTGGTGACACAAAGATATTTTTTTAAAAATATTACATCATTATTCTTCGAACTTCAAACAAATTTAGTAAACGATAAAGCCTAATTATTAAATCTGAGAAAGAAGATTAATGAAAATAGTTAATTTTGGAGTTAAAAAGTTTGGAATTACAACTAGCTAAAGGCCCGGTTTGGCAAATTTCTTTCCGAGATGTATAAATAGTTTGTTTCCTGTTACGCACAAATGTTGTGTGGAAGCGGTTTAAATGACAGATTCTGTAACAAACCCCCCTACTTGTTTGAATGCACGAACTTATATTTATGTAATGGTTATGTCTGCTATTTTATACGCTACAAAATTCAAATTACAAAAGGAAAATTAAATCGTCCTTAATCTCCCAATCTACACTGTAGAAAAAATCCTGTTACATTACAGATATTTTCTGGAAGCAAGCCAGAAAATATGTAACGTAATATGTATAAGTGTAATGCAAAATGTAATAATATGTATATGTAATGCAAAATGTAATAATATGTAATGCAAAATATGTTGACTGAATTTCCCGTAGCAAAAAGAAATACAGTTGATATTCGTACCTAAAAGGTATTTTCTGTAATGCTGTGTGCATTAAAAACCATTAAAAGCCATAACCAGTTCATGAACCCTTGTCGACGGTATAAGCGCCAGGCACACTGACCACTATACCATGACTGCCACGGACGTATTTTGTATATAATAAAGTTTCATTTCGCAATCAAACATAAAACATCTGTTCTCAACAGTTTCAACCTGCATCAGTAGTTGTAGGTTTTATCTGTTCACGGAGAAAATGGCTTTTCTGACAAATTGGGATATAATTGTACAGATAACTGCTATAGTTTAAGAAAACGGTAATTTTCTGCAGTTTTTTACAGTGTAACAATTGTTTAAAACCAAAATATCACCAATCTTCTATTTATATTGATAAACCTACATCTATTTAAACAAACATAAGGCGTACACTCTTAAAACAAAAGAGTGAAGTCCACTCCTATAGGGGAAGTGCATTTTCGGCACCGGAAAGGAGTGGAAATTAACTCAGACTGAGTTAAAACTGCTCGTTTTAAGAGTGTAGGACGTAAACTGTTTTCTTTTATTTCTTTTACCCAACTCCGCAAAAAGAGTGAAATCCACTCATATAGGGTAAGTGCATTTTCGGCATGGAAAGGAGTGAAAATTTACTCAGACTGAGTTAAAATCGCTCGTTTGTTTTAAGAGTGTATATCTAATTAAATGCGACTCGTATGTATACCAAAGCCTTAAATTAATTCCTCCCTACTTAATTACAAACTGATACAGAATCCGCCCCTTCTGGATGCACACCCACACTAGGTATCATTAAACACAACAGAATCCTAAATCTAATTAATTAAAAAATGCACAGACAAGCCGCCATAAGTTATTTGAGTATAACAAGAATAAACATGGACCAAAGGTTCTCAGTACTATTCTTAACCACAACATGGAGTACATACAACCACACTAAAACTGACATTTGCAACGATCATGTTATTTTTGTGGAGCAGTATTTGTGCGTTAAAGTTCAAAAGAAAATGTAAAATGGAGTAAGTTATTCAAAAGACAATTCTTTAGAATATATTTTTTAGAATAATAATATTCTGCCTGCTCATTCTGAAATGATTCTTATGAAATACAATATAATTTTTTAAATAAATATATAATTTCTTAATGGCTATGTCCTCACTACGACATCAAACGCCACAAAGACAACAAATGCAACAAAATTTGGCGACCGCCAAGGGCGCCAAGCGATGCAATAGCATGGGGCTGAATCTGCCAAGTCGCCAAGTTTTGTTGCCTTTGTGGCATTTGTGGCGTAGTCAGGACATAGCCAATAAATAATATAATTTCTTAAATAAATTTCTTTAACCTTCCGGTTAAAGAAACATTTATTTAAGATTGGCAATTACTTTAATTTAAAAAAATATATATTTTTTTAAAATTAAATATCGTAAAATTTCTGTTTGAACATTTAATAATGTTTAAATACAGCATTTTATGATAGTATAAAATAGTTATTTTCGACAAGTATAGCATTCTTTCGATATCTAAAATTGAGTATATAAAAAATTATCCGACTGTGACTGATATAGTTCATGGTAAAACAATTTTAAATTCCAATGATTTTAACTTTAAAGAGACACCTAGCTTTGAAGCATTAAAATGATCAAATAAATATTTAAATCCCCAAATTAGCAGCTCAACAATTACTTGGTAACCAATTTAATCAAAGGTGACAAAATTTTAGATGTAAGCTATGTCTTATCAAAATTTATAATACCACTGCATTTCTAATTTCATAACTTAATAAATATAATATACGACAGTCATAGAATTTTGTATATTTAAACAGCTCAAAGTAACAGCTTTTGATTGATATATTTCCTTACCATTTTAATAAATTACTATGAAATTATATTGCTATATCCAATTATATTGAGCGATATCATTTGTTTCAATCAAACTATGGTTATGGCCAGCAGTGTTTAAATAGACTTATCAGTTCTGAAAGTATTGTCCAATATAATGTTATACTTTTAATAAATGTTATAGTATTTTATTTATTATTTTTATTATAATTTTTCTTGTAATTTTTTTAAAATACGACGCCCGTTTCCAATAGCCCTCGCGTAGCTCTAGTGCGACGATAATTCAAACTAAACTAAACTTGTTATATTTTTAATGTTTTAAATAATTTTACAACGAAATGTTTAGTCTTGAATATTTTATAGCTGTATGAATTACGGACGTCTTTGTGTCTTAATCAAACACATTTATCCCAGCACCTCGTGTTTGCTTACCGTCTGAAAGTGATATTATCGCATTTATGATGTGCTTGTATATTTTATCAAAAGAATAATATATGTTAAAATAAATTACAAACAAATTTCCACAACAGTAAAATTACGGTTTAGTTTTTCTTTACCATAGTCACTGAAGATTCATCGTTTTCATGATTTAAACTCATTAGCAGCGTACTTCGCTTGCCAAACGTCGAATAAATTATCATTTAAAATATGAACGTTCTGAACAGTTTGTCTCGGCATTTTGATGTGCTTGTTATTTTTATCAAAAAAAATAATAATATTGTGTAAAATAAACTATCACAAACAACAGTTTACCACAACCAGTAAAAATTACGGTTTAGTTTTTTCTTTACCATAGCTCACTGACCACAGATTCATCGACATTTGTCATGATTAAACCTCATTAGCAGCGACTTCGCTTCCAAACGTCGAATAAATTTCATTAAAATCAATGAAACGGTCTCTGAACAGTTTTGTCTCTGGCAAGCGTCAAAGAGTTGGCTTGAATAAATCATTCGTAGAAATTCCTGATATGGTATCTTCGGTTCTGGCTTTTGGTTAACCGAATTATTTTGAATTGAATTAGCTTATTTGGAACTGGGGAAAGGCGGTTTGAGGAGCCGTGAATCGAATTTCGAGATAGAGAATGGATGTGTGTATATCGTTTTATTTGGTTTGTTTTTTGAAAAGTTAGTATATAAGACGTAGGTTTTGAATCAGATTTCATTTGTTGGTTTTGTGTTTTGTGAATAAACTTTAAAAAAACTATAAAAGATCATGGATCATCACCATATCTGCACAGCATCGCTAGACTGATAAATAATTGCCCTACAATGCACAAATAAATTTGGCGCTTGGTTTTACCAAAATATGATTCCTAGTAGCTGCAAAAACTGTGGTGAAATGTTTTCCCATATTTTCGGTATTTGGTTGAACCATTTCTCTACTTTTTGTTTCCAAAACCAATAAATGGTTCAACCGAACAACTAAAATATGATAAAACATTTTTTAGATATTCGGTTGAAAAGAGCAAACAGCCGTTGCTGCTACTATTAATTATTATTATGGTGACACCAAACACAAAATTTTTAACAGCGTATACGTTCCCCATAGAAGATATGTCACTCTGTTTTAAATTTAAGTTAAAAATATTACTGCGGTAAGAAATAGGCTTATCAACAAATAAGTGTATCTTCCCAATATTAATATTTTATTGCACAACTTATTTTTACATAGATTCACGGAAGTTAAGTCTTACAATACTTCATTGTGCATGTCTGCAAGTATACTTCATACAAGGGTATATAATTAAGTTCTTGTAACACTTTATTTTAAAGGTATGCGCTATAGTAGGGTAGCGAAGTAAAGTCTTACAATTTTTTTATTGTACAGGTATACTTCAAAAAGGGGATGGCAACAACATATACTTGAAAAACAAACCCAAACTTCTGCTGACAACCATGGGAGATGGACAACAGAGACCACTGCAATGTCAGCGGTGCAATGGCTTGGCGAAATCCCAGCGACTTTTGGCTCCAGTGGCGCTCGCCAGTGGACCGGATGGAACCATCTATGTTGGCGACTTTAACCTAATTCGGAAAATAACGACCGATGGACAAGTGACTACTGTCGTAGAGCTGAGGTGATTAAAAAGCATGTTCAACCATTTAACAAATAAAAACACCACCTTACAGAACTTTATAACAAATTAATTTGAATTTAAAGCCAAAACAAGAGATACAATAACATCTAAAGAACTTAAACTAAAATAATCATAAATCAAACAACACACAGAAGTTCCCTGTTCGAGCACATTGCGGTAGAGGGCAGCACTTTTGGAACCTTTTACTTTAGAAGGCAAAGGACAAGCCGAGGATCCCAGAGTTAGCTTGTAACCCCCAGAAGTATTGATTTGGTATGGGAACTTGACTTTATGACACAACGGACTTTAATGTGCACCAGTCACCATTAGCATACTTTGGGGGTCTTCGGCCAGATGAGCTTCAACTCGCAACCTAGGGGATGGATTCCAACACTCTACCAACTAGCCTATCCTGACCCATATATTTAAGCTGTTTAACTTCATTATCAAGCTGTTCATTAATAAACTATTTAACTAATACCTACCCTCCTTACCGATTCCAGCCCAGCCCAGGTGTCATACAGTTACCATCTGAGCGTGGGCCCAGTAGACGGTCATCTGTACATCTCCGATCCCGAGCAGCACCAGGTACTAAAGGTGGTGTCCATGGCCGGCGAATCTACCAGCACCAGGAACAATACAGAAGCAGTGGTGGGCAGCGGAGAAAAGTGTCTGCCGAGAGACAAGGATCAATGCGGGGATGGGAGGCCGGCTAGGGATGCCAGGCTGGCATACCCCAAAGGTACTTATATGTACTTTCAAATATAAACTTTTCATTTAAGTGGCCTCTAAGTCTCATTTTCTGATACAGTGCTGATAGACCAATTTGCAAAAATGACACCATTTTGCGAGCAGCCACTGCTTATGAGAAAGATAACCGTGTTTTGACCGAGATAGAAAGATTTTTTTAATGGAATTTTGGATTCAATCAATTTCTTCGCCGCTTTAATTAGTTCTGTATTCCAATGCTCCATTATTAAACTAGACAAACAAATTCCTGGCTTCATTGGCGTCGTCTCCCTCTTTCACCCGAAAAGTGTACTAGTCCAAATTGAAATAACTCTGAACAGTTAATATACATCAACATCAGTTTCATCATCATTTTTTCACCATCATTTATTTACCTTCACTTTATCATCATTCATTCTAAATCGTACTGACCACGATGTTTGTTTTCTCTGCATACATTTTAAAATAAATTTTTAACAAAGAAAATATGTGTTTATAAAATCAAAATTATATTTATTTGAGAAAAGAAAATTTCAATCGAATTTCCAAGTGAAAAAAAAAGTAGAATATCAATAAAAATGCATTGATTATAAACTTTTGAAATTTGTATTTATTGCTAGAAGGCAGGTGCATATAAATACGGAAAAGCCGGGTCTAACGCCCAGAAGAATTAGAACTATTATTCTATTCAGCTCATGTTACAGTATATATTCAAGTAATATTCACCGACATATCAGAGTTACATTCACCGAAATAATCATTTACAGGCATTGCTATTACCAAGGATGGTGAGATCTACATTGCGGACGGCACCAACATTCGCTACGTGGACTCAAGTGGCATCATCCACACTCTCATTGGCGACTACTTCCACAAGAGTTGGAGACCAATTCCTTGTTTTGTCACACTCAGTCTGGCTCAGGTAGATCACAAACTTAATCATTATTAACATTTAGCATCTGTTTTAATTTCTATTACAAATTTAAACAGTTATTTGTTCATTATTTATAAAAATAATTTATGTTTAAGAGTAGTTTTTAAATAAATATACATAATGTACTTTATAGTTAGCAAGAATTAAGGTCATTAAAAAAAATAAAAGATATTTCAAACACTTTGAACGTATTGGTTTGATACTCAGTACCAGAAAAAGACCCACCGAGCACACTGGGGCATATCAGCTAATTAAATTCGTCCAGAAAACATTAGCATATGCTCGTAGATCCGTTGTGTACCAAATGAGGTGTTAACCGCTCGTCACTTGACCATAGTATTTGACTTCTTCTGGTCAAAGATTGACTTCTTCTCACTCGCAAAGACCCTTGCTGCCTTCGACGAGTCGGTCAAACTGTCCGCCTGGGCTTTAGAAACAATAACTACTAGTTTGGAAATGGTAGCGAGGTGCGAAACATTCAATTGTATATTTCTTTCCAGGTGAACCTTCGCTGGCCAACCGAACTATCCATCAACCCCCTGGACGGCTCCCTCCACATCCTCGACGACCATCTCGTTCTCAAGGTCACCCCAGACGGACGACTTAAGGTCGTAGCCGGTCGCTCGATCCAGTGTCCCCCAAACCCGCAACAGCAGCAACAATCCTCCAGCATGAGCAAATCCTCCGACTTGGCGACCGAGGTCTACCTGGAGTCGCCCCAGTCGATCGCGTTCGCCCCTAATGGTGACCTGTATGTAGCCGAGTCGGACTCGCAGACTGTCAATCGAGTCCGGGTGGTCGGGTCTGATGGTCGCGTGTCAAGGTTTGCTGGGTCCGAGTCCAAATGCAGCTGTGTCGAAGAAGCTTGTTCTTGTTTTGATGAGGAACATGTCCTAGCTGCGACAACCAAGCTGAGCACCATATCGTCGATTGCGGTGTCGCCGGACGGGATGCTGCATGTGTGTGATCAGGGGAATCTAAGAATAAGGTAAGAACTGTTTTCTGTTTGTATGTGTTTTAGGTAATATAGATTTGTTCATGTTGCAGTGGCACAATAAATAAAATAAGAACTGTAGTGGGGATTCTGGCCCTTTCTGGACCTGCATTCATGTAGTGTTCGGAATGTGCATGGTATCGTGCATTATTTTTCGTGCATTGAAGAAGATTGATAGTCAAATAATTGTAAATGAAAAACGGATATGATTCACAATTGTCACCTAATTATACGATTAACAATACTTCTAATATGAATTCCGTTAAAATGAAATACTATTTGTTTTAACCGCACGTACGTTTTACGTACGTTTAGGAGCACACAGCATCCCCAGCTATTGTCCCTTTCATCTTTTCATTTCTGTTTAGATTGTTGTCCTGTAGGTCTGTCCTGTAAGTTAGGTAATACCTAAAACAAGGCCTTTGTAAGCCGATTGGTCTTTGCCAATTGGGTTAATTAATTTGGCATAGGCGGTCAAATATATTTCTGGTTTAATTTTTTACAGAATAGGGATAACGAACGTGTAATTATTATGCTCGAAATCCCAACACACCATTCAACTGTGTTAAATTTATTGCCAAGCATTACTTTTATCTTTGTCATGGGTTTAAAATTCTAAGTGTTAAGATTTCAAATTGTCATGGTCGGGTTTTCTACCGATTACGTCCTAGACCAGGGGTTCCCAACCGGTGGTACGCGTACCACCGGTAATAGCTTCTGTACGCATGAGCAGTGAGAAAACAGATTACTCATTACTTTAAACATTAACATCATTTTAAAGAGAAATCTTTAATTAACTTCAGGATCGGATGTAAAACCTAGGACCCTTTGATCAAGATCTGCTATTTTTGATGCCATTTGTTACGAGTTACTTGTGTGAGAGTTGATTTTCTGAACTCTTGTACATAAAAAATAAACATAGAAGAAGAATAACGAGGACTTAAGAGTAAAGATAAGTTCCATTACTCCTAATATTGATATTTTAATCTCAGGCAAACAGCAAATTTCGCACTAAGACTAAATAGTATAGTTTGTATGATGATAATTTTTTTGCCGAGTTTGTACTATTTTTTTATTTGTATGTTTTTAGGCCTATGGGTAATAAACAAACCTGTAAATTAATACCGTTTTAATCTTTTTAATTCTCCTTCATTATAAGCATGCTATAAATAAACAAATATCTAACCATTAAATGTGAAGTTTTCTCAGGAACTCAATTCAAAAAGCCTTTGAACACTTTTAGAAGAGTGAATATTAGACACGTATTAGACGTTTATTAATATATTTAGGTCTGGTGGTACGCCAAAACTTCTCAAAAAGTCAAGTGGTACGCAGGTGCAAAAAGTTTGGGAACCCCTGTCCTAGACCCATTGAATTCGCCTTACATTTAACTTCACTTATTCTCTTATCTAGGTCCATTACTGCGTCATTGCCCCAATTGAACGACGCCAGTGAATATGACATACATTCTCCGGAGTCCCAAGAAATATACGTCTTCAACCGACATGGGCAGCACATTGCTACAAGAAACATCATCAGCGGAAAAGACGTCTACACATTCTCGTACAACGTCAACACAAGCTTCGGCAAGTTGAGCACTGTGACAGATGCGGCGGGGAACAAGATCTACATTCTCAGGGATTACAATAACCAGGTGAGTCATGCCTACTACAGGTTAGCATTTTTAAAAGAAGCCCCAAATCAAAAATGGATTGTTGATTGAGGCCTCTTTTAAAGTGCAGGATATAATAATGCATAAACGTTGGTAGTGTTCTACAGTTAAGTTAAACCTATTTCATTGGGAATTTTTATCTGCTGGGCAATTCCATAAACATGTCAACTTCGATAAAATAAAATAAATGTATTTTTTTGTATTTTTTAAAATTAAATTTAAAAATATATTCTAAGTTTTCAAATTATGGTTTAAGAAAGCAGGGACGATAAAGGACATGTATTCACATTTCCCGAAAAAGAAGATCGATACCTAGAGGACAAAAAATATTTGTTGGCTCTGCAAAATCAGCCAGCATTTCAACTAGTTGGAAACCGTCCTCAATACGTGTAAAAACCTTTCACATGTGAATAAATGTATATAATGTAATATTTAATATTGTGTGAGTATATTCTAGATAATAAATAAATTATTAAATTTATTACTTTACACACTTTTAATTTAATATATGTTTATGAAACTTTTGGTCATTCCGTCATGGTCATTCCGTCACGTCAAATGACAGTTAATAACTTAAACCATATTACAGGTAGGTTGCTCTAAATTATAATTTCACATAGCTTATATATCATATTTAAGATATGCATTAGTTTAAAAACTCAATGTATTGTTAATTCACAGAAGTATCCCATTTTAAGTACCAGGATGCAATCGTCGTTGCAAAAATGCCATTCCGTCACACAAAAAGCAGTTAGTCAAAAATGAAGTAATAAAATACTTTTAAAAAAGTTTCAACTTTTTTTTATTATCTTTTAATTATTAACAGTAATATATAAACTGAAAAACCAATTTTCCTTTGAAAATAGCTTCGTGATAATTGTTTTACTTCAATTCTATGATTCAAAATGTCATTCCGTCACATATGGAATTGCCCTGCTTTGTGGAAGTAATTAAAACGTGTGAACAAACTGTTTCATGAACATTTAGAATGAACTTTAGCTTAGATAATTTGACTTTTTAAACTTTTCTGTTTTGTTTGTAATTTGCTCAAAGAAAGTGGGTGATGTATGGGCAGACAGCCATTTCCAAACGAAATATTGAATGGAACTTTGCTTCACTTTTTTACATATCATACTTTCCTGCGGAATTTGTAGTACAGCTTTGCGAGCTACGAGCAGACGGACATATATTTTTTCAATGGATATTGAAATGAACCTTAGACCGTGATTCTTAGTTCCAAATTCTAAATTCCCTAAGTTATCACAATCTTTTGTGGCATTTGTGGTTTGGGTTGCAAAGAAGGGCGACAGATGGTAAATGGCGCTTACAATAACCTTTTCACCACTTTCTATACAATAAATATAACTCAAAAGCTAACCACTTTTTATATTTTTAAAAAACTAAATCTAATTCCACACATTTCTCTCCCAGGTCAACACCATCGAAAACACCCAAGGTGGCAAGTGCCGCCTCGAGGTGTCTCGCATGATGATGCTCCAGAGTTTCACCACCCCTTCCAGCTTCAAGACTCTGTTCGACTATCACGGGTCAACCGGCCTGTTACGGTCAAAGGTGGACTCAGCCGGACGGTCGTACGTGTACGGCTTCGACGAGTACGGCCGACTCACTGAGGCTGTAGCCCCGAGTGGACAAGTGGTCAGACTTGAGTATAATTTGAGCGTGAAGGGAGCGTCAGTGACCATAACGAGGGATGATAGGGATCCTGTGCAGCTGCTCATCAAGGGATCGGATGTCGCCATGAAGATAGGTAAGTTTAGCCATAGCCTGCTTAACTTTAAAACCACATAAGCTGTTTGTGACGTCACGCTATCCGTCTAATTAGGACTGTAGGCTTTTCCGAAAAAAAAAGCTAAACCAGTTCGAGCACGGCCTACTGTAGTTTTCAGGACCTCATCAGGTTTCTTTCTTCTCTTTCGAAATAGCGGACGACCCGAACCGGACGGACTGTGTAACCTCACAAAGATCTTCTCTGGTCTTATCAGTTGAGTAGTCCTTGGTTTAGCAAATCACGTACTTATAAATCACGTTTGTGCTTGATTGGCTAGTATTTAAGGCGTCGGATTTGGGACCAGAACTGGTCTATATGAAGCCACCAAAAACATGCACGGTACAAGCAAGAGATCGTAGGGATTTTGTGGACATCAAACTCATTTGATCAATTTTTTTAGTAGTTTTAATACATTTATAGATACAGAGCGACAGAAAAATTCTCTCTTGTGTTGATCTATATCCAAATTGAGCTAGTAATGATAGATGGTAGAAGTTCTTAGCATTTGTCATATTCAGTCACACTTCCATAGGTGGTGATATTATTTTCACAGTAGACGCATTTCTCCCCATGTTATTACAAGAATTTAATTTGTATTTAACATTTCACTTGAATTTACAACAATAAATTATTTATTAAATTAAACCAAATAAAATGCCATCTGAATTTCTAGGCACCACCGAAGAACGTATCACCCAGCACCCAGACGGCAGTTTATCCATTATCCAACGCGATTCCAGCAAACTGGACGTCGAGACCATGCCCAATCCGGTTTTGTCCAGTTCGAATTCTGTATCCGGGGAGATGTTCCCGGTTCCTTCTAGGATGAGAATGGCTTTCAGTGACGATAACGTCCAGTATCTGGAGTGGCACTACTTTATACACGCTGATGGCAAGAATGGAAATAAGAGGATCACGAGGGTTGGAAGAAAATTTAAGGTAAGTGCTTAAAACAATATGTTGGGAATCGTTACAGTTGATTCCATAAGTTATGCAAAATAACCGGAATGCTATGTATCATAAATTGGTACTGATAGCTTTTCATACCTTTTCTTAGTAACATATTCTTTCGATTCACATAGATAGTACAAAATTACTGTTTAGGTTTTAACAATATGATGACAAGGTACTTCAGTTTATGTACTTGAACTTAAATATTCTGAGTTAATTTTCACTCTTTTCCAGTGTTGAAAATGCACTTTCCCTATAGGAGTGAATTTCACTCTTTTTTCGGAGTGATTTTTCCACTCTTTTCTGATAAGCCACTTTCACTCCTTTCCAAGCAGCCATTTACAAAAAATCACAAAAAATTCACGCAATCAATGGCCATTGGTTGCGGTTGATTGATTCAGGGACCTCTTGCGTGCGAGCCCAATACTGAACCGTCTGCGACAAAGTAATTACTCGGTCGCGAGGGCTAGTATTGGATATTTGTGCTGACCGCCACAGGACCAATGAAAACGTTTTAAAATCGCTCTTTTAAGAGACGAATTGAAATTCTTTTCTCCTTTGCAGAGGAATGGTGAACTGATCTTCAGCGTTGTCTTCGACCGCGACCAGAACTCAGAGGTGATCTACGACCGACACCAAGTGCCCCTCGTCACGGCGACTTACGACGTTCAAGCACGCTCAGTAATCTGGCAGTCACCTCAGAACATAACCCCTGTGAAGGTCGAGTTTGACCCCTTCGGCAGGCTTACGCGTTGGGAGAGGGGAATGCTGACCCGCAGTTACGACTTCGACATGCAGGGAAGGCTTGCCGAGGTTCGACATTCGGACGGGAATGGAGTCATGTACAAGTATGACAAGAAGGTGTTGGACATGGTGAGTGAGACATTTTTACTTTAAGGTTTTTTTTAAAAAATTAAAAGAACGAAACAATTGTTTGCGGAACATTATATACTCGCAAAAAACTAAATACTCTTAATTTAGACTGCGTGAAACAGAGATGGTTAATTTGATTTTCCCGCTATGCATGCACCCCAATGTACCAAAAAATATTAAATACTCAATGAATGAACTTAATTGTTTATGGAAAATATACAATCACAAAATGCTATAGAGTCATTATTCAGTTTGGATGAAACAGAATCTGTTTTCTTTGACTTTCACCCTACGGTCCTGAAAATATCAAAAATATTCAAAGTTAACCAATTAAGTATATAAAGCGCCATTTAATTTCAAAGACTATAAAAAATTCTTCTTCTCCAGCCCAGTGAACTCATTTTACCCAGCGGCAGCCGGTACCAGCTCCAATACCACACCGCTGGTGGCCTACACACAATCATCACTCCGAACGGTCACAAGCACGAAGTGGCTGTACAGACTTCGATGGGCTTCTACAAACTGCTGTACCTTAGTCCTGGACTGAAATCTCCTTACGTCCTGCACTTCGACGACTATGGGAAAATAATGGCTAAGCTGTACCCAGATAATGCTGGGCGAGTGGTGTACAGATATGACGCCAGCGGCAGGCTTCAAGCTGAGTTCTGTGGTACCGAGTTTACGGAGTTTGTGTACATGGAACAGAAGACGCTTGTGAAGACGTGGACGAAAAGAGTTCTTGAGGTGGAGATAAAGGGAGAGTTTAGGTGAGTTTGAAGACAATAATTTTCTGTTGGTCAACCATATCAGTATGGAGATGATGTACTTTCAATATGTCCGTAGTCCAATGTCTTGAATTCTGATTTTCAACCCGTCTTTAAAATGATTGAATTTTTTTATTACAATATGAAGTTATTCAACTATTTTTCCGTACCATAATAATGCCCATTAGATATTAAAGACACTACATTCAATTTCGTTAAGTGTGTCATAATCAATTTGTGGCATGCCACTAAATCATTAATCATATTTAATACTGGTATATATTTTTAGGTACCAAGGAACGCTCATCAAGGAAGAACGTATACGCTTTTCAGCCGACAGCTCTCTTAACAGCTTCAAGTACAGGTACCGATATGAAGGACAAGTTACCGTTATCGAGGTAGAGGCAGCTGGCAAAGTGATAGCAGACGCCCGGTACCGGTACACTGGACAGTCTGGGTCCCTAGAACAAGTTCAGCAGTTCTTAGTACATCGACCCAAGGTCCACAACGTATTTATACAGGACGAGCAGAGGCACTTCAGCAAGACCATTGGTCGGGACTCTTACGGATTCATATCTTTATTGGCTGTCACGCTCTGGAATAGGGAAGTGTATTCCATGTCTATAAACTATAACAACAGAGGAAAGGTACTACAGACCCAATCAAAAATTGAGTCGGATACCGGTGTAGACACGACCGAGTTTTCTTACACCCAAGACGGGTATCTTTCTGAAGTCTCAGGAAGAAGGAGATACAGGTAAAATATATTATCTATCATTTTGTAAAAAAAAAGTTATAAGTTCTCTATAGTTTGACTAGGTGTGACTCTTGTCCAAACCACATGTAATGAGTTACTGTCTCCTATTTCTTTGGAGGAAGAATATTGATAAAGAATTAAAGATTGAATCCCTATATATGGCGTAGAACCATGTAATTTAGCTTTATTTTGCCTTTGCAAATTTACTTACTACAGGTTGTCTCAACTCCAATTTTTTAATAACTTCGAGTTGTTTAAAAAGCATTAAAACAGTGCAAAAGTTGAATACTTTGTTCTATTATTTAATCATGACCCATGTAGTTATCTGAAATACTTAATATTCCTTCAACAGATACCTTTACGATGTCAACGGCAACATGAATTCCATATGGAACGGTGAACGACAGGTCACCCTCAAATACGACGAAGGAGATAGACTATCAAGTTACGACAACAACAACGTTCCATACACAGTCGAGGCCCAAGGATTCGTCCTCAACAGAGGTCCGGAGAAACTCACCTTCAACGCTAAGTCCCAGCTTAGGAACGCCGTCTTGCCAAGTCGCTATGACATCTCGTACGTCTATGACGCCAAGGACAGGCTTGTGGCTTGGAGCAACGGTGGTCAAAATGCCACTCAGTTTTTGTACACGAATCCCAAGGAGCCACAGCAGTTGACGCATGTCCACTTGCGGGCATCGAAGATGACTCTGTCTTTGTTTTATGACACCAATGGGCATCTGATTTATGTGGAGGATTCTTCATCAAATAAGTTTTTTGTTGCTTGCGATCATCTTGGGTCACCAGTAGTCGTTTTCAATGCTGATGGGAAAATTGTGAAGAAAATCGTTAGGTCAGTAAAACTTAAATATTTAATTTGGGATTTAGTACAAAGAAGATTGATGCATTATTGATAATAATTTTAAAAGGATTGTATATTTACTTTCAGTCTAAAAGATTTTTATCATTCAGAAATTTTAAATATAAACTATAAAGCGGTAAGTTTTGATACAATGACCTCTTTGGAATTTTCAAGAAGTTGAAGTCCAAATCGAAAAATTACGACCAATTTAAACTCCGAAAACATAAAAAGATGTCCTAATGTTTCCTAAGGTACCAAACACAGAAATGCAAAATACAATACAATAAATGGTAATGTCTGACTTCAGAACCAGAATAAAGCAATGTTTTTCTGTTTCAAAAAGTCTAACATAAAAATTAAGCATTCATAAATATTTGGCCATGGTAAAAATAAATTCAGTATTTGGAGAACTTAATTCTATTCGGCTGAACCGAATATTCAACTTCACGGCCAAATCATGGTATGTATGGTAAACAAGAAGTTCATAAAGAACTAAAATAGCCTACTTTCCTGTTACTTAAATACTTACTGAAATTCTAATCGGGAAAAAAACTAGGTTCCTAAAGTAAATATCATCAACAGCCGTTTCTACACTAGATTTATACACATTAGAAAAAAAAATCGAAACACAGCACCCAGCTATAATTTAAACTTCTAAAAGCCAAAATCAACTATTTTCCTTAATATTCGTTCGCAAATTAATTAAATATTATTTATCATCTCGTGATTTATTTGTAGTTCGAAGAATAAATATTTATTAATAACAAAAGTAATGAAACTACTCCGAACTGCATTAAAAAACAAGAAATGTAAATTAAAACTAAGCATAATTGCATGCAAAAGTATGCCTTGCCGCTTTCTTGGTAGATAATTAATTTAGAATCAAATTGTTCTACATTTTATGACGTCATTCCAAACTGATTCATGAAAATATTATTTTGCTTCAAATATATTTAAATAAAGTTTCTCATGCCATTGTTGATTTGGCAACAGTGATTTAAATGACTCAAAATTGAATTTCAATGCTAATTCAATGGGAAATTCGCCGACAGATAGTAGATTTATGTCCGTCCGGACGTACAGACAGACGGACAAAAAGTATGAAAGTTGGGTATCTGAGGTCATAGCTTTCTAACAAAAAAAGAATTTTTAAGATCCGATTATTAGAACCGATTTTGGAAGGGGGGTACAGACAGACAGACAGACAAACGGACAGACAGGCGGACAGACAGACGAACAGACATACGAACAGACAGACAGATGGACATCAACCGCATTTCAATACCTACAGTGATTTAAATGACTCAAAATTGAATTTCAATGCTAATTCAATGGGAAATTCGCCGACAGATAGTAGATTTATGTCCGTCCGGACGTTCAGACAGACGGACAAAAAGTATGAAAGTTGGGTATCTGAGGTTATAGCTTTCTAACAAAAAAAGAATTTTTAAGATCCGATGATTAGAACCGATTTTGGAAGGGGGGTACGGACAGACGGACAGACGGACATCGACCGCATGTCAATACCTACTTTTTCATTTTTGTTAATTCTTTCGGATAAGAAACAAGAAACATGTATGAGGTAAAAAATCCTATCATTTTTGTGACCAATATAAGGTACTGATATTCTGGTATGATAATGTTCTGTATTCTTTTATATTTACTCAAACTTTCTTCCTTGCCTTTTTAACTTCTAGGTCCCCATTCGGCGAAATAGTCACAGACTCCAATCCTGACTTCCTGCTTTACATAGACTATTCAGGAGGTATACGGGACCCTTTTACGAGGCTGGTCTTCTTCAACGATCGCGGACCGTACCAGCCCGAGGCTGGACAATGGCTGTACCCGCGCTGGGAAGACATTGAAAAAGTGCTGAACGCTCCGTACAATATACACCCGTACAGGTTCAGGAGCAATGACCCGCTTAGCGTGTACCATGGTGAAGAAGATCTAATGATGGGTAATTTTGTATTTATTAATCTATACTCTGGTCACTGAGCTTAATACACATTGGAATTCAGATTTCGAGTTCTCATTTGTTCCTAAATCACATTTACACTCATTTTGCTGAAGAAGTCAAACCAGCCTATGAGAGTTGAGTATACTTAATACGCGCTTGTATATTCTGTGTGGTTTTGACTTCTTGTGAAATTTTTTTTTTCTTCCACGGGAACGAAATGTATACATGATATCATACTGAAGTCCTTACTCCAACGGTGTGTTGAGCTCATTGACTCTGGTAGAAAAGGGCCCGATGGCCATGTTAATTTCGTTAACTCTTCCGATAGGAGTTTGCGAAAAGTCGAATTAAATAGCAATGAATATAAACTTTGTTTGGTTGTTTAGATGAAACACGTATTGATAACCTTGGATTTACTGAAGTAGTTGCTGTTTAGAAATGTCATGTTTAAACTTTAATTTCATAATTGGAGGTACAATATGAAATCGTTCATTCCATTCCATCCCATCATACCCTCACTCCAAGGTAGGGTATGATAGGAACTCCTTTGTAACTGCTTTAAATATTTCAGAATATAGCCAAAAATATGGTATCTCAAATATCTTGAATTTCAAACAGGTCTTTCCAAGTAGCTGGTATCCTTCGATTACTAATAACCCCCTAGAAACTCTTTTCACAAAAAAAAAACATTAATATATTTTCTATATAAATTCTTTAATTTTAAACAGGTCTTCCGAAGTGGCTATCATCATTCGGTTACAACATGGACTACTACCTTGGAAATCCCTTCACAAGCCGCGGTCAGAACTGCAAGAGGCCTTCCATGCGACAGAGCCTGCCCGTCATTTCTGGACTGAGCTGCACGGCCGAAGTGGTCAACAAGCATTTTGCCAGACTCAGTGCGTCTCCTCTATCCACTAACACCAAGTAAGTGGAATTTTTCATTTTTTTTTCATGGACGAAGAGAATAGTTCGGCTACGCTTGCGTTGATGTCACAACACGTCAAGCGTTGTCTTATACCCTAACAAACTGCTCGGCAGCTAATTCGTCCAAATTAAAACGGCTAAGCTTGTCTTATATCCCACAACAAACCACTCTCTACACCTTTCGAATCGTCCATTCAAATCTCTTTAAGATATATATCTCTTAACAGTTAGGGTTGAATTTTTTCGTATTTTATGCACCAATCCTTTCTAGCATTAAACATAAATTTCTAAATGTCCAGGCATATAAACATAAATAATTAATGTCCAGGCCGTTTTAAAGTTGACGTCATTTCTATTGCAAAGGATTATTTAATTTAAAAGGGTGGATAATGTTATGTGATGCTTATTGGTGGTTAACATGATTAATTACTGCAACTATCTGAGGGGTACAGACGAATATATCGAAAAGTAGCTAGTGTCTGTTCGCTTTATCAGCCTCCTTGATTTTGGGAGTCTTTGGAAACCCTTTACTATACACAAATGAATAATACATAAAAAATTATTTTTTAAGTTAATGATTTGATTTAACTGTATCAAATTAAAATTTAAAGTTTACATTTTCTTGTATCTGTTTTTCCTTGGAAAACAAAATTAACAAAAAAAATTGCCTTGTAAAAAAACACCTTGTGTTCATGTTAAAATATTAATTGTCGAACTAAAAAACGTTTCGCAAGACAAATTTTTAAAAGCATTTAGGCTGACATAGGTCAAATTTATTTTACCCTTTATGAGGGTCCTTATGTATAGAAAGATTAATTTAAACTAATTACTTAATTTTTTTTAATTAAAAAAAATATTCACTATTTCTATCCAACAGACCCGTTGCGGAACTACAAGCCCATTTTGCCACCTTACCTTCAGTCCTCGGCGACGGCCTTCTGATGTCCACCCACCAAGGCCGCTCCGTCATACATGTCCTCAGCGACGCCAGTCCCATTCTTCGAGACGTCATGACAGAAGTCCTCAATGATACGTCTGTGGTTGACGTCCAGTTCTCTCTGAACGGTCAGGACTCGTTCTTCCTGGTTCAGACAGACCAGAAACGAGTCCAGGAAGACTGGGACCAGCTACAGAGGCTGGGGACCATGTTCAATGTGACCATGCACGCGGGTGATACTCATGTGGACTTGAGGTTGAGAAGTCCGGCTCTGCTGCTCAACATCAGATACGGAGGTAAGTCACCGGTTTTACAGAACATCTGATCCGTCAAAACAACGTGTCAAGAAAACTTTCGTTATTCCTAAAAATACTAAAAAACGTATCACCGGTGATACAAGCTTGCCGAAGAGAATACTTGAGTCGATAAGTTTTCAGGAAATAAAAATCGTCGCAAGCATGCCATATGATTATGTAGCTTGATCTCTTGAGTTTTCATGTGGCTTTAGGTTCTCTCAGCAAAATTAAATCCCTGCATACTTTAACATCTACAGAGAAATCAGATTTATTATTATTTGAACGTCAAAATTGATAGTAAGAGCAGCTTAGATAGTGCCACAAATATATTTGAGTTCTGGGGAATATGCAAAAGTCTTGTTCTGAAAAAAAAACACAGCCCTGCTGAGAAAATAAAAATAAAAAAACAGTATACGTTCGAACAATCCTACTATCGTATGTTGGAAGTAACCAATCATTTTGTTTCACAGGTAGTCCAGGAGACGAGAAAAAACGCCTGATTCGCCACGCCAAGAAGAAAGCCGTTGAAGATGCATGGCTTCGCGAAGCAGAGATGGTCAGAAAGGGGCTACGAGGTCGGCACCCTTGGTCACCTGAAGAACGACGAGAACTTATGGAAAAGGGAACCGTGACGGGGTACTACGGCGTCAACGTGCATGTGACGGACTCGTTTACGGACCTGTCTGACGATCCTACGTCCGTGACTTTCCATAGGCTAGAGGGAAACCAGCACTATGTGGAATGAAGAGAGGTATTGTCCCTACTTTCTATGTAATAATAAAATGATATAAATAGTTTAACTAATTTATCATGAAAATTATTTTTTAAGAGTTATAACTTTATAACTCATTGAAAACGTCGTCTTTTTGTGTCCTCGTTTCTTTAGTAACACTGAAAAACAATTCAATGTCATCTAGCGGTAATTTGTTGGTGTCATATTTTACAACCCTTGTTTATTTCCTGCCCTATTTTGGCCCACTTATCTATTGCATTTAGTGAATTTTTTTTACCAGTAACTAATTTCCTACTGTTTTACCATTCATTTAGTCGTTTACCACTGTTTTATCACCGACTCTGAATAGATCTATTCTTATTTTCCTACATCATTTTAGAGCGAATTAATGTATTAGTTAGTATACTGTATACTACTTATCCATTTCCTCTATTATATTACAATTCTAATAAATTTTCATTCCTCAATAGGCACAAGTATGATGGTCCTACAACCGATTACAAATGAAAGAAGCACTTCAGGGGTTTAAACCCCTGAAATCCCCGTGCTCCGTCCATTTTGACACTCCCTCGTGAATTATTCTCTTTGCATTGTGCAATCAACAAGACTCTGAAGCAGACGACAGGATATGAAGAAAAAAATGTGCCAAGTCTCTTTTAGGAGGAAACAACGTTCTTGTCGATGCTTTCATCACTTATCCAAGTTTACCCAAGCCAAAAGTCCTATCTGAACTCTTCTATTGTGCAAAATTCGAATTCTGAAAGATTCGAAACCACCTTATTGTTCATTGAAGGAAGAAAATGAAACTTTCTAGTTTCATTTCAAGTTACGCCATCGTCAAAAAAAAATTGTTTGGTGCATAATAAATGAAAAAAAAAATTATATCGTAGATATATTAAGAAAAATCAACAAATTATAATTTGTTAAAAGAAATTTGGGAACAAAAACGTTAGATACTAAAACCATTGACCATTATGTGTTTGGCTTGAAATAAATCATGGAATTTGGTTTGGAAATGAACTTTTTACTACCAACAAAAAATTAAGTATGCTTAGTAAGATACTAAACGGTTTGGGAAATTAACTAGTAGTTATAAATTAAATTTACTTACTTTCATCGAGTAACTGAATTTATATTTTTAAATAAATTTTTTAACTGAAATATACAGTGTGGCGATGCGTATTTACTTATTTTTTCAAGTTTTTGTTTAAAAATATTGCTCAATGATAATTTACATCTTATAAGAAAATATATTGGAGAAAACGAAAGTAATTTTAAGAATTGCCCTTACCTTTAAATTAGATCAGCTCTAAAAACTAAAAAATGACTAAATAAAGCAAAGTGTGCTTTATTCTATTACACAGGGTATATATATAAAAGCCTTATTCTCATATACAAATTCTTTGAAAAATAATTAGTTCTTTTGTGTATGTAATTTAGACATAACTTAAACACATGGGTTTCACTCCTGTTTCTAAAACCCTTATTAATTCGATTGCTAGTTTGGATCAAAAGTTGATAAACTTTAAAATAAATTATTAAACTATTTACAAATATACTAGACTCTTCATTTTCAGTTTTAATAAAAAATATTTTTCATTCAAACCACCTGCAATTAGAGGTTAATCTTCTGGGAATTAAATAATTTTGAAATGTGAAAATTCAAGGATTTCGCATTCTATAACTCACACATTTAATGTGGTTTAAAATAACAGGATTAGCTAAACGATCTACCTGTAAACACGGCTCCTGTCTATGAAATCTACTATTCTTCAGCTGTGATCATTTAACAAATTTAAATTTCATTTTATCATAGCAAAACTTATCCAATTATTCATATGGTATAAAAGCATGGCTTAAAGATTCAAACTAGTAATTCGGTGTACATTGTATAAATGTTTTTTCCACACGGCAATTAAGGAATCTATACGTGAAGCTTCAATGGCTATTACCTGTCCGCACAACTGCGCCAACCGCTTCCCAAGTATTATTTTGTTCTTTTGTACATCTGAAAAAAATCTGGTAGGAATCAAGAATTGTTTTTGTACAGGTGTAATCATGGACATTGTGAAATGACTCTTTCGAAGAATTAATAAAAGGTACCGTGTATCAAATTGAAAAGCTTTTTATAAACTGCAACTTCTCATACCTACGAACATGAATTTTTCGGAGGTCCACTCAAGGATTATAAAGACACTTGGACAGCAGAAAGCGGTTTAAAGTTACCGACATACCTGAATGCTTGTGACTTTTGCTAAACAGGGACAGTTGTTTGTGTTGAACTTACAGTTGTCTTCACTGGAGACATTCCGAAATGAAATGTATCTTCTGGTGCAAATTGCAAAAGCTTGTACCAAACTATTTCCTTTGTCTACTAGTAGAACATCTCCGACTTAAAAGTCTGGACACTGGCAATCAGTAAAAAAAAAAACGCCTTCAAGTCTCTACTCAGAACCTAGATAAGGTCATGTTTGAATTATCCTTCACTAAATGAAACCTCATAATGTTACTAAGGCAACAGACAACTGTACATATTGTGGTTGATGATATTTTACTAGTGGACAGACATTTACATTCCATGGATAGGATTGATGAACTGTATCAATCTTATGCTTTGTGCAATAAAATAACTTTTTGCAGTTCTGATCTGTAACTTTATCGAACTTTTAAGGCCAGTTCATTCCAAAACGGCCTCCAATGTTGGTATGAGAAGTCACAAATCTGTGCTCAATGGCAAGTTTTTTCACTGTCTCCGTGTAAATTTCTTGCCGTTTCAATCGAACAAAATAATTTAAATTAAGATTTTTTTTTTTTTCCTATTGTCCAGGAAATGAAATTTGCATTTTCAGTAAGGCAAATTATTGTGATGTTCTACGATGAATTTGAAAAAGGGTGCAACTATCCCTTGTTGTCGATGTAAAATTGAATAAATACTGATGTGCTTGTTGGTGTGTGTTTAGTGTCATTATTTAATGTCGATCACATTAAAAACAATGCTTTTTAAAAAGAATAATAGATGTAGTTAAGATAAATTTCCGACTCGAATTAGCCTAAACTCAATTATGAATAAAAAATAACAGATGATTGAAAAGGCTAATTTATTGATTAACGCATATTAATTAGTAAAAATATAATTAAACAATTCATTATTTCATTGAATTGATCTTAAACTTATAGTAACTATTAATGAACGCTTACGCCTTATTTATAATTAAAATTACCAATTTGTTATGAGCTAACTAAAATTTCACATGTCCTTGGTAAATATATGTCTATTTAAATAGGTATTAATTAACAATTAAGCTTACTTAACATCACATTTACTACAAATAACGTAACAAAATGATAACTATAAACAAATCAAGAGAATAATTTCATATAGAATATAACAAATCATCACTTGCATTTTAGGTTATAATTAGTGAAGACATAATCGAGGGGTACGGGTTTTGTAAAAGTAAGCAATTTTGATTAGGTAAATTTATCTACAATTATTTTTCAATAAATAGTTAATTTATTTAAAAAAAACCAGACAGTTCAAACTATTGGAGTTTTCAGCTTCAAGTACAAGAATTAATGACTACTGACTACAGAGTGGGATGTGTCTATTTTCCAAAAGACCCCAAGAGTTGTGTTGTCACGCGGACATTGTCTTCTGCAAGTATAAAAAAATATATTTAAAAAAAAAATTACTTTTTAGGTAGAGACTTAACATGCAATACAAATCGTCTAGCTTGTCATTTGTCCAGTCAGTCCTTTATCCTTCTCTTCTGTTATCCATAAATAAATACTAAACATACTTGGAAAGTTAACACCAAAAGCGATTTCAAAAAATACTAATAATTAAAATAATGTTTACATAAGTTAAAAAAAAAAAAACAGCTGTTCAAAACCGGCGAAAAACATAGCGCCATCGACGCACAGTGATCAATGAAAGACATTTAAATAGAATTTTTTTTACTGTAAATTATTTTTGAAACTATTTTTAAACTTTGAATGTTTTGTAATACAACAACATTGCTATTTTTTAATAACTATTTCATAACATACGGTTCTATAAAAAATAGGAATCTAAAATAGATATTACAAAACATAAATAGTTTAGTAGCAGTAATAATAGCGCTGTAATCAAATATAATATCTGTTATAAATCAATGCTTCTAGGTCTAAACAATAAATCGCAAAATTTCAATAATATTTTTGATTTGCTTCATGCAACATAAATTTTAACAGTAAAATGGCAAATGAGAGATTTGTCAAAGGTTTTTGATATTTTTCAAATAAATTTGTTTGCCAAAAGAAAATTTGGAGATTAATTTTATGTTTCTCATAATAATGGCCTATTGGAAAATCCAATCCAGCCTACAGTCATGTTATTTAAGGAATGGACTATAAAATCCATTGGGGTACACCAGTGTAATTTCAAATAACCCTGAAAAAGTTTGTTTTATTATTCTGTAATAAACAGATATACTTGTGTATTTAACAAAAGGTTTAATATTATTTATATAGTCACTGCTCTAAATGCATATGGAATAATAGTTTTGACACAAGGAAAATATAATTGTTTTAAAAATGATGTATACTAAGAATTTTTTTAAAAGACAAGACGAACGATTTATAACAAACATATAGCATTTATTGTAAGTACACTGTCACAGCAAAATAGCACGGTCCAATTTTATACCGATACAATCTCTTCTTGCTTTAAAAAAATTGAAAGTCGTTGTGCTATGAGAAAATGCATTGTTACGAAAATACATTTACTGACAAGTCTTTATCACATGATGAAGCATTTGAAAAATGGCAAGGGAAAATCTCAGTCTAAAAATACATTTACAATATATAAAGAGAATGAATTCATCATTGAATTTTGTACCCTGGTAGAAAAAAGGCTTACAAATAATGTTGATTTTGCTATACATTTGAATAATAAATGAACAAGTATGATGGAGTTTTTTTTTTTATTTTCAATGGCGATAATTGTGTATCGATGAAACTCCTACCAAAATCCAATGAATTTAATACGACAGATTTTAATTTAAATAATTGTGGTTTGAATAAAATTGTTCCATCATAAATATAGACTATTTAAAATCTAATCTACCACTCAATTTCCAGAGTTCATTTTAGAGTACAGTTATAATTATGTTTTATTGCCAAAAAATATGCCTATATTTTACCAAAAGATGGTGTTTTTAGTAGAGTTGTCATTAGTTTAAATTCAAGACAAAATCAAAATCATCAATGATATGACTTTTCTCTACTAAAGTACAGAATAATTGGCTACAGAAATAGAACCTGTACTGTAAAACTATAATTGGCTACAAATTTAAGAATAATAGCACACAAACAGAAAAACTAGCAGAAATGCTCAAAAGTCACAAAATATTTCAAAATGTCTTAAATTACAAAAAGGTCAAAGGCCAGTTTTACGTATATTTGATATCAGATCCTGTGGAAAAAAGGGTACATATTCAAAGTGTAATCATTGGACATCTGTCCATTTTCCTACTAAGTTTTTAAAATAAACAGATATTCAAAAAATAACAATGAAAGTTGATATACATATTTCAAATATTTAGGCATATCAAAAAAGAAGGTTACTTAAAATCAACATTGACTTCAATCAAATTTTGAAACATAAAATTGGAAAAAAATATAAAACAGAATTTGTAAAACTTTATTATTACAACCACTTATGAATACCTTGATCTAAAAAATTTGCATTTTTTCCAAGTCATTTATTATTTCTTTATGTGGACTGCCATGTCATCATACATAATCTCACAAGGGCATATCATAATGAAAGCTTGACAAATGACAATGAGTAAAAAATGTAATAAAAATGAAGCTAGAATTGATATCAAAATATTGCCTTTCTTTCATACATTGTTAAGTAATTAAGATGAATTAATTCTTTATCGTCAGATAAGGCGAATTGCGATAGAAATTAATAAAATTTTGAATAAAATACCATAGTATAAAATTTCTTTTGAAAAAGACAATATCATAAAAGAACAAAAAAAATTCATTTTAGCATATTTTGGAATGCTAAAATGAATTTGGACAAATTATTTTTTGCTGTTTTTAAATTAAGGAAATATCAAAAAATTATTTCATTTAAAAAATATAAGAAAATTAAGTATTTATATTTAGACTAATTATAAGACATTGTCAGATGTCAAATATATGATACAAAATAAGATTATTTGGTCAAAAATTCCAATGATCATTTGAATGAATAATCATTTTGAATATAATACATAAATGTGTCAATATATTGCAAGATTTTCACAATATCGCATTTTCAGAAGAAATGTATTAAATTTCTCCATTTAGAATCTAGATAGAAAAAAAAGATACTCTTATGTTAGGATTAAAACTTTTAAATATTAATACTAATCACAAAAGGTAGAGTAATGGGATGCATTGTCAAAGTACTAAAAAAATCTTCAGAAGAAAATGAAATTACAAACCCTGAGTGTAATAGTAAAAAAAATGAAAATTGCATTAACAAATGCAAAAGGGATAAAAGACAACATTTCTATAACAATATTGAAATTTGATTAAAGCTCCAAAACAATTTTTAAAAATTCTGTATTATCATTCAATGATAAGATAAAAGTTTGGAGAGAAAATTAGAGGTTGAAATGTTTTAGACTAGCATTTATTTCTTTTTAAAATTTGATAATTTTTTCAGATCAAATAAAAATTAATTTAAAACAAAAGGTAACACTTCAATCAAAAAACCTATGAACAACAGAAAAATATTGTTATACAAATATCAAACAACAACACAAATTGCAAACACAACTTCAATTAAAAATATAATGTTGGCCACTATTATTGAAGCTTGTCAGTTAAAACAAAAAGCTAAAAATTCTAGAAAAATATGAAGAACATATTTTTTAAAGGGAATGGTTAACTAAGTGTAAAAAATGGCTAAGTAGTTTTTTTATACTTTTTAAAGATACATGAATTTTCAAAAACTGAACTAACTTCCCCAATGTTAACCTATGGTGAAATTGTAAAGAGTTCATGACTAGCATCTACAATTTTTTTATCCATTGTTTCTGAACTCGTTGGTATGCTATGGTATCAAAGAGTTATATGGTAGGGTAGAGACTGAACCTGGCAACAGCACCATGGACCAACACGGAGACAATATAGGGTGGCATGTGGGGCCCGATGGCCGAGTGGTTTGGATCGCAGGCCATAACGCTATCAGTCTGCGCGCTGTAACTGGTGCGGGTTCGATTCCCGCCTTTGCCCTGGGTGTACTTCCTTTCTCAGTATCAAAATTATAAATTAACTAGCACTTTTGCCACTTTATTCGGGCTCCGTATTGAGCCATGGCTGCCGATGGCAGCTCAGTACGAGTCGTTCCTCTACCCTACTATCGAACTCTTTGTATGGTATTGATAAGCCTGATGTTAGGGTTTATTTTGTGATTACTCTAAGTTAATTGGAGCTTTTTTTCTTAGCTGGAAAGTAAAATAATGTTTTACAATTGATTAAAATAATATCATTAAAATCAATATCAAGCCACACACAAACATAGGGCTTAGCAATACCCAAGACCAGTGGTTCCCAACCTTTTCTGGACCATCGCCTTGTATTTTAGGTTGATCAACATCCATCGCCCCCTTTTAATTTTCATGTTATGTCTAATCATAATTTGAGTAAAAGTGTAACTATGAAACAGTTTTATAACACTTACTAACCGTTTATAAAAGCAACCAAAGAAGCTATATCCGGTCACTTTTAAATAAAATAGAAAAAACATCACATATTTTTATAGAACAAAAGTGAAATAATTAACTAAGATATTTTTACTGGTTTCTAGAAAATTTAAGAGAGTTGAATGTAAAAATTGGCTGGTTTGGTTATGGTTGGAGAATGGTTTTACTGTACAAAGGTACAACATTATTTTAATTTCCCCCATTTGAATACTCATCGCCCCTCAAGTATTTTTTGCCCCCTTGATAACACAAATCGCCCACTTGGGGGCGATCTCCCCCAGGTTGGGAACCGCTGCCCAAGACAATGGGTAAAAAAAAAATGTGTATGCTAGTCAGGAAAAACTATCCAATTTCTCCATAGGCAGTTTTGTTTACAAAAATTCAATCCTGGTATAAGATGGTACCAAACTAGCATTATTGATGCAGATATATTCTTCCTTACAATGACAACAGTGAATTGTATTTTGAAATATTTTAAAGTTGAAACCAGATTTCACACCTGAAAACCTGATCAAGTTAAGAGAACAGAATATTTTCACTAAAAACATGGAATGGCTCATCCTTAATGCCCTGCCATTTTGATAAGAGAATAACCCCCTGCAGCAATAAACTGTACACCATAAAATACCAAATCATAATAATCTTAAGCACCCGAATTCTTCTATTTCACTCATCTAACACTGTCAATGCCAGCAAAAAACATATTGTAAATCACAGAAAGCAAGCCACTTCAAATGTGCTAAAATTCATCTACCATAAAATAAACAAATTCATCAAAATAATTATAATAAAATCTTGATTATCCAGTAGCAGATGTGCATTGTAACTTCATAGCAGGCTACATTTATCAACATATTTTCATGTTATTTCTGTACATTGAGTCGAGCCTAAAGTATCACAACTCTATCAAAATTTTCTTAACTAAAATATGTATACAAAGCTTGTATTTTCAAGCAAATTTTAGTTCATTGATTGTCAGTTTTAAACGGAATCATGTATACTCCAAATCCATTATACTGGATTTTACATAAATTATTCACCAGCTTCTTTGCAAAAATACAAAATGCTTCCAAAACTCGATCAATAATTTGTTTACATTTTCAAGTGCATGTGATTTTCAAACTATTCTATATCGATTTTAAAAAAAAACAATCAAAACCTGCCAACCCAAAAATATAGGAAATCCAGGAATAATTTATTATGTTTATCAATCACAGTTGCAACCTTTTATCATACTAATATCTAAAAAATATAAATAAAAGAGTCAAATTGCATTCAATTTCTACATACCTATAATATTGTACCTAATCCTTGAAATCAAGATACCGAAAAAAATTAAAGATTCCTGAGTTACAGTAGAATATTTCAAATCCAGAAATTAATTTTGAAAAGAAAAATAGACTAACATATTCAAATTTTTATCCTTAAACAATATAGAAAATATTATAGATATATTTCTAGCAATGCAGCAGATTGCATTTGCAGAAAGCCAATTTCAATACCTTTGCATCCAATAGGTATTTGAATAATTCAACCTAAAAACCATTTTTTGTTAAGCTTATCATTTTAGCAGACAAAATCTAATTATGAAAAGAACATAAGAAAATATTTTTGAATTTCTAACCTAAATTAAAAATCCAGAAATTGATACATTTGCCCCAGAAATCTGCATTTTTTCTTTAAAAAATCTGACATTACCAAGTTAAATGTGGAAAGTTGGCAGGTCAATAATTCCAACTAATTATAATTTTTTAAAAATATTTTATAATGAGGTGTGTATAAGTACACTTCTTGCATTATGTGCCTCACAAAAATATATATAGGTATATGTAAATTTAAATTAAATAGATTTGGCATCAAAATGTGTAGATTTCATACATATTTTGATAACAAATGTATTGCAACTTTTTTGTATGACACTATAACACATAGAAGAATACTTTAATTTCTATCAATGCTAACAGGATAATCAGTATTTTACTAATTCTACTTAACAATAGTAAATCCAACTAGCATAAACGATTGATAATACTTTCTTGTCTATCACAAGTGATAAGCAATTATGTATCACTTTTCCAGTAGCCGATACGATTCAGGGAGTACATTTGTTGCGATTCTTTGAGTATTCAAGGAGTAAAAACATTGGAGTATAAAACTAAATTAGTGATCTATAGTACATCTACACACTGTTTGGCAAGTTTGAGGAATTATGGAGCACAGAACCACACCAAAAACACATCACACAATTGTGTTTGTTCATGTCCATTAAAATACAATGGCATTGTTACACTTTGTACTAGCCTTAAAAATAACCTTCTAGTCAAGTCACACACAATTCATAGAAGCTGTGATGTTAAGGCAACGGTATGGTTAAGTCCACTGGCAAACAAGCGATTGGTCAACACTAAGTTAGTCCCTTGAAGAAGTGAATTTGTTTTCATGGGGGAAAAAAAACTCATGGATGTATTTTTATATTTGAAATGGAGGGAAAATATTGAGGTATGGAATAATATTACCTTCATTACTTCATAACTCATTGAGGTATGTATGCAAGATGTAATAAAGTTAATAATCATTTGCATTCGGGTTTAAGCTGTACATTCACAACCTTTGCAAAGCATAGTTACTCTTTCTACAAGCCGTTAATCAAAGTATTTTGACTTGTCGGTGATTGATTCAGGATGTCCCGTAGGAACGCAAAACCAATTACTGGTGAGTGAAAAAGCTTTCAGAAATGACTTAGAGGAAGAGTGCTAATTTTTGTCAAAGGTTCACATGTCCTGTACCTCCATGTATGCCTAGCTTTAATAAGCATGAAAGAGCCCAATAACAATCGGTGCTTTAAACTTTAGAAGATGAGTATATTTGGCAAAATATACCTAAAGCATTTGACATAAACAACAATCTCTACCTTGTTTCAGCAAAAGGTTGTGATTTCTGATTGATATTCTCTCATGAGGAGGTAGGATTAGCCAACAGCCAGGAAATTAAAGGTGTTCTAAAGTCCCTCACTTTTGGTTGATACATCAACCACCTTAGATATAGCACAACATTTGGGATATTTTTATGAATTATTTGCTGTGTTTCAAACAGAAATATATAAAAGGTTTCTATACATAAAATTAGTGTGCAATTATTAACCATTTACAATATTTTTTTTTGACTGTATCTATTTTTATTTTTTTAATACTTTTCCATTGAGTAGGGGGAATAATAACCCAAATAATTAAGTTTTAGTAATGTTTAGTAAAATAACATTAAAATTGAATTTTTTTTTAAAAAAATCTTAAGCTGTCAAACTTCAAAGTTCTAATTTTTTTTTTCTATTTCTAGGCACCGTTAAAAATTATGATTCCAACAAGGTGGAAATGCTTCTTCAGGGTGGTAACAAAATACTGGGAAAAAAGTTTCCTGATATTTCCATGATTTCCCTGATACTTTCATAAAAAATTCCCTGATTTTACAATTACTTTTTAGTTAAGTTTAGTTTGAATTATTGTCATACTAGAGCTACACGAGAGCTATTGGCAATGGGCGTCGTAATTTAGAACCACAGTCAAGTGACGAGCTGACACCTGAGTAGTCACCCAATGCAACCGTTAAGGGCGACATCATACGCAGCGTTGAGACTTTGGAGCATATTTGACGTTTGATAATAATTGACAGTCTTTTGCTTCTGCATGATAGGAAGATAGTCGAGTTAACTTTTGTAGCTCCGGTTCAGGCCAATCGGACCAATCAGAATACTTTCTTTTGATCAAGAAGTGTCCGCTAGTATAGTGATCGCAAAAACAACCTAAACCTGCTGTTTAAGTAATCCGAAATGGAAAAAAAATCCCTGATATTTTGCTAAATTTGAAAAATTCCCTGAGAATTCCCTGATATTTCCAGAATTAAAAAAGTTCCCTGAGAATTCCCTGATTTCCAGGTTTTCCAGGTTCTGTTACCACCCTGTTCTTACCAATTTGTGATTTTTTTTATATTTTTCCTGTCAAATTAATTTTTTAAAAATAGTTTTGGTTCACTTTTATTCTAAACCAATTATTACACCAATAAAATACTGAAATAAATTCCTTAAACTTCTATGCATCTAAGGAAAAGCCATTTCAATATTTTTTCCCTTTTAATAATTAAAAATAAATTCATCCATCAATGATTCCACACAAACAAATTTACTGCCTAACGGAACTAAGCGAAGCAATAAGCAAACACCAGCAAGAATAAGGCCTTCTGTTTTGAATAATTTGAGCACAACTCAAAAATCCGCAAGTCATGATAAAACCCTTCTGTACATTTCATTAGCTTTTATGTACAATAATAGTGTTTAGTATTTCTCTAGCATAAGAGTCTGTCAAAACACGTAGCTTCAGCACTAGTATTGACAGTACTAGTAGTTTACTTCAGCACTAGTACTACAATTGTTGACTTTAGTGCGTTAAATTGTTCTATTCTCACCGGACTGGTTCACCGTTTCTGTTCTCAAAGTTGTTTACGTTCTCCCTGTTGTGTGAATAGATGTTCGTCCGGGATCGGCTACGGTTCAACTGTTCTCTCCTTTCTGAAATTGTACATAATAAAACACAATTAGCTAATTAGATAAATATTTGTAAAGAAATAATATTTATTTTCACAATGGCGAATTGGTGTTATACCTATATAGTTAGAAGTGTCTTAATTTTACTAAACTCTTTCTAAGGATAGATTATAAATTGTTATTACGATAAGTCTTTAAACATGATAAATCATAAAAAAAATTTACAAATATCTATAAAATACGATATTTGGAAATATAAATTTTAAATGTTAAATATTTGTACTTATCACTTTAAAATTAAATTACAATTGACACTTAAATATGAAAGTTAGATATTTTTTAAACAATATATACATTACATGCATTTCAAGATTTGATTTATATGCATTATAAAAATAACTTATATTGAAAAAGTTATATATTTTTTTAAATATGCAATGGCACTTCAATTAATAGTATTGAAAATTCCAAGTCATTTAAAAAAAATGTCTAAAACAAAAGACACATTCTTCATTCATGTAACATGCATTTTTCAGGCGCATTGCATCATGCATTGAATATTTATATTGAAAATAAAATGTTCAAAATATAAAATAAACATGAAATAGTTTCAACAACATAGGTTGAAATGCATGAATAGATGAATAGAAATTAAAAATATCTTGGTCTAATAAGCAACAATTGTAAATACTTCAGATTATAAAATTAAGAATATCAATCAACTAAATTTCATGATAAGTTTTAAAATATGAAACAGCACTGCACACCAGAACTTGTTGAATTAATATGGAGTGCAAGTCCAATTTCATAACATAAAATTGTCATTTTTTTCGGAAATGCTGAATCAAGATTAAGATGCTTGACTTTAAACACAATATTCCTGCTTCTTACCTGAATTTGACGTATTACATAGCATTTGATTACTGAAATCCATACTTAAATAGTCTAGTGTTTGGTCTCAGTGATTCCAATTTTTTATGCATGACTATTCATAAAAATACTAATTTTAGGGAAAAAAAAACATAAAAACTGCCAAATTACACAGATTAAAACAGTTTATTATCAAAATGCTGATGGCTGATTTAACAAAAACCGTTGATTTTCATGCATTAGCAAACACAAATAATTCCACCATGCAACTAATGCAAAAAAATTTTAAAGATCAGGCTTATATAGTGTGTAAAAACCTGCCTTAAATTACAGAGTGGTGATAATTGAATTACACTGGTGATGCCTATTGAACTTCTAAAAAGGTGACTGATGAAAAAAAAGTGAATATATGTGAAAAACAATGACATTGAAATCAACAATTAATAATGAGCATCAAAATTATTTTGCTTTAATTTATATTTAAGAAACAGGCACAAAGTAATTTTTTAATTATATACATCAACTCTTATCTATTAAACATTATTCTTACAGGAATTTAGTACCAAAAACAAATGGTAAGTTTCTTAAAAAGCCTGACGGCCAAAATCTATCACAACTATAATTTTAGTATTTGATTCTTTATTTTATTTTATTAAATGAAATACAACGTTTTAAGATATGTATTTCAGAAATTGTAAATGAAATATATGATGAAGTAATAGAAAAAGAAGGTTTTAACATTAACAGTTTTTAGTAGAGAAAATAATTTGGTTTTAGGTTTATCACCTCAGAAGCAATAAATCACAAATCTAAGGTTTTGATATTTTCTGCTGACTTCAAAAGTTATGTAGGCTATAAACAACAAGATTAGGATCAATAACTGTATTAATTTTTTTAAAAAAGATAAAGACCTTTTTAAGAAACACTACAAATTCAATGAATTTTAATGTAAGCAAAAAAATCCCCTGACAATACCAATTAGCCAATTTGTATACACAATTGCAATGTAACTCTCAGTAGGTGCTTAAATTACATGGCCATCATATGAAATTATTTTAAATCAATCTCTGAAACAAAAAAATTGCTTTGAAAATCTTCTCAGACTGTGTACAACAACTTCCACTGCTTATTTAAAATTTTAGGTTTTGACTACCCTGAAGTTTATGATGCATTAAGATTTGTGAACTTCATGCAACAAAGCAAGAAGTTGATTAATAAAACTACAGTTGCCTATCACATCCGAATTGCCCAAAAGTTACTTTTAGCAGTCTAAAATAGTTTAACTCTAACATGATACTGTAAAACAACATACAATTATTAAGTTATTTACAAAACACATTATTTCTAACTACGTGGGTAAAAATTCGCAACACCACTTACCAGCTGCTCCTCTAGGGTTGGGTTTTCTACGAGGTTTATGCGAAAACGCAGAACCGGTTTTGAGTGCTTCTAGCAAGCTATCCATAACACCTTCCTGGTCTTCCCCTGAAAGTTATTAACAATGCATGATTCACTGAGTTTACAGTCACATATGAGGGACATTAAAATTTTAGTTTAGTTTGAATTATAGTCGCACTAGAGCTACACAACGGCTATTGGCGACGGGCGTCGTATTTTAGAACCACAGTCAAGTGACGAGCCGACACCCGAGTTGGATATCGTACACGTACGCAGCGTTGGGACTTTGGAGCATATTTTAACATGCACTCCCTCTACACGGGGTATTATTCGTCGGACATTTTCTTTGGCTGCACGGGATCATTTCTAGGTCGGCAGTTATTTTGGCGATGCCCGGACCCGAACCTGGGACCTTTTGCATGCTAGGCGAGCGCCTAACCGACTGGGCTCCCAAGCCCCAGGGACTTTAAAAGACACTTGGAAATAATTATTAATAAAGGCCTTTTTACTAATCAATGAAATTAGGTTAATAATAATTAATGTACTAATGAAAACAACTCAATAGCTATTAACATACTAATTAAATCAACTTAACGGTAATTAATGTACTAATGAAATCCATAATAACCTAATAGTAATTCATGTTTTACTATTTACAATGCAACTTAAAAATTATTTTTGATATTTGATTTTGTTAGATCAATATAGAAGGAGACATCTGAATACCAATGGAAGAAAAAAACAATAAATATTTTTATATAAAGCATATATTAATATTTAACATTCATTACAATTTCTCCAGATTGAAGATTTCAGAAAAACTAAAGTATAGTCTTTATAGGTTTAAAACCTTTCAACAGTCTCTCTATTTTTTTTTAATGTGTGTCAAGAAAATCATTCAATTAAAAAAAAAACTCTCAAATATTTTCTTCAAAAATACATAATTTGGTGTGCAAAGAGCCGACCCGAACCTGCAATGTGTGAAGGTCCGCTTTAAGCCTAAATGCCAGCTGTTTTAACCAGTATTCTAAAAGTGAGTGAATGGTTGGCTAATTGATGTTATGTAGTGAACTGCCATAATATTTTCTCTAAAATTTATTCAGTTATCTCAGGGATATATATGTTAATGGCATAAATGTTAATCATATAGCAACTTCATTATAAATATTGAAGCAGTTTCACACCTGTGATGTCCACCAATTGCTTCTTCTTGGCTAACCGCTCTTGCTTTTCTTTCGTGGCTTTTTCTTTCGCTTCCTTTGCCCTTCTCATCTTTTCTTCTAACTCCCTTAAGTGGAGATTGTCTTTGTACGCTTCCTACAATATTTAAAATATAAATATATTTTTTTAAAAATAGCAATAAAGGTTGCAGATGCGATTAAAATATGATTGATTAACATTGACTGAAATAAAGGAAACACAAGGTGATGTATCATTTTCAAAACAGCTAAAAAGCAGAATTTGCTATATACAAAAAAAATCATGCAGGAGAAGGCTCTTTGTGTTGTGAATGGTGACTTAACCAGGTATAGACTGCAATTATAATACTATAATTGCCATACAATAAACTAAATTACTCAAGTTGGTAAAGTGTAGCTTATTAATGGGGTGGCCACCTTTAGAAGCATGGCTAAAAAAAATTTATCTAAAGTGGCCAACACCTCTTAAATCCTTATTTCTGCAATTTTCTAAAAAAATTATCCCCACCATTTCATATGCAGGAATCTCCATGAATGTTATCAATGCTTATATTCATTCTAACATATATAATAAAAACTTGAAACTCTAAAGTACCTAGGTCTCATAACGATTTCGTTATGAATGGCTTGACATTTCTTGAATTTTTTTTATTTTATTTAAAGTAGTAAAAATTAAATAATCACTCATCTTTTTTTGGAATAATAATTTAATATTAAACTATCAAACAAAGTAGCATTAGTATTTAACATGAAATATAGGTTTTGATAAAACAACTAGGGTGGCCACAATTATCAGCACAACTTTGAAAAAATAAATATGTAATATTCCTCGCTTTTAAATAGAATTAAAACATTTCATATCAACGTACAAAGAATCTTGTAGTGAAATATATTTGACGTCATTGCAAACTGATCGATGTCGCAAAAAAAAATTTATTTTAACTTATTGTCTGAAAGAATTAAAGTTTCTCGAGCAATTGTTGCAAATGGCAATGGTGATTTAATTCTAATAAAAATGGCTTCCTATTCTTTTTAAATGAGCATTAAATTTTGCAGTTTTTTAAATAATTGAAGTACTTCGAATTCTTCTCTGTAATTTTCAATGTATTCTAATTTCGATGCGCTGAATTTTTTGACATATCACACTTGTCCGTAGCATTTGTAGTTTGGGCTATGAAAGTGGGTGACGGACAGACTGAACGATTATAATACCTTCCACTTTTTATGTTATAAAAACGTAGTGTGGAAGCTAAAATATAAAGTACTGCCAGTTAAATATCTAATACTAATATAATTGCATGCATAAATAGTGAGATTCATTTAACTTCAAACAATGGCACTCACTTGAAACATGTTTTTAAAAGTCTTGATGTCAGTGAAAAACTCATCTGAGGCATATTTTTTAGGATCAAATGCAAAGTAGACAGACAAATCTTCATACAGCTTTTCCATCTGCTTGAACATATTTTCCAGAATTTCATACTGTGCAGTTGCTTCTGTTTGAAAGCTCTGGACAATTTACGTTAAGGCAATAACAAAACAAAAAAATTTTAAAAAATCATATATAAATAATTGCCTAATTCTTAAAACACTAGTCAGTTTGAAAAAAAAAAACACATTTTGATAAGTTACAGACTTTATAAGTCATTGTCAATGTTCAATACAGACAAACAAAATTAATTTACAAATTTTATATTAGTTAAATATTTCATGCATGCTGTTTAAATTAAAATGAACAATATTATTACTAATTCAAATGAAAAAATACTCTATGGACCAATTTACAAAATGATTCTGCAAAGGATAAATTGTTAGATATTTCTATTGATACAGTATATTATTGGAGGGCTGGTTAGGACCTCATATAAAAAAAATTTATATAAGAATTTTTAAGAATAAATTATTTTTAGGGTCCAGCGGAACCCTGATTATGTATATCAGATACCTATAGTACTTGGTTATTTTTATAACTTTAAAAAGATTGTTTCTTTTACACAAACAATGTGTATGACTTGACCAGGTTGTTTTTGTTGTTATTTTATACTTCATGATTAAAAAGGTAGCATGTACTTTATGAATTAACAACTACACTGCTCAAACAATTAGGGGAGCGCATGGTTTAAACCTTTTCACCCCCACTGATTCCATTTGAAATCATCAGCTTGTGATTTTTTTCTCACTAAGTTGAGCTCGCATTTATTTATCGTTAGATGGAAGAATTAAATAATGCTTGTTTTAATTAAATGCAAATATGAAAAACATGGTAAAATAAAATTACCTCCTAAAAATTTTTACAAAATAAATTGACCCTAAATTCTTCATGCTTGCAGTTTTAGATGTTTAAAAATTAATTTTAACAATAAAGTTTTGAAAAAATTATTGTTATAAATTATTCAGAAGTCACGATTTCAATTTTTTCCCTTTAAATTTTGGTTAAAAAATTAAGATTCCCCCCTCTTTCTTTACTATTTCTTTCTGAACACCTAATGAATCGTTTTCCACAAAATTTTAGATTTTTTGAATAAAAAATAAAAAGTTGGAACTGAAAGGGTTAACAAATGTACACAAAGTGCTCCCCTAATTGTTTTGAGCAGTGTATTTACAGAGTGGTTGTTATGTTAGTAGTAGGTCCCAAAGTTAACATGACTTGTACAAATATAATGGAGAGAATTACAGCAATTTATTATGAATACAAGTTTTTGAAAAGGAAAAAATTGAAAGGATACAGTCATCACTTCAGCAAATCGATCGTCTTCATTGTGAGGACGGAAATTTTTAAGATCTGTTTCTAACTGCATGACTGATTTTCGCATTTGGCCTAAGTTTTTCTGTATTTGCTCTGGTGACACTACAAAATCAAAAGATAATGTACTTTACACTATCCAAAAGCATAAAAAATACAAAGTATACCAATTAGCATAATATGAGTCTAGTTATGCATAATAATTTTAACAAAAAGTTGTAGCTAAAACTAACTTATCTTCAAACTGAAATTTGATTTTGAAGTGCGGAAGCTAATTGAATAAGGTTTAAGTTAAAATCTAACTTTGGTGAGTAATGAAACTGGTTGGAAAATCATTAAATCATTGCACATAAGAAGTAAAAAAAAGTAATATTAACATATAGTAAGGTAATTTAGATAATATGTGAACCAAAGTTAGCACATATGGTTCAATTGATTTTAAATCGTACTAAAGTTAGGCTAGAGGACATTTTAATTCATATTAAAAAGTTTTAAATATTAGTCTACATTTAATTGCTTACACTACTAAAAACTTCAATAGCTGTTTGATTGTTGATAACCGTAAAAGAAAGAAAAAGTAATTCAAGCAATACCAAGTAATTTATTTATTTTAAGTCACTCTTTTAGTGAAGGAATGTGCTGTGATCAGATCTGGGCATGAAGTAATCACAGCACATTGTGCATGCTTTGATGTATATAAGCTACGTGTTGTATTTGTTTATAGCCTTTTCACATTTACCTTCTACCAGAGTTAGGCTCTAATAACAAAAAATGCATCTTATGACCTCTATTCATGACTGACTACGCAGACACCGCAGTATGAAATATACCAGAATGGAATATAATTGGAGTTTAGCAGTTTTAAGAACTCTAGAAGATATGCACTAAAATGGTATAAAAGATATGTACCAAAATGGTATAAGAGTTATACCAAAGACAACACACAATATTCTTCTTCTTTTTTTTTCCTTCATTTCACGCAGAATGAAAGTGTGTACAGTACACAACATATTTTGGTCATACATGCCGATAAAAGAAGAAAAAAGAAACAAATGGATTTGTCAAGGAACTATGTTAAAAGATAACTTTAAACTGCATGTTCTTACTTACTTTTGGATATAATCATTTATATTTATTTACAAAAAATTACTCACCCCTTGCAGCCCTGTCCACATGCATAAGTTCTTCTGCAAAAGTCAGCGCATCTGGATGCTTCTTTTCAACAACTTCGACCAGATAGTGGAGAAGGGTCGTCTTGTGGTCTATCGACTTAGTGGAGTTCAGCTGCAAAGTTTTATCAAAATTTTATATTTTTATAAAAGGGGAATACTGGTTGAAAAGAGATTTTGTTAAATGTTACATAAAATATTTTTATTAAATGGATGCTTAAAGCTACATAAAGATGTTGCTCAAATTAGTGTTTCAGTGATATTACTGATGTATACTGGCAACCCATAAGCTACAAGAACTTAAGTGAACTCAGATTGCTGGTTTTTGCATTTTGAATGTTCACACTATGGTTGTCATGTCACCATCTTCAAATGCTGATTATGTTCCCTAATCAATCTTACTTCAAGATATAATACGTAACAAGCAATCTGAGTTCAATTCAGTTCTTTTAGCTTATGTGTTGCCAGTATGCAACAACTATACTATTTAATAACTTTACATACCAGTACCAAGGTTTAGTTTAGTTTAGTTTGAATTATTGTCGCACTAGAGCTACACGAGGGCTATTGGCGACGGGCGTCGTATTTTAGAACCACAGTCAAGTGACGAGCCGACACCTGAGTAGGCACCCAACGCAACCGTTAAGGGCGACATCGTACGCAGCGTTAGGACTTTGAAGGATATTTAACGTGCACTCCCTCCACACGGGGTATTATTCGTCGGACATTTTTGGCTGCACGGGCCGTTTATAGGTCGGCAGTTATTTTGGCGATGCCCGGACCCAAACCTGGGACCTTCCGCATGCTGGGCGAAAGCCTAACCGACTGGGCTCCCCAGCCCCTACCAGTACCAAGGTGTTGTAATAATCTTGCAATACGAAATATCCATTCATTTACTGTGCATAAATAAGCAATAATCCTATAATAAACTTCGTTGTTGTGCTTTTAGATATTCTTTCCAGGCAAACAATATTTTTACCTATATTTCTTAAATATACAGCTCAAAAACCAATTTACGCACTAAAAATTCTGCAAGGCTAGGTTACTAAACCTCTGTAGAAAGAGAGCTAAGATCTAACGTTAACATATTGTCTGTTAACTACTACAAGGGTCCGATGCTACTAGGGAGAGCCAAATTAAAAATGGGTTTTTTTTTCATGAATAAGATTAAAATAAAGCTAACCTTGGACAGTAAATTTATTTCAAACCCAACTGCTTGTTCATTTCTGGAACCTGCATTCATATAGTTACCAATTAGCAAGATAATTTTTAGAATTAAACTGAACTTCTTGCTTTTCTTCACTTCTTCACAAGCAGCAGTTGCAGCTACAACATCCTAGAAAAAAAAAGTTATAAATGTTAACATGTCAAACCTTTTTTGGAGGACTAAATACTAACTAATGGAACACTGTTTATTGTTTTAATTTAACCTCTTTCCAGAGGTACACATACGTGGACCTTTGTATAATTCACTTCAAAATTTCAGCCTACAATTTTTCTTAAAACTAACTTTTTTATTATAAACTAGAATGTTCAAACTTTATAAAAATACCTATACCAAAGCAGATGATTTATTACTAGTATTAAAAAATGGTGTACCAAGAAAGTCCAGCAGATTTCAGAGGTTTTTGAAAAGTTTTTTCAGTTGTTAATTTATCGGACACTTGATTAAAAAACAAAAGTTAAAATAGTATTTTAATCACAAAAAACTGAGAGAGCTTGTTTGTTGACTCATAGCACATCAAAAATGAGTATTTTTAACATTTTAACCCTAAAATTACATTAAATTGATGTGATCATCAGCAAATGTTAAAAGTTAAATTTTTCCAAATTACTTGCAAAACATACTTCTAAATGCATAGTTATTTGAAAAATGTGTTTAGAAAAAAATATATGCATGGGATTTATTCCAGAAGTGAATGAGGTTACAGTATATCATGTTGTACTAAAAAAATTGAATTAACTAGAATTGACTTAAGGCTATGTCCTGACTACGCCACAAATGCCACAAAGGCAACAAAACTTGGCGACTTGGCAGAGTCAGCCCCCAAGCCATTGCATCGCTTGGCGCCCTTGGCGGTCGTTAAGTTTTGTTGCATTTGATGTCATAAAGAGGACATAGCCTAAGAGAACAAAATGAACTATATTCTTCAACTAAACAAAACTATTGAGAAAAATTCATGAAAAAATATAGCCCTAATGATACTTACAGGTTTGATATCTTGTACCAGTTCTTGAAACCTCATTTTAAAGCTTATGGATTTTAACCTAGGAACAAGTCTTTTTATACTTCCCATCTGAAATTATGAAATACATAGAATAAATGAAAAAAAAAGTAAATTAAAACATAATTTTGCTAACATCAAAATAAAATAACAATAGGTACAACTTACTAAACAGAGGTAGAGAGGCTTACTAACAGAGGTACAACTTACTTAAAAGTAGTACCTATTGGAAACATTTCTTACAATAGTAATCCCCTAAGCTGTAAGATTACATTATCATGACATTGCTAATGTAAAAGTTTCGAGACTTATTGGTAGACAAATAACTTGAAATTTATAGCCACAGTCAGATGATGACCATAATAAATTTTTTATCAGCATCACTTCTTAGGAATTGATTACAAAATACATGGATTTTTAGTTCTTTTTTTACATTTTAAGATACAAAATAATCAACCAGTTAAAGCAGAGATTCGATTAACCAAAGACCGATTAAGAAGGAGAATCTGGTACTTGTGTTTGTTTTGCTAATATGCTAGTTTACCAACTTAAAAATAACAAAAATCATTGATGTCAATAGAAAATATTAAATTTTGAGTTGTTTTTAAACTCTTAATACCATTTAAAATATTCTCAATCTTATCAGGAACTTCAATAGACTGCAGGTAAGGAACAATAAATGCTTCCCGAACACTCAGATCAAAGATATGTTTAATTATAAAAGTGAACATGCAAACAAACCAACTCTCAAACATTATAACAATTACTTACAGTAACAGCAAATTGTTCTGCTTCAGCTAACTCATTGTACTGGTCTTTGAACTGTTCTAGCCTTGCCAACTGTTCTGGTTCTGGCATATATCGTATTAGTTGCTGAAGCATCGCATCGGTCAGTTGCTCTTCGTCTACTTTTAATATGTAGTTTTGCATATCTTGAGTAGAAATCTTGACTGAACCTAATAAAATCACTGCAAGGCAAAAAGAATAACAATGTTAATATTTATGGAATTGTGGGTTTTACCAGCATGCCCACTTATAACTTTTTTTGTACAGGAAAAAATGATTTTTTTAAAGTGTTTCATTTTATTGTGAACCAGAACTATGGTGACAACAGATTTTTAAATAATTTTCAACATGGTAGTGTTGAAAGGCATTTGATTAATATTCATATAAATTCATTTTAAAATTAAATTTTATTCATTACTTTAAAACTACTTCATAAACTAATATTAAATTTTATAAAAATAGAATAAAATATAAAATGCTCAGAAAAATTATCAACTAAAAATATATTTACTATTTACAAACTCATTACCAAATATTAGGGATTTTTAGAATAAAATGAGATTCAGAATTTATATACATATTGCCTCATGAAATTCATGAGATTTTGTGATCCAGGAAGACTCTAAAATGCTTAAACAGTAGCCTTTAGTGGTTTTCTAAAGACGGTAAAAACAAGACCTTTCATAAATTATACTAACTTAAATTTTGAGCTGACTTTGCATCTAGGACTTTAAGTTCTTTCACTTTTTTAGTGGTTTTCTTCTCACTAGATTGGTTGCTCTCCTTTTTGACTGAAACAAAATATACACTCAGTTTAGTTTGAATCATCATTTAAAGAATTAATTGCCTAAATAATTATTGCAGTGACTCATAATGCAGAAAAACATATGAAAACCAACTGGAAACAACAAACCTTGGGGTTTAGAGGAAAACTTGGCTGATAATGTTTCAAAAATATCTTCATCTTCTAATTTCTCTTCATGCACATTCACCCAGAATGCATTTTCAGACAATTTTTGTGGTGTTATCTAAAAATAATAATTTACTTTATTAATGCATCAAGAAAAATGGGAGGAAATGGAGGAGTTTAGGAAAAATATGCACAATCAAGATAAAATAGTTTATTATAACTATGTTTACCATTTATTTAAACTTATGTTATTTCCTCTTTTAAAGATAACAAGTTTCTCTAATGTAATCAATTTCACTTAAAATGAAAGTGCCATCTTGAATAATTTTCTAAATTTTTGATTTAAGAGTACTTTTTTACTGCATTGTAAACACACAATATAACAGAATAATTATTCATTTTGGACAAAAAGAACACTAGGTATTTTATTTAATAGAATCCAATCTAATAAATTAAAAGTCAGATATATAAATTAGCTAACTTCATCTTGAACAAAAGGCAGAGTGCAAATCGGATCGTCAAGGACTTTAAATATGTTGTTTCAAGCACCACTTTTGCGATATCTTCCAAGTTTCAAAACCATTGGAGCTTCATCACTTATTTTTGTCAATTTGACTCTCCTATTGTTGGTATTGAGGCTATTCTGTATTTGTTGTATGCCCCCATAGGTCAGCAGTGCTAGACCAGGTCCATGACATCATACACCCTCAAAAAGTCCAAAACCAAAAGAGGGTTGTCGGCCAAATCCTGCTTTTAGAGTCCCAGACACTCTAGGATGTGATCAGGCAAAGCCTGCTCTGAAGAACAGTTGGTGCAAGTCTCAAGGATCCTGGAGCCCTCAAAAGATGTCCATGTCTTAAGGTGGCCACTTTGAAAGCAGGCAAAAATAGTTTGTTCCTGTCTGATAAAACCTTGAGCGATGGAGCCTCCAGGACGGGAATGATGATACCAATGGTGCATTGCTACCAATGGGAACAATATAAGTGGTCCTATTCAAATGTTTAATCTTAGAGTGAATCTCCGAAAAGGGGAGAGGCGCTGACGGAACATAGACCTTGCCAGCACCAGCCTTTGCCAAAGTGTCCGCAATCTCATTTCCCTCAACATCAACGTGGGAAGGATCCACTGCATATAAATCTGAAGGGATAAGGAGAGCCGTTTAAACTTGTGAAGTATGGACACTCCAACACTGTCTCTCACACTTTGCCAATCACACAGATGCTGTATAGCACTTTGCTATCAGACAAAATTCAAATCTCGTTTCTATGGGGAAGAGACACCAGATTATCAAGGGCTTCATCAATGGCTATCAGTTCACTGCGGAAAACTGAGCAGTAGTCGGGATTTCTCCTCTGAATCCTTATGTCATGGTTTTGAGACTTGATGTAAATTCCACTACCTATCGTTGGTATTCAGCTATTCTAGACTAAAATGAAACACCCACCTTTTTCCAGTTGACCCTCTTGAGCGGTGTATCCAGAACATACTTCTTCTTGGGCTGCATACCATGGGGCAGGGCCGCAGGGGCAGGGGGGACAGGCGCCCCCACTGGTGGTGGGGGAATCCTCATGCCCATAGGGGGCGGGGGTGGAGGTGGGGGGCCACCCATACCAGGAGGAGGAGGGGGAGGTGGTGGTCCCATGCCTGGCATTGGTGGGGGCGGAGGGGGACCTAGAAGAGCGATTGGAATAATAAATGAGTTTTTATGAATGTTTTGTAGCAGGTGTGCTGTAGGCAAGTAACCAGCAGTATCTATAACGAGTCTGCCGTGGGCAGGTAAACTGCAGTAACTTCAAAAATTTCATTTTTCGTTTTTTTTGCACTTTTGGCATATATTTAACTTATATTTTCATGTGCCGACCTTTTTTAGCAATTTTCGTTACAAATTCATTTTTTCAAATTTTTTGGTTTTAAAGGAATTGCTGGAAAACAAAAAGAGATACAGGCTTCAAATTTGGTACACGAACTCCTAGCACCTGTTGGATGTCATAATAACGTGTTCATAAAATCGTGGCAAGGGCAATAGGTAGTTGCCATAGAACTTTTTTTGGTTTTAAAGGTATTGCTGGAAAACCAAAAGAGATACGTGCTTCAAATTTGGTACAAGAACTCGTAGTACCTGTAGGATGTCATAAAAGATTTTCGAGGAAATTGTGAGTGCATAATGGCTCCGATAGAACTTTTTGGTTTTAAGTTATTGAAATTACCTTAGGGGTGCATCCATAAACTACGTGACTTGTTTAGGGGGGGAGGGGGTCGAGTCGAATATCACCAAATGTCAAGTGGGGGATGGGAAAGGGGGGGGGGTCTCGTTAAATATCACGTAATGTTTCCCCGTAAAAAAATCAACGCAAAATTTGCCATAAAATGGTGCAAAATTCCAGCATTTTTTTTTCTGGACTTAAAATTGGCAAAATCTTTACATGATAAAATTTATGTGGCTCTCCGAACTGTACTAAAAAGTTTTAGGGATAAAGAACAATCTGTTCTTTTATATAGATTCAATTGGCGTTCGTTTCGTTCTGTTCTCTTTTTAAGTTTTAATTCAGACCAAACGGCACATGTTCAAAGTATTTTCACTCTCTATAAGAAAAAAAAAATATATGCATCATTTTTTATTTTAAAGTACTTGCCCACCATCATTATTTAGATTATCCAAGTTGGATCTCAACTTATTATATGTTTGAGTTGCGGTTGTAAGAAAAAAAGGCTTTCTGGTGTCTTCGTTAGTGCTGTTGATACTGCAGTTTACCAGCTCATGGCAGAAGCGAATGTAATTGGCTTGATTTTGTAAAGTAGAACTTTTCTGCTATGATATAACTCACACGATTATTTTTTAATTAGCTCTTAGTAACTGTAAATGTAGTGCACAAAAAAAAAACAATGTCAAGTGTATTGGTGATAGAAAAATGTTTGGCAAAATGCTTAACACTAGCTTTAGTGATAATAGTCTTGAACATTCTAAGATTGAAAACACTAACCAGATACCAGTACAATTTTTTTTTAACCCTTTCCCAACAATTTTGTTTGAGAGCTCTACAGTCTTTTTAAAATAAGTGGACAGAGTATTTTACAAATAGGGGAGAAGGGGATTAAAAATAAATTAAAAATACAAAAGTGTCCCAATGTGTTTCTTTCTCTCCTAATTATAGATAAACAAGTTTGAGGCAAAATATAATCTATTGTTTTTACAAACATAATAAATTATGAGGCATTGTGATAGGGTGTGATAGCGTGACCTGCTATCAACAGGCAAATAGTTGGCCTAATGGTTTTCAAATTAATATTTCAACGGTTTTTAGCTCAATCATCTCTGTGATTTTCGACTACGATTGATTGTTTTCCAAGTAAGACTGAGTAAAGAAAAACAAGGGTTACAATGTTAGGTTTTTACATTCAAAAGAAATGCCCTTTCTTGATAAATAATAAAACATGTTTCCAGCACTTGATATTTTTAAGCCCATGATATTATAGCGTTTGTACAAAAGGTACAAGGTACATACATAAATTTAATTGTAAAATAAGTACAATAACATTATGCACACAAGTGAAAGTATCCTGGAGGTATTTTTCTACAGTGTAATACTAGAGTCAGTTAGTCCAAAAGCCAGGCTTCATCATCTTACAATCCTTATATGACAACAAGAACATTGCTTTACCGACTAAATCACTGCCGACTTGATAGAATCCCCAAAATTTTATATTCCTTTTTGTTTCACATCATTTACGATTGTGCATGTTGTTGGACTTTGTTGAAGGTTACACCCAAAAATGGTAAGGTTAATTTTTTTTTTATAAAGAATGATTTGAAACTAAGTTTGGAATTGCGTAAACTCACCCATTCCTGGCATTGGGGGCGGAGGAGGAATTCCACTTCCAGGGGGAGGAGGTGGGGGAGGGGGTGGAGGCGGGCCCCCGCCAGAGGAAGGAGCTATGGAGCTGCCGATCATCGACAGCATGGCTGAGGGGAGTTGGGGCAGTTTTCCCTAAAAAAGAAATCAGAATCAATATTTTTTTTCATTGAGGCTTTTTTTGGGCAGGATAAAGAATTCTATATTCCCCCTGAGAAGCATTTTTTTGGGGGGGCCATCTATGCGGCTTTCAGATGCTTAGATTCTGATGAATATTACCGTTATACTGGCCTTGAAATGGGTAAAAATGTGCACAAATATAAAGAGATACTATTGCTCAAGTAATATATTTAATAGAAAGTAAGAAATTGGTTCATTTTTGAAGAAATGATCTTAAGGTATCCATATACCTTAGAAAACGGAAAAATTGATCAAAATATGTGTTCTGATACTTTTGCATTAAAATATTATCTGATTTTTTATCTTTCATTTGGTACAAAAAGATTTCTTGTACTGTAAATAGTTTTTAATTTACAGGCAGTCTTTTAAGGGAGATTCTACTGTCATCAATCTTACAATGAAATCCTTGAACTCATTTTCTGAAGAACGATTTTTTTCATAATATGCTTGTACTCCGAGCAAGATATTTCAAATTAATATGCTTCGATTTAAAAAATTTAAAGTGACTTTTAAAGAGTAAGAATCAGGGCATGTGGCCATACTTTTTATAACAATTGTAAAGAATATTTAATTTTTTTACAGACTTTCAAAAAATTAAATTATTAAAAAAAATCATATTTTAAAGCTATAGCCATTTCAAATTATCATAATTAAATAACTACTTTGCTTAGAGCGTAGATAAAGTATGATCACATGCCGGGATATTTACTGTTTTCTTTTCTGCAACAATTTTGTAAAGCAAGTAATTAGGATTGTCGTTAAGTTGCACACAATTTGGCCCTCTCAAATTAATTAATTGCTAATTAATTTATTAATTAATATATTTTTTTATTGCAGTAAAGTATTTTTATGTTAGTTTTTATGTGCCTGATCTTCTCACAAAGTTTAAAAAGTCCATTTCAAAAATTAAAGAAAAAGTTGTCTAAGGTATATAGATACCTTAAGATAATCTACGACCTGAAAACATTGAATTTGAAAGTCAATAAAAATTCATCATTTTATTTAAATTTGAAATTGATGGTTATTGCTAGAGGTTATGGTTAAGCAGTTCTCATTTATTGTGCACAAGTTAAAGAAAAATCCGGTACAAATGCCCAGGATGTAACGAAATAACGAGCTCAAACTAACAAGTCTGACAAAAGCTATCTAAAAATAACAGTTTTGAATTGTGTAATTTTGGATGAACAAGAAAAATTACTGTGTAATTTTATAAATTAAATTTTTTACATTAAAAAAAATCATAGTTAAGCTTATGTATAACAAATGTATAGATGGTAAAACAGGTCTTCTGTAAAGATCGACAAATACTTCCTTAACCAGATTGATATAATACTATTAAAAATATTTTTAAATGTAAGATTGATTTTTATTGGTTCCTTTATAATAGTAATATCGCAAAGGAACTTTATAATAAATAATACTTTATAGAAGTATTTCTATATAATTTATTCATTTTCTTATTGATTTTTAACATGAAAAAGAAATATTTGTGAAATTAAATTAAAAAAAATAAGTAAGTTTGGAAAATTATATCGAAATAATTTAAGGGCATGGTTTGAAACAACCTCTTATTCATAAATAAAAGTAATCTTATCCATAAGTAAAATTAACAATTAAGCAACAGGTTGAAAAAGAGAAATTTTATTCTGCAAACAGAATTCTTACCCCATTTCCGAATTCCGAAATAATCTTTTCATACTCTTTAAGGCGATTTTCTAGTTGGGACACTTTGGCATCAGATTCTTGTTTGGCTGTTAGGGCATCTTCTAACTTTTTATCGAGTTCATTAGAAAGTCTTTCTTCTTCTTGTCTAGATTTGTCAATAACTTGTTCTAAAATAAACGTAATTTTATTTCTAAGGGAAAAAGTATGTGACATCTTATGCACTATTTAAAATTAAGTGTTAGTAACGGTAAGGGCTGACCTGTTTTTAAACCTAGCACCTTGTGCATACTATCCCAACACTAAACCACCTGCGACAAGGTAATTTAATCTGTCGCAAGGGCTATTATTGGGAATTTATGTTAACCACTACAAATTAATAACAAAATCATTTCCGTTTTCAATAATATTTGGCTTGCTGATAATTTATTGCAGCACAGGTTATTTAACATCTAACTGTGCTACGAAATTGGAAACTTAAAACACTATTAAATTGAAATAAAACTTAAAATATTCAAAAATAGGTACCAATTATATAATTATTATATTTAATAAAAGTTAATAATGTAAAAGTTAAAAAATAAAATGTATGAAATGTGTAAAAACAGGATGTGCTCGAATCACATGAGATGATATTTCTTGGCTGATATTTACTTGTTTTGAAATAAAAGCTATTAAACAAAAATTAGTTCTGAAAAAATATCTATTCTTACCAATTAAAGGTTCAACATCAACTTTGAAGCGTTTTGTATGCCTAAAATCAGGATCACAACCATTCTTATGTAGTACTATTTGAGAAACGCATTCTTCTATTAGCCTATAGTATGCAGACCTACAATAAAAAAAAAAAGTTATTAACAATAAATGACTTGATGTTGATAGAACTTGCATTTAAGTAGAAAATTTGAACCAAAACAAGATCATTTATAAAAATCTGAAAAATTAGTTACCTAACTGTGATGTCGTCTCGTATACATAACAGATGCTGAAGTATGGACAAAAAATCTGTTTCTGCTGGTGTTTCGGATATTGTTTGACGAATTAGATCATAGCAATCATTTATTTCTCTATTAACAGTTAAGGCGTATAACAAACTATTGAACAGGAATAAACATCAAAACTAAACTAAACTCCTCAGCGCAACAGCCCATTAGTGGGCCAAGGCCTGCCGTGCCCATTTCAGCTTTCGTGACCTAGGGCTCTGGGGTGCTAGGCATATGTCCCGGTAAGGTGGTCAGCCTCACGCAGAACCCCCAGTGTTTAGTTCCCAAGCATGCTTGGTACCCATTTTATCGACCCACTTAAGGGATGAAAGGATGGGTCATCCTCGCCCAATCCGGGATTCGAACCCCGAACCTGTGGCACAGCAATGCAAAGCACTACCACTGCGCCACGGGGCCAATAAACATCAAATGAAATGGTTTTATTTAACCTCGTATATTATATCACCGGTCAAATGATAAAACCACAAATGTACAAAAACACAGGCATGCAAAACTGGATACTGTTAAACCAATAGTTTTCAAAAACCGCCAATCCCTAGAATTTGCACATTCATGGTTTTGTCATTTGACCGACGATATCTAACAATTTTTATAAAATAAATATATATATTTTTTTTGCAATTAGGTTCATGCAAGTTTGGCGACATTTGGCTCCTAATTTTTTAACACCCTTATCTTATTTTGCTTATTCTTATAAAAAGAAAAGAAATAAATAAATTCAAAAATTCAAGCAATTGAATTTTCACAGCAATTTTGAACTAAAATTGGGCAAACACTATTTTATTTTTTACACTTCTAATTCACTCAAATTTAAGTAAAAATTATTTATATCTAAGTACTAAATTTAAAATGCCGAATGATAATTAAAAAAAATTATTCATAGCATTTTTGCACTTTCAATACAAATACTACACTGATTTTTTTTATAGAAACTTTAGAATAAAAAAAAATTATACATCCTAATTTTCAAATCTAGATGATATAAGTCTCTTAAAATGATTAAAACATTATAATCAAAATTAATATAATGTATAAATAAATAATAATTGTTTGAAAATGTACAAGGATACTCGAATTCCAGCCTAATATTTTCATATCGTTGAGAAAACTCATCGAAATCTTCATCTTTATGATCATGAAAGACTTTTAACTGAATACTCAACTCTGCAGTTGGATTACCCTCCACTTGTAAACTCTGAAAAATAAATGTTTCAATGAACATCACAGAGAATCAAAGCTTTAATAAATAATAATTACCAAAAATAAAAATAAAAATTCAGATGATATTAAGGGGTTTAAAAGTGTTGAAATACTTGATAATGCCTGCCAATAATATTATCGTTATTAAGGTCTTAGATACTTTTTGTAAGCAAAGGATACTTTTTTGAAAGCAAAGCGTATTATACATTGTAATCTATAACATAATTAAAAAATTTCAAATTAATATAATTCTTTATAACAATTCAGTTCCATGTTAAGTTCTATGAAAAATACTTAGTAAGAGATTACTTTACAGACAACTCTTTTTTTGTGAAAAACAATTCATTTTTTAAAATCATTAACAATGTCTTTAAGAGATAGTTCTAACAAACTTGTGTGCTCAAGTTAATTGCTTAAATATAGTTTTACAAACAATATAGTGTATTAAAATTTGTATCAAACCTACACCAATTTAAGATTTCTTGCACTAAGGGAAAGCTAAGTTGAAAAGAACTCGTCATATCAATTTAATTTCCCTGATTCAATCATTTAAATTAATGCACTAAATGCATAAATTCTACCCATTTTATAAATAAATATATTGAAACTTCCCTTTCTATGACTTTATAGGGGAAAATATTGCAATTTTTATCCCTAGGTTTGGATGTTCATGGGAACTTGATATACATATGTATATATATGTATATATATATATATATATGTATGTGTATATGTGTGTATATATTATGTATGTGTATATATGTATATATATATATATATATATATATATATATATATATATATATATATATATAATATATATATTATATTATATATTATTATATATATATATAATATACTAATTATAAGATATAATAATATTGCATGTTTTTAATTAAATTCTCTAGTAAAAAAGGTTGTATTTCACTCACTTCTAGCACATCAATGAGTCCTGTTCTCATGAATTCATTCCTAAGATGCAGTCGAAAATCCAAGTCATCTGGCGAGGTGACTAACGCATTTATCAACTGAATACAGGCAATCTGAAAAAAAAACTCGGTTGAATTTATGTCTTCCTTTTATATTGGTATGAATTTTCAAAACACAGACTTGGCGATATAATAGGTCTCAATAAATAATAAAAATAATTATTCCTTCCTGAATATTTAATACAGTAAATTTCAGTTACAACGAATTCCAAGGGACCAGAAAAGTACTTCGTTATAGCGGATTGTTCGTTGAAACGGAAATTGCATTAAAAAAATAACATTTTGTTAAATTTGAAATGCTACAAAACTCATGCAACAATTTCAGTAATAGACAAGTTATAATATTTATACTTTCAATAAACAAGTATAAAATAATATAACTAAGTATTATAAGTTTGAAGATGGCTGTGTCCACATCTTGAAACTGTACAGTCAATATTCTTTTCCCACTCAGCTCGATCACCGACAACTGCAATTGCGCTTTTATTTTATTTAGGTCTTTCAAAAAGGTAGATAAAGTTGAAGGAGAGATTAAAATTTTTTTTTTTTTAAATCCTTTATCAACATCCGTTATTATGGACTGGGGATTTATTTTGTTATACTGGAAATTTCGTTGTAATGATATTCGTTATAAAGAAATTTTACTGTATGTTCAATATTTTAAGACCACCACTTCTGGATTGATAAGAAAATTAAGAAAGTTTTACTAAAGATATTTTCTGTGTATCATTTTTATTGTCACAACTACAAAATATATTAGATTTTAGAAAGGATACGGTGACTACGTTTGTTACCACAAACATAGTCACTGTAATTATTAACTATGTTTAGGTTAGGTTAGGTTTGAATTATCGTCGCACTAGAGCTACATGAGGGCTATTGGCGACGGCGTCGTATTTTAGAACCACAGTCAAGTGACGAGCCGACGCCTAATAGGCACCCAACGTAACCGTTAAGGGCGACATCGTACGCAGCGTCAGGATTCTGAAGGATATTTAACGTGCACTCCCTTACACAAGGTATTATTCGTCGGACATTTTGGTTGCACGGGCCGTTTATAGGTCGGCAGTTATTTTGGCGATGCCCAGTCCCAAACCTGGGACCTTTCGCATGCTAGGCGAGTGCCTAACCGACTGGGCATTAACTATGTTTAACTAAAATACAAATCCAAATTAAATTTCTACCAGCAATTGACTGTACACAGCCAGCATAATAATATATTTCTCGTAATACTATTACATTTAAAACAAAACTAGGTCAGATGTAAAACTTTCACCAGAAGACTTATGCATTACTTACTCGTAATGTCTCGTTTCTTGTTTCAAGCCCTTGTATAATAGGAACAAATCTTTCTCTTCCTTCAATTTCTCCACAAATTGTGATGGCTTCTAAAGCTTTCTCGTGACTAAAGATAAATCATAGAAATGTATTTAAAAAATAGACTTAACTTATAACCACAGTTTCAGTTGGCAACATAAAATGTCAGAATCTCTTGTTTATGTTATAACAGTGCAGTGCAATTAGGTTTAAAATCATATTATAATCATATATTTAATGTGCTGTTAACGTTATCCCAAGACATTTCATTAGGACGGTTATACAATAAGAAATTATTTTTTAGGGTTTCAGGATGCGTCTGCGTTGTTACCTCTGGAAGGGGGGTGGAGGAGGAATCAAGAACTCTGGTATTCCAATCCAGACAAATGATAGCTCAACAAGCTATCTTATATTAAAACAAGTAATGCTTAAGAGGGGGGGGGGGATCTTGTAGGACTACTATCATTTAAAAAAAAAAGAATGTTTTAAAAATTAAGAGCGCTTCTGAAGATCATAACAATCTTGTGCATCAAATCTAGATATACTTACCCATTTGGTGGCACTAGACACAACGCTGCCATGAGCTTAACAGCATCTGTCATAATGACTGGCACAGAAGGGTCGATGGACCGAGCAAGAAGATTGAGGGCTTCGTCATGTCTGAAGATTTGTTTCAAGCCAACCTACCAAAGGAAGACAATATACATTCATTAAGTAATTAATACAAGATTTAGTAAAGTAAAAGTTAAAATAAAGCTTATCAGGAAAGAAAATTAATTAAAATTAAGTATATAGCAATGGTTACTTGAAAAAAAAAACATAACTTTCGAAAGGCAAAAGACAAACTGATTTTTTTAAAAGAAGAACTGCCCGAGGCGTTAGACGAGTCGTTGCGAGGGAAAATGAAATAATTACTCTCGTGAAATAATCCCGCACAACAAAATGCTACAAGTACTTATAAATAAAAAATTTAAAAATTGCGGGGGGCACGTGCCCCTTGCCCTGCCGGAATTGGTGAAAAAAATCACATGACACATATAAAAGGGTTAAAAGGAAGTAATAACATGTTTTTCCACTTAGCTCTTCAATTTTAGTTCCGATAATGTGTGTTATTGTGTATAAAATGTTTTTATTTTAGCAATTGTAGCTTAAAAATTAAATTTTGTTAGTTACCTCAGTTAGAGTATTAATGTAGATGATAGACAATTGTTATCATCAACAGGAATGAATTTCATTCAAATAATATTAAAATACATTAAAAGCATACTCTAGATTGAGAGATTAATACTAAATTCATTTGTCATAAAATAATACCATTTATAATTATAAAATATTATTGATATGGAATCCTCCTTTAAAATGGTATAACTTACAGTGTTATTCATAAGTGCTCGTAAACATTTGATGCACTCATGTTGAACCCGTTCGTACTTCACATTTCTAAAAATGAAAGCCAACATTTTACTTTTAAGCACTCTTAAGGTATATTGTTACATAAAGTACTGCAATTGTATAAAGTTTAAGAATAAAATAGAATAATAAACCATAAAATGTTTATTTCTGTAACATTTATATTGAAGGTATAATAAATAAACCATATAAATTTACTGAAAATTATTTCGAGCATTTAAAAGCCAAAAGAAAGAATAATTATACATACTTTTCATAACATGTGTTTAATATTGTGAGCAATTTGTCAAGGCCCTTACTTCCAAAGTCTTGCACCCAACTAAAAAAAAAGTATCATTTTAATATAAAATATGAAGTTTTTGTTATATTTTTTACTAATTGGAAAAAAAAATATGAATAAGAAATTTCAAAAGAAAATTTTAACTAGCAATTAAACTATTTAAAGCAATGTTTTAGAAATAATTTACAGTTTTGAAACTATTTACAGCAAGTCAATGAAAATCTTTCAAAAATACATAGATAGAAATAAAATAGAAAAATAATATAAAATTCATATTATATGAATATATTTGCAAACAAATATATTTATTAAATTATAATAAATTATTAAATTATTTACAAATATATATATATATTATATATTTATAAATACAATATTAGAGGTTTCTTGTTTCACGATAGTTACACAGCAGTCTTTAAAAAAAACTGATTTTCACTAACCTGACTGTATTGTTTGTTAATGCTATTCTTAATGACTCCAAGCATTGAAACAACTTATGAACACCTAGGTCAGTATTTAAATAGTTAATGTAGTCTGCTGGGCTGTCCAGTCGACTTTTCTGCAAATAAAGAACAGTAATTCGTAAAAAAAAACTATACAGTAGCTGGTAAATCAAACATGGATGAGAGCAATATGGTACATGTTCTGTCCATAATGTACAAAAACTAAACTCCTCGGCTCAATAGCCCGTTAGTGGGCCGAGGCCTGCCATGCCCATTATAGCTTACGTGACCAAAGACTTTGGGGTGCTAGGCATATGTCCCGGTAAGGTGGTCAGCCTCATGCGGAACCCCCAGTATTTAGTTCCCAAGCATGCTTGGTACCCCTTTTATCGACCCACTTAAGTGATGAAAGGCTGAGTCAACCTAGCTCAATCCGGGACTCGATCCCCTGACCTGTGGCGTGGCAACGCGAAGCGCTATCACTAAGCCACTGGGCCTCCGTCCATAATGTAGCACATCATTCATTTTTCATTTTAACTATTGTTATATACTAAATTAAATAAATAGCTGGAGCCTTATTACAATTTTTTATTATATTAAAATTCAAAAAGGAACCTGTATTTGCAATAAAATTGTTGGTGCACCAGTAATACATCAATGTATGAAATATCATAAGTGTTTTTGTGAATCCAAGATTCTCAGACATTTAAAACTATTTTTTTTTTACACCTTTAGGGGCAACTACAGGAATAACCAATGCAGGAAACATTTAGCAATTTTATTAAATTCACTTTATTTGATTTGGTTGTTGGGAGCTTGTTTAATCAGGATTCATACTCTATCCATGATAGTGAAATTCAGAAGTTTCTAAGTAGTTTTTCAGGAGGTAACGAGGAATAAAATTGAATATGATTGACTATTATGGCATTAGTGACTTCAATGCACTTCAAACGATGAAATAGAAGGGGGAAAAATCCTCGCCTAAAGAGTTATGAACATTCTGGGATATTAACTAGTATCACAATGTTCAAACTCCATTTTTAGTGGGCATGCACAGTAGACTTATTCCAAATAAAGTAAGGGAGAAAAACGGCAGAGAAAGGAGAAAAACGATTTGTCTCGTCAATTTTTTCAGGAGAGGGGGGAATATCAGGAGATGAGACATAAATTTCAGGAGTTATAAGGGCCGGGGGGGAGAATTAAATTCAGGAATTTTTCAGGAATTTCAGGAGGCGTACGAACCCTGTTTAATGTAGGCTAACTATTTAATTCTGCAGATAATAACATACAGATGGTTAAATATGGTTACAGAAACCAGCCAAATCCGTTGATCACAAGATTAAAAAGATCATTCTGTGTGTTAGCTGAAGCAGAACAAAAGGAGCACAAAACATATTTTCAGCACACTTTTATTTACAACTAAACATTAAATAGAATACGGCAAGCAAATTAGAGCACCGCAGTCCTTCAACGTATAATCTGATGTAGTTTTCTCAGCCATGTTAAATAGCTTTAAGAGCACATCTAGTCAGGGCTGGATTTCTAAATAGGCTAAGTAGGCTGTAGCCTAGAGCGGCAAATTTTTTGGGGCGGCAAATTTTAGGACCAATTAAAGCAGCATTCGGCATAAAACAAATATTATGGATATTATTAAGAAAGGAAACAAATAATTTACATTAATGCTTAAACCGTAAACGTATATATAGTACAAATATTTCGTAGCAAACATGGTCGCTTCAAGGGCAATTGCACTCCCTCCTCCCGGATTTCGAAGTTGAAAGAAAAATAGTTGAACAGTTTTAAAAAATTCGCCTATTTCGCTTTCAATTTAGTGTGTAAAGGTACATAGATGAGTGTAATATGTGTATCTATTTAAAACAGCACATACCTCCCTATTTTGCAGCTAACCAGCTACCTTTCCCCGAAGGGTGAGAAAATTGTGACAGGGGCGGCAAATCAGTCGTAGCCTACAATCGGCAAATCTTTAAATCCGGCCCTGCATCTAGTATTCATTTTTCTAAAGAAAACTGTCTTACACAACAATGGACCCCCAAACAAACTGAAAGGGGATGGGTTCCTACCACCGGGTGCCTCTTAATTAATAATAATCATTAACAAAATTATTAATTTATAAAAAAATCCACTTACAGCTGCACTGCCCTTGATATGCATACTAAGCAGCTTCTTTTTCTCATCCAGCCGTCTTTCCCTCAGCGGCTGCTTCAACTCTTCTGACAGGTTCATGTCATCCTGGAATAAAATACAGAAACTCAATGATTGCGGATATGATACTTTAATATAAATAAAAGTCAATGCAAAGTAGTATTTTGTTTAATTAATTACAAATAGTAAATATGCTTTGAGAATATTGTTGTTATTGTTACTAATTTCCAACCTAGTTAGACTGGCCAGATTTTTTTCAGTGATTAACTTTTCAATATGAAATCATCATTAAATTGTCATAAGTTACATTTTCTTAAAAAAAAAAAAGAAATTGTATAAAAAAACTTCAAACTAAACTGTACAGGGAAATGCAGTACATCTGGGCACCTTAAACGTAGTCTGATGATTTCCGACCAGGTCCAGGAATTTTTTGACTAATAAAAAGTCAATGACAAAGAAAAGGAAAATAATAAATATCCTGTCTAAAGTTCAAAGATGCGATTAAGCAAATGTCAAGAAAAAGAAAATAAAAAAGAAAATTGATTCGAACTATTAGACTTAACAAACATTAACCTATTTGCATTTGAACTACCGTATATACTCGTGTATAAGCCGAGAAATTTTGGATAAATTTAGTGCCTTAAAAACCAGGGTCGACTTATACACGAGACATCGATTTTCTGAAAAAAATAAATCCCTAATCCTTAAACTAAAACTGAAATTCAAACAAACTTTAGGTTTAAATACTATCTATTAAAAATAAAGACACAAAAGCAGTTAAATTTTGAAGATGAAATAAGATAGGTATCTATTCACGCTATCCACCATGTGATGCTTTATTGTTGGTTCTTGGCGTGATGCGTATTTTGCACGTGTAGCTCTGGCACAGGGCAGTTCAGTCAACCAGTTTTCAAGGTGTAAAGAAAACAACAGCGGTCCTTGACCTTGGCAGTGTAGTCTTCACACTTCATGGAACATAGTTTCAACTAAGCTTCTCCATTCCTGGTCAGCAATGTCAAGGACACTCGGAGACGAAACCTGTTTTATTTTCATTGGGGTTGAAATTTAGCTTGCAAAATAAATAAGAAAAATTACGGCCTGTCATTAACCGGTTTCTTCTGTTTTTCTTCAGAAGGCCCTGACCTTATTTTCTACCTCGACTAATACACAGGTTACCGATTTTGGAAGGATATTTTATTTAAAAATGGGGGGTCGACTTATACACGGAGTCGGGTTATACACGAGTATATACGGTAAGACTTATGACATTGGAAGAGGGGCTCTGTGATCATGGACCAGGCAAATACAATTTTTTGTTACAGATCGAAAATATGAGCCAAAATAACAAAATTAAACAACAAGAAAAGGCATTTTTACAAGCATAGTCTCGAACTGAGAGTTGATCTGCTCTTCTGTAAGGTATGCCAGGTCGTTGTCATTGTGCATTTGATCTGTAAAGTCGTCCGACTGGGGCCTTTGGTTGTGGGTCCATTTCCCCTTGTCCTTCTTTGATTTCCCAAGTCCACCAAACTTCTCCAGCTGCAAAGAAATATAAACTTAAAAAATATTTGCAAATTTATTTTAACCCTTTACTGCATAGTGTTCCGGATTTGATACCAAATACTTTTTGAACAGTAAAGCAAGAGAATCCCTTTTATATTTCATACTGTTTAGAAATGTCAATGGGTGGTTAAAGTAATGAATTAATTGAAAAAATTCTATGAGTGAAACCTATACAGATAACAGGCTAATTGACTTTTAAACTTTTTTACCTAAATTTCTAGAAATTCAGAACAAACATAAACAAACACTTGATAAAAAATGATAAATTATTCATAAAAATTATGCAAGATATTTTTCAAAAAGTTATGAAATTCATCAGGCAGTTGCATAATTCTGCCACCGAGTTTCAACAAATATTATTACAGCAACAAGAATGTTATTTTACTATCCATGGCATTTGTGCTACAGATAATTCAAAATTTTTAAAAAAAAATGTCACATTCTTTTAGAAAATTGATTTGAGATAGAATGAGTGTAAAACAAGATAACAGGGGTAAAATGTAGGCCTTAGATAACATGGAATGTAATATATCTAGGAGATTTTTAAATGTGAATATCAAGGGAATTGCCATAGTAATAGGAACATTATAGGAACAAAGGGGGTCGTCGAGTTATTACTTAAAAAAGTAATACAATATCATTTTTTTAAGTAATATAACTTTAATAAGATTTATTACTTAAAAAAGTAATACAACTTAAAAATTTTAGAATAATTTGAAAAAACTATTTTACACACCCTTAAAAATTCAGCGAGTAGTAAATGAGAAAAAATTGAAAGGTAGAACACCAAATGCTTATATACCTACATTATGTAATATATCTGCATATGTTTTATGCAAAACAAATAACAGATTTGAAAACAAAATTGTCTAAACAAGACAGAAATTGGGAGCTTCAAATTAATTTACTGTTACTGCCATTTAAGCTGCTGATAAGAAACATGATTGTTAATAACAAGGGTAAAATTTTACCTTCATATAACTTTACCTACAATTGAATTTTTCTAACAGATTCTTATCGGCCCTATATATTATGAGTGATCATGTATATGATAAAGTTACTTTTGGTAGTTATTTACCAAATATATACATTGTATATTTTAACTAAATTCTATAATTAAAAAAAAATTGCAAATATAAGTCGTTAAATACTTTGTAAGAGAAATAACTCACCAAATTTCCACTTCTTTTGTCTTTTGCTGACATGTTTGCCTGTCAAAAAAATAAATGTTAACTAAATACACATTTATTGGCAAACATTTAACCAACTGACCACTGATGACATGGTTAGGCAGCAGATAAAATTTCACACACATTAATAAGGATGCATACATTACACACATATAATAATGTTCTAAAAATTCTCAGGTTAGTATGAAATAATAAATATTTGTAAAATACAATAAATAGTTTTTGCAGGTCAAATGCAGGCAGTGAATGAATGAAAATAACATTAACAAATAAACATAACATTAGATCACATTCTTTGTTTTTAATTTAACTTATTTAAGCGAAATTCAGATTTAAAAATATCTTAAATATACTCAAATAAGGAAACATTTATACCCCCAATTTTAAGCTGATTGTACATTTGCACCAAGCTCCATTCACTATATTTTGCACACAACCAATCTGCTTTATTTATAACTAAAAGCTTGATGTTTACCATCACTACTTTCTTGTCAAGTGAAATGACACAGAAAGTCAATCCATTCTTGATTTAAAATCGCCAAAATAAAATGTTAAATTGCGTTTGTTTACAAATATACTAGGTACCATGCGGATCTCGACGAAACATTGTTTACATTTATTCATATGCACTCACAACTCTACAGCAAACAATTACTGATCAAATATTAACTAAAATGTCACATCTTTGCTATGTAAAACTTAAATCTAGATTCTACTCACTCGATTTGGCAATCACACAAACAGATGACAAGAACTGGAGAAATTAGACCAACGTGTTGTTGATGTTTACACTTGAATGTCAACACTCGATCTTGCGTTTAAATCACAAATTCAAAATCACAAATTGTGGGAGTAAAGTCTACATAGTTTTTTAAACAAAGTAAAATCTTGAATATTTTAATTATTTTTATGCTTCTCAAAACCGGTCCTCCCATTTTTACATCTACTAAACATCACTTTTTTTAGTCTTTACTTGGGCGTTATCATTGGATTTTTTAAATATAAATTCCTTAATTTACAGATTTCTGTGGAAAGCTAACAAGGTAAGGCAGCGTATCACAAGGCAATGTAAACAGCAGGGGGTTGTAAAAATATGTTCCACATCAAAAAGTTTATCCAATTAAAAAAATAAACCGTGGATTATGATTATACATAAATACCACCACCACACACGAATCCTGTTTCCGTATTCAAACGCGTTGCCATTTACTGGTTTTGAAATTGAAAAAAAAAAATATGACTCACTTCTAAAATAAGAATCTGGAAACAATATTCGTAGCTCGAATGGTGAATAAAGGTCACGTGAAACAGATCGCCAATCGGAGTACCACGCGAAGGAAATTCAGAAAAGTAAGATTCAAAAGACGTCACCTGAAACAAGACAATTATAGTTCGCTCGCGTATGATTTTCAATTTTTTGGGAATCCTAGTAATTACACTGGGCGGTTACAAACGGCACGTTCTTTGTGGATAGTAGACAGGGCTTAAGATAGGTTGAAACATCGTAGCACTAAAGTTACACGATTGCGATTGACGACGGACGTCATAAATTTAGAACCACAGTCAAGCGAACAGGGACCATGGAACTTTGCCTTTTACGCACTGGCCGACAATGAAAAAGCTTTCAGTATAAACTCGCTTTAACTTATTGAGCCATGGCCTACTCAACTTTAAGAACACAGAAGCTCTTCTTGACCTCATTCTATCCGTCCAGTTCGGATTAACGGCCTTTCAGAAGAAAAAGTGCTAAACGTATTTGCGCATGCCGCATGGCCGACTATTATTTCCAAGTTTCGTTCCTCCCTTTCCAAACAGCTGACAACATGAATTTTAACGGATTGTGGGAAGTCACAGGGAGCTTCTATGCCTAATTATTATAGTTTCGTCGAACAGTGCTAAAATCTAATGCATAAAAAAAGTTGAATTTATAATTTAATCAAATGAATGTCATAGCTAAGATGAATTTTTATGTTGTAATTTTTAATACATTGAAACAGAGTTGAACTTCAGAACTTCATTTTTTTTATTTTTGCTTTGATAGTTTTAATAACTAATTAGACCGGAAACTACAGCTTAAAGCTAATTCCAAACGGCTACGAATATGCCATTTTTTTTCTCTAATGTTTTTTTTTCTCAATTTTGGTGGTCAAGCCGTTGCAGACTCGGCATATTCCCCTGAACTGAGAGCCATTTTTTGTGGCACCATCTAGGCGACTCTCGCTACCAATTTTGACGCTCAGATTACAATGAATCTCAGTTCTTTGTGGATTTTAAAGCATGCCGAGATTTAATTTTGCCGAGAGAACCAAAGCCAAATGGGTACTCCAGTGATCTTTTACATGCCACATAATCATATGACATGTGTGTCCTTGATTTCCCCATTCAGACGGGGCTCGAACCCGCGAACTTTGGGCTTATGAGGCGGACACTATAACCTCTCAGCCTCTGAGCCGATACGAATAGGCCATTAAAATTGGCATTTAAATAACAAGCTTTTTATTGTGTCTGTGGATACAATTTTTTTCTACATTTACATTAAATATACGCCCGCATCATTTCGATCATGGAAGTAAGACTAATAAACGTTTTTTTTTCTCCATGGTAACGATACTGGAAGCCAAAATTTCAGCATTTACAGATTTTTTTTTTATCTCAACGAAGAGAAATCATATAATGCATGTTATATTTAATTTCCTTATTCAAAACTTTCCAATAATTATCCATATGACCTGGTTTTAATAATTTTTAATTTATAAAAAAAGTCTCCTTTTCGAGAAAAAAAACCATTAAAAATATTTCTTATAACTCAAATTTTAAATAATTGTGTGTAAACTTGCGTTCACTGATGAACTCAAAATATAAGCTTTTAAAAGAATAAAATATTTTAAAACTTTGAAAATTATACATATGAATTAGGTGGTTTTATAAGGCTCATATTTTTCAAATTTTAAAATGTAATAAATTTATTAAATTAAAATTTTTTTACAAAGTATGTGTGTTCCTGAAAATTATGCAAGTCAGATGATGGATTTTCGTTATACAATGGGGTTGGTTCACGTGGTGGATGGCAACAGCGCCAACGCGGTTTGTTTTCAATTGTTGTCAGGAATTACCTTTGTTTTAGCACACAAACCTGAATATATATGTCTACCAACCAACCAACCAACCTTTGTTTTGATATTTGAAAATGTGTTTTCTAAGAATATTTTACTTATTAAATTTTTTTAAATGCCAACTTCTTCCTGTGCTGTTGGTTGTTCAAAACATTTGTTAAAGGAAGCATGTATTAAAAAAAGTTTATTTTCGTCTATATCGGTCATTTTGAGGGGGAAACCGAAACAACCAATGAAATCGCTGTACACAGAAAAATGAAAGTATGAGCGTTACATCATCCGAAACATTCCCATAGAAATTTGCAAGTTATCTCGGCCTGTTCAGTGTTCATGTCAAAATGTTTCCATGCTTTTATGAAAAACTATGGGGTTTTCAACTCATTTAAAACTTACATTAGTGTTAAAAATATATAAATAAGTCATTGAAACCAAAACAGAAAATTAAAATTTAATAATAGTTTAATTCATATCAACACATAAAAAGGAAAAAAATATTACAACTTTAAACAATTTCACTGACACAAATAATGGGAATATTTCTTACGATGTCACGCTCTCCATTCTGCGATTTCATTGGTCGTTTTGTTTTCTTTGACAAATTGTTGAAACAAGCTCATTGGGTTTTTTATAACGTCACGCGCTCTGAACTACGATTTCATTGGTTGTTTAGTTTTCTTTGCAAAGTGTGTTGAAACATGCCCATTCAAACTCTTTTCAACCCATGTTTATTCTAACCCTTTTGTGCATATTATGTTATTCTCATTTGGCAACACACATACACTTTAATCCGCTTTATGACTATACATTTGGTGATTTTCGGCAATTTTAGCAATTTGTCATCTTTTGGAAGCTATATATTGATGATTTGAATGAAAAGTTAATTATTCAAAGAAAAAAATATTTTATACAATTTCCTCAAATTTATAGAATAATCCTCACTGCCAAGTTTATGGCAATGCCAATGTTATATAATTTTAAACTATTAAGTAACAGCGCAAGGAGATTTAAAAAAATATATTTTTCCTTTAATGTATTACCATCTAAGATCGAAACATATTTTTTGGTGTAAAAAAGTTAGGCATTAGAGAGTTTAAAATATGTCTCTACAATACCCTCAAAACAAGGAGTGACGAGCGGAAAATTATCGACTGTTTCTTTACGTTCTGTTCCTCAAAATAACTTTCAAAAGTGCATTCATTTTCGATTAAACGAGAGTCATTGTGTAGCGATAAAACAACTCCTGTTAATTACAGAATGAAAGCTTGCTGGAAGGATATTGAATAATTGATATGTTTGTTCATTCATGAAAAAATTGATCAAGTACCGCGTGTTGTCAGTGCTTGTGGAAGAAAGGTTATTTTTAGTTAGAATCACTTAATATAGAGTTGTACTCCGGCATACAGAGAAGTCACGACAAGTTGTAGTTTTGATGAGTTCACATACGCTGCTTTTACCGCCAAAGACATTTATAGTGCCTAGTTTGTGCCTTCTATGACCAGAGCTATCGACCTTACTCTCATCAAGCTATCTTTGTACCATTTGGTCAAGGCTGTCCCGACTGTGTCTGCGTCAGAAGAGCCAATAGTAACTTTTCTTTTAGGCATTATGAAATATGTAAAAATTTACATTTTGTAAAACTTAAAACTTTAAATCAATCTCCCGATGTTATTTTTTAAATATGCTAATAAGTTTTATGTTTCCCATTTTGATTTTTAATTGATGTATGAGTTGCATTGTGCTTTTAGAATTCGGATGTTTTCTTTTAAATAAACAACACATTTTATTTGTAAACATATTTAAGATAGCATTAACAGTCATAGTCCGACAGCGTATTCATCGCACTCTTCGGCAAACGAATTTTGAAAAACGTCTAGAAAGGATAAATATATTAAAATTTGTAAAAGAATTAAATCTAAATACTAATTATTTTAATGATATTATTATTATTCCCTTTACTGCCTGTTTTCCGTTGTTTTGATCCGGCCCAATGTGCCGTGAATGCGCGGTCAGACTAATTTTTTTTGTCTTAATTCTATAGAGAATATATTTTCAGTCCGTTATTATTTTATTTTTTTTATTTTTAATATCAATCCCCTCACAAGAACAAAGAATTAGGCTTGAAAATAAGAATGATAATGGAGGTTTTATGGAGTTACTAAAATGTAGGCCTTGAAATATTAAAAATGTAAAGATTTATTTTTAAAAAATAAGATACTTCCGAAAATCTTGTCAATTTTTAGCGTCTCATAAACTACCGAGAACCACTTCGATTAAATTAGTATTTTAGCTTTTAATTCTTAACATTTGATTCACTGTAACAAGTGTCCACGACTTTCCAAACTATAAATGAAAAGAATTCAACTTTTATTTCATTCAACTTTTTTTCCAGCTCTTCCGTTTTAAACCATGTTCTTTGACAGCACTTCGTTAACAAAAGGACTTAAGCACTACTTATTCATGTTTGGGCGAACAGAGTCAAAGGAGGGAGAGGACAAAAGCGCTTTCCTTGGCTACCTTCAAAACCAAGAAGGTGAACTAAAACACACGTAGGCTAAATATAAGATCTAAATGCCGACAGGAGAAAAGTAATACAAAAACTGGGTAGCCAAGTGAAGCCATTATCACCTTTTCGATGCACTCCAACAATTCACTTGGCGAATTATTTGGTGCTAAGTGGCATTTAATGTAGTTATTTAATTATAATTGGCGTATTTCGTTAAAAGGGAAATATTTGAACCTCGTATTTTTTAGATCTTGTATTACAGCGTACAAGTGCTCAAATAATCACTATTCGAGTGTTAGTAGCAGATTCTTATAGAAATAATTATAGAAATACAAATTCAAAAATTGACAATCAACAACAGGCCATAGACCCACGCCCAGCAAGGTTGGTCTACAAGTTTATTAAATTTTTACCTGTTTGAAATGACTATAAGATTCTTCTTAAATCTTCTTTAGCTTTGAATACCTAACATAATATGGTAAACCATATTCCATTCATTGATAACTATGTATATTGTAAAAAAGTTTTGTTACCTTCCCACCTTCCCTTTTAAAGCAGATTTTAGCTTCCACACTACGTTTATAACGTAAAAAGTGGAAGGTATTATAATCGTTCAGTATCCGTCTGTCTGTCCGTCTGTCACCCACTTTCACACAATGAACCACAAGTCGTACAAACAAGTGGGATACGTCATTTCGAAGCAAAAAATCAGGTTACGTTACATCCCAAATTTCATTAAAAAATTTAAACTAGAAGTATATTTAACATTTAAATAACTAAAAATTTAATCTACATTAAAATAACATGCAAATTCCATTTTCATTCAATATTTTCACTGCTGCCATTTCGTCAAACGTACGAGAAACTTTATTTAAAATAACAGATTCTGTAACAAACCTACTTGGGTTTTTTCTGACAATGTCCTCTGGTTTCTCGACTATATCTATACTATACTATCCATATATCCCTGCTTGATAAATTTGAATAACTGAATTAAGCCTAGTGTTCTCTTATTTTCCAGGGAATACATGTTTGAAGATTTTCATCTATATAATCAATATCTTATAAACCTTAAATACTTTTTGTAGCCCTATGCTGTACTATTTCGAGCTCTCCTCTTGTCATATTGGCTTCTCTGAAACACAGTAATATTACCTACCTTTTTCCTAAAAAACAACTCTAGAACCTTTATGCCCCCTCCACCTCATATACCTCCTTCAATACCTTATTCATTACCAATTATTTTATGCGGTTTGTCCCACTACGTTATAAGATGCTAAGGGTGTGCAAAAATACACTTGGCGACGTTCAGGCGACTGCTTCATTTTTTTCTCGCCAAGCATATTCATTTTATTTTAACTCCATATCAAAATCTCAAAAAGCAACAATTGCAGATTAAAGGACAGTGAATCCTTGCATTATTTCTCGGTGTGAGAGTAGTTTTTTCCTACGGTATTTTATTAACAATAGCTCTTTAGAGTGAAATATGTATATTTTTATATCAAGCCTATGCTAGTGAAAAGGTAAAATATTTGGATTCTTTGTAAGTTAAAAAAGAAGTGTTGAAGAAATGTTTTGAAGTTATAAAAATATATATTGGCGTAAGACAGCTGATAATACATAAAATTAAAGCTTTTAAAATATTTTTATGATTCGTGTTTTCAAGACTTTTTTTGGAATAATTTATTAACTTTATATTTATATATTTTGTTAAATGTGATAGATTAATATTCATATTAAATTTTCTTCGCTATATGAATGAATATTTAAAAGAATTAAATGTGTCATATAAATGTTGCTTGTAAATCTGTTCAATGTGGAAAACATCCACTAAAAAAGTTAAACTACATGCTCACACACATATCGAACGTAAAATCCATGTAAGTAGGTAAGAATAGCCGTCATGTACCTTGGGTAACACAGCCCTTAAATTTAATACTAATATTAAGTTTTAAATGTTATAACATACATTAGTGAACCTTTAACTGTTAGAGGAGAAATCCTGGGACAAGTTATATGTGAAAAAAATGGTAGCCAAAGTAATATTTTACAGCTTCTTTCTATTGTAATTTAAAAGAGCGAATTAAATTAAAATTGCTTCTTTGCCACTTATGACTTTTTATTACTTTATTTTTTGTGCTAAAGCCATTTCCCACATTACTTTTTTTAAAAGACACAAGAACGTATTATTATCAAAAACTATTTTAAGTGATATTAAGAAAAAGCTTTAATGACAAATAATCTGGAATTTTCATTCAATATCAATGATCTTCTGGTTATTTAATTTTAAAATGGATGTTAATCATCTTTCGGGACACCCCTGCTAATATGAAAACACAAATAGGGCGGATCACTTTTCGATGTTAAGCTATCAAGTTCATTAATCCTTAATTGTCTTTCTATGAAGAATCAGTGCATGATTTTATGGCTTTTGAAAGATGAAACAACCATCTTTATTCTGATTTTGTTTAATGTTCGCTGCATTTGTTCAGAAATTTTATAAAGTTCAATGAGAGATATTTCTTTTTATATTTGAAATAGCAATGAGATAGTAAGTTTTGAAATATTTAAATCTACTCTTTAACAATCCATGCTTCGAAAGATATTTATGCTGCATTGCAGTAACTGTCACTTAGAACTGCTTCCACTGTTAAGATTTGAATATCTCAGTATTTGAAAATCTTTCTAATTCTTGAGATTTGAATGTCTCAACATTCAAGAAAACGCCATTTATTTCCAAATTAAAATTTTTATATCCCTATTGAATTCATTAGTTTATTCATTTTCGGCAAATTCATTGTCATTTATCATGATAAGGTATGAAACTTCAATTGTAATTTCAAGATTGAAGAAAGCAGCATGCACTTTTTCTTGAATTTATACATAAATTCAAAACATTAATATCAAAGAGGTTATAAGCACTCACTAGGTCAAGTGTTATTAAAAAAAATGGAAACAAAATCTTTCTAATTGGAATTGAAACACTTTTGAGGCATCACTAATATAGAAATATCATCTTCCAATTTTGTTTGATTGTATAAAATCATCTTTCATATAGAATTAAATGACTACCTTAATTAAATTAGTTTTATGAAAATATCTCAACATTTTTCAGTCCCTTGCTTGGGTTTAGGATGTAATAGGCTTTCCTTAGGATGCCTACCTTGGATGCAATAGGACTAGACCTTAGGATACAATAGGCCTTCCTGGCACAAAAGTCGAACAAAGAAATTTTAAACCCAAAAAAACATTATCTTTTTTTTCAAAAGTGTAACGTTTGGGACTAAAAAATGACCATTGCTTCCGAAAAATACTCGATAAAATTTGAAATAAAAATAAATTGTGAAATAGCGTTTCGATATAATAAATATTTTGGCAATAAAAATTGACGAATCGTTGTTGTCTTGGGCGAAGCAATCACTTGAATTGAAATCGGAGCATCACAAGTCATCAAAGTGCTTTTTGGGTTTGCCGAAAAGCCCAAACGGTTTGAGTTAGGACGAAAAACTGTTTCTGTTTCATTGTCTCTTTTAAGAGTTGTATTACATTGTTACTAGGATAAATGTATTTATTTCCTTTGAAAAAAAAGGAAAATTAATAATTTTTAAGTAAAAATTATTTGTATTTATTGCATTGATAACAGACATTAAATATATGGCTTTTATCTGCAGTAATTTAAGTTATCACAAAAGTTCATTTATAAAACAACAAAGCTTTATTTTGATTGGGATAAATCTCAATTCTGGATAATCTCTGTTTTGGACCATTACTGTTGAACAAATTTTACTGCGCTTTCTTCAAAACAGTTCAAATATTCAATCAAAAATATATTAAAATTATATATTATGTATGTGCATTAATAGTTGCTTTTGATGAGGTATATTAAAATACCTCAATCGCTTTGATGATGTCTAAAAACGAGAAAACTTATCAAGTTGACGATTATATGATGGATGACATTTTAAAGATCTCTCATAACAATCATTGCAAAAAGGTAAAGCATAGTTTTTAAAAACTAAAGTAACTTGAGAAAATTAATCATTCATAGATATTACTATGATTTCTTTATTGACTTTAGTTATTTAGCAACAATTTTTTCTTTTGATTTAGTTCATAATTTACAATCCTAATAAATGTAGCATTCTTATAATTAAAATATTTAAAATGGACACAGAAAGGATGTGTAGAATAATATAGTAATTGAACTATGGTGCTAAATTATAAAGTTTTAAGTCTGAAGATGTCACAGTCTAACTTAAAACCAAGATATTTCAGGCTTTTTTGTTCTGATACTTAATTATTATTTGCTCTTCAATCATACAAAATATAATGTTCCACTGGTGTTTATCTTTTCCATTACTTTATCAGAATTATTATTTTTAGACCGTTTATACCTAGAACTTCTTTACACGCCTTATACAATATAATATAGTCTGAAAGTATGTATAAAATATGATTTCCGCAAAAATGTATCATTATATATTATTTATTCATGAAAACAAACTACAGTCCCTGGACAAATTATTAGACGCACTGCAAGATTTCATGTATCAATCAATGATGAACAAAATACCTTTAGAAGGACATTTGTGTTCCTAAACTTAAGCTATTGAATAGAAAATACTATCTGCTATACTTAATACATATATCGACATCTTTTTTAATGATATGGCATTCTTTGGAATGTTTTCATCATTAGTAAAAAAAATACAGTGCGTCTAATAATTTGTCCAGGGACTGTACTTCATATTTAAATTAAAATAGTTCAAATAAAAAAAATGTTGATGTAGTCGTTGAAAAAAAATTATTAATTTTACACACTTTATTACAAAAAAAATTTGAAAACATGGGTTCAAATAATTTTAAGTAAAAAACGAAACTTTTTTTCTTATATTAAACAGAAAAGACATAAAATAAAGTCTTGTGACTAAACAAAAACACCTCCAAACTTTAAAAATAATCATCAATACGCGACTTGCCAAGCGAATTCTTAATAAAAACATGTCACTGTCTTTGAACCGGGAAGAAGCCAATAGCAAAAGCTTTCTTCAAAATCCAATACGTTAAAAAAAAAATTCGGGAAAGTTTCCTAAAAGTCGGTTTGAGCAACGAGAAACGAATTTTCTTCTTCTGGATAGGAAACAGGAAAAAAAGGATATCTTTTGGCAGCAGCTTGTACAAGGATCCCTCGCTCAAAAAAGGGGTGAAAGACAGGGATGATAAAGATTAATAACTATTATGTGTTTGTATCTTGTTTTAGCTTCCACACTACGTTTATAACGTAGGAAGTGGAAGGTATTATAATCGTTCAGTCCGTCTGTCTGTCCGTCACCCACTTTCATAGCCCAAACTACAAATGCTACGGACAAGTGTGATACGTCAAAAAATTCTGCGTCGAAATTAGAATACATTAAACATTTCAGAAAAGAATTCGAATTCGAAGTACTTCAATTATTTAAAAAACTAAAAAATTTAATGCTCATTTAAAAAGCATAAGAAGCCATTTTTATAAGAATTAAATCACCATTGCCATTCGCAACAATCACTCGAGAAACTTTAATTATTTGAAATAATAAATTAAAAGAAATTTATTTTTGCGACATCAATCAGTTTGAAATAACGTCAAATATAAGAGATTCTTTGTTTGTATGTTGATATTAAAGGTTTTGGTTCTATTTCAAAGAGAGGAATATTACATATTTTTTCTTTGAAATATAAATTAACTTTGCATACGATAATAATTATTGAAGAAATTATTATTGATTTTTCGAAATAAAATAAATGTAACTAGCCAAATTTAGCGTGTTTATAATAGAATTAATATTGTGTTTGGCGACTTTTTCCTGTTAAACACAAATGTAGTGTGGAAGCGGGCTGAGTGACAGATTCTGTTACAAACCTTCTTGTTTTACAATCGAAATAAGAAAGAAAAATTCCTATATTATAATTTATTATTATTTTCTTCTTCTTCTTCTTCTTATTATTATTGCTTTAGAATAAACCTTTATAACTTTCAAGAGTAAATTTTAGTGTAAACTTTCATTTTTTTTAAAGCTTCTCAGGGACACAGACGGATGAACCGGCCACCATCCCTTCTGGTTTCCCATCAACACCTATAATTTTCAAAAAAATTATAATTTTTGTAATTTTAATGTATATTTTGAAACTTGGAAGTTTGGAGAATTTATTAACAATTATCTGTGACAAAAGTATATTTTTTTTAAACTTTAAGCAATTTAAATTTTCAATTAAAAATTTGAATTTTAGTTTCATGCAGTAAAAACACATTTACTCTTCATCCAATTTAAATTTTCAATTAAAAAATTTTAATTTTAGTTTCATGCGGTATAAACACATTTACACTTCATCCAATTTTCTTATCACTCAGATGGTTACAAATAAAAGTAGTTTCAAATTTTAATTAAAACTAAGTTTAATTTTGGCTAGCTATAAACCCAAAGTATGGTGTAAATATTTGAGGGCTTAAATGAATTACAGTTACTTATTATTGGATTTAAAAAACAACATATTCTAATGAAGTGTTATTGTATAAAAATAAAACTGATAAGGCTTGATTTATTCCAATTCGTTTCAATTTTAAATGTTTTGTTTGGTGAATTGCAATTCACTATTGTAAAAAGCAATTGTTTAAACAATAGAACAAAGCCATAATTTTGCTACTGTTCAGCCTTCCACAATAAAGGTCAGGGGGAGAAAATTCCCTATGTAGACCTAGACCTGATGCGAGTGTAATATCGCATACATTCCTTTTGATTGCAAATTGTAGTCAGTTTTTAGCTAAATCTCAAAAAATTAGTTTCTCATTTTGCATGTAAATGACGCAACGGAAAATTAAATCTTAATGCAATAAGTTTGTTTCACGTGACGTACAAATAGCAATATTCCTGCTTTCATTCTTGGATTCCATTGGTATCAGTGATTGGAGGTATGACACCGAAAGGGCATCGTCTACTGTATTGATTAACCAGTCGATACCTTATTTTCATTCACGTGAAACTGTTGATACTCAAAACGTGGAACATGCTCATTATTTAAATAGAAGTTTTATTTAAATAAAAATATGCACGAAAAAAATATTGAATTAATCTAAATAATTGCCAGCATAGTCAAATTAAATATAAAAATTAAATTGTTGTTTAATTTAATGGAAAATTTACACAAAAAAATTAAAAATAAAGTATTTTAAGGTAAAATTAAACTAATATAAATTTAGAATTCAAATCGCTAAAAACTTAAAAAAATATTATCCTATCTCTAAAAACAACATATTCAATATTCAACTGTTTTCATAAAATAACCAAAAAACCTTCATCCTTTGTAAAAAGACAGATCAGAAAAAGAACACACATCAGAAAGAACAAAACCGAAGAAAAGGCGGCATATAAGTAAATTAAGCAAAGAAGGCAGCGAAAGGGGTTGGTCCTAGTATCTTCGCACGTTTTGTACTACAGTGAGGATGGAGAAGAATTTTGCGTTTACATTCAATCTAAGGAATCTGGCAACACGAATGGATCAGTGGGAGAGGTTGCCATGTTCTTGGAGATCGCCAACGGGAAGAAATATCGCCAAATCTTAATTAAAAGGAAGGCTAATTAGGCAGAATGTCGTTTTTCTTTGTGTGTGAGGGTTTGAGGAAATAATGGTATTGTATAAAAAATAAGTGTGTATTCTTTAAAATAACATACAAAAAATATGTTATAAGTATTTATAAATAATTATAAGTATTTATAAATAATTATAAGTATTTATAAATAATTATAAGTATTTATAAATAATTATAAGTATTTATAAATAATTATAAGTATTTATAAATAATTATAAGTATTTATAAATATGTCATACGCATTTATAAATATGTTATAAACATTCGTAAATAGGCTATAAGTATTTAAAAATATGTTATAAGCACGTTTTCATATGTTATAAGTGTCTATAAATACGTTATAAGTATTTATAAATGTGTTATAAGTATTACATACTATAACTTATTTCTAAATATTTTACATTAAATACAATTATTAATACAATAATTCATTATAACTAGAGTCAGTATATACTAATAACCTAAACAGAGTCGTGACCATCTTGGTGATACAGCAACCAGCAACGCGCGTTTATTAAGGTCATTATTCTGGTAACGCACAATGGATTGCTATTGGCATTATTTCACTTTAATATAAATTAAAGTTCTCCGTATTTTATTTGAAGATTTTTATTTTTTGTCTCAGAGTTTTTGAAGAGGTCTAAATACTTAAATTTTTCTAATTAAAAGAAATTACATGGGGCTCTGCACTGCCCCTGCTTGCTGATCGGTGTTGGAAAGCCGAATGTTTGCCTTATACGTGTATACAGGGATCGACTTACACCACATGGGGCCCAGGGCACAACCAAGTTTGGGGGCCCCCACAACAGTCATTATTTACCCATGACGTGATTTTTTTCTCATTTTAATTTCGTACAAATTTCAACAAGAAAGCTTTAACAATTGTCTGAAATGTATGCGTATGAGCAATGAGCATTGAGGTGCGACATATTTTTTAAACACATGCATAAGGTATGACATTGGAGACCTATGTCAAATTGTCATATCATGTCATATTTTAAATACATACATTATATTTAATCACACAAGGCCAGGGCATAATTTATTAAAATAACAAAGGATATAATAATTATAGTAGTTCGCTTTTGAAAACTTAATGGCGGTTGGTTTAATTATTTATTAGTAGTTTTTGTGGCAACTAATATATTGGCACATTTTTACTCAATAATAATTTTCTGAGCAAATTTGGGGGCACGTGCCCCGTTTGCCTTGCTGGAAATCAGGCTCTGCGTGTATAATCTCTAAATCGAGACCGATCGCTATAGCTCAAATATTCTTTAAAATGTAACAAATATCTGAACAAATTGAATTTTCTAAACTATCTCTTTTTAATAAATTTCTCTACTTTTAGCTGCAAATCTTTACGAAAATTCGACGAAAGGGATAAAATCGCCCGAAGCGCGCAACTCACAAATAACAAAAAAAATCCCAAAATCAGATAGGTCATTTTCTGGAATTGTCGAAATTGATTGAACATCCATCCAAATTTGGGATTTACCTCAAATTTAGAAAAAATTAGGCAGATTCTTTGATTGAAAGAAAGATTTAAGTTTTTTTCAGAGAAAATTATAAAAACTATTAAAAGTTATAAATTTACCCTTTGCAAAGATATAATGAGAGGGAATAATAATTTTCTTAACTATAAAAAATATTTTAAACTGTTAAGATATGTTCATTCACATCGTTAAAGTAATTTATTTGCAAAACTATTAAATTAAAATTTCTGATTGTTTAAATACTTTTGTTCTTTAAGAGATTTTTACCTATTTTTTGAGCAAAGAATAGTAAGAGAAAAACATAACCAAAAAATCATATTTCTTAAATTAAAATTCAATGCGTATTGCAGAGTACCCCAAAGACTATATCCTGCAATTTTGCGCTTAAGAAAATAAATTATATTTAACAATTTAAATAAAAAATTACTATTTTGGCAAATTTCGCCAATCTTTACATCCCTATCCAAGGGGTCAGAATCGGGGGATTTCAGGGCCTGTTGCAGCGCCCTCTACACTCCATGACAGAATATCCAATATGGCCGTCGGTAGAACAGCGCCTGTAAGACGGGCTCCCCCGCATTAATGGAATATCGAACTGGAACGTTTTCTTCTCTGCCAGGCCTGCTCTAAATCGTCTGGATGAGTTGAAGTGTATGTCTCCTGCTGTGTCCTTCGGCAGATGATTAATTTGTGATGGTTTTACGGTCGGTTTGTTTGGCGGTTTCTTCGAGGTGGTGTAGGATCCACTGAAAGAGAGTTGCAGGTCAGTTCCATGTGAATGTAAGAAATGGGTCATTTCCGTAGGAAGACTTCCATACAGGCTTATTCTATATGTGAAATACCGAAAAAGAATTGCGCAAGGGAAACTCTCCCATGGAAATGACCTCCTTTTTACGTTTAGTTATTCCGATATTATTTGTATCTAGGTGTTTGTGAATTTTTCATATGAAATTCCTAATTAATAAAAACACGAGGAGTTATGATACACATATAAAAATTACACGTGTATTGAATTTACCCGTACCATTTAATTATTTAGGAAGTATTCATAACGTTATTCCTACATTATTTCCATTTTGGTGAATTCGTGAATTTTTAATGATAATTAAAATGACTTAATCAAAAATACACGAGGAGTTATGAAACATGCATAAAATACATGGATTGTTTAATTATTTATACTGTTAAAAATTTTGTGCTTGGTTTCACCATGATATTGGTTCCTAGTAGCTGCAACGGCTGTGTGGTGAAATGTTTCACCTTTTTTTCGGTGTTTGGTTGAACCATTTTTCTGGATTTGGAAACAAAAACCTGAGAAATGATTCAACCGAATACCAAAAATATGGTTTAACGTTTCACCACACAGCCGTTGCAGCTACTAGGAACCATATTTTTGGTGAAACAAAGTGCATAATTTTTAACAGTGTAGGAAGTATTCACAACGCGATTTGTGTCATTCATACAGGAATATTTTCTCATTTGCAAATTCTGTCTCTAAAATATTGTAAGAAATAAGAACGAACATTGAAATTTTCATATGGAAAGGCTCTTTTTTACATTTAGAGATTCATTACTTTCCACGGCATGGTGATTTTGTTTTCAAAATGAAATTTTTAATTAAAAAATGGTTTTATTGGCTTATACATTAATGTACAACTGATTGTATTAAGGTGTACCTACACTCTATAAATAACAAAAAAATGACCAAAATTAGTATTTTTTTTTTAATTTTAAAAGCTGTTCTTTTTCTTTAAAATTATAATAAGTTTGAATTTTGAATAAGTTAAAGTTTCTGACGGCCATAAAAGATTTTTTCATAGTAAGTTATTATTTACTTAGCACACATTTTCAAAATTGAAAATTGGTTTTGCAAACATTTAAATTTCATTTTCATAATCTTTTTCCAGATAAAGTAACGGAAAAGCATACAAAAATAATTTCTTTAAAAAAAATTCACTAATATGTTTATTAATCTGCATTTGATTTTTTGTTATACTTGTTATAAATTTAGAAATCTTGTATATTGCTTTTGAAACTGAAGATGAAAGCATGCAATTTTTCTTTTGCGATGTTCACAATGGTTAAAAATCTCTTACCATATTCAATTTTTTTTTCTGGTCATACTTTTCACTGATTCTATAGCAATTCATATAAAATCAAAAGTTCTTAATTTCTTCTAGTTATTTTTGTTAATATATTTAAAAATTATTTTATACGTTTAGAAATTTGACAATTCTTTTCAAATCGCAATAATATTTATAAAAAGAAATTTGATCATTATGTGCCTATATTCTAATTCATGCTTTGCTGTTTGCTCCTCAATATATGTTTAAAAAATTACTTAATTACCTTTTGATCTACAAAGGAATCCTCTGACCAACAAAATTATATTTGTGATAAAAAATTATTTAAAAAAATAGTAGAATAATTAAAAGTCTTTTAAACTATAACACTAAAATAAACACTATTTGTTGGAAATCGAATGTTATTTTTTTTACTTATTTAGAAGAGGTCTATATCGAAAAATTCTGAGGAAGAAGCATGTAATTTTATATTTTAAAGGTTCAAATGGGTAACAAATACAATGGAAGTTCATACACTGCGATGCAAAAGTTTAGACAATGACGTTTTTTAGCTCTAAAATTTAGAATTGTGATAGTAGAATTACAAAACACCCCTAAACATATTAAATAAATATTTTGAAATGCTATAATTGAAACATAATTGTTTGATTTGCTGTATAATTTTTTTCATAAAATAAAAATTTGTATGATGCAAAAGTTTAGACACAAATACGAGATTATGCTAATTTAAAGTAGATAATGGTCTAATTTCGCATTTTTATTGATGAATTGTATTTTTTTATATGATAAATTAAAAAAAAAACACGATATCCGGTGAACTAAACAGATTTAATAACGAGGTTGGTTCAATTTTACACCAAAAAGACAATATAGCCACTTTAAATCTTTATTCAAACCATATTTGCTTCAAATGTAAAATTTAACATCTCTAAATACGAACTGAATGCCTACCAGCCCATCACCTTAAAGTTTTGCCACGAATTCGTAGATTTAGAGACATGCATTGAACTATTTTCTTGATGAAAAGTGCAGTCTTTCCCATATAAAATCACAATATAGCGACATGTTATTCTTTTTTGCAGTTTAGTACAATGCAGAGATAGTCACCTTTTCAAACGACAAAAAGTCGTCATTTACGTAAATTCATCTACACCTTTACGAAAGTTCTTCTTTATTTAGTTTTTCGTACTGATTTCGTATAAGAACTTTCGTAATGTGGGATGAATTTACGTTAAAATAACGACTTTATTTTGTCTTTGAGGTGACTCTTGCATTTACTATAGGCAAAAAAGAATATATCCTCATTATTTAGATATCGAAGCGTGTAAAATTAATTAATGAAAAAAACTTTATTACCAGTGTACAGGAAACAAGTTTACATAGAATCGGAGTGAAGTTTATATTTCATACATTTGAAGTTTGAATCATAAAACTCTTATTAAAGTAGTTTTCTTTATAAAACACTAAAAAAAAGAGTAGTTTGTTAGTAATATATATATTTATATTTCATAAAATTTCAATGAAAATGTTAAAAGAAAATTTAATTTGCTAAATCATAAGATAACATAATTGAGTAATGATTGTAATGGTCATTTGTAAATATGACTAGTGGCATTATGTAAGAATTTTTTGTTACAAGTACAACTTAATGTTTACAAAACATATTTTTAAATAAAATTTTATCATGTGTGTTCTTTTTAAAAATCTATTAGAGTTCATACATCACACATAATCATAATTGCCAACTGACCCTACCATAACTTCCTAAGATCTTCTGTAACCACACTGTAAAATAAAATCTGTTAGAAAGGAGAATATCTCTGTTGCTTTTCTACAGTTTTTTTCGAAGACAGATTTTCCACAAGAAATTTACTGTAAAAACCACACCTCAATTAGTCAATAGGAACATTTTGTCTGCAAACTGATTAAATATTTAACTACTGATACAGATTGTGAACAGATTTTTTTAATGATGACTTGAAAAGGAAACTCTAAATATGTAATCTTCATACGTTTCCGCTATGGTATAGAGGTAAAAAAATATCTGCTAAGAACGAATATTTCTATCATGATTTGTTATGTTAGAATTTTGTCAGTTTTGTAATATTTGTTTCGTAGCGTTATAGACAATTTCTAACAGGAAAGAGGCGCAGAAATTTTCTGTCTTAATCGACATTTTTTTTTCAGTGTAATATGATATCTTTAGAAAAATAATATTTGTTTCTTTTTTTCATCCGATTTAGATGCTAACTCTGTCATTTGAAGCCAAATTATAAGTAAACCATTTTGTCTTGAGCATTTAAAATTGACATATTACCGACAAAGCACCAAAACGATAGAAAATTCAAAAATAGGCTATTCATTAAACATTGCAATTTAAGAAAGGTCATCAGTTCTTAGATAAAAATAAAAGTTGTAATAGAAATGCATTATTTTTATTACGGTGCTTCAGGGGATAAAAAAAATCGAACAAACAATGAGCTAGAAAGAAAAAGGACATAGAACAAACAAGATATATTGAACGTATTTGAATAATATTTTTACCTAAGGAAATAAAATATGGAAAAAATACAACTATTATATTTTCGCAACCTAAGAAAATATTTTAAAATAAATTATCGGCATATGTATTTAAATAAAATTTACGTGGAATATTTTTGAGCGCGAAATACTTATTTTAAGGTAGATCTCTACTTTCGAGGGCATAATTTTTTATTTCTTAATATTTTCACTTAAATTTTCAGCATAGTTGAAAAATGTGAATATTAAAACAGCTATGCAAAAAAATATTATAATTATTATTTTTTAGTTTATGGACAAAAAGGTTGACATTTCACCTAGATTTTTTCAAATATTTAAAACCCTACTCCTCCCTTAATTTTATCTATTCAAGTCTAATTTGTTTTTGTTTTTTACATCATTATACAAGTGTGTAAAACAGAGCTATGTTGAGACATTTTGAAAATAATAAAAAATATTTTTTTTTGGCAAAATTAAATGTCAAGGACACTAAATTTTTTGAGAAAAAGAATGCATTTTCAATGTAAAATGTTTCTTTTTTAAACCTTAGATAATCATATTTCATAAAAACTCAACATAGGTTTATTTACTAATACATCATATGGAATAACACAAAAGGAAAATTAACTTAATAAGATGATTTTCCTCTGATTCTTAGCGGTTCGAAGGAGGTGAAAAGCTCAGAAAAATTTTTTCGAGAAAAACACGATTAAGGATTTTATTTGTAATTAAAAGTACTTATACACGTCATCTAAATTGTAAGAAAAACACATGAACCAAACGGTTGACGACTACCATATTTGGACTACATATTTTTCAATATGTAAGATAATATTTCTGATAATATATTTTTTCGACAATATCAAATTATTTTTTGATTTTCATGGTAGAGATCTAATTTAAATAATAATAACATGGTATTAATATAGCTATAGTATTCAGCTGTATGAAAGGAAGAATATTTAAACTACAACTTTACAGTTTTGAGTTAGTTAGATGGAAAGTTAATTAGAAATTCATGTCCTTTCTTTTTTTCTTAACGTATCAAGTCAAACTATATTTTTAACGGAAAGACCTTAAAGTTCGGATCTCGTATCCTTTCAAATTTTGTAATTAAAAAAAAGATTAATTACCCAGTTTGGGAGGAGGGGTATTGAATTTAGTAATCTTCTTTTACCGATGGTTACTTTCTTTCAAAAAAATTAGCTGAGCCCTTGGGAAGGGTAGTAGTTGTTTCAAAGGTGATTAAGGTTACTGATTTATTTCGTTTTTTTCCGGATTAATAATTAGTTACCTTCGAACTAATTGCGACTTTGTTTTAAAAGTTTTCTTTATCTTAAGTGAACGGCAAACTGAGGACAATTAGGGGAGGAAATTTAGATATAATGGTGTACTTGTTTTTTTTCTGTGGAAAATCTAACATTACTTTGATATTTGGTTCGGAATCGGTAGTATTGGTGTGTACGAACAAAGACAATGTGCGACGGGATAAGCTACTTAGCTATAGAATAGAAAAGTTAAAGAAAAATTTTGATAGAATACTTACTATATGGAAAATCTACACTGTTAAAAATTTTGTGCTTGGTTTCACCATGATATTGGTTCCTAGTAGCTGCAACGGCTGTGTGATGAAAGGTTTTTTTTTTGGTGTTTGGTTGAACCATTTTCTGGATTTGGAAACAAAAACCTGAGAAATGGTTCAACCGAATACCAAAAATAGGGTTTAACGTTTCACCACACAGCCGTTGCAGCTACTAGGAACCATATTTTTGGTGAAACAAAGGGCCTAATTTTTAACAGTGTAATATTACTTATAAATTTAGTGCGAAATCGGTAATACTGGTTTGTACGATCAAAAACACTATGCAAAATCATAGAATACTCAAATAAACAATGACATTACATTTATCCAAATAAGTAGCACCATAATTTTAAATATTCAATATACCACGGCAAAAACTACATAAAAACTTTTTAAAAATGTGATTAATTCTTAAAATGTAATTAGCATTTATAAATATCATAAAAACAAAAACATTGTTGATTTTTTACTTTGAGAAGTCAGTATAATATTCATATTTAATAATTTACATTTATTTATAAGAAAATATACAAACTAGGGTAATATTGTGTACATTTAGGAGAATTGTATTATTTAATATATTATTTCATTATTTCTTGAATTAATGATTTCTGCGTCTAAATTTTCACAATAAATAAATAGAAGGATAATAATAAATTTTAGACCAAAATCGATTAAACAGCTGTTCTCACTCCACTTGGAGGACCCATCTTCCATGAGGCACTTTTGACTGAGTGTCGCACCCCCAGATATTTTTACTCTAAGAAGTCTATAAACTATTTTTATAAATGGTCATTCATTTATCTAAGGTGTTAAAGTGTCGATTTAGGATAAATAAAGGTAACTAATAATAAAATTTGAAACTAACTAATATTAAGTAGCTGATGTTCTCATTCCACTGTTAAAAAGTATCTGCTTGCTTTCACCATAATAAGGGTTTCTAGCAGAGCAGCTACAACGGCTGAGCGGTGGAATGGTTCACCGTAATTTTTTCGAATGATTCATTTTTCAGAATTTGAAAACAAAAACCTGAGAAATGGTTCAACAAAATAACAAAAATATGATGAAACACAACACCAGACTACCGTTGCAGCTTCTAGGAACCATATTTTTGGCAAAACCAAGCGCAAATTTTTAACAGTATAGTGAGAACAGCTGTTTAACATATTTTCGTGTAAATTGCATTATTGGTTTCTTTCATTTATCCTGAATAAAACACTTTATTACACTACTTAGTATCTATTCTTATAAATAACTGCCAATTAAATAAGAATAGTATATAGACTTTTTAAAGTAAAAAAAAAAACTTTCTACTTACAATGTTTTTGATTTTAAAAGTATTTCAATGCCCATTACATTTTACCAATTAATCAACGCTTTAAAAAGCTTGGTTATATTTTTGTTGGTTGGTTGGTAGACATATATATTCAGGTTTGTGTATCGCTTATAAACCTTCGTCAAGTAAGACAGGCACAACAGACAACACATACACATAAGTGGATCCATCTAATTTTTAGAGACAGAGGCCAACTAGAGGATCCCCAGAATTGGCTTGTCACCCCCAGAGGTATTGATTTGGTATGGGAACTTGGAGGACTTTCGGACCCAACAGATTTAACGAGCACGTACTCCGCATATACTCGACCAACACAAACATCCATGCCTTACCGGGATTCGAACCCGAACCCAGAGGCTCCAAAGGCTAGCTCCCTAACCGTTGCGCCGCCGGGTCGGCATATTTTTGTTGTGTACCACTGCTGCTTTCTGCTCTCGCAGAAACCCCACCTTCCATGAAGTAATTCTGGCAAAACGCCTTCCTTTCCAAACTATTGTCGAGACTTGACGACAAAACCAGATACTCGACGAACGATACTTCTCGACACAAACCATAATTAATTACCCTAAAGTCCATCGGTAATTAAGACACTTTCCCCCTGGTGAGGATCAATGCTTCCCCACGTTTCCGTGTGTTATTTTGGTAGTGTTGTATGGGTGACTAAAATTTAAAGGCTTACAGTCCCTGGACAAATTATTAGACGCACTGCAAGATTTCATGTATCAATCAATGATGAACAAAATACCTTTAGAAGGACATATTTTGTGTTCCAAAACTTAAAAAATAAATTGAATAGAAAATACTATACTTAATACATATATGGACATCTCTTTAATGATATGGCATTCTTTGGTATGTTTTCATCATTACTAAAAAAAATACAGTGCGTTTAATAGTTTGTCCAGGGACTGTATATTGGGGTTCCTATAACCTTCTGAAAAATAGAGATTTAGCTACTATAATATCCGCATATTGACTGTTAAATTTTATCTTGTTTTCTTTGCAGTAAACACTTGGAAACTAGTTTTATTTTTTTATTGCTCTGGAATTCTTCAAGAAATTAACGTAATATATTTAACTCAAATATTAAAAAAAATCTTTTATTACGTTTTACATAAGGTATTGAGAATTTTTTTAACGGTATACCACTTGGCTTGCTCGAAACTCATCTTCCATTAAGTATTTCTGGCAAAACGCCTTCCTTATTCTAATCTATTGTCGAGACTGGACGACAAAACCAGAGACTCGACGAACGATACTTCTAGACAAAAACCCAAGTTAATTACCCTAAAGTCTATCGGTAATTAAGACACTTTCCCCCTGGTGAGGATCAATGCTTCCCCACGTTTCCGTGTGTTATTATGGTATTGTTGTATGGATAACTAAAAATAATTGGCTTATATTAGGGTACCTATAACTATCTAAAACTAGGGGTGTGTACAGCTTTCAATTATCATTCAATTAATCAATACACACATTTAAAGGTAATTATATATCCTATACAGTAATTTCAATAACTTTAAACTTAAAAAAAGTCCCATGGTAAGGACTCTCATAAACCTTATTAAAACATCCGACAGGTGATAAAAACTCATCTACCATATTTGAAGTCCTCAGTTCTTTTAGTTCGAGCTGTGTAAGTGTTTAGGACAGAGATACGGATCTATGTTCGAAAACCAATTTTTCAGAATCAGCACCATTCAAAACTTGTAGAAATCTCTATGTTTGATTCCATCGCAATACTTTTCTCGTCTTATATTTCATATTAGGTAATTGAAAGTAAAAATAGAAACTCAGCAACTATATAACAGCGGGTATATATGGTATCCCCTATGGGACTGTTGGTTTTTATTACAACACATAAAGGTTTTTGAAGTATTTTTAAAAAGTTTTAAGGGATTGAGAAGTCTTTCAACTTATTTCTAAAGAGATACACTCTTAAAACAAAAGAGTGAAATTCACTCCTATAGGAGAAGTGCATTTTCGGCACCGGAAAGGACTGGAAATTAACTCAGACTGAGTTAAAACCGCTCGTTTTAAGAGTGTAGGACCCAGATTGTTTTCTTTTATTTCTTTTACCCACTCCGAAAAAGAGTGAAATTCACTCCTATAGGAGAAGTGCATTTTCGGCACGGAAAGGAGTGGAAATTAACTCAGACTGAGTTAAAATCGCTCGTTTGTTTTAAGAGTGTATAATTAACATTATGTATTAATAATTAATGAGTTTTAGAATTTAATTTACATTTACAGTAGCGAAATCGAAATTAACCTTTTATACAATGACTTTTTTTGTTGAAAAATCACAGAAACTAGTAAACTTCAAGAAATTAATTGCGATTTTTAAAAAATACAAAAGAAAACGATTCGGATAATTGTGCATATTTTTATAAAGGGCATTATTTAAAAAGAAACTGTTCAAACAAATTCTTTTAGCTAACTAAATTGCAAAGTATCCAATAAGCTTTAATATTAATATTTTCTACAAATAATGTTAAATATTGCAATAGTTCTTCAATAAATGATTTCTAATAACATATATTCACATAACGATTTGCCATTTTTATCACCTGAAAAATAATTAAAAATGTTCAGATAAACCTATAGTTTGTATTTGATTGCTAAATCTATTTTCTATAAAGATGAAGATAAATTCATTTAGTTTCTTTGACTTTGACACGATATGCTAAATAAGAGATAATTGGATTAACCTCCTAAGCGTTAGTCTTTTCCGTAATTTATGCACCAGTCTTTTCAGCAATGATAATGAATTTTTAAAAATAATATTTTTTTTATTATAATTTTTTAGCGTTAACCCTTTCAGTTCCAAAATATTACTACACTACAGAAAATTCTGATATTCACAAAATAAGCTCATTTTAGGTCTAAGATAAGAGTTCCATAAGAAAAAAAAATTTAATTTTATAATTGATTTTTGAAATGATGCCAAATGGCATCATTGGGACTTAAGTAGTGTAAAAGAAAACATGGTTATATTCAATTTGAAGAATGAAACTTATTAAATAGCAATTAATTTTTTATTGCTTTAAGAAAAATTTGCAAATATACAAAAAAAAATAATTTAATACAAAAAGTATGCACCTTGTGCAATTAAATATTGTAATTCGAAAATAAGTAAAGTATAATTAATTATTGAATTTTAAGGAATACAAACATCAATATTTCACATAAATGGAATGAAAGCTAAATATTCCACATTTTGGTGCAGAAAAAAATTCAATTGGGAATTTATAAGAAAAACATGTGTAAATGATGTATATAGGCACCTACATTATTTTTGATGATAAGATTTAAAATAATTGTTATTCTTATTCAAGCATAGTGCCACATTACATTTTTCACACATTACTCGGGAATAATTCTTGACGCAAAGTTTACATCGTCTTTTTTTATCAATATGTATGGGCCAATGGCCAAGATTGTCAAACCTCACATCTGACACAGGTTGAGACTGGAGTGGCATGTCGACTGGAGTGGTCGACTGGAGTTATGGAGGGGCATGTCGACTGGCAAGAGTTGTCGACTGGCAAGATTCGTTTGTGCCGCAAAGTTCTCAATCATACTATCATCAAAAAATAGCTTGAAATATCCCAAAGGTGATGGTTCGTCAACCGGCGGATTTTGAAAAGTTTCTTGAAATTCGGTGCAAAAACTTAGATCTTGATTTTTCCAAGTAACAAACGTGTTTTTCATCTTAGAGCCTGTTTTCTGCCTCTTCACTTGAGGTGTATGTACTTTAACTACATCGTCTTCCCCTTCATCAGCTTCAAATTCAACATCAATTTTGTGTGATAACCCGTTCACAATTGGGATAATTTGATCTTCAGAATCGCCTGTATTTGTATTTCTCACATTTTCAACAGTTGTATCAAAATCTTCATCAGAGTTTTCAAGTTCTACATCAGAAATATCGCCGTTCATGAGCATATACACTATCTTATCCAGTGACGAAATTTATGTTTTTCTCTTCGGCATCGTTTACACTATACATAAATTTAACTTAGATAATTATTAAATTAAAAAAATCAATTTCCAGAAAGCATGCACGAAGAGTGAAAGGAGAAAGATTAGCTCGAGGTATGAAAAAAAAACAGATAATGCACGAAGATATCAACGTAAGCAGCAAAGTCGCCAATAAGAGTTGTGCCCAGCAAGTCCCAACGATGCCATTTGGCATCATGACTTTTCAATAATGGAAAACAACAAATTAAAATAATTATTTTAACATAAAAGAACGTCTATTTATATATTTTAACCTATCTGAACATATCCTCAAAATTTTGTTAGTAATTTTTTCAACCAAAATAGTTAAAATAGTGATTTAATTATGTCAAACTTTTCCAAAATGAAGTGAAACGCAAAGTTGCTATTTTCTAATTTTAAAAAAATAGGGCCGGCCTCTATTTGGATTAAAAAAAAAATATTTTCTAATAGAAAACGGATTGAAAAATCGAATTATGTGCTTTTGAATATCATAAATAGCTATAGACGATTGGAAAAAAAATTCAAAAGTGATGATGCCAAATGGCATCACTGGGACTGAAAGGGTTAAAGAAGTGAAAGATAATATCTTCGAAATTGAATCTAATTATGAATTTGTAAACTAACATGTCTTTAAAAAATGAAATTTAAAAGTTATGCAGAAAAAACAACCATACGCATGTTTGTCCACTTTCAGGCTGCCCAGACTATTTCTTTTTTAATATTAATAAATGACAATTTAATATCTTAAATACGGATATTATCTAACTATTTTTAAGTTGTTACACCCAATTCATGTGACTTGGGTTATCTACACTCTTAAAACAAAAGAGTGAAATCCCCTCCTATTGGGGAAGTGCATTTTCGGCACCGGAAAGGAGTGGAAATTAACTCAGACTAAGTTAAAACCGCTCGTTTTAAGAGTGCATGACGTAGATTGTTTTCTTTTATTTCTTTTACCCTCTCCGCAAAAAGAGTGAAATCCACTCCTATAGGGGAAGTGCATTTTCGGCACGGAAAGGAGTGGAAATTAACTCAGACTGAGTTAAAACCGCTCGTTTGTTTAAGAGTGTACCATAGTCATGTTTGTTTCTTCTTGGCTTTGCTAATGCTTAATTTATCAAAATCAGAAGTCTTCAGTTATAATTGCGTCAAAACAACGCAGCTTTCTGGAAAAGATATGGGACGGTGTCTGTTTGATCTTTTGTGAAAGAAACTGCTAAAGCGTGGATTTTAACAGTCGACTCTTGGAGTAAAGCAAGCAATTAAGGTTCTGTGTTGTGGATTAGTCGAGTTATCGCATGGTTTAAATGTTATTTGGGACGGTGTAAGAAGTAGGTCACTTCCAGAATTACAAGTACTGAGTTCAACGGGAGATATAACCTTAAACTCCAAAAGTTGTTATACAGTACCGGCTTCATTAAAAAATAATAATAAATGCATTTTAAAATATAGTTATTAAGCTAAAAGTGTTGGCTAGAATGGTGTGAAATTCATTATAAGGACTTGTAAGCGAACATAATGTTACTTAGCCATTATCAATGGAAAATGGAGCGATGGAACCAAGCAAGGTTCCTGCCGATAGAAAGTTTCAGATTTATTTTAAAACATTAAACGATTCTAAAAAGTAACAAGGTGTTGTAAAGATTAAATGTTTCATAACTAAAATGGTCAGTCTTTTTGTATTTAATCTGACTCATAGATTTGCCTTCCCATGAAAGAGTTTTGCTTTTAAATACTTTTTTTTTGCCAAGCAGATAGATCACTTAAAAGACCATATGATAAGGTAAAGGGTAATATAAGGTAAATAAACTACTAATAATTCACTAAATGCCATTCATAGATCGTTACCATTTATCAACAATATAATTTCTACGATTCAACAATATAATTTCTATGATACTATTTTCTACGATTTATTCAATTTCCAATCCAAATTTTCTTTTTTGCATGGCATACCATAAGTAAAAAAAAGTTCAAACGTTATTTAAGTTGCAGACTCTACGACGTTGGTAAGATAACCCCTCCTTATATATATGCATAAAAAAACTTAAATAAAAAATTATAATTCTGGAAAACAAAAAACGATAACGAAACTTAGGAACCAGAAAATCCTTGACCCATTTTTGACCATAAATATTCAAACTAGGGGCCCATAAAGAAGCCGCCTTATCTTCTCGCAGCAAACGTAACATCGGGTAATAAAAAGGGAAAATGCCCCACTGTGGTTGGGAAATGACATTTAAAACTGTGCCTCGTGATTCCAGCCATAATGGAAAATCAATAAGATTCTTTTATACGAAAGGAGCTATGTGGCTGTTTACCGAAACAAGAGTAGGACCATAGCCGACCCAACTAATAAGGCCTGAGAAGCTCTCTGTGACCATACTTTCTGTCTGGCTCGGGTTGTACCGAAAGAGAGGAAAGAAACCTGTTCGGAACCTGAAAAGTACAGTCGGCCGTGCGTGAATAGGTTTCGTACTTCTTCTTCGGAAAAAACGACAATCCGAATAGAACGGATAGCTCCCGTGGCCTTAAAATTTAGTATAGGCCAAGGTAGAACTAAGTAAAAGTCTGTATTTCAGCGCTGTTTGTATGGCATACGGAATGCGAGTAGACACATTGAAAGTTAAAACATGCAGGGTGCCAAACGCTTACAATAAACCATTAGTCAACTTCTACCCTATGCCATTTATGCCCAACTTTGAAACATCTCCCAGAATGCTGTCTGTTACCTGTTTGACATCTGCAGTCTATTGTGGAATTAAGCCTTAATAACTAGCTATTCAAATAATAGATTTTGCTATATGCTACTTTTCTTTCTTCTCAAATTTAGTACCGTTTCCCAAATTTTTCTATCTGAAAATTGTTGGAAAACAACTTTTTATTGCTGACATTATTAATTTATGACAGAAAATCATTTAAGCATTAGAGAAAAAATATGATAGAGTGGAGTGCCAATGAATTATGTGTGTGATGAAATCATAGATATCATAGTTAAAGTATTAGATTGGTAGATCACGTGACCTCCAATGCTAACGACGGAACGCGCATGGAGGACCAGAATAAGAGGGCAATGGGGCCAGTGTTGCCACCACTTTAAGGAGAAAAATGCTACGGCATCATCGGAAAAATACCATTTAATTCTAAAATTACAAAAAAAAAAAATACTAGAAAAGCATTTCAAGTCACTAAAAAGTTTCCAAAAAGCAGCTAGAGTATTTTTACGATATTTTTTTTTTTTTTGTAATTTTAGAATTATTCTAAAATAAATTTATTTAAATTTATTGTCTAAAAGAATTAAAGTTTCTCGAGCGATTGTTGCGAATGGCAATGGTGATTTAATTCTAATAAAAATGGCTTCCTATGCTTTTTAAATGAGCATTAAATTTCGCAGTTTTTTTAAATAATTTAAGTACTTAGAATTCGAATTCTTTTCTGAAATTTTCAATGTACTCTAATTTCGATGCGCTGAATTTTTTGACGTATCACACTTGTCCGTAGCATTTGTAGTTTGGGCTATGAAAGTGGGTGACAGACAGACATACAGACGGACAGACAGACACATTGAACGATTATAATTCCTTTCACTTTTTACGTTATAAACGTAATGTGGAAGCTAAAATTAAGGAAATAAAATTAAAATGTTAAAAACACCATTGAATAAATATTTAAATATCTTAACGATAATTTTTGCATATCGTTTTAAAGTTGTATGAAAACATAATTAATTCTTATCTTCATTATGACCTTAAATCTCATTCATTTTATTATGGTAGACTTAATTTGAAATCAAACTCTTCAACTTCAACAACTGTAAACAACTGCTCATAATGTTTTATGTGTGTAAAATTAGGTCCTTTTGTATAAACCAACATTGATAGAGGTTGCATCTTACATAAGTATCTTTGCAAATAATTAGAAGTTTCGGAAAATGAAGGAGTTACGCTTCGTTAGTTATCAATTAAAAGTCAACGGAATAGTTTTCTTTGGAGTTTTAAGCTTTCATCAATTGATGAATTCTTCATAAATAGATTATCTCAAATCGATTGATGAAAAATCTTGTTTGCTTCGTTGTATTAAATGTAGAACAATGATTAAATAATAATTTAATTGAAACTTATTAATTTTAATTGATTTATTGTCAGCCAATTAGTAATTTAATTATTTTTAATAAATGCCTGAAAATTTAAGTAATAGGTGATTTGTTTTAACTAATAATGAATGTTGAAAAGCAGAATGTAATACACCATATCATAAACTATCACAACATACCAATTTGTTTATGATTAATTACGCTTTATTATTACGATTAATCATTATTATTTATAATTACGATTTAATCATCTTAAATAAATTTTTAATAATAAATTATAAATTTTGTCAATTTGGTACTGTGTTTTAATTGAGTGAGAATAATTGATGAAAGCTTAATGTATGTCGTGATTAAATTTTAAATTATCAAGAATCATGTATTTATTTCATCTTATGAAAGATTTAATTTTCTCAAATCGATTGAAGATTATTTTGCTAAGTTTATGTTTTTGTCCTAAGTGAAGAAGATTATTGATGAATGTTAGTGCGAGAGAAATAATAACATATCATCAACGTAGTCATCAATAATGATTAATATACTATCATATAATGGTTAAAGAATTATTTATTCATAGCATATCACTTGCAAAACAATTGGGTTTTGTATTTTTTACAATTTTTTGGATAAACTGTGATCGGATAATGGCTAACACATTAACTTTACAAAAGTTCTTAAATTTCTAATAGTTAAAGAGTGGTTAAACTACCTAAAGAAAATTGGTTAAGATTCGAGTTCTCAATAGTTTTGTTTTGACTTTGCAGAATGATTGATGAAAGCTGGTTGAATGATGAAATATTGTTATGATTAATGTACCACATTTGAACGAGCAATTTATCAAGATTAAATCGGAAATTGGTTTGTTGCTGTCCTAGTTTAAGAAGAAAACGTCGTTGAGAGAATGCTAGTAAATTACTAAATTTACAAATTTTGTTAGTTACAAAATTTGTGATTATAACTCAACAAATGCTTATACTTTTCTCGAGAAGATAATAATTGATTTAATTAAATTAAATCAAGTAGCAATAAATAATCATTGATTTTACTTGAATTTATTATATAAAGATTAACTAAAGAAGAATGATTAATGCATGTTGTAATATTACTAAATGACAGTTGTTTAGACAAGTATTGCTTTTGTTTTCAAAGTTAACCGCAATTTTATTTGCTTACAAGGTTTACAATCCACCACACTTTGTTAAATAAATTATTTTTAAAAAATAAATTATATAAATAAAGTTTTAAAATATAAATAAACTTTTAAAAAATAATATATCTTCTAGGAGCTAAACAATTCAACGTTTTTTGTGTCCTTAGAATCTAATTCCATTCAAACACTTTAGCATACCTACAAACTCAAAAGTCAAACACTTTAGCATACCTACAAACTCAAAAGTCAAACACTTCGAATCTACTTATTTTTAGATTGTATAAAATGCGTCATTAATGTTTCACAACGATCCCTCTGAATGTTTGAAAAATTGAATTCGAAAGGGGAAATATTGCTCAAAGCTTGCGAAGAAAACGGCCATCGAGAACTTTAAGAGCTCTTTCCGAAATGTACCTCTCGTAGTTCACCTGATTAAGGTATTAGCCTTTCAGCTGTTGCTATCGAATCCCATAAAAACTTTTATTTTGATGAAATTATTGAGTATTCTACTTCTTTTGGGACAAGGCAATGTCAGCAGAATTGAATTTATTTTGCATTCGACGCGATAAAAGTAAGGGAATCGAGTTTGGCGAAATACGCATTTGGAATAGTTAAGTAAGGAATTGGATTAGACCCTTAATAGAAAAATGGCTTTTGTCCCATGTTATAACCCCATGGAGGTAAAATAAGGTGAGATGCTTGGCGAGAACAAAATTTCATGAAGTCGCCAAGTCGTTTTATACACCACAATAATCTTTAGCGTACACTCTTAAAACAAAAGAGTGAAATTCACTCCTATAGGAGAAGTGCATTTTCGGCACCGGAAAGGAGTGTAAATTAACTCAGACTGAGTTAAAACCGCTCGTTTTAAGAGTGTAGGACGCAGATTGTTTTCTTTTATTTCTTTTACCCACTCCGAAAAAGAGTGAAATTCACTCCTATAGGAGAAGTGCATTTTCGGCACGGAAAGGAGTGGAAATTAACTCAGACTGAGTTAAAACCGCTCGTTTGTTTTAAGAGTGTACAAGTATGCTTATAACCTCTTCCCTCCAGAGGTACATATATGCGTTGAATTTTGTTGAATTTATTTCACCACTTCAGTTTCCAAATTTTCGAAATTCTAACTTTTCTATCCTAAAGTAGAATGTTCAAACTTTCCAAAAATGCAAATACCAAAACAACTGATTTATTAATTGTATAAAAAATGCAGTAGCAAAACAGAGCAATTTCTCAGGCTTTTGTTTCCAAAATCTGTAAAATGATTTAACCGATTACCGAGTATATAGTAAAACATTTCATCACATACCACCGTTGCAGCTGCTAGGAACCATTATTATGGTGAAGCCAACCACAAAATTTTTAACAGTGTACAAGACAGTTTTCAAATTTTGGAAATGGACTATTAATTATGAAAAAAATGTCAGAGCTTGTTGGTTTCTCCATAGCACATGCAAAAAGTCTGTGTTTTACTGCTCAAAACATCAAGTTTCGCTAAATTGACGTGCCCCTTAGCAATTTTACTAGCATTAATTTATCAAAATTATTTGTAAAACATACTTTTTAATGTATAATTGTTTGAAAAATGTTTAGATAAAGAATAAATGTATAGCCGTTTTTTAGGGATTGGAGAAGGATAAGAGAAACACGCATAAAAAAACCAAATGAAACAAACTGGGTTTTATTTTAAGCAAGAAAGCTTTATATAAATTTTACCATCTGTTTGATTAAACATATATAATCACTATTTTTGAATATGTAGTTAGATTTTTTTAACATTTTAAACTTTTTCGCCTTTTCTTTGAAAATAAAGTTTTTGATGGAATATCCCAAGTCAACGGTGAATCCTCATCATAATAGCGCCAAATCCTTCGCCAATTGGGATCGTGATTTTCATTTAAAACAGATTTTTTTCATTGTTCTTCTCTAGGCAACACCCTTATTTTATTTTGTTGTTTAATGTATGAACATGTGTCATTTTTCTACTTGGATACAGTTACCTTTTCTTTGTTAATTTCATCGGTTTAAAGTTTCGTTTGAAGAAAATACTTTTTCATTATAATAAAGTCGATTGGATGGATAAAACGCATTTCATTTTGGCATGCATTCAAAAATTAAAAACTATCTTTTTTAAGCTGATGTAGATAGCTTGGTCGTTCCATTAATTAAGAAGTACACCACAAAAAATTACTCGTGAATAAATTATGAATAATTTGTTCCTCAATTTGTTAAGAAAAAAACACAGCCTTTTAAGATAAGCATAAAAAGCTTCTTATGCTTAGACAGTAAATACCCTTGTGTTATTTTACTGATTGCAGAAATTGAAAAAGTAAATAAAAAACTTTATTCTTTGAATAAAGAGTTCAGTGTGATGTTTGGATATATGGTATGCGAAATCTTTAAAAGTTTTTTTGTGTATAAAATTTTATTAAGTTGTATATAATTATTTCAAATATAATTACAATACTTCAATAGATAAATCCATTATGCATTGATTGATTTTTAATGCTACTGTATCCTAAAACAGGCTCCTTTGTAATTTTGTAATGAATATATGCTAACGAATCACTCACATAAACTTCTGAAAACAATATGCTCTACATTATTGAAGCTACTTTCTAATTACCTGTCTGTACCTTTTCAATGCTAGCCATTGCAAGTTAAATTATTACAGACCAGATTCAAGAAAACATGTCATTCTAGAATAATATTTCGGTTTTACTTCTTCGAAATGAAAGAAACATAAGGTAAATAGAAACTATATTTCTGAATAGTAAATATAAGATAAATTAAGTCACATTATAAACGAAAATTTAGAGCGTAGGTTATTTTTCCGGTAAGAAACTCAAAGACTAAGTTCTCAAAAGTGGGTCTTTAGAAGATTAATACTAAATAGGAGGGTAGATAAATAATGTTAGGGGAAGGGTAAATAAAGTAAGTACACATGCAAATAACATTTATATTTGTGCTTCATTCTCCTCTCCTTTTACGAACTTCCTTGTATTTTCTGATTGCACAAGCCAACAATATTTTTTTATAATTGCGTGAAAAAAAATCTGATTTTTACACTATAATTTTAATATCACACGAGTGCGAAAAGTTATACTTTTTAGAAACAGTGATAAAAAATTTACTTTTTTTTCACCCAAAAGCAGTGAAAAACAGTACTTTTTTTCACTCTTTTCATAAGATGCCAACATTTCAAGTAAAATTTCTATCTTTCATAATATTCATAAAATCCAAAAATTTATTGATCTGCTTTATTTATAAATATTATGCGCGTGAATGTTACTATTTTTTTATTTTTGAATCAGTATACACGTTCAAATGTTTGACTTTAAATTAAAAAATAAGTTTGCCTTTTGTAGTTCCAGAGATTTATCGATGCCGATCTTCTTTACGAAAAAAAATTAGCACGTGAATTATTTTTGCACCAATGAGATTTGATTTTTTTCACGTAATTATAAAAAATAGTGTATGAAACACGTGTGAAAAGTAAACTTTTTAAAACACGTGCCATTAAAATCCACTAGTTTTAAAAAGTGTTACTTTTCACAATTGTTGCATAAATAACTATTATCAAAGGCCTCAACAAACTCCATTTTCTCCATATTCTCTAATTGGCTTGTTTCAAGTAAATTATCTTCCAACTTTCACGTCTCTTACTCTGATGGTGCTCTGTTCCCACGTGACATTGATTCACCCACCGAGGCTCGTGAAATTATTTATTTTCATTCAGTAACTCTGTTGCCACTCAAGACCACAAACATACCAGAAAGGACGAAAATTAAAACAATAGTTTAATAACTAAATTCGAGGCATCAAGAATGAAAATAACAAGATAAAAATATTATGGACTTCCCTCGTTATGGACCTGATCGAATTTTCAACTCTGTCAAATGACTTCATTCAAAAAGATCTACAGCCAGCTGTTTATTCCACCTATCACAAGAAAAGATCTACAGCCTATCCAGCTATATATCTATTTTCGGCTAACGATTCGAAACCTAAGCTCCATTTGGTATTTATAAGACCTTTGAATGGAAAACGGGTCTTCGCATAGAGTGCCTAATAAATCACCAATTCTTGTGTTTTATAGGGAATTTATGGCCTTTTTTTATTGGCTAGGCCTATTATGTTATGGAGGTGAACAAAAGATATACATGCTTGGCGAGAAAAGTTATGAAGCAGACTGAAAGTCCCCCAAATGCACCTACATGAACCGATGCGCCTACAAATTATGACGTGATTCAAGCCTTATTAAAATGCACTGTGATACTAAAATAAAACACTTAGATTTTAAAGAAAATTATTTGATTTTAATCCCTAGCATAAGTGATGTAATTTGAAGTATTTCTACAGTCAACTATAGATTTTCTGTAAAAGAATATCAACTATAGAAGAAAAACTTCAGTTATATTGCAATGAAAAAAAACTCCTCGGCGTAGTGGGCCAAGACCCGCCGTGCCCATTTCAGCTTTCGTGACCTAGGGCTCTGGGGTGCTAGGCATATGTCCCGGTAAGGTGGTCAGCCTCCCGCGAAACCCCCAGTGTTTAGTTCCCAAGCATTCTTGGTCCCCATTTTATCGACCCACTTTAGGGATGAAAGGATGGGTCAACCTTGCCCAATCCGAGATTCGATCATCCCCGGACCTGTGGCGTGGCAATGCGAAGCACTACCACTAAGCCACTGCGCCTCTATATTGCAATGAACCTAGTTTATTTTTTTATGTTTTTTTTAAACGTTATTGTGAGCAAGTAACTGCAAAAATACCACAGATTTTTTCTAGTCCATCTTGATTTAAATAATTTAAAGTTATCTAAAGCTAATGTAAAGTGAAAGATCCAGTAAATTGTTCGCAGGTTTACATTAGCTTAATTAACTTCAGTTTTTTTTTAAAACTTACCTAAAGCTTATTTGAAGTGATTTATTTCCAAAATTACCCTAAGCTTTTATTTTCAAAACTACTGTTAATTTTTTGTAGTGCAATTTTTACTTTATAATAATTAAACCTAACAACAATCTTTACTAGCGCCAAAGCCTAAAACCTAGCGCCAAATAATATTTGAGAGCGTCTTCAGTTCGACGAAATAAAACACAAGTACCGCTGTTTCTCTTGTGAATTTAATAGTGCAAATTGTGCGATTCCTCGTGAGAATAACTCTTACGGGTTGTTTGGGTGCATCGTAGGAGCGATAAAGGCATCAATTGTCAAACCTATTTTTGCATTGTTTTCTGCAGGCAGTATCTTCATCTCATCCAACCTCCATTATTGAGTATGAGGAACTACGCGCTTATTTATGTTTTTTTTCTTCTAAAGAAAGATAAAATGTGTTTTATGGTAAAGGTTAGATTTTAGGGTGCTGAATATTGGTTACCGAAATACTGAAGTATAGATTATGAGAATACACTCTTAAAACAAACGAGCGGTTTTAACTCAGTCTGATTTAATTTCCACTCCTTTCCGTGCCGAAAATGCACTTCTCCTATAGGAGTGAATTTCACTCTTTTTCGGAGTGGGTAAAAGAAATAAAAGAAAACAATCTGCGTCCTACACTCTTAAAACGAGCGGTTTTAACTCAGTCTGAGTTAATTTCCACTCCTTTCCGCACTTCTCCTATAGGAGTGAATTTCACTCTTTTGTTTTAAGAGTGTAGGTTCTGGTTCTATTGATATTCGCTTGTGACTGCTTTGATGGTTCATTTGAAAATTACAAAAGCTTTATCAGAAAGAAATAAACACAAAATGTAACGATTTTATTATAATTTCAAGCAATAAAGTAGTTACTCAGTAAGAAAATAGTTTAATCGATCATTTACAAAATATTATTAAAAAATCGGTCGTTACGCAAATTAACCACTTTCCTAATATGTTTTTTGACATGAAAACTCAGATTTGGGTACTTCTTTCTAATATCTCAAAAAGTATCTGTAATATATTCACAACTATTATACAATCACAAAATCTTTTACAAAAAAAAAAAGATTTGTGTGAGATTGACTGTAGACATAGATTTTAACAAAAAGTATTTGAGTGATTTTTTTGGTCAACATTAGTAGCTAGATAAAATGTCATTATCTTAAATTAACTCAAAGGGACACATATTTTTTCCGAAATATGATAACTATCTTTCAGCACATGACATGGTCAGTACATTTTGTGAGGAATGATCTTAAGAAATCATTTAAATTTCAACGTGTTTTCTTAAGATTATATCGAATATTTAGTTTCATTAAATATTTTATAAACCCTCATTCTACGATATTATTAGTACAATAAGTGAAATTTAGAAACTTATGTACCAATCCATAGCCAATGTAATTTGAAAAATATATTTCCACATGTATACTTTATTTTCAAAAAAAAATCTTTAATAATTCGAATAAATAAAATAAAAAAAATCTATTCCTTCTTTCCTGTCTCCTCGTCTACCTTATCCTTCTTATCTATCTTATCATTCACTGCATGTCGTGACCAAAACCAAAAATATGTTCCATGGATACAGAATAAAAAATTGAGGAATTCAAACCAAGTTCAACACTAAGAGAACGATAAAAAGAACCGCGAATTTTACGTTTTTCGACTGTCAGAAAGCCATGCACGACCCTTATGACGTCATGAAGAATCTTTGCTTCTTATTGGGTAGCCCTATGTGTGTTTCATCGATAACTTCTACCATCCCAAGTTCAGCCCTTTGATATGCACTTAAATACAAATTCTACTATAAGGTGAACATTTTATCAATTAATTTTGTAAGGGAGATGGTCAGACCCGTAGACCTTATGCATTTTTATTAAAATTAGAATCTTATGTTAGAAAAATTACACTAGGTTTGAAAATAGTTTTTTTTTTGAATAATTGGTTTTAATTGGCCAACCATTTTTTAAAAAATAAATTAAGAAAGAGAAAGAAAAGAAGCTTCATCTCACGGATACCAACAGACTCCAGCAGCAGAGTAGTACCAAGTTCAGCCCTTTGATATGCACTTAAATACAAATTCTACTATAAGGTGAACATTTTATCAATTAATTTTGTAAGGGAGATGGTCAGACCCGTAGACCTTATGCATTTTTATTAAAATTAGAATCTTATGTTAGAAAAATTACACTAGGTTTGAAAATAGTTTTTTTGAATAATTGGTTTTAATTGGCCAACCATTTTTTAAAAATAAATTAAGAAAAGAAGCTTCATCTCACGGATACCAACAGACTCCAGCAGCAGAGTAGTACCAAGTTCAGCTCTTTGATATGCACTTAAATACAAATTCTACTATAAGGTGAACATTTTATCAATTAATTTTGTAAGGGAGATTGTCAGACCCGTAGACCTTATGCATTTTTATTAAAATCAGAATCTTATGTTAGAAAAATTACACTAGGTTTGAAAATAGTTTTTTTTTTGAATAATTGGTTTTAATTGGCCAACCATTTTTTAAAAAATAAATTAAGAAAGAGAAAGAAAAGAAGCTTCATCTCACGGATACCAACAGACTCCAGCAGCAGAGTAGTACCAAGTTCAGCCCTTTGATATGCACTTAAATACAAATTCTACTATAAGGTGAACATTTTTTCAATTAATTTTGTAAGGGAGATTGTCAGACCCGTAGACCTTATGCATTTTTATTAAAATCAGAATCTTATGTTAAAAAAATTACACTAGGTTTGAAAATAGTTTTTTTTTATATAATTGGTTTTAATTGGCCAACCATTTTTTAAAAATAAATTCAGAAAGAGAAAGAAAAGAAGCTTCATCTCACGGATACCAACAGACTCCAGCAGCAGAGTACTATCCTTTTAACAACCTTCTGAAAGTCCTACAAGAATATTTTCGAATTTATACACCAGTCTTTCTAGAAATAACCGTACTTTTTAAACTATTATAATAAATAAATTATTAATTATCATTCTACTTTTTTTCATTTGAAGTTGATTTAAGGGGACGCATTATCCAAAATTTAGGGCTGCCCAGAAAATAATAACTAAACATGCTCGAATGCTGTGAGCTAAGGATATTGCAAAAAAAGGTATCCTTTATAATGGAGGAGGTTTATTGCAAATTATATAGTGGTTTGGTAAAATGGTTTTTGAAATTTTATGTTGATTTTTATTTTTTTTTTCAGCTTGTGAATGGTTAAAACCCAAAGGAAAACCCTAAAAAAAATTGGAGCTCTACATAGATTTACTTAAAAGTAGATTAATGTAGAGCTCCAATTTTTTTCCTGGGTTGAAACATGTGCGTTTAACAAAAGTTGGTATGGGATAAGGTCTAGTGTGATTAGATTTATTTTTAAAAGATGATGAAGTTGAAAACTTACAAGAAATCTTATTTTTTTGGCCATTTTTATTCATAAAGCTACATAACTATTTTTGTTGAACTGACAGTTCAATATCCATACCAACTTTTATTAATAGATGTTGTGGGAAAATTTTGAAAAAAAATCAATTAAAAAATTCTTTAAATTGTAGGAGGAGCATTTTGAAAAAACGTTAAAATTAAAATATTTTTAAAAAAATTTGAAAAAAATTACATTTCAATATTAATATTTTTTTCGTATATGTTTATTGAATGTTAGTTCTTTGTAAAAATAGTTTAATTTGAATGCTAGCGATAAAAAATACTGGATTTAATTTTTTGGGCACTGCGTCCCTTTAATGATCAAATTTTCCATCATAACCTTTTTACATCATCTTTTCCAAAATATACCTAGTACTGATTTTTGATACAAATATATGCTACTAAAAACTGAAATTTAAATTCATGCATTGAAACAATCATCATGTTTGCCCATTGAGAAGGTTAGTAGTTAAGTAACCAGATAATATCACAGAAAAAAATGTTTTGTTGGAAGAACCAATTTTTTTTTGTTGACGTGTTTTGTTGACTAATTTTGTGGACTTAACAATATTTTACTTGTCCCAACAAAGCGAGTATTTTCACCACAACAAAACCCGTTTGGTTGAGGTAAGCTCGGCCTGCTATTGGCTGTTTCTAACTGTGACGTCATGGCGCCTGTAATCAACGGCAAAGGCAAATCGAAGAAAATTAAGGGCTCCATTCGGCCATTATCGTCGGGGGGCGGTCTAGTGGTCAGCGTCTCGGTCTCGAGATCGGAAGGTCCAGTGATCGAGTCCCGGTACCACTGAAGACCTACCTAGTATATGCGGAGAACGTGCTCGTTAAATCTGTTGGTCCGAAAGTCATGTGGTCGGTCATTGCGCATTTTCGGTTGGCGCATTTTTGGTTGAATCAACAAAACCATTTGGTTGAATCAACAAAATAATTTCAACAAAATAATTTGGTACTGACAACAAAATTTTTGTTGGCGCTATATTGACCAAATAATTTTGTTGAAACAACAAAATTTTTGTTCTTTCAACAAAATATTTTTTTCTGTGATTTGTCCTTCAAATTCTGTTTCATCTGTTTCTTATATCTGTTGAAAAATGCAAAAACCAGCTTGGTGGGATTGACTGTCTTTCCTTCTGCTTTTTGGTGCTGGTAATATAGACCGATAAGAAAGGCACCGAATTCCTTTGTTTTAGTTTTTATTCATACAAAGCGATCTGGCAACACTGATGGGGTTCTCGCTGATTGGTCTTTCAGGGTATCACAGGATTTGTAACTCTGGAGCTATTTGGGCGCGTAGGGAGGAGATAACTTATCATAAAATGGTTTTATGCATTCATCTTCTATGTTACTTTTATAACGTAAAAAAGTGAAAACTTTTTATAATGGCACTGTCTTTCCGGCAGTAACCCAATTTTACAGCTTTAACTATACAAATGCATAAGTGAGATACGTCAAATTCAAGCAAAGAAAAATTCTAGGCTACATTCTAAATTTCATAAAAACAGTCATATTAAAAGTATATTTAAAATTTAAGTATCTATGGATCGCAAAATGTGCCACCCCACAAGTTTGGTTCTGGCATAATATGGAGAGCTTTCACAGTATCAAGATTTTACGTCATTTAGCGACAAGTTTAGAACTTTATTGCTAAATGAAGGCAATAATGTTCTAAATGACAGTTGGTGAAACGGTAACTGAAGCTAAAAGTAGAACGAAGGTTGGAGTAGCCAAATAGTTTCCTCAGGTATCTGGCATCATTCGCCTTTACTGAATATTAAACAGTTCATCCACTATACAATATAGATATATTGGAATTTTTGATGACACTTAAGTGTGGACCTAAATAACCAATGATCTCCATTTTTTGGAGAATATACAATTTACATACAACTTTAAGTAGCAGGAGTTCCCAAAATTTCAATACTTATCTTTTATCTTGCTATTTTTGGGTTGCTAAGTAAAAGCTATCACTAAAACAAAGTACAGTAACCCCTCGCTATATCGCGCCTCGTTACATCGCGCTTTCAGATATATCACGCCTTGTATCATGTCTCCCAATTTTGCCCCTGTTTTTTTTCAATGTGTAATTTCCTCAAAATAAATAATAAACTTCCGTTCTTTGATATTTGCCGGAAAACTGGTTTTACGAAAAAAATCAAAACAGCCTACTTTAGATGGATATTTTAATAGAAAATGAGTGAAATGTGTCTAGTATTCCTGTGCAATAATGTGTATAGTATTTAATAATAATAAGTCCTTTCTAAATTTTTGTTTGTTTTTTTGGAGTGTATAGTTGTATAATAATACAACTATACAATGATTTTAACTAATGATTTAGTTTTATCTTTCAAATACATACTGTGCTTTAATTTAAAAACTATTTTGATACCATAAATACATCAACAGTATAATATTTATATCAAGTCGCTCGTTATATCGCGCATTCGGTTATATCGCGTTTTTATGCTTGTCTCCCGGAAAGCGCGATATAACGAGGGATTGCTGTATTGATATACGAAATTTCTTCAAAATACTAAATATTGAGTCAAAACGGTAAAAGGTTGAGAATAAAAGTAAATTTAACTTCAAAGAATGAAATGGGGATTTGGGTTTTAATTCCAAACAACTATTAGTATTACTAATTTTACTAAACAAAGTACCTTATTAAATATTTTTCAAAAATGAATATCCGTGCACAGTTTTGTAATAAAAACGACAATAATGTCAATAAATACTTTTAAAGATTTCTTGTTACCATTTCTTCAACTTCGAATTCCAGATGTATATCTGTGTTTAAATAAAACAAAACTACTTAAAATATTCATAAGTATTCTTCAAAACATTCGGAAAATATAAACTTTGGAATTCTATCTCTATGCAAACATGCAAAGATATCTCACTCTTTTTACTTCTAAAAAAACCCCTGTTTAACACGGGAAAATACTCGAGCTCAGCATTTTATGAGTTTTTATTCAAAGAAAACTTTTTTACAAACATTTGTGGAATAATATTTTTAAGCATAAAAAGACGAGAGGATTTCGGAACAGAACGTTTTTAAGAGAAAGCGTATTTCTATTTGTTTATTACTCAAATAATGGTATTTTCTTTTGCTGATATCAGAAAATATTACGGAACTGTTTAAAGAGAGACCGACATTTTATGAATAACGCAATACGCGAGTCTGTCTCAATCTGTAGCTAAGAAATGGGAGGAAGGGGGGCGATAGACTACAACTCTTAAAACAAAAGAGTGAAATCCACTCCTATAGGGGAAGTGCATTTTCGGCACCGGAAAGGAGTGGAAATTAACTCAGACTGAGTTAAAACCGCTCGTTTTAAGAGTGTAGGATTGTTTTCTTTTATTTTTTTACCCACTCCGCAAAAAGAGTGAAATCCACTCCTATAGGGGAAGTGCATTTTCGGCACGGAAAGGAGTAGAAAATAACTCAGACTTAGTTATTTCCGATAGACTACGGGGGCGATAGACTACACTCTTAAAACAAAAGAGTGAAATCCACTCCTATAGGGGAAGTGCATTTTCGGCACCGGAAAGGAGTGGGAATTAACTCAGAATGAGTTAAAATCGCTCGTTTTAAGAGTGTAGGATTGTTTTCTTTTATTTCTTTTACCCACTCCGCAAAAAGAGTGAAATCCACTCCTATAGGGTAAGTGCATTTTCGGCACGGAAAGGAGTGGAAAATAACTCAGACTGAGTTATTTCCGATAGACTACGGGGGCGATAGACTACACTCTTAAAACAAAAGAGTGAAATCCACTCCTATAGGGGAAGTGCATTTTCGGCACCGGAAAGGAGTGGAAATTAACTCAGACTGAGTTATTTCCGATAGACTACGGGGGCGATAGACTACACTCTTAAAACAAAAGAGTGAAATCCACTCCTATAGGGAAGTGCATTTTCGGCACCGGAAAGGAGTGGGAATTAACTCAGAATGAGTTAAAACCGCTCGTTTTAAGAGTGTAGGATTGTTTTCTTTTATTTCTTTTACCCACTCCGCAAAAAGAGTGAAATCCATTCCTATAGGGGAAGTGCATTTTCGGCACGGAAAGGAGTGGAAAATAACTCAGACTGAGTTATTTCCGATATACTACGGGTACGATAGACTACACTCTTAAAACAAAAGAGTGAAATCCACTCCTATAGGGGAAGTGCATTTTCGGCACCGGAAAGGAGTGGGAATTAACTCAGAATGAGTTAAAACCGCTCGTTTTAAGAGTGTAGGATTGTTTTCTTTTATTTATTTACCCACTCCGCAAAAAGAGTGAAATCCACTCCTATAGGGGAAGTGCATTTTCGGCACGGAAAGGAGTGGAAAATAACTCAGACTGAGTTATTTCCGATATACTACGGGTGCGATAGACTACACTC